>CM023361.1:7258339-7638916 GCA_013282895.1 Eriosoma lanigerum
TATTGTGTAACTAGGGCTGGTGAGAGGATGGAGCAGGGAGGTAACGTAACGTACCTATATTGTATATTATATAGGCTGATCAAAATTCCACATTACAGAAATTGTGTAAATTATGCGAAGGTATATACATTTTTAATGAAGATTCCGTTAATTTATTGAGACGCGTAATTCTGATCACTCTGTATATAGCGGCAGTTCTATAATATAATGAACAGCGCAAATAAATAATTCGAACATGTGAATTTCATATTTGACAAATTATATTATTTTTACTTATTAAAAAAAACTTCAGCAAAGTAGTAAAAGGTACATTTTAAAAACAAATTTAATGTAGGTAGCTGTTATTCAATTAAAAAAATTGAATTCACTAAATATTTTTATGTAAAATACCATTTAATTCGTGATTGTGATTGTACATCATTATTTAAGTTTGAATGATTATGGTGTTTAAAATATCATAATATATTATATATAAAATTTCAATAGTTATATTTTAATCGAATGTCTTAAAAATATGTAGGTATATCAATAGATATAATAAGGTATATTATATATTTTGCGTTTACAGTAATAATATTTTATTATACATTGTTAGTTTTCGAAATATATTTATAGAAAGTAACCAGGCGGTATACGGATTTAAATAAAGTGTGTTTATACTCCTAGTGGAGGATTTCTACTATAGCTCTGCCACTGGTTACAGGTATTTTAAAAAAATCAAACGGTAAATACCTATACTATACACTTTACTTGATTTTCTTTGATAATAATAAGCGTTTCTAAATTTACACTATAGGTACTATATATATTTGCATTATGCATTTTACTATCCTTTACTACAATGGATATAATATTATATTACGTGTATCCTAAACCCGAGAAGTCGTTCCTTCATCAATCTATAAACAATATAGATACCTAATAATAATTTTTATTGCAATTCTCGTAATAATATTGATATTTTAAAATTTTTAACCGGCGTACGAGTATTTGTAGATCATACTTATATATATATATATTATCGTCATTTTCGTTAATTATTATATAATTCGAATATTCTCCTTTCTCGCCTTATATTCTCCCAACTAAATGGGGTCGGCCACCCTAGTCCTACATCTCCATAGATCTCGATCTTCTACCTCTTGTCCATCATACCAGTTATCTTCATATCACTCTCTATTCCATCTATCCGCCTCATAACATGTCCAAACAATCTCGTTTTCTCACGTTCTCTCTCGTTTTCTCTACAATCGATACTGTTCCTATAATATACACTCCCTTAATGTATTTATATTTTATTCTGTTCTCACAAATCACTCTACACATTCATTTTATTATTTTCATTTTGAAAATTTCAAAACTCAAGGATTTCTTAAACGCGATACGAAAATGTTTTCCTTCGTATATCTTATCTGGTATATATCTATTATACCTTTCTTTCTTTGTCTATAATAATATAATAATACAAATAAGAAAATAAATTTGTTCGATGATAATAATTAAAGACAAAATGTATATATTAGGTATATACAATATACCTAATCGTTTTATTTGTTCGTATTAATTGCGATTACGCGTATTATACGACGTCGCAGCGAATTATATTCCGATCGAATTTACGCAATTTGCATTTTTCTCCATTTATACGTATATATATAGTTATCTATATTATATTGTATATCGAATGGCGGACGCGTATAGTCTAATGACCGAGAGAGAATATAATATACGTGAACGGAAATGTAAATGCGGAATTTTGATTTGAAATGAAGTAGTAGGTATATTCTACCCTTGATGCCTTCACTTAATTCCATTGCGAACGTGCTAAATTATTTACCCTCTGCAAATCTGTTAACATTGCGGATCCGTATAATAAAAAAGAATTACCCCGCCCCGAGATGATGGCTGCTTCAACATCACGCGCGCCGCGTATACAGGATGATCGAAAACCCTAAAAGCGTTCAATGTTATTTTAATTCTTTTTTTAACGCGGATTTTTATATGATTACCCTGTATACATTCCTATATAATATTATTATCGTATTTATATCAGACTATAATTATACGTTTCACAAATATATATTTAGAAAAGAAGAGGATATAAATACCTATATATAATTAAACGCAGCGAAATCTTTGATTTTGATTTTTTTCGTTATGGTGCATATAATAAGTATCTACCTCGTAATTATCATTGATTTTAATCATATTCATTCATTTATATATTATATTTATAAATATTTATATTTTTTGATTCATTATATATATATATATATACAATTGATTATAAAATATAACTGCTGTCTATATGTTCCTAAACTTATGATGAGTACAACCCATTTTTAAAAGTTGCTTGTTTAGATGGCTACCCCAAATCGTAGAACCCTTTTTTTATAAGTTTAGTTTAGGTACCTAAGCAATAGTTGAAACATGATTAAGAAACTATATAATCATGGCCGGATTAAGGTTTTTATCGCTTGTAGGCTATGATATTATACCGCCTATATTATTAAGTTGTATTCTTACTTCCAAGGCGCCCACTAATTTTAAATAACAGGTACATACTTTATAAATATAAAATAAGTTAATATGTAATTTTTGACATATTTGTATTTATAATATAACAATTCATCTCTCAGACGAAGCATACGCATCTACAATTTTTATTTATTTGGAATGTTATAATTTTACTTGAATTTAATAAAATAAATGACATTTTAATGGCATTAAATGGCTTTCTTTTTTATGTAAATATATATAATATTATTATACATCCACTGTATATAATATTTAAAAGTGATAGCAGCAGTAAATATTTAATTTACTCTTCATTCTAAAACAAAAAGTAATTTTTATCGATAAAAATTGTTTAAATTTTATAGGTTTATAAATTTTTATAGAATATATATTAGAGTTATTATTATATTATATGAGAGTATTTATCTGAAAGCGAAATAAGATGTAGGAGTTCAAATAAATCGCCTCCGTCAGATTTTAAATTTTATTAGAAAAATCTTTCATAATATGTAAAATAATATAATAATTATAACAATATGGTCGTCCGTAACTATATTATTTGAATCCTTTTATTTTTAACTATACGAGTATCTATATATTATATATTATAATACAGTCATAACGTTTAACTACCAATCATATTTTTATAATGATTTTTGTTAAATGTAAAGTAAATTTTTAGCTAGGACAGATAATTATATTTATAGTGCTGTGTTCTTTAGATAAAATAATGATAATGTCGAAATATTATACCAAAAAATGTTAAATAGACCACTTAACGTAATTACTCGTAGTACCTATAAATACTTGTATATAGTAGTTTATAATTTTACCTCTATAAAAGTATATAATATAATATTATGTACTTATATATATTATACAGAATGATTAGAATTTTGCGTTGCAACAATTCAATTTCACGTTTAAGAAAAATATAAAGGATATTCCATATAATTTCATTGTCAAATCCTCTTTTGAGAATGAAACGATAATGTATTGTATAAATATATGACTTTATGAGTAATATATAAAGATATATATCTCTAAAAAGTTTTAGATTATATAATTTTTCGCATATAGTATAATAACGAGGAAATAAATGTAACGTAACATTTCGATCGCTCTGTATAATATAAAAATATTATAAAATTTTTGTAAGGTTAGAAACTTTATACTGTAGATATTATTTCCTACGTGGCTTAGATTATAATAAATATATATGACTATGTAATTAAATTATGTTTACGTAATTACGCATATAAACATGATTTAATGCGAAATAATTATATTGTCGGTGCACCATCACCCCGCGCAATATCGCGATTTAATTCTTTCATCGTATATAAAATATATATATGATCAGTGTCAGACGCTGCAGCAGACTCATATTATGTTATAATGACTGTCTGTTAAATGTAACTTTGGCAGCTGCAGCCACGTGCAAAGTCTGCAGATAAATGTTTTTTTTTTTTTTTTAATCATGGTGTGTATGTATATACAGAGTGGTTGTTTTCTCTCTTTTATTTAGGTTTAATGTTATTGAACTCCTCATCATTCGAAAATGATTAAACGATTATAAAATTCTTTCGAAATTCCAGATATATATGATTATTTTTTAGACCATTAAAATGGCTATAAATCCATATTCATTTGATATTCATTAAAAACATAAAATGATAATTTATAAATTAATCCTATATAGGTATACAATATGAACGAAATATATATGTTCAAATTTTTTTCTTATTGCACACTTCAATATTATAATTATATATTTTATAGTCGCCGAATAAGCAATATTTAATCTTTTATTAGATTTACATTTATTTATTTGTCAATACGTAGAACTGATGATAGTGTATAAAAATATCTTAACGTAGTATTAAGAAAATTATTGTAATTAGTTATTGATAATTTTACTGCAAGTGAAATAGATATAATTGGTAAAAAAATAACAAAAATAATAAATAAACAATTGAATATATTGTGTTATAATCTCAATTAACATTTTTAAGTGTTTTATATCAATATAGATGTTATATAATCCCTAAAATGTGCAAAATATATAACGTCCATCTTTGAATTCTTAATGTTTTGTTTACTGTAAAGATATTTTATCCATATTTAATTACACATATATTATATAGACTAAAAACAATTAATAAGTATATATATATATATATATATATATATAATGTTAAATCATAAATATCTCGCTTTTTCTATAATCAATATTTGTTTTCTGTACACATTTTAAGATTATTTATTATATATTGTTGTAACATAAAATTTAATTTCGATCATTCTATTTGAGGTATATAGAAGGTGATAAGGATAACATATTTTATTATCTATTATTACCACCATATACTGTTATAATTTGTTTAATATATATTGTTGTTACGACAAAACAAAGACCGCTTACTGTTTTACAAGTTACAAAAATATAATATATTTGTATAACTATTCCGATGTACCTTATATATATATATACCGAAGTTTAATATGTATATGTATATTTTTTGGCCTAAAATTGTATAAGTATACTACGACACACTTTGGATAGTACGAAAATTAAAATGTATACCACCTATAACTAAATTACTATTTTCTTAGTATTCTTTATTTTAAACAACATTTTTGAATATTATTTAAAACATAAAACAAATTTTACTATAATCTTAATACTTTGAAATTATTATGCTGTATGTATATACATTTGAGCTAAAATATTATCAAGAAAACATTATATTGTACTACAAATTATTAGTGTGTAATATATAAGAGTATAAATACGAAATATTATAAATTTTATTTTTAAATTTAAAATTGCATCTTTTTCAATTTGTTTTTTTTTCCGTTTATACCTATTATACTTACATAATAATATTCTATTAAATAAAAATACAATTAAATAATAAATACCTAATACTACTATTAAGTGTTCGATAAAAACATCGGAAAATATAAGTTTGGGATAAAATATATAATATGCTCCTTGATAAATCTTGTTCGTTGTACTTGCACCGATTACGACACTACGTATTTTTTCCCAAAGACCCTACATATATATATATATAAATATTATACTCCCACGCAATAAACGTCTCTTATTAATACCCTATATCCGATATCAGTTATATCCTCTCTAACGAAATGCACAGCATATTATTATTTATACCTCTACACCATGGTCGTAACCATCACACATTCACACGTACCACGATTATATAGGCATCTATATATATATATATATACCGAGGTATGCAGTTGACGGTCGTCCCGCGAAAAGCTCATAATTTCATTCTGTGCGCGTTTACCTTATATATCGATTATCACAGTAGATTATATATAAATATAACCGTATACCGCGCTGCAGTAACCGCGAAAAAACCAAAACCGAAACAACTTTATAAAGTGTAAATCGATGCGCGCGCAGTGCACCGACATATATATATATATATAGATACAATAATACTATAAATAACTACAGACACGATGAGTGTTACCGGCGGTACTCCGTATAAACGCACACACTATTACGATACGGTATTCGGCGTTGTGCGCGTGCGCGCGCTCGTATCTGGCGGCCACAGAGATTTGACGGGCGCGACAACACCAACACGTTATTATTATTATTTTTATACGGTTTTTTTTATCTATTATTATTATTATTATTACGAACAAAATATGAAAACAGAACGAGAACGGTTGGATGAAAAATATGATAAAAAAAAAATTGCGGCAAAACGCACGCTAAACACATAACTAATAATATATATATAGTTATACGTACGAGGTTAGACGACGAAAATCGCACGGGTGAGGAGCGGTGGGTGGGGAAGCTCGTGACGGAGAACGGCGTAGTGTGTAGGCAAAAAAACCGCCGGCGCGTTCGCCTATTGCGGTTAGTCAAAAGCTGTTTTGTGGGCGGAGTGTGTCCGGAGCGGCCGCGGGCGCTACCGCCCACCGACGTGCCTGTCCGCCGTGCCGGCCGACGTCGCCGTCGTCGTCGCGCGACATTACCGTTCCGACCGGATTTACGTGTGCACGACCGCGTTCGCGCGCACAAAATAACAATCATTATTCTATAATCCAGAACGATAAATTCCATCACGACACATTAATTATCGTAAATATCGCGTTGGCGGCGCGTCAAAATAATTGTTTATATTTGATCAAATATAACGGGTTTTTTTAATTTTTTTATTTTCGTTTAATATTCATTATAAATAAAAACTATATAATTCAATATTGTCGTATAATAATATAAGGAATTATACAACGCTAGTCGTTTCGCGCGATGGAGATCACGGTGTCCGCACCGATCGACTTCAGTCTGTCGGTCAAGAGGACGCCACCGTCGGCCGTCATCAGAACGTGTTCGTCGTCGTCGTCGTCGTCCTCGTCTTCGTCGTCCACGGTCGCCGCCGTGGCCGCCGCGGCCGCCGCGTCCGGCTCCGCAGACACCGGTTCCCCGGCCGCTTCCCCCGGAGCGCAGCAGTCGGGTCTCTTCAAGTTCGTACAACACGACCATCAACACCACCATCAGCACCACCATCACGCCACCGCGGCCGCCATAAGCGCCGTAAACGGACGTCACCATCACGGCACCGACGGCGGCGGCGGCAACAGTGCGTTCCGTCTTGTCACGCCGAAATCCAAACACAACGGTAAGCGAAAATAAGTTTTCCGTGGTTAACCGTGGTATTATATGTGAAAAATATTAGCTCACGAAAAGTCAAACTTGGGAGAAGTTTCAATATAAATACCTATAGTGAAACTTGTATAAATTATGTATACCTGTTGTAATATGCATATTAATCAAATAATATTTAATAAGTAATTTTTATCGTTTTTTATAAATATTGTCGTGATTAATTTATCAAATATTTGTATAATTTTTATAACATCTTTGAACATTGCCTAATAAGTCATGATAATGTATTATATTATAATACAGCATAAAAAAAAAATAATAAACTTATTAATATATTAAGAAAATCATAGTTTTATTGTTCACAATTAATATTATTAAATAAAAAATCATTAACATTACCTATAGTACCATAATATATTGTCATAAAGATCATATATACCTAAAGTTCCCTAAGATATGCTGATAAAAATATTACGAACAAAATTAAAATCAAAAATAATTTAGAGATTTAATAGTTTTAAAATTATTATACTTAAATTATATCTTCAAACAATTTTTCAAACGTTTTTCAAAATATATAGAAGTTGCGTAGATTACCTACTTAATGTGAATTATTGTATTATCATCTGCAGATGAGTCTGGTTATCGAGATTATTGTCCGACATGGACCGACTAAATTCCCGCGCAGAAATTTTAACCAAACCGTTACTGCCGCGTTACCTAAAAAGCGCACGTATTCATTATTCATTTGTTAAACAAGTTATTATAGCATATAAATTATATGTTAGCTGAATAATATATAAATGTAAAATATTAAATATTATCCAGAAGAAGATTTAATCACATATTATGGGGTTTAAAATTATTAAAATATGACGTATATTATAATTATTCAACACTTCAATTAATTTGCAAATTTAGGCACCTATAAAGCATTTATTAATTATATTCCCATAAAATTTCACATATTCAGAACGATAAAAGCAAACAAAAACACAATATTAGTCATAAAAGTAAAACATTTGTTTTCAAGAATTTCTTAAAAAAAAAAATAATAATTTTTTATTGTAGGTATACCTTAATTAATTTGTATAATATATAATATGAATAACGAATCGACATTTTAGCGACGTCTGAATTTCTAACCATTTTACAGAAATTAATATTATTCCGAAATAAATTATTTATACGTTACATTTTGGTAAATAAGGAATAAAAAAATCCGGATTATAATAATCGATAAAGTGACATAATATATTTAGGTATAGGTCATGCCGTTTTCTATATCTGTATAAGTGGAAATAAAAAATTAAATATTAATCATTTAAACATTTTTAAAAAATATTATATTTTTTATTTGTGTTATAAAAAACTATACCTAATTTATTTTGAAAGTTGAAAATAATTATATTTTTTTATACTTCTAATTATTACCTATAAGTATTATTGTATTTTCTTACATAATTTTATGTAAGTCATAAATATTTCTTAACATTATAATAGGTATATATAGGTAGGTAATTATAGATAAATATATATTATAGGTATATATATTTATTTATGTTACTTTTGTCTAAATAATATATTCACATTCACCAGTTTTTTTTGTATTTCATATAAATAATATATAATATTATTATGCATTTAATTTTTACACATATTTTAAATAACTTATTTAGACATATAGGTACTGCATAAGGCAGTATCAGATTTTTGTCTATATTTTCGATTTTATTATATTATTATCTCATCGACTTTTATAGAAATTTCTTTGTTTTTATAATAAAACTCTTTTAGTTATATTATAATATGATAATAATAGAAATAACGGTATAATTTTTAAACTGTAATCTTTATAACGATATGTAATTTGTAATTTTTTAGACTAAAAACGTTCACTTTAAAATATATAATATATATTTGTATTTACTATTTAGTTTGGCATAATTCCTTAATTTTTGGTTATTTCGTTGTTAATAATTTCTTGTTTAACAATAAAAATTATATGTATATAGTGCAGATCATATAATATATTAATATAATATGGAAATGCATTATTATTTAAAATTTACACCATTTTTAAAACAGAAAATCTCGATAAGCTGATATATAATGATTATAATGAATTATAATGATTTTACGAAAATTGGTAGTCCTAAAATAATATTTTCTTGTTTTTTATAGTTATATCATTTACTATTATTCTTTCATGCATATACTTATTTTTATTATAATATTCAAAAAGATTAACAATATATAATACAATTATATTATATTAATACTATTCTAGAAAATGAAAAATTAGATCAATTCTTTCGACTTTATACATAAGTATATAGTTTTTATTCATTTTTTTAATCTGTATTATTATTATTAATATTATTATATTAGATATAATAATGTGAATAAAAAATCCTACCTACAGTGGCCCTGAAGTCAATAATTATATGGCAGTAATCAGGTGCATTTAAAATTTTGTTTTAAGGGGTGGGTATTCTTCTGAGGAGAAGATGATCTGTTAATTGTATTATCATTGTATAATAACTAGAATAATAAGAACAAATTATAATTGGTTTAGCAATTAAATGAGTTATAAAAATAGATTTAAGAAATTGAATTATAATATATAGGATTATAGGTAAAAAGTATGAAAGATAATTAAAGATACTATTGTCGGGGTGGCTGATTCGTGTCAAACATATTTTATATTTTTTGGGTGTCGCTAAAATGGGTATATGGTTAAATAATTAATATTTCTCTTAGATTCCGTTCTGTTCATAAAAAAAAAAATAAATAAAAAAATATATACATCACTATTTGAACGTTTTTAATGACGGTCGGTGGTAATAATATTATTAATTGTTATAATAGTTACTGCGGAGCCGTTTTTTCTAATAGTTAAAACTAATAAATCCTAATGAAATAAAAACAACAGCAACGACCATAAGCAATTTTGCATCGGGTTACACCCGTATATATATATATACCCAATATATATATTATGATTGTTCAATGTTCCGTAATATACACCAACTAGACAATTTAACGTCCTATTTATTAGCGGGTAGATTAAAACAAAAATTAATGGCTCGCCATTAAAACACCTTTTTAATATGTTACGCCACTTAAATCGGTAACTGTGCGGGAAAGTCAGTTTAGAGTTTTTGACGATAGTCCGTATAAAAACAGGAAACGCTCGATTAATGTCATATACCTATTATATTATAATAACGTACACTGTATATTATAATATTCTAATTGTTTATTTATGATATTAGAAGAAAAAACAAATCAAATCAGATTTTCACATAAAAACGTTTTACATAATAATAATAATAATATTATACATATATCTTCGTGAGATTAATTAAACGAATTGACCTTAGGTATAATAATTATACACGATTGACCTCATGAAGAATAATATATAGGAATTATGTATATGATATTAATAATTGTATACTCTGTTAATAATAATTTAATTTGTTTTTAAAGTGATAAAAAATAATCTATGACTTTATATTATATAATTTTAAAACGTGCCGCTATACATATGGGTATTCCTTAGGTACTAAACCTTAGATAATAAAGCAATGGATAGGCCACCTAAATACTAATGGTGTTCAAAAAGGGACGGTAAACTGAGGTGAATTATCAAAGCATTTTTCTTTATGTTTATTTTTTTCTTCCATAATATTTCCTATAATAGTTTTCCCACAGTCTTTGGTTTTCCTTAGTTATTGATAACCTATCAATAAAATGTGATAAATCGCCTCAGTGTACCGTCCCTTTTGGAACACTACCTCATATTGTACCAGTATATATCTATATAAACTATCCATTTCTTTATTATATCTATGACTAAACCTAGCTGAGTTGATTGTTAAACCTCACCTATACCGATACCACGGTAACTGCAGTATATAAACTATATCATTCTGAATGTTATTGTGCAATTACAATACCTATAATAGAATAATAATAATTTGAGGTTTCCGTCATCGTCTATTTCTTTATTTAACGAAATTCTAAATCTTTATCCTATAACCTATAAATTATATATATATTTTCAATTCGTTTCGTTTCGTTTGATTTAAAATCGCAATATTTGATGATTATTATTATTATCTCATAGAGGTTTATAAATTCATACTGCAAGAAATATATGAGATAACATTTCAAATCAATTTCATATTCAAATAATAATATCAGATATTATAGGTATAGTTTATGAATTTATGATGCGTCAGCTATATACTATTTCATAATTTAAAAAATCGATATAAAACATTAGCAATAATTTTATAATATTATACGGAGTAACGATTAAATAGGTATCCTTTTAGTAGTAAATAAAAGATATTTGAACAGATATTATGAGTTATAATTAATGTTCTGTCATCGATATAATATGTACATAATATATAGTATATCTTGTTGACATTATGGGACCTGCAAATATAAAAGTGTTTCCACGAAATCACAATAAAATGTTAAACAGAAAAATCGAATATTTTATACGTGGCTTAAATATTGAGTAAAATACAAGGTTGGGAAAGTTAATTAATTTTTTTAACTTGATAAGTTAAGTTATTGAAGTAGAAGACATATTTAAGATAAATTATAAGTTAAAAGTAACTTCAAATAAAATGTATTTAATATATTTCAGTAAACAAATTTTAGTCTCCATTGATATTTCTTAGTGGAAACTAATAAACCCTCGCTTTAAATTATTTAAAGCTCATGAAAATATTATTATAACTTTATAAGTTCGATAACTTTTATATTAACATGTAAACAGATAGTAATATATTATGTTTATGGTTCACTTTTGCAAAAAAAGTCACTGAGAAAGTGAGAAAGTTGAATCTGAGAATAATAATATGTTATTATATTGTATTATATAGGTGAATGTAATATAATATAGTGGATCAAGTGATATACAGTATTACAATTAAGACCTTGATTTACGCGATAATGTTATATAATAATAATAATATAATATTATAATATAATCGTCTGAGATATAAAAAAAAAAAAAAATACAACACAAATAATGTTTATACATAAATGATATAGAGGTACCTGGTAACTTATACTTGGTATATGGTATAATAATATTTAATATGTGAGTGCGTGTTTTGCGAATAGCTACTTATAATTATATTATTATTAAGGTTTACTATATATTATATACGAAGAATATTATTGCGGGGCTGAACATTAATATTTCACGCGGTTAAACCGATAGGTATTACGTTAAACTATAAAATATTATTATCCGCTATACACGTATATTATATTGGTATATTTAATGTACATAAATTGAACTTACACGAGGGTCTGAAATATTAATCGGCCGAAGTAGGTATAAATGGACATTTTAAGCTGCAGATTTCCAAACGTTTTTGATAATATTTTTATTATATACATAAAACTCTATATTATATCGATCGGTCTCGTCTCTCGAATAATTATTTGTTGTACCCTGTATAATGTGAAGGATGAAGGATATCAAAATTGTATATTACAAAATGTTATTTACATTATATTTGCCGAATTCTGATCACTCTATATATATTAGTCACACGCCCGCAAAAGAGATAAAATTGGGCGGATCCATCTCGGTGATCTTTAACTTTAATATATATATATATATATATATATAGGTTAAGAAACTGCGGACGAGTCTTTTAATTCAAAGTGTATAAGAGGGTTATATATTTCAAAAGAATTAGAAGTTTACAAACGATAATTCGCATCGCTGAGCAATGTTTTTTATTCAGGTTTTGTAATTCTTTTGGTTACTATTACATTGAAGTTATGAAATGTGCTAAAAGAGTTACATAGCTAAAACAATAAATCAATAAATGTAAATGCAGCATTCGTTTAGAAAATATATTATCATATGCAGGGACGTCATTTCAATTTTTTTTTATACGCTTATTTTTATGTGGACCATAAAATATTTTTAAAAAATAGGTATATATATTTTTTAAATACATTATTTAATCGTAATTGGTTAATTTTCAATGCGCTTTTGTATCCTTTGCATGGTCCAAATGTGTCTTCTGATCGATATATTATAATTTATAATATATAGACGAAAATAAGATTTAGCTAGGTTATTATAGCTGTAATACAGTATAGCACTGTAGAATTAAAGAAAATGTATATTTAAATGTTAACTTTTAATTTAATTAAAATTATCGATAAATTGTTTTATTGGTTAAGACACGAACTTCGGGAAAATTGAAAGAGCCATATATTTTATATAGAATTATAGAGATCTAATTATTGGTTTGAAAATGACATGATTTTTCGTATGAGAGGTATGCCAGATAATAAAGCCAATACAATAAGTGTATAATACGTTTTTAAATTCGTTTGAGTCTTCAGTTTTTTTTAACAATAATAATATTATTATTATTTATTAATTTTCGGATTCAGAGAGAACATACACGACGTCTGTCGGAATCTGGAACGGCGGAACGCATAAAGTTATAAAAATAAAGCACATGCACACATACACACACACGGGAGACCTTTACGATTTTAAACGATTCGCAGCGCGTCTAACTTATTTAAAGACGGGCAGAAAATAAAAAAAATACACTCAAGATTTTTATACTTTCCACTCGACGAAAAGGATTTTTCTCATACGGTATTTATACGTACCTATATATATATATATATATAATACGAGTTCGGAGTTCGTTCACAGACATACTGCTACAGCACATGTTTTTATCAAGCTTTTTCTTATAAAACTTCGCACACACACACACAAACATCTCGATCACGTGATCCGCACTGCAATTGCCGGGTAAATTGATTTTTTGTCGTTTTATATACAGGTTGATTAGAATTTCAAGTTACAATAATAACGGAGATAACGTTGAAAACGTATTCGATTCCCACAAATTTCGTATTATACATTTTTGCGATTATATTGTAGGTATAGGCACTCTCAACGGTGAATCATATATAATTAATATTCTGCGTCTTCTCTGCAGACATCCCTATATAATGTAATTGTTCACATTCATATATCAGAGACAATATCATTATATTTTTAAGATAGATACAGGGAGATCAAAATGTCATGTATGTGTAAAGTGTGCGGATTATTTTCAAAACGCAAAATTATTCTGATCACTCCGTATTTGAGATGTACAAATCAATATTATACCCAAATAATATATAACTACGTACTCGTATATACGGTTGGTATACTATACCGTTTAACCCTCAACGAGATTGGCTCAATTGAAAACCAATTATAACCGTAATAATGTAATATTGTAATGAAAATTCTTTCGTTTAACGTTATAAGCCGCTTAATATAATCAAAATATTTGGCGAAAACATATAATAAACGGAATTTACCATATTACATTATAATATTGTATACGTATATACATTCATCGTTTTAACCATCTATCGTATCTGATTGTATCAAGTTCGTTGTGATAATGCTTATCATTTTCACAATATGGTAATAATTTTACGCAATAAAAGTGCATACTGATGCGACATTTCATCGTATCATAATTCGTATAATATTATATTAACGCGTTTATGATCCACCGATTGTCTGATTGCATATGATTTCTTTTTAAACATTTCATGGCTATTTATTTCACAACTCATAATCGAATACATTCGGTAGATGGTATAATAGGTACGTAAATATGATAATATATAACAATTGAAAATGTGAAAAAAAATGTTTTGCGAATTTCGTATAGGTTTACGAATAATACGTATTTATTATTTCTTTCGTATTTAATTTTATCAATAAGCACGAATTTCACGTATAGTTTAGGTACCTATTTATAGATATTAATAAATTATCGTGAAATGATAATATTATAAACGCGTGTATTAGTTATTTATTCATTATACCGAATATGATGTGGACTGAACATTCTCTATAATATATTAATATTAGGGGTATAGAACTTTTCAGCGCTGCTATATTTAATCGTTGCCAATTCAGCATCGACGTTTAGACGATACCATTTCGGCGATAACGTTAAAGTTTTTAATATTATAATATTAAAACTTTCATAAATTATTTTAATAATAATTTAAGCAGGAAGTTATGTTCAATATAAACAACAATTGGCTACAATTTATTGGTCCACTAAAAAGACTGAAAAATTAATAGACACAGATAATCGAATATTAAAATTAGTGCTTAGCAAGTATGACAAAAATGATATTTCAACGTTCCCTACATTTCAAACAATAATAGCTCTTAAATAATTTGTATTTGTATAAATGTAATTATTTGTATTATTATATCTTTATTTGTTTATGCAAGACTATATTAAATTAATAAATTATGCAACATGATTAATAACTAACATGAAACCGTTTAAACAGTGCTAAAAATGGAAAAAAAAAGTTAAGGACTCTTTCCATTTTTGAAGAAAGAATACGTCAACCAAATACCATTTTATTATGACGTGAATACCACCACTTAAATAGTAGGGGTACGGTAAAATTTCTAAAAAAAAAAAAAATTAGTTGACATAATCCGTCCCCCTGCGTCCCCTCACAATTCAAGCACCATAGTTAAATAAATACATTAGAAAATATAAATATAGTTTCCATAATAATCTTTATATTTTTTATCGCTAAAACGGCATCGTCAAAACAAAATCGCCTAATAATCTATCACCGACAGTCCCAAAAGTTCCATTACCATTAATTAGGTACAATAATATCATAATTGAATATAATATAATATATTTCACACATATTGAACTAATGCAATTATAAAATACTATATTATTTTATAGGATTACTATATACAAACCATACGGTTATGATTTCGTCTGGTTAAGTCAAAAGTTAAAAAACTCGATGACTAATTAATATAAATATTATTGTAATGCACTTTGAAATGATACATATATATCTATACCTACTTTCTGGACAGACATTAAAGTTTTAATTTTAAATAAAAATTATATTAGAACAAAAATCACTATCACTTCAATACAATCCACATTATCGCCCTGTTGGTATTAGGTCTAGCCATGACTGTAGTCAAAAGTATTTATAAACTTGATACAAATAAAGTAAGAAAGATATATTTATATTGATAACATCACCTATTAAAGTTGAAATAAGTTTAAACGCGTCATAATTATTCGATAATCTGCAGTGACTTTCGGAAATTGTCTTTAATCTCAAAAATTGGCTCCAAGTTCTCAATACGGAAAATGAAAACTATGTCGTTTGTGTTCATCCCGTTCCAGAGATATTCAACTTTTAAGTTGGATTGCCTGGCTTGACTCTGATGTTTCGCCAACGAAGGTTACCATTAGCCGTGACATGTACTTTACATGTTTTACATATGTCATATTATAACAATAACAATAATAATATGATTCTCGAACGATAATAGGATCTCTCGGATGAGAAATTATATTTATGTCGTGTCATATATTATAGCGTGTCGTTTGAAATAAACATACAGTTTCGACCCGGACTATATTGGACGGATATATATATATATAGGATAGAATAAGTGTGTGGGATGACGAGTGTGCTGTAGAAAGAGAGAGACGGAGAGGAGAAATAATTTAAGTCCTCTCCGCCGCAGCGCCCAAGAAAACGGTACGAAGTTGGGATGGGTCCGGTCGTATATTTCGTATATATATGTGTGTGCATACGTGGGTAGTGTGGTTTTGTTTTATAATTTTTTTTTTTATTATTATTATTTAATTTTTTAAATTTTTTTTATTAAGGATTGTCCGGAGAAAATTAATACTAATTCGAATAGAAGTATTTTTTATTTTTTAACCAGTATGTATATTTATATATAGTATACTTATACAATAACATGCCGACTTTGTTATTTTACAATCGTCGCCTATATATATTGTGATATACGCGTAGCCGTTGTTGTCGTGGATAAGTCTATTGTTTTATTTTTTCACTCTTATTCACATCTATATATCGTTTTTTTATTTTTCTCGATTTATCGAGAATTATTCTGTCCCTCAGGATCGACGCGACGGCACGCGTGAGTCATCCGGTCGGCAATACAACGTCAGTGTCCTCATAGCGGTCAGGGGTGGGTGGTGGCGAGAGGAGATAGGAGAGGGTCAACTTTATACTCACTGTAGAGTTTCGTCTGCGTGTCACACAGATATTATATTATATAAATTGTTAATTAAAATTAACTGCGTCTCCGCGGCATACCGCCCGCGACTTCCTACATATTATTATTATTATATACGCCGGACCGGAGAGCTTCGCGTTTTATTATTATTATTATTACGACACGATTTAGAAAAAAAAAAATATATATATATATATTATTATTAGTATTATTACTATCGTTTGTCTACATGATAAATTACGGCACGTCGAACGAAGGAAAGTAGCGGGAAATTGTCGCACGAGCGCAGATGAAACTCTGAACAGACATAAAAAAATTAAAAAATCTAATCAGAGAGTATACGAGTATATACGTATATTATAAATTATTAGTTATATTATTACGTATATTTTTACGGTGTCGTCTGTGTAAAATAATAATATATTTTATTATTTTTAATATTATTATATGTTAATATGAATATAACTATTCAGCGCTTGACTGAGGAAAAAAGTATAGTAGAGCTACTATAGCTATTTTTAATAAAAAACATTAAATGTTTTTAAAAAATATCTGTAGCATTTTAATATCGCTTACATTACCGCGAGGTCTTCGCTCCCTTTGCCCCTTTTACGGTACCCTTATTAACATTAATATATACCTAAACCTGCACTAAACACGTTTATTATAACAAAACTGATTAATATAATAACTATGTAGGTGTAACCATCATTGATAGCTACTATCAGTTATCACGTATCTGACATGAAATATTAATACATTTTTTTAAAAATTTTATAAAAATAGGTAATTAACAACTCATTACATGCATCTCCTTTATAAAAAAAAGAAGTAGGGGTACGTCAGGATATCCAAAAAATTAGTTGAGGTACTAATAAGATACCAAGTTGTTATCATACATGATTTTATGATACAAATAAATAACCAAACCTCAAAATATGTACAATAACTAATTAAATATGTAAAAATATGTAAAATAAAATTGACATCATTTTAATTAGAACGGTTTGAATTGTAGATATTTCTAATTGTACTTTAAAATATATCTTATTCTAATAATAATATGTATGTGTACTTACTTTCCCTAATAATAACAAATACCTATAAGTAATTTCTGCACATGATCGCTTTCCCCTTCTTTCAAGTACGTATTTAAGGGGGGTAGAGCGATAAGAGCGATAGGAGCGATTGTTCCCTCCAATGGTCCGTATGATACTATATTAAAGTCGAAAATTGAATTGATTTTAATATAATTATTATATAAAAAAAATATACCAATATATGAATATTCAAAAAGGCACTTCACCCTTAAAAACATAATAGTCTAGATACATGTCTGCGTTCTATGCAGGTATAATGCATTTTTTGATATAATCCTCAAATAAATTTCTGGATATTTCTTTTTTTCAGTTCAGAATCTTTATTTGTTTCACCTTTTGATCATATAAAAATGTATAAAAAATAATATAAAATTAAAAAACGAACTTAAACAAATATCATAATCATTACACACGCATTTTAATATGTTTCATATTACGTCGTACTTACAACCTAGCTACTGACAATACTGACAATACTGACATACTGAAAATAATTGTATAGTATCTATTTGATATTTTGATAGTATCGTTTTTTAATAATACGCCAATGTATTTCACTGACCTGGTGTCCGAAATGGAAAACACAAATAAATTTGTATGTACAGTTAAATTTTTTTTTATTTTAACACTTTATGTGTTACGAAAATTAACGCTATATTAGAAATAAGTTTAAACGGAATAATGACGAATATGATAAAAACAATAGTCGTAAGAAAAAAGAAAAATGCAGCTAAATTCAAATTCGGCGTTACAATGTTTCATATAATATCATAGAGTGATCAGAAATTTTACTAAAAAATGTTATATGTATATACTATATATAAGTTATGTGGATTCACATCTAATCTTATCAACTCTTAAAAAGTAGTTTTATAATAAAATATGAAACTTTCATATAACTGTATATGTATACTGTGTATCGTATTTCTAACATGAAATTAACCATCATAATATTTATATATTTTATACCACATACCGTGTTACCAAATCGTCTAACCGCCAATAACGATAATACTACATTATATTCGTTATTGTTATAGTCATAAATCTCAATTATAAATTATACATTATTATACGTATATTTTCATTATCTGGTAAATAGATATTTATTGTTATTTTCTGCCCATAAAAACTCTTATATAAACGATGCTGCATGGGGGATAATAATAATTATATTAACGATAATATTTTCGGTTTGTGAAATGTTTTTTTAAGATAATTTGTATGTTATCGTGTTTATCAAATGTTGCATATTTCATGTTAAAATATATAGTTTTAATACATCTTTATTTAATTGATATTATATACAATGTAATATTATTATTACCTATATATATTTCATTAGATATGTTAATATAAAGTAATATTATTATACACGATGTCATATTTTATTTCCAAAACATTTATTTCAAAATATTATCCATTTTAACTCTTAAGAATTTATAATACGTTCAAAATTCAAATGTGCAGTCCATTTAGAGTGTTTTTTTAACTAACTTAATACTAAGATATCAAATCAGGGTAGATCAGATAATCTCCGAAACATTTACAGTGGAAACAGGGCTGAAACAAGGGGATGCGTTGTCTCCACTATTGTTTAACCTAGCTCTAGAGAAAGTGGTCAGAGAGATGCAAAAAGAGACAACGGGTGTAGAAATAAACCAGCAAAAAATTAAAATCCTAGGTTTTGCTGATGATCTTAACATCATAGGCAATACCAGAGATGATACAGAGAAAGCAGCGAAAGTTTTAGAAAAATCAGCAGACGAAATAGGATTAAAAATAAACGTAGAAAAGACAAAGATCATGGAGCTATTACACACGGATGCAGACTCAACGAACCCTGACCCGGATGACGGGATATATGAAAAAGTTAATGAGTTTAAATACCTTGGCGTATGTATAAATACAAAAAATGACTGGTCACAAGAGATCGGATTAAGGATAATAAATGCAGGGAAGGCGTCTTTTGCAGTATCAACATTTTTTAAATCTAAAATACTGTCAAAGAAGACAAAAGTTAGACTCTACACAGTGATAGTGAGAGCTATACTAACATATGGATGCGAAGCATGGACGACTACTAGCGTAACAGAACGAAGGCTTACTACGTTCGAAAACAGGATATGGCGTATGATATGTGGACCCGAATTAGACGCGAACACTGGTATATGGAGGAGAAAGTTTAACAAAGAACTAATTGCAGAAACAGAAATAACTTCAATTAAATATCACATTAGAGGCCAAAGAATCCAGTGGTTTGGGCACATTATGCGTGGAAGCGATATGGAGATAATTAAAACAGTAATGTCTTGGAAACCGACGGGCAAGAGACCATGAGGACGCCCGAGGAAAAGATGGATGGATGTGGTTGAGAAAGATTTAAAAAGGATTGGAGTGAATGATTGGAGAAATATAATACATGATAGAGAGAAGTGGCGTGAAGTTGTGATGGCGGCAAAAACTCTTGTAGAGTAGATTAAGCCAGAAGAAGAAGAAGAAGAAGAATACTAAGTACGTATACCTAATTTAACGTAACCAAACTATATTTTTTTTATAAATTTAACCATTTCTTCCTATATTCAAGTACCTAATTCATCAATATTATATTATTCATAATACTCATAATATTTATAAAAAAACAAATAAAAAAAAGGAATATATCAGATTGGATTAACGTATAATATTTGTTAAACTTTAAAAATTAATTAATTAACAATCTAGTTTTATATAAGTATTATTATTGCATGTCTATCTGAAAACTGTTTATGCAAATTTGTCATTATATTGTTCCTACGGTTAAACATTACTATTTAGCCTAAGATAAAACAAGTAAATTTATTATATAATTCAATTTTCGAAAGATCAATTGTTATGACTATTAATATATTCATTGCAACAAAAAATAGTTTCAAATAGCAACAATTATTAGAATACTGTAGGTATTTTGACAGTAACGTTTTTTCATAAAACCGTAAAATATTATTTTTTTTAAACAGAAATACTAAATATCTAGGATGATTTTTTCCCTTATGTACTATACAATGTAATAATAAACTATTATTAAGTATTGCGTTATTTTTTTAAAATTCTCCTTTTAAAAATTATTGTCCTAAATAAAGTTATTTATAAAGTTTTTGGCATGTTATTAACGTTTTAAATTGGGGCGTCGATAAAATACTACTTAGGTGTTTATATACTTATATTTATATATATATATATATATATATATATATTCATCGCATAAACGAAAAGATATAATACAATAATATACACGCCCTCTCAGTTCATAAATATTTTAGCGATACGTTTCTCGTTATTAATTTATTGTGTTTGATTCGATCGTAAAACAACATGTCGGAGTACATTGTTTCGTGAGTTGCACTTGTAGATAATTTTTTTTTATAATAATGAGGTGCAATAACGATGATTGAAACCTGTCAATAGGCGGTCTTTGAAACTTAATAATCACATCATAAAAGAAAATATTGTGAAGAATGTGTACTTATAGACTATAAATATGGGATAATATGCTATTTGATTCTTATACCTAACGTTTAGATTTCAATTGTATAACATATAACACTGACGTCAATATGCGAATAAAATATAAGTAAAACATAATATAATATTATATTATAGGTATGGTCGCATTTAGACTTAAGTAACGATTTTAAATAATTATAATCATTTGTCAATCATTAAGCTATAAGCGACAATGGCGGTCATAATATAACTATATAAAAAATGTACAGCGTTATTGGGTAAAACTAAATGTAAAATAATAATTAAAATTTAATTGTTGTAATATGTTATATAGGTACTATAATATAATAATCGTTAAGTCGTATATTATATTGTAATGCCTCTAAGGTTTGGTATAATTTTTCGTTTTAACAACAATATAATAATAATTTCCTGAGCCTATAGATAATATTATACTCTTAAAGACAGCATTAGAAATTCGAAAAACGACTTTTACACTACAATATAAGTATAAAACAATCAACTAAACCTATGTAATAACGTATATTATTATTGTTTTTATTGTATGACGATCTGCGAGTTATAACAATTATAATTCCGTATAATAATTTTGACAATCTCGTAAATTCATAAAACAAATCGATAAAATATCGATGTATCGGGCTCGAGGGGAACCGCGCGTGAAGGTACTTGTAACATAATATAATATATTCAAGGCTGGGCAAACTAATTAATATTTTTAAATCGTTATATTAAAAGTTGAAAGTTACTTTTAATGTCTATTAACTTAAAAGAATTAATTATAACATTAAAGTTAAGAAAAAGCGTAAACAAATAGTTAAACATTACCAATATTGATATATTTAATAAAGAAAAAGTATAATAAATTATATTATTTGAATTTGAACAGAAATATTTTCATTTTGACTTCAACTTTTATCATATTTGTTAAAGTAGTTTACCAGTTAAGTAGTTAACCCATATAATAGTATTAACAAATTTAAATTATTAACCTATATAATATACTATATGGTTTTCACAAGTTTAATTAAACATAAATATATTTTATTTAACATGTTATTTATCTTAATTTCATAGAAAAATACTTTTGTATTTTAGAAAAAGTGTAACTAGTTAAGCTAGAAGTTAGCATTTAAAAAAAAATTACTTACTATATAACTAAGTATAAATTAAATTAAATTTTTTAACTCGTTAATGACCCTTCATTGTCTTGCATCTGTGTCACAAACACGTTGTCTTATTATTTATCAAGTTTTGTATAACATTATGTATAATATGTATATAAACGATTAAATAATTATATGGAAACGAAAAGGGTTGAAGAAAGCATAAAATCATAAAATTGAATTAGCATCACTTATTTTGAATTATAGTTAAAAATCCCTTTAAGGAACATCGCTTTTAATCAAACTTCCAAATAATTGTAAATACTTTTAAATTACAGAGTTTAGATTCTTAATATTATGGGCTTGAATTGAATAACTTATTGGCAATCGCGAAATTGTAAAATCGGTAAACAAATTTTGTTTTTTCGTCAATACTGTCAATAATATATATATATTTCACCATAATGTTATAATAATAGATAGTTCGATTCGCGTTTTTCGTTTTATATTCTCGTAGTAACGTACACTGGATATTTTCAAGGTGTGTGTCATAATATCATATATTTCATTAACTGATGACCTTTATTTTCTCGCATTACTCTAAAGTATCTCCTCCTCCGACTATGTTATAATATTATAATCAATAAAAATAAAATAATTATAGTACACATAGTTATAAAATAAAGTCAGCACGACGATTTTGTTTTGACAATATGCTTTAATTACCTACTTTATCAACTTCACGATAAATATTTAAGGCTTCTAAACCATTAATGGTTAATAACCAAGCCTCAATTGGCCAACATAATTTTCAAGATATATGTCTTAATTGGCTTCTTTCTGGTTTACACGATACAACAGGTAGTGTTTCAAAAATTTAAAGCAGTTTGAATACGTTTGGAATAAGATCTTTATTGCCACTTATCAAGAGCAGCTAGAATATTATAATGTGCAAGGGACAATCAGTTTAAATCTTTTTGACAATGATAATGATTTATCAGGAAAATTTTTTTTTTCTTTTTTGTTAGTCATCGTTTCATAATTTGAAAAGATACTTTAAACTATTTAAGGGGAGGGTGTCATATCTTCTTGATATCCCCCCTGCGTACGTTACTGTATTCTCATAATATTATAATATAGGGTTGGACACGATTAACGCGTTGTCGGTCGGTATTATGTACACTTATATTATATACCTACGAGAAGTTATAATATATTCATTACGGTGCGCGCGCATTAACTTCGGTGGTGTTCGCTTAATGTAATAGGTACAAGTAGGATATGGCGGAGAGGTTGCGCGCGAGATTTCACCCGTTATTCGCTATATACGTATATACCATATACCAGGTATTACCATGGTAATATTATATAAAGTTTTTCGGTCATCGGTATAGTTTTTAAACAGTTTAGCTCCGGGGCATCAGGTGCTTTTGTACGCGGAGACCACTCTGTGCTAATGCGCCGCAACCCTCGGGTCCCGTACTAATTTACGGCTGACTCCCGCGCGGATTGTTATATTAACACGTCGAAATATTATTATTATTATTATTGTTGTTGTTAATATATACGTTTATGTGTGTGTGTGAGCCAATAAAAGCTATTCGACATAATTGCGAGCTCAAACAATATAATTTATTGGTTAGATCGAGATGAATAAACGGGGAGATATATACACTGTACAGTGATGCAGGTTATCAAGATATATGATGATGATAATAATAATAACCAGCAAATTCCGTTGTGATTATATGCAAATAAGATGTTCTATAAATATATATATATGCAGGTACTAACCCGTAACCAGGTATATAGGTACCTAACTATATATACAGTTGGTATATTGAACCGTTATATCGAATTCGTAGGGGAGAGAAAATTATACGGAAAGAACTCGATATATAAAATATAATATTATATGTATACATCCAGTAAATACTACGTATCACGATCATAGCCATATTCAACTGGTTGTGGTAGGGGGGGAGGTGTTTCCGTGTTCAAACCCCCCCCCCCTGAAAATTTGACGACATATTAAATGATATATATATTTTGAAAAACAACAAGATTTTCATTTTAATGTACATAATTAACATCTTCATAAAAAATCCCACTGAAAATTAATGATGAATACGGACACGCACATGATCGCTCAATTATAACTGTTACCATCGAGTTCGTAGGCGTTAAATTGCTTGGACGAGATTAATAAATTATATCGTACGAAAATTCTTCGGGTTTTATAATTATTAAACCGCCGCCGAACTGATTAGGACGACGGCCGAATATTATAAATAATATAATAATAAATTGTGTCGCAGTGCGTTTCCCATCCGGCGTCGTATATTATAAACTGTAGCGTATACTTATTTCACGGACGAATATTATTTTAATTTTAATTGTTTGAAATTGTTGTGTTTTTCAAGCCATTATAATATACGAAACGACATGATCGAATTGAATTCAGTTCGATGAAACAACGAGATTTTTGTCCGAGTAAAGTGTGACATACTTACCTAGCACGAGAAACGATTGCGAAAACGCGTTTTTTCTACAATTTTATTGCGATGCACAGCTGCAGTTTGCTATACCGTGGTTGTTTTCGTTTTTCAATCGTACAAAACAGTGATTCTCAACCGTTTTAACGCTGTAGCCATCCTGAAGACACAAATATTAGCCAACGCCCTGTAGTAAAAATTCTATAAAATTAAAAAAAAATCGTGGGAAGATCGATTTTAAACGTTCCTCTTTCATCCCTTCGGTCTTTTGAGAAATTAGTGGTTTATTATAATTAAAATTTGAATGCGATGATATTTCATTCGAAAATACGATTCTCTGGAGTGAAACTTAATATAATACAATATATTAAAATGATAATACGTTCCAAAATTTTCTACGCTTGTAAATTATCTATGTGAATATTCAAAACAATTTTCAAGTTCCTACGATCAAAACTCAATTATTACACGAAATAATTAAATTCAAAATAATGGAAATCGTAATTTTTCCATTTTACGTTATATTTTGGTAGTTTTTCTTCACTAAAGGAAAAATTTTTGAGAAATTTGAAAAATGAGCTAAATAAAGTACCAACTAGAAGCATTTTAGTACGGAAAGAGTACCTTATTTGTGGTAATGTTTTCAGACATAAAAAGAAAACATCTTTGTGAAACCAATATATTCCTCGCTTAGCTCAGAATCTAAAATACACTAAGTCTTTATTTTATTTGTCAGAATGAACTTTTTGCAGATGATTCTTTGGTTTCAATGTTTCATATTTTCAGAAAATTGTGTTACAAATTAAACATTATATATATATACGTGTGTGTGTGTGTGTATATACAAATGGTACATAGATCATAGCTGCATGATCGATAGCGGTGATGGAATAATTACCAACTTCAAATACGTCATGCTATATTGAAGTCATTTCCTTTATATATTCTAAATTGTTGGATAATTAATAATTAGCAAAAGAATAAATGAACAAAATGTATGAAATAAATAAATAATTGAAAACAGTATAACGACGCGTATAAAAACGAATATAAGAGACACGGATACTGCATACTTTTGAGTGGAATGGATGGAAAGAAAAATTAATAATATTAGGTAATACTACAATAAATTAAATAAATTAGAAATCGAAGACAGAATATTATTATTGTAATTTATTTTTTAATCTCGTCGTAATATCTAATCATAATAGTCAGATTGCGAAAAACAAAATGCTCACTCTCTCCCACCTATCATCCAAAATATAATCATCTCTCCAGATTGGTAACCCATAATAAATTCAACTCCCTTAAAAAAAAAAAAAATAACCAAACACCTCCAGAAAGCGTTATTTACCCCATTGAGAACCACTGGTATAAAGAAACAAAAACATTGATTTTTTTTTTAAATGTATTACGCGCGAGTACATAATTTTATATATCTAATACGATGTAAAAAAATACTCAGGAAACGATTCAAATCGACGTAAATGAAAATAAACACAACAATAATATTAAAAATTAATAATAATAATAATAGTAATATATTATAATATTGTAGACGATTCAACTTAAATCAAAGCTTTGCGATAACGGTCGAGCCGGGCGTACAAACGGTCGTACGGTCGTCAATTCGTCATCTTATCTGAGTAGGTATATAACTAAATATAGGTATATATACACGTGTAAATACCCGAACAATTATTATTATTATTCAGAGTAAATATTGTCTAAAGCTAATGTAAATAATAAAATATATGATTTTTGAGTGCAACGGTGTATCTGAGAGATGAATGTAAAACGCGACGCGTGTTTTGTCGTTTCCACTCACCGATGCGACGTCTTTAAAGTTAAACGTATAATATGTATACAATGTAATATACCAAATATCATAATAATATATAAGGTGAAATGGTTTTACGACTAAATAATATAATATACCTTATATATATATATACACGCACCTAAGTACGGGGCCAATGGTATTAAACCGATAAAAGATTATAGGAAAAAAAAAATACCTAATAAAAACGGAATGGTATGGCCACCGTCGCCGTTTATACAGCCGACTTGAAAAAAAATCGTATATAATATTATTATATTATTATTGTATCAACAAAATCGTAAAAACGAAGAAGAAAAATAAGAAAAAAAGAAAAACACATAAAATACTTAATGCACATTTGATGACATTGTCGTTATCTGCTGAAATCCAATAAGCAGTTGAACGATTTAAAATTTGGTTCGGATTTTATTATACTGTATTAGTCAAACATAAACAATATAATTGAAGATAATAACAAATCCTAATCCATGTTGTTACACACGAACTGATAAAACACACTCAAAACACACTGATATATTGTTTTTAAATGGAGTCGTTGCTGTCTCGAACGAAAATAACATTTTAAAAGCTGTATACGTAATATACTTATCTTAGAACGTAGTATATAATGTCTACGATGAAATTTGTTACTCCCCGCGAATCTGAAGCAAAGGATTGTAAAGGATTTTTATCTAACCGCATATCCGAAACTTTCCTAAACGCGATAATGTTCACCTTAAAATCGTTCATATGTATCACAGTCCCGTCTGAGAATCTCTCGATACGGATTTCGCGATACGAAAAGTGTGGTGGAAAATAAAACGATTTATTGTTCGCGGACAGAGGATTTGCTGGTCAAGGAAGTTAGGTATTAGGTATATAACGATGACATATCGTCGTGGTGTGCGAAAACGCCCAGAATGAGGGAAAAAGAGACACACACACGTGGGTTAAGAGAGACACTATAATGAAATTAAAAAGAATAAGAGATAGAGATCTGAACCACGACTGGTATTTGTAATTACAAACGTGCAGAGGACGTTACAGGAGTCGACGGGTGGGTTATATAGAGTTCATTTATACTACTAGGCGGCCGAGTGGTGCGTAATTACTATCTGGTATTCTGCCATTTTTCATCTCGTATATATATATATATATACGATAAATGTGGCGGTGGATAAACCATCTCCGGCGTAAAGGGACGGGGGGACCACCCGAGATTCCTGTTTCATCCCTTTTACGAGAATTCATTTTATAATATGTATATTTCTGGTTCAGCTTTCGAGATATACTGAACGTTCCGTGGTAGTTGTCGAGTTTGGAGTATGGGGTAGGGGAGAAGGGACACGGACATGCACCGTGTATTATATCTGTGTACGGAAACAAAGGGCGAGCTGAAAGAAAGATAAATGCAGAGAGAGAGAAAGAGATTATAAGTGCAGGCTCCTATATCCTTCTAACAGCAGCCACTGCTTTGCATATTTAATATATTATTATTATATTATTTATAGCTGTATAGAGCTGCTGCCGCTGTGCAAAAATGAAAGTATAAAATTATACTATAATATTCTCAGATTGAAACTAATTAAATCAGACGGTTATAACTCCGAAGATGTTTTTACGTTTCTCCGTTTCATATTCTCCGAGGGAATAAGCTCTCGTTACTATTTCCGTACAATCTAATATCTTCAACACGTCTTTGATTAAGTATACACGTACTTGTCACTTAATTCGATAATAATATGAAATGTACGTGAAAACATGAAAAAGTCTCAATAGACGTTTTAGGAAGAATCTTATATGGAATATTAACAAATCATGAAACTCTACCTAAATTTTATGTTCTAGCTAGATTCCTAGGACATTAGCACACGTATAATTTATCTCAATTATATTACTCAAATCGAATTTTCTAAAAGAAAAAATAAGCCATATAGATATGGACAATCGCTGGCGATTTTTCGTGCTATAAACTATACATTTTGTATAATCGGTAAATGACGGGTTTCGTCAGAATGGATGTATAAAAAAAAAAAAAAAAAAAAACAAAAAGAGTCCAATATGTAATAATATTTTCATATTATATATACCGATGTAACTTATTCGTCAAATATTTACCGCTCTGTCGAACAATTAAAGCGAACCTTTTGCTTGGATATAATATAATAATAATTATTTTACTATATTGTGACGTTTTAAATGACGTGTTTAAGTCCGCACGTTAATCCGACGATTATTTTTATGGTGCATATTATATTGTTCGTTTTATTGTAATACGGCTGCGCGCTTGATCCTCGGGAGTAAATTTTATGATACTCGAATATTTTGTACCAATACGATTATTGTTATAAAATAAAAATATTATACGCCGTCATAAAATGAATAATATTATATTATATCACAATACGCCCCAATGACTTTTGGTATAATATTTTATAGTGGTGAATTAAATATTAATAGAGAGAGAGAGAGAGAGAGGCGCAGAGAATGATTTTTAATTTCGGATATAATATAAATTTCGCGATGAAACGTGACGACGGCCAGAGGATTATAATATAAGTCGAGGAGGAAATAAAAACGAAATCTATAATTGATAAAAATAGGGATTTACCACAATGGAATTCCAATTACGCGTACGCGCCGTTTAAAGGATTATGCGATCGGAACGGAAATTAAAAGCTTCTTCGCCGCAGCGGAATGGCTAAACGGCGACGACGCGACGATTATAGGGAGACGATCTTGACAATCGCACGTTTATATTATTATTATTATTATTTATTAACCATATATTATATTACGTATATATTATATGGACTGTACGGACGAGGACGACGCGTGCTTTTTCGACCGTTTGATGTTGTATTAAACGGGAAAGGGGTGTCGTCACCGTAGCACACACGGTGTATTATCATTATTATCGAGAACATTTAAATATCATTAAACGCCGCCGAAGGGTCGCCGACGGACGGGACGGGACGTAAAGAAAATATAATAAACGGTCACGGGAGAATATCGAGGAGAAAATTTGTTTAAAGCCTTTCTGGATCATTACTTCGCGGGTTTAAATACCGAGTCGAGTGTGTATGTGTGTGTGTGTGTATGTGTGTGTGTGTGTGTGTATACCCTTTTTGGATTTGTTACGACAAATCGCCCCCGTGATGGTCTTTGTGTTTCGGGTCCGAGAGGAGGAACGAAAACTAGGAGAGCAAAAAAAAGGGACGGCCGCGAACCGACGAACAAAATAATAATAATAATACGAATAATACGAACATATATATATATATATATAAATACTATAACGTAGAATATACGGTCTCGCGATTTTCGAAACAGATGTTTTCTGGGTCATTCGCAGTTCTCTTCTGCTCTTTCTCTCCCCAGCAAACAAATTGCATCCAGTCAACAGCAAGATTATTCACAGTTTATATACATTTATATAATATTATTATATATACGTTCCTAATTTGAGTAGTCAGTCTATATCCTCCTTGGAGAGGGCGAGCATAATAACGTTGCATTGTTATCGAATCGATTCGTCGGCGCGTAATATTATATATATATCACATGTAGTAGGGTTCGAAACGGCGACTATAATAATTAATCATCTCGTTTTGCGCACAAAAGCCTAATTACAATTATTATTATACACGGGGTTCGCGGGACGCCGCCGTAAGTATTTTCACGATTACATCGTGTCATCGTCGTCGTCGTCGTCGTCAATTTTAAAGGTTATTAATATCATTGTTAAACCGTGACGGATGTCCGACAAAAACAATAGGTATTACTATCGGTCGAATTCACGACAGTCCTTCATACCCCGCGATGTTATGATATCGTCATCACCTCGGGAGACACTAAACAAATTATACAAACACAATAATATTATGCCTTATCACAGGCGCATAGCGTACGCGGGTGTTGCGATGTACCCCACGTGATATGATTAAATTTGGAGCACATTTCCCGATTGATTTATGAAAATGAAAATGAAATTTTTCATTATATCGACATTAAATTATTGTATTTGGAACGATATGTGATATCGTTTAAACAAATTACTATTATATAATTGAAAACTATTATCAATTATCCATTGTACACTGAGATTAAGATAATTGGTTGTCCTATCAAATAGTCGAAAACAGTTTTATTAGCGTTTATTTACGCGTGTTTTGGCGAATTTACTCAGTGTGTTTTAGCGAAATTGTTTAGCGCAATAATTGTTAACTGCAAGAATGCATCTTGTTCTTTATAACAACATGATGGCCCGTTTCGATCAACATATATGGCCTTTAATGGTATTGGTTATTCGTTATAAAAGTCGTAAAGTGATAAATATTAAGTTAATAACATATCAGTTTATAGTAAACATTTTCCACCAGAAATGTCGTTTTGGCGAATCATCAACTAAATTAGCAAACCACAGCAAACAGTTTTACTAAAAATTCACTCGCCAAAACACGCCCAATAACTATATTATGTGAAAATCATTATATATATATTAAAGATTTAAAATGTAATATCATAAAATATCATAATGATATTTAAAGTTTTAATTTATTTAGATAAAATTGTGACACTGTACAATTGTACAAGTTGTCGACGAATAACGCGATAATTGCAGCGATAAATCAATTGAATTGTATACAATATTTTAATCTACTGAATTTATATTTTCGCTTATTTTGACCCCCCACGTCATTTTCAAAACCTGGCGCCAAATAATACCTGATATAGATATTATATTGCGTTTTATTACCGCTTATGGTTTATGTTTTATGGTTTATTTTATAATTATTATTATTATATTATGTCAATTTACCAATGTAGTCGGTATATAATAGTCCGTTGATAAACTGCTTGTATTTCACCGAAATCCTATAGACTTAAAATAGATACATATATTTCCTAACAATCGTATAAAAAAAAAAAAAGTCTTTAATATAAATAATTATGTCCCACGCAGTCACCGCGAAACGATATTATGTTTATAACTACCTATTCATATTGTTTTATGACCGATATATAAATGGAATGACGAATGTATATAGACGATTTACAATAACCACTCGTATCTTGCACTTATTAATACATCTAAAGCCACTTTTATCTACAGTTTTATCTTTGAATTAATGCGTGCATTAATATAATATGTAAAACCACTAAAACCACGATTGGATTAAAAATAATAATATCGATATAATAATAATGATAATAATAATAATAATAATAATAACAATAATGATAATAATAAAATAGTATTTATTTAAACAGTGATTTATTTTATAAATGACGAGTGGAATAATTGTGAAAACAAATTTTTACTCTGAAGAATTAATATACAAACTAAAAGTCAGATAATAAGGATTCGGACACTCGAGTTCTCACACTTGATTTTCGTGATTGAAATTCGTCCTTTCCACCGATTTATCAATATCACAAACGATTAATGAAATCAATGTTAAGTATCAATTATCACATGAAAATAAATGAAACAAAAATACGTAAAATGATTTGCGCACAATATTATATAAATATGTTTGATTGGATTAAATACAGTGTATACGTTTTTGCGAATTAACGCAACATTAATATAGAAATGAGGATAATAATATTAAAGTTTCCAGCAATATATTATAACAACGAAAACGTCGAAAATATTGCAATATGCGTTTATTACAATATAAGTTTACGAAATAAAACAGGATATTGGTATTTTTCAAACGAACCGTAGATAGAATATTGTATATATACCAGTTTTAAATACGGTTTTTTTGTTGGTATTATCTAGTATTATGTATACGTCATCCGTCGAAATATTGTTTGCGATTCGATTTGTCATGACGGAAACACCATACAATATTAATATATATTATGTTTGAAATCCAATATATACATACGTATATATAATATAGTACCTATTTGAAGAAATCGTTTAATAATTTTTATGGTTTTATTATACAAATTGTGTTGTAAAAAATTATCCAATTGAGTAGTCGGCGTTGTTTGTACATCTGCCATAAAAAATAATCTTACATTTAACAAGTTAATAGTTATACCTATAATATACAATTATTGCGATTATAACAAGAGTGCACGATAGGAAATCATAAAATACTTAAAATACAATGTAACATTGGGAACATCTGAAATATTCTTATATAATAATAATAATAATAATAATAATATATACACAAATAACGATGATAGTTAAACGATGAATGATTTCGATTAAAGTCTCGGGCAGAGTTTTAAGAGAGTTTTAAGTCGGGGGCAGCAAAAATGTATGACATCAGGCTATTCTTTTTTCTTAGCGGCCCACAGATTACAGATAATTTGTATATTCTGAGCGAAACTTATATACTTAGATAACTTGGATAGTTTTATTATCATGTGTGCCTACTTTTTACTTTCTGTAGAGAATCGCATCTACGTGTTACTTTATTTAGCTCGTTTTTCGATTTCCTACCTGAACCGTTCAAGGGCACCCGTGTGTGCATGCCTATGATTAAACGCATATAGTATGCCCCCGTCGAAATATTAAAATATATTTCGCTCGAAATCGCAAAGGTATAAAAATATTATCTACGAATCAATTGCTGGATCGATAGATACGAGCGTAGGCATTTCGGTTAGAAAAGTTTTATTAAAAAAATTAATAATAAAAAACTCGTGAAATTCACGAAATCTTCGTACGCCTATGCGGAGGGGGTTTCATTCACTCGTCGACAATACCGCACGTCAAAATAATAATATCTAATAAAAAATTGGTGAGCTTTTGAAATACGATTCTATATATCATTATATACGTCATACCGTACAATATATTATTTACCGCGTGTATATATATATATACGTAGCGAAAACTTATTTTAAAATAATTCGACGTAGACGTATTTCGCCGCCGCGTATTATATTTTCGACAACCGGAATGTATATAACATACGAATGCGTTGCCGACAAAGAATAGTTTTACGTAAATATAATTTTTTTTAACAAACAATATTCCGAGAAACAATACTATTATATACCGTGTATTATGCTCGATTCGTAATCAGTACAACAATAATAATATGTATATAGGAAGTCTACGCACATGACTCATAAATCTCTATTATTTGATTTAACCATTATTATTATTCGTTTCGTGTCGGCACGTGGTATCTGGTATATTATGAATAATTAGCAGCGACGCTATATATACATAGGCGTATTTCCGTACAAATACGATAGTATCGCAGATTTTTATTTTTATGCGAAATAATATAATTACAAAATATTATGTTCCAACCGCTGTACAAACAATGTGTTTCCGCGTACTCGTCGTTCTAATCGATAAAAAAAACCATGGATCATCATGATGTCACATTACATACTTTTAATTATATCGAAAACGTTAGTTTTGCTTTGTTTTATTTGACTTTCCAATATTTTATAGATTATTTTATAATATATACGGACATTGGCACAATATTATTTGTTTTTAAGAATATATACAATACACGGTACCTATATTTATGACGACAAAATAATTTTAATATGAAATAAAATCAAATCCGGATTAAGGTTGCATTGAGTATAATACAGGTTATATATGCATAAATATATATATATATTATATGTTACTGATTAAGCCCATTTCAAACATTCTTCATTTTAAGTACAGACTATTTTAATATTGATATTATTATATAATGGATTGTTTAATCAGTCGATAAAATTAGTAACATATAAAAATTAAACAAATCGATTAGAATTTATTACAATAAAAATTAAAACAAAATCAGTTATCACCGTGTCATATTAAATGATTCGATAATTTATTGCATAGATTTTTTCAGTTTTTTATATTATAAACTTTAATTAAAATCAGCCATATAATATATAATTTTTTGAGTGCAGTATCATTAAAGATTGAATATTTATTTTACTGACTAATTTTAGTTTTGAAATTTCTTTAAATTTGTTTTGTGTTTAAATTATAAAAAAATTATTGCGGACAAGAGTAATTCCCTTAAATGTATATTCATGTTTATGCCTCTCTAATGTGGTTTTGCATAAAATAAACAATTATAATACAATACATTAGTAATAATAATAATTATAATAAGTATAATTTATATACAATAAATTGAACGAAAAATCGTAAAGACACGTCATCGGCTACGGTATTAAAATATTATAACTAACTGTTAATAAACTTATTATTGTTGACGGAACCCGGTTATCGAAACTTTATTATTTTACGTTAAGAATTTTAATTTAAAATTATAGGGGATATATTAGATATTGTAAGACCAAAAGATTAATGTGAAGGCAGAGAACACAAGGAACGTGAGTATATATTTTGTACATTTGAGAGCATAAAATGTCGTTTAAAAATATAAAAAATGTAGAATAATTTAAATGAAAATATTGGTAAAAATCTATGGAAATTAAAACCTGTTCGTCGAAATGTTTTCTTCGATATTTTACACTATTGGGAAACGCTTAAACAACGTTCGGATTTTTGCGAAAAAACAAACTTGACGATTATAAATAAAACGTTCGAATTTTGTGAACTCACAAAACCTAACCTAACCTAACCTTAAAACGCACCTCTTTCGGAACCAAAATAATTACGTTATGCAAGAACCCTCGAGGTACTTGAATATAATATATTGGACGACTTGTAACTACGCAATATCGTTAAATAAAAAATACCCATATAAATTTAATATCGTATATAATGATGATTTATTACACATTATATACATTCTGCGTGTAGGTAGGTTGATAGGTACATACGAGTACGAGTATACATCGTCTATAGTGCGCAGAAGAAGGAAAAGAACCAATATAAAATATATTATGGGGGTAAATATTATAATATTATTACGTGTACACGTTGCAGGTAACCGCTATAACCGCTGCGTTATAACCTAACCTGCGATAGCGTCGGTATATCACCGGTGCGACCGCGACGTTACCGCGGTATTGTGAGTGTATAGTATAGGTAACGTTAGTATTGACTATATACCTAATATTATATACTTACCTGTATAATGGGACGTGCACACGACAATAATTATTATTATTATTATTATTATTGTCAGGATCGCGGGCTATATATATATATATATATATTATATTAGTATAGTTTATTGCACGCGCAGTAAATAATAAAACATAATACCCCGTATATTATACTGATAAAAAATGACGTTTTGTTTATCCCGGGACACACGCGGTATATTATACAAACTTAACGTACGGTTTATATTATACGGTTGATGACCGAGGGACGGGGTCGCGGGGATTGCGCAACGTCGTGTGCGGGGGCGGCAGCTTGTTTGCTCAACGGTACGGGTCGCGCGACAGTTTTTTACCGTTTTTTTTTTCTCGTTTTTACCCCGTTTGCGCCCTTATTATTGCATATTATGAAAATATAGTTTAGGTTTATAATGTGTATATATACTACACACATATTTACATAAGTGTATCTAATTCGATGCGGGCATATATAAATAAAATAATTTGTTTTTTTTTTCGTTTCAACCTTTTTTTTTTCCATAGTATAATTAGTCAGCGGGACGACGATTCGGACTGTATTATAATATATGTATAGGTTATATATTATATATACCTATAATACCATAAACCACGTCGTGGCACAAGCAGGCGGTAAAAGATAATTATCAGCTGGCTGCAGAAACGGATAATATAATGTTATAAATACGTAAACGAAATGTTGTATTAACAAACGTACTCTTAAGATAGTTTGATCTTGTGGCACAATTTTGAATTTTCCGACCATCCTGTATATACGTGCACATATGGGACACGAATTTTTTTATGAATATAATATGTATATATTACTTTTTTTTTTTTTTAACAAACGATTCAATATATAGTTGAAAAAAAATGTTTTATTGTTCCTATAACCAGCTTTTATTATATAACCCCTCAACAGAATTATGTTATAAAACAATGACAATATAAACCACGTTCGCGTTTGTAAATAATTATTGATATTTTCATCATATATTTTCGTTTGTTTTATGATCAAACTTGACACGCTCACTCGGGCAGGGAAATATTGTATCAGAACATATTACACTTTATAGTTTTATTATCTGCACATGTTAATATTAAAATGATAAGAAGGTTGGCGAAAATGGAAACAAATATCGTGTCAACGCGGAAACGTCGCGTCGGCGCACATATACATATTTATAATATAGATATATTATATTAAGTACAGAAAACAAATATGGGTAGATTAAGTTTAGAGACATCCATTGTGTCATAAATATTACGCTTAGAGATAAAATATTATATTATTTAGTTTTTGACGTCATTACACAATGATATTATACAGTTGTATATACGATTACAAAATATAGTACAATTTATAATAAAACAATATTGTGTTGTATAGAAATGAGTCAAACAAGTAAATAAATACGTATTACATTATATAATAAGTATCACTGGTTAGTGGTTAGGGGAATAATTTTGGGTGGCATACAATATGGCTTATATACCGACAAATTAGACACAATAATATGCGTTTAAAAAGAAATATGATAACGAAATATTTTACTACTAATTTGTACGAATAATGTTATTTACTTAACATTTTTAGTATAAAAAATATGAGCCAACGGTTTGATATTATTCATATATCAACTCAAACTACTATATAGATTATAAATACGATATTCGATAACCTGATAAAAAAAATAGTTTTCAATAATTTAACCAAAAAAATTAACTTCTTACAGTTAGTTTGTATTAAATCGACGATATAGACTATATTTGTCTTTCCGTCACAAACATTTGATTATAAGTATGCATATTTTTTGTTTTTATTATTATTTTTTTTTCACATTTACAACATTAAAATATGTATATATTATATTATAAGAGAAGAAATGGTTCAAAGGCAATGAGAGTTGATATGAAAATGAATGTATAAGTAAAGAGGGGAAGAAGATGACTGAAGAAGAGCTGGTTAGATAAAATGTGATAGTGGTAGTGGTACTAGTCCAGTTTCCCCCAAGACCTTAAAAGAGGCCAACGACTATATTAAACTATATATTGTATATTATGTACACCAACACTATACGATAACAATTAATTTAAATTATAATTCTATTATTAATGGATTAAATCAACATTTAACTTCAATAAAAATAGGTTACGCAACACTACAACGTAGAGACTTAGAGAGTGCTATGCAAATAGCAGGTGTGAAGGGATGAGAAGAAGAGGAATTCATAGGTAGGACCAAATATCCGCCTATGAAGGAGATCGAAATCTATACGTAGACGTGTAGGATTATGGTGGTCGATCCCATCCAGTCGAGAGTTTGAGGCGAGGTGTAGAAGAATAAATAATGTATACGAAAACTTCAAATATATTTCCCGTTAATAATGTATATAATTTATCGGTGTGTTGCAGATTGTATAAAATTCGGCATCAGTCGTCTGGTGGAGAAATTCAACGACAGCCGTTCGGCGTACGACACGTCGTACGCGAACAACAACAACAACATCACCAAGAGTCTTAACGAACCGGAAGCGGAAAATTGTCGCGGGGACGACGAAGAACGCGAAACGAAGAGTCGTCTGGCCGTCGTGAAAGGCGCGACCGCCGGGAACAAGACGGCACCGGTCATATGGTCGCCGTTGAGAAGTTCGCCGTCGTCGAATTCCACGTCTTCCGAGCTGGACGTGGAGACCAGGCTCGCGTCGCCGGACATAGACGTGACGAAGTGCACCACCCCGTCACCGGAACCGGAAACGCCGGCGGTCAAGCACGTCCAGTCGCCGCCGCCGTTGCCGCCACCGCCTCCGCCGCAAGTGACCACGGCGAAGAACTCGCAAGCTTTCAGCGTCAGCGCGCTCCTCAAGCCGGACGCGCCGCGTTCCAGACACCCGTACGTCCACCATAACCACAATCACCATCACCATCCCCATCATCCACAACCGCAAAATCACCTACATCATCACGCTCAGCAACATCACCATCAACAGCAACAGCAACAACATCAGCAGCAGCAAGCCATGGCCGCCGCCGAGACCATATCGGTCACCAGATCGCTACTGTATCCGGCCGTTCAGTTTCCGGACCTGATCAAAGACACGCGGAAGGATGTCCACAACACTCTGTTGCAAAAACATTTCTCCGGATTCAGCTTCCATCCGCACTTTTACTCGGCCGCCAACATGCTTAACCCGTCCGGTTCGCCCGAACACGGCGGCGCCGGTGACGGGCACACCGACAACAACCATAACCTTCTCACCAGTTCGCTGTACCTGAGCTTGGGTGCGGTCCAGGCTGCTGCCGCGGCCGCGTTCGTCCATCCGCTGTCTGCAACAGGTACGATACTTAATACAACGGTGACTAATTCAATTGCACGATGATTTTTTATTTTTTATTATAATAATTTTCACACGGAACTGCACCCTAAATCATTAAAATATTATGTCAGAAAGTTCCTTAAAACGGGTTACCTAGTGTGTAAATTGGCGTATTTAGGGCAGAGGAAGGCCTAGGGGTTTAATACAGACGTTTCTCATCTGAAGTCGTAAAAAGATAAACACGATCTATTGTTAACAAATTATATTAATCAAAACTTTAAAAATTGAATTTTATGTATCACTAGTTCACCAGATCAATAGACATTTTAGACGATCGATATAAAAATATCAATCGATATTCAAGTAAACAGTAAACCACGTAATTCTTAGAATGGTTTTAAGTTATTTTTTTATTGGGATGACAAAACGATATTAAGACAAATCCTGATTTCTGTTTCGACGTTACTTTTATAGGTACATGGATATACATACTAATGGACAAAAAAAAAGACATTTTACTTATAAATACTAATAATACGGTCGAGTACGTTTTAAATGCTTAAAAATCTGATGATAGTAGGTTTATTTATTACTTATGTTATTCTTAATATTTCAATGGAATTTTAATAAGATAATATTTATTTAATATAAATACGCGTATAATACTGTATATACTGCATTTGTATGTTTAGTACATTGTTAATGATGTTAGTCGAAAGGTTAAAATATTACCAGTTCTGTTTATTTATGTATTTTTTATGCAGTTTTACAAAGACTATAATTGAGTTAATATTTAAACGGACCGCAAATTGCACTGCCACAAAGTGTATTTTTTAATAATATTGATAATATTACCTTATATAAATGTGGTATTATAAATAGTATATGTTACTCGTTCATTTAAAATGTCTCAGATATTAAATTAAGTTAATTAAACTAATCAATCAATCAATCAATATTAAACTGCATTTATGCAATTATTTTTAAACTTTACGACAGTATATTTATTTTTCTCCTACGGGCTATGTTTTAAAATTTTTAATGCTTTAAAAATAAAAAGTTTTTCGCTGTAACACTCGTTTTTGTTAACTCATGATATATGCTGAGAAACTGAGTGACAATTTTCACTTCATAGAAAATAATAAAATATATTACTACCAAATTTTCAGACATTTAGAGAGCACTATTATTGCAGAAATTGTTTATTTTTGGCATAAAATTACGAGAAATAGATAAAATGAGGTTATATTATAGGAACCTAACATTAAGAAATATAATTAAATAATGCAAATGTATTAAAAAAAGTAAACCAAGCAATCTACTTCTCGTACCTTGCTGTATACACTCTCAACTGGATAACAATAATATATAATGTTGGGAATATATTACCCATAATATTAGTATAAACATATAATAAATACGAATTGAAAGAAAGCAAACATTTTATTTAAAAAACACACCTAATATATTTTGGTAAATAACACGATTGATTGAAACTATTAAAACAGATTAGGTAACCAAACTGCAGTTTTTACCGTATTATTATGATATATATTCAATTTAAAAATAATAATTTTTAAAACGATTTCAAGTTAAAATCCTAATCGTAAACGTAGCGAGTTAATCTTTTTCCACGTCGTCTCAACACTCCCGGCCGGACTGAATCGGCCACCACACCACCATATTATTGATACGATACAATAGATCTCGATCTACTCACACTTTCTCGATCGTTATATATTAATCGCACATAAATCGTTGTATACGCAGGCATGACTTCACCGGCGGCGAATCCCTTCCACTCGTCCGGCCAACAGACGTCCGGCGGCGGAGTGACGCATTCTTCGGCCGAGGACATGATGAAGCTGCGACAACAGTTCGCGCCCGCCGCCAACGCGACCATGGCCGCGGTTCCTAATGCGGACCCCGGCGGTCACCTGCGTCACCATCACATGCTGATGCGCGGCTCGGTTTTCGGCGACGTGTACTCGTGCATCAAATGCGACAAAATGTTCCCGACGTCCCACGGCCTGGAAGTGCATTCCAGGCGGTCGCACAACGGCAAGAGACCGTTCTCGTGCGAACTGTGCAACAAATCGTTCGGCGCCGAGATAAGCCTGAACCAACACCGGTTAGTCGTGTCTCTTCCGTTTTTAAAAATCATTTTTCACCCTTTTATATAATATAATGTTATCATCTCCTATAACAATTACCCGAGTTATCGTATCTTATAGTAATATATATATATACTCGCGTAACCGTTAACCCGGTTAGGTTTTTGGTTTTTATTCTACGCGATTTTTTTCGTTTTTTTTTTTTTTTATATTCGTAGGACGCGACGTAATAACACGCAGTGTTGTGGATATATTTGAACGTTTAATCACAACAAGCCCAAAACACTGCGCGGTATATATATATCGATAATTATTATGAAAATTGTATATTCACGTATACGTTACATTACAAGCGTAAAAATAATAATTATCGTGTTCGCGATGTTTTTTTTTCTTTTCCAGTTGGCTCTGTTGTCGGCGGTCCGCGCACAACGTGGAAAAGCTGTTCGAATGCAAACAGTGCGGCAAAACGTTTAAGCGATCGTCAACTCTGTCCACACACCTTCTGATCCACTCGGATACGAGACCGTACCCGTGTCAGTTTTGCGGCAAACGTTTTCATCAGAAGTCGGACATGAAAAAGCACACGTACATACATACGGGTGAGCGTTTTACGATTAGAATATTAATAATACGTTTTTTTTTTCTTTGTCTTTCCTTTAATAATAACTAAAATAAATTGAACGCGTCGTCGTCGTCTTCGCCCGTGTTTGTTTCACGCGACGGGATAACTTTTCCCGTACTAATTTGTCGAGAAAACCGAGGAGGGTCCCTTATTTAATGTAAAGACTCCCGTCACCGTAATCCTTTTCCTTTGACAGCCATTTAAACGGGTCAATTAAATCAACAAGCCAAGACGACGGCATCGTTCATCCAATTTTCCTCTCCGCCGCCGCTGCCGGCGACGGTTTCGCCGTTTTAACATGTTGTCACCCACTCGCCTCGACGAACACTTTAATACTTCAAAAACTCTCTTTTACTTTCATTCTCCCTCTCTCGTACGTACACGCTCTTCTTGTTTTTCCGCAGAACGCGCGCGTGCGCTACGTATTATTATGTACGATGAGTTACCGCGACCACGGTCCTGTGTGATGCAGTACCTACATATATATATAGCTGTTGTACGTTTGAAATACCACTGGAATTATACGCGATGTGACGGCTAACGTGTACAGAGTTACGCAACAGAGAAACGCCGGTCGTATCTGCTTTGTGTAAAACGACATACCGAAGGGTATTGTTGATGATTATACATTGTGATTAATTGCTAAACAAGACGGTTACGACTGTCGGGACATAAGTCTTGCGGAAATGATCGTCCGGACGCTATCAATATTGTTACCCCAACGACCGGGCTGACTCTTCCGCGTCGGACGCGGCGGCGCTCACCCCACACCCATGGGGATTATTCCGCTAATTACTATCCTCTCGCGTTAAACAGCCGACGATTAACGACAATAATACGTAATAATCATTTAAATTTCGATATCGATATAACGACGGTTTATAGAAAAATATTGTTTTTACCATTCGCATCGTTTAAAACGAATATAATATATAATATAATACTATAAATTTTATAATAACATAAAATATCGTAATAAGTATACTGTTATTTCTGTTTATGAATCTTAACACCGTGTTTGATATCAAATATTAGTAATATATTATTAAGTCGTTGGTAAAAACCTATTTTTAATTTTGTGTAATAAAAAATATACTTAGGTTGATTATTAAAAAAAAAAAAAGAAGTTATAGATAATAAGCTACACGATTATGTTTTTGGAACAACTTTACCTCCAATAAAGTTTTGATATCAGACGTATTTTTATATTTAATTCGTATAAAATATCGACTATAATTATTATAATATTATATGTTATATTTATATCTATATGGAGTTCGCAAATTAAAAGTTTTGATTTCGTCGTGTGTCATATAGTTGCGTGTATTATATTTTGTTTTTTTTCGTTCCACATATATTGTTTGTCATTGTGTTTTTTAAATGTATATAAAAAAGGTTTAAATAATTGATATTATCCTTTGCGAGTTTACTCATAGCAAACGTGTTTACATTGTGCATAAACAAACAAACATAATATACACATATATATATATATTTATCGAATAGTTTTTCGACAGACATTATTATTTGAAAAACCATCCACTATATATTTTTTTCATATTGCTACACGCAATATGTTTTTATTATACGCGGAAAATACAACACAGGTATCGTTTAATAATCCGAAATATGTTTTTATTTCTTACTAAAATTTGAGTAAACATTTGAATAATCAATAAAATAGACTTCCGAGAATATATATTCCGGTTGGACGTTGTTTTATACGATCTACATAAATAAAAGTTTATAAGTATACGTCGAACCGATTTAAATAATTCACTTCTTTAAATAATGTAAAATGACATTCATTCTTTTTACATTTATATTAGATATTTTTATATGGGTAGTACAAGTACAGAATATTAATATCCATATATCTATAGATTCTGTTCAAGCATTAATATTGATTTTTGTTTAATTTTAAATAAAATTACAATATTTTTTGAATATTTTCACATGCAACATAACAGCATAGGGTTTCTTTTTAATACCTATTAAATAATATTTTAACGGTGATATTAAAACGTTATTTTTCTTGAAGTAAATTTAAATAATTTAAAATAAAAAATATTGTTTTAACTATAAAACGTACACATAATATTATGATAATTTCATAACGATGAGTTTAGTTTTAACCATCATATATAATAGTTTTAAATTAATAATACAAAAATAGACTCTCAGTAATATAATATAAATTATAGTTTTTGAAATAATTAATATAATATCATTGATTTTTTTTTTTAATCTTGTATAAAATCAATTTTAAATAAATGAGTATTTTTATTACAGTCTTTCGGGTCATATTTTCTAGAATAAATTCATTTAATGTATATAATGTCTAATTATAAAACGAGTTATTGCGAAAAATACCGAAGTAATTAATGACATTTTTTTAATGCTGGGAACCGAATAGATTGAAGACCATAGATTTTCTCGCTCAAAATGTAATTTATTAATTTAATGTGTAAAAGAATATGTAGTATATATATATATATATTCGGGTGTGCGCTTTTTACTGTCACGAGGGTTCTCTTTACACATCCAATTAAAACGAGAGGGGAAAAAATACTAGAATTAAAAAAAATACTCTCTTAGGGGAACGTTAAAAAAAAATAAAAATAAAGGAAATTAAACAAGAGGGCAAATCTCCGGTAATTCCGAAAAAAACGCTCCCTCACTTGACCGACGCGTGTTCGAGTTGGAATTTTTTCTTTTTTAATTTCCCGAAAGTGGGAAGACCTTGTACAAATTCAGTTGATTAAAAAATGAATTAAGAAGAATAAAAATGTATTTTTTGGGTTAGAGAGAGAAATAAAACTAAAAAATATCCACTCCTTATTTTACACGTTTTATTATTTTTTTATTATATTATACCTAATTGCGACAATATAATTAACAGTGACAATTTCCAATAAAATTGGTCAATCCGTTTACACACTACCTATCAAAATATCTATCATATAAAAAAATTATGAAATGCGTGTCTGATAACGCTATGTTATTATACAGATCAATCAGAATTTCGTGTTAAAAAAATAATTGAGATCAAGTTGAAAACCCATGCAATTTCCAATTTGCAAGTATTTAAAATTAATTTATCTATACGATCCTAAGTTTATTTTGATAAATTATAACAATAATTAAAAAACTTCTAACTTTAAGACTCATAATCAAAATTTGTGTTAACACAACGCTACACGGGTTCTTTTAAATTAGGTAGGTACCAATTTCACAAACCAATTCCCGTTATTTCTCCAATAATGGACATCGTTCATATCCATTATTGCTAATAACAGCTTTCTTTGCAAATATTTTTCTTATATAATTTCTAATACTGTTATAATATATTTGTTTCATTTATTCTTATATTATTTCTTACGCGAAATGCTATTTTTAAAAAGTTTAATATCTTTTATTCGTATAACCGTATACAAAATATAAATTAGGGGTATATCCAGCCTTAAAATATTGGGTATACTAACTATACTATATAGTATATACTAACCTAACTTTATACTCGCAATAAATCAACTATCATATAGATACATTGTTATCATGTTCTGTTATCACTGAAAAATGAATAAAATAAAATTATGATTACATAATACAATTTTGAACATTTATAATTAACTTTCATTTTATTAAAAACTATTACATTATAGTGTACTATTACACTAAGTATTTCAAAAAATAAAATAAAATCATACGATTCCCTTAGTTTTCGTGAAATAAAAAAATAATTACTTTATACGATTGCCGAACTTAATATTTGTGTATAACCCATCAGGTTACACACAATGTACTTCATAAGTAATTTTTAATGAACTTTAATTTAGAAAACGAACGGTCTGCTGTAGCAACAGTTACAGGGAGTGTCGGAAATAACATACACGCTGAACATGTTTAAAAAAATGTCGTTGATAATGTAGGATTTTCTAAAAAAATTTGTTCAACAATTTCTTTATAATATAATATTATAAATAGTTATAAAATAAAATATCAGATACTATATACAAAGTGAGTCGGTCGAGATATAAAATTGATAATAATATATATATATATATATATATATGTATACCTACAGGCTAAAGAGAAACCAGCTACTCGTTTTATACGCTGTAATAATATAATTACGAGTGTATAACGAAAAGAAGGGGAAATTTCGTAATTTCTCCTCGCGCGCGCGCTTGCTCATCTCGACCGAGTGTTTAACGGTCGTTCTGTTCCCGGGTTGTACTTACACCTAAAAGGGGCAGTTTATTTTTGGAAAAGCCAACGTCCCCTCTGTGTTCCTAATGTGTATAATCGTCGTCGTACTTACAACGTTTTGTACTCGCCGCCGGCGTAAACCAGTGCCACGGGGCGAGTTTATTCGCGGGGATTATCGCGGGGATCACCGCGACCGCCGACGCCCGCGCGATTATCGACCGCGTTCAAAGATAACACGACGGATCAGCGTCGTCGCGCAATTACAATACGTGTTTATACGGCGTTAAGCGACGAATCCGTCCTATATATTATTACCAATACTGCGGTCGTAATACATACCGCCGCGATACACGCGGATTAAACGGACTTACGACAGAATCCCGCGTAGTGTTTATACGTGCGCCATAAATCGTCCGCGAGACGTTTTTTGGGTGAATAATAAAAAATAAAATAATGCTATATCATACCTGTCGCAATAAATTATTTTTTATAAGTCTTGCGATGCACCGCAGACGTATTTTGGGGTGTTAGACCCGGACATTTCAAGGAGGCGTCAAAATTTAAAAAAATTTAAGACATAAATATTACTAAAATAGTTATTTTAATTTTTGTAATATTATGGTTTATAATTGATAAAGTGATAATCTGCTGTCACGTATCGATTTAAAAATGAGCAATGTTCGCAGCAAGATTTTACTTCTTGTTTTTAGAAACCAATTTTAATTATGTTTATAATTTGTAATAAAATTATCATCATTAGAAGTTTATAAAATCTAATCAGTAATACTACAAAACATGCAAATTTTGTATACAAATGGTCTTTCTTATTAGTTTATTATTATTAGTTTTTTAAATAATATTAATGTATAGAACTGCAATATTCTGACAATTGTTTAATTCAAATAAATAATACGCTTTTTCAAAAATTTTGATATACATTTTTGAATCGTGCACGGCAAGTGACAAACATATGCTTTAAATTTTTTCGTTTAATTTGTATAATTATTTTTCAAAAATTACGTTATTTAAACATTGCTTATATTTAAATAAAAAAAATCTGTATAAATTTAAAAAGAAAAATATCCATTAATTCAACTGATAGTTAAGGACAATCGGAAACTGTGTTTCTATTCTAGGAGTAATAATATTTGGCTTTCGGGACAAGTACTCGACTCGGATTATCGGTATGTTTTCGTATTACATGAGAAAACATGAAATTCTATTATATTTTCAGTCTTTTGATGTCATAGAATGAAAACGATCGCGTATTAATAAAAATAGAGGGTATATTAGGTATAATTCCTTCTATATAATTTATTGCGGGTTCTAAAGGGCGACTAATGAGTGTGGCGGCGGGTATATGGCCGAATAAGGTTTCGGAGAAAGTCCTCCCAAACTTATCATTGCTACACGTTGCATTCTAGCTGTGACACACGGCTACGATGACAAAACGTTTCTAGTGGTCGTGGGTATTAACGTGTATATACATACTTAGTAATAAATGTTATATACATTGGTTATGTGCAGAGGTTGTAAAACTGAAGGAACTACCTCGGTTGTGGTTTCGCGAAGTTCATATACCTTTATATTATGTTATATATACATATACGATAAAGCGAATGGTTCTGTCTCGTTGAAAATAGACACAGAGAAACAGTGAAATAACCAGTGTATATATGTGTGTGTGTGTGTGTGTGTGTGTGTGTGTCTGTACAATATACCAGTAACGGTAACAGTAGCGGTATGTATATATGTATAGAGTCCGTTCGAATCCATTTAGAACGAACTGAAATAATATTTTTGTAAGCAGCTTTGCTCGAGTGGAGTATGCCACTTTAATATAATCCCTCGCCGTCGAACCTTATCCCCAAAAAACCCTCTCGACGTTACCGCGTATATACCACGCAAACCACTTATGTGTGTGTGTGTGTACGCAGAGTTTTTGGAGAGCTACTGTTGGTAACCACGGGAAAACACTTCTGGTGAAAGCGGCGAGTAGATTGATTTTAGTAAACCTTCTGCCAAACTTTAACCTCTCTCTTTCTCTCTCACTCTATACATTCACTTGCACGCACACGAATTCGCTACCAGTCACTATATATACCTGCCTAATCTAATTACTGGCATGTGTGCGTACTTTGGGGCGTATTTCCCTCTCATCATCCTAACACCCCACACGACCCTGTCAACCCTGTTTCTGTACAACAACGGTCCACCTGGCGCATCACGGACGGTTATACCGCGTTATCCGTTTCCTCTCGCAGCGCGTGCCATCGACGCACCGTCACCGGGACCAGCCATCTCGTCTATATATATCCCACCTATATCCCGTACTTTAAATGTAGTTTTTTCTGCTTTTCACTCTTGGTCTTTTAATTTATATTTTTATTTTGCCGGTCCCACTAAATCTCGTTAACGCGTGTATGACATTTCGCTTTCCAAATGTAGCCTAAAAACCCTATCCTGCAGTGGTAGGACCAACAAATTTAGTTTAACACCTAACGAAATGAGAGGATACTCAAATGTAGAAGGTTGCTACATATTATAATCAGTGGAGGTCAGTATATTGATGCACGGGTGCATCATCAATAATAGTCCATCATGTTAGTAACAAGCTGTTATAAAAAATAATATTTTTAACTAAAATATTATTGTAAATTTATTAAATATTTTACAAATTACTGTATGATATAACATTTTTTATTTTATAATTTCATCCCAAATCTCAAATAAAAATCTATAAATGTATGCCTAATGAATCGTTTATATTTTACAAAATATAATTGAAATACTGTTGCAGTGTATAACGACGAAACAAAAATAAATGTCTATTTCCCACACTTTTCATAGTTTTTTATAAAAATGAACACTATAAATAAATAAAAAAACATTCTTTCGTGAAGTTTATTTTAAATTATCCGGTTTAAAAAAATTTACAGTGTTTACAAAAAATAAAATTTATTATATCCTTAAGAAGTAATAAAAAAAAAATTAATTATACCCCTGCAAACGCACCCATCTATTATCAATATCTTATCTTACCAATTATAATAATTTGAATTAATCAAAAATGTTCATAAATTGCACCAAATTACTTGAGGTGATATCATAGTATTTTCAGTAGATAAAGTATCTACAGAAATTTCAATAATAGTTAATATACGAATTAAATTCTGTACCAACCATTTTATTGTCTCGTTTATTCCGTTCCGGGATACGCGCATAATGTGGTTGATAAACGCGGTTTTTTTCTGACCACCCAACTTCTTTATATTGTTCTAAAACGATACCGTTTGTAATATTATATAGACGGCATGGATAAAAACGTCTCGGATGAAGAAGAGAAAATTATAAATTTTTTATTTTCATAAAAATTATTTGATTTAATTGAAATACAATAATATTTCTAGGACGAGCATCCACGTGATAGGGGGTGCGTCGTCGACTCTCCTCTCGCCATTATTGTTGCTCGCAAACGTTATAACAATAATAACACTTGACTGGAATCGACTACGTTATGTGTACACGCACACTTGTCCCATCTGTCGAACGGCAATCTCGATGTCTCACTTCGTTCTCCCCTTCGCCGTTCGACGGGCGAACTATTATTCTGTTGTTTTTATCGTCACGGTAACAATATTGGTTTTCGTCGGTTATATTTTTCTTTTCCGCGTTTGCAAACAGCAGCATTTCTTTCCGTTACATTGAAACTTGAATATTATTCCGTATTATTCAGTCCAGTGGCGCGCAAAACGCTTTTTCAGATCTTAGACAAACTAGATAATTTTACTAAACTCATACACCTTTTATGCAAACAATCATTTTGTTTTGCTATTTTCAATTTAAAAACATTATTGATAATAACTCTTTTACCCTTAAAATGTTATATTGTCTGTTTAAAAGTTAATAAACATAAAACTTTCGAGTTTTCTTTGGTGGTGTTTATATTGTTTATAATGTTGACCGTATTTTTTTCTTATTAACTTTACATAAGATTAAATAAGTTTTTGTTAAAATAGTAAAAATATGTAGATTTAAATCAGAATTTAAAATAATTAATTCTTAAAATTGAAATAATGCATTATACAGTGTCCCAGATCTATTTACTAATTGGAATATCTCCGCGAAAAATTAAAATATTTGAATGCAGTTTTTTTTTCAAATTGTTATTTAGGAAACGGATTACCTTAATTACTTATTTAAAAAAAAATGAGTCTCATATAAAAATAAAAAAATAAACTCTTTATTTTTTAAGTTATGTAAAATTTAAAAATAGCCATTTTTAAGATTATATTTATATGAGAATTTTGATGTGTCGATCTCTTAATTTAATCAAGATTTTGATTTTTAGAAACTATTTTTAATTATTCTGACGTCATTATTTTTAATAATTTAATATTTTAATATCATGATACGTAAAATTTGATTTATTAATATTATCATAAACGCTCTCAGTATTTACAAAATCTAATCATAGATTCATAGATATCATAGATTATATTTTTATTATCTACGAATTTTATTGCAGCAAAAATATCATAATAATAATATTATGATTGTATCACACTATTGACAACTATACGCTATAATTATGACGTCAAAAATATGATTTTTCCAGTAATTAAAAAAAATTCCTAAAAATCGAAATGTTAAATAAATTAAGAGATCAACATGTTAAAATTCTCATATAAATATACTCTTTAAAATGGCTGTCTTCAAATTTTACATAACTTAAAAAATAAAGAGTTTATTTTTGTATTCTTTTCAAACAAGCATTTCTGTATAAGATCTAATCATGAATATTTTTCATATAATCTAGAACGAAAATTACATACCTACCTATTATCATATAGTTTTATAATAATCAACACTAACTCACCAAAGTTAAATAATTTAAAACATAGAGAATTTGTTAAAAAAAATAGAATTAAATTTCACTATGTACAGAATATTATTTTACATCATTATTTTCAGTTAATTTTATTTAAGCAAAATCGCTTTTTGTCAGTATAGTTGAGTTCTAAAATAATAAGATTTTTTTATTATCGCCAATAATACAAATAATATGCACAATAACGTTATAATAAACAAATATCCGGAAACATTTAATATAATAATAAACTTAAATATTTATAGCACGAATTCCAATAATATAATAATAATTAATATTTTTACAGTTCAGACGTTGACGAATTAAAAAAATTTAATTTACTTTGCATTATAATTTGACATTATTATCGCTTTTTTTGGCACTTTTTATTTTTTACAAATTTCCATGGGTTATTTTAAAGGACTTCTTTTTATAATATTATGTAATATATTGTGAATATATTTTATGCAATAATTATAATAATACACAGATTAAAAAACGGTTACAATTGGTGAAGACAAATTAAGGGGAGGTCTTTCCGAGGCTTGCCGACTCGGGGCCCATACGACACTATAGACTATAACGATAAAATAATTAGTGTGTTTGCTTTATGAGCAAACATTATATTCTGAAATAGCCAAACTTTTAATATTCATATTATTACAGATTATTAAACTGTCCACAATGAAAAAAACGTTTATACTTGGACAAACCAACAACAATATTGCATCCTATAATTGATATATTTTTTGTCACTACGTGGTATGAATAATTTATTATTATTATTATTTTTTAGTAATGGGATTTTTTTTTTCACTTTCGATTTTGTAATATTTGTAATATTATTATTATTAAAAGGGTTAGATCAGGCGGTGGGACAGAGGAATAAAATGTATAGATATATGGGTGGTAGAATGAGAAAGATGTGGAAATTGATAAAAAATAAAATAATAAACACGAACACGAACGACGACCGCCGCTGACGCGTTTTGCCAGGATATTATACGTATACACGTCCCCGTGAATGGCGTGAAACTATACTTATACATTGTACCGAACGTCCCTCGGGAGCTCTGACCCAATCGCGTTAATTATTAGCGAGCGGGCCTTTATCGCACAAGGGATTTGACGTCGGGGCTATGCACAGCCGGAGGGATATAATATCCATAATCATCGTCATGACTATAATATAATAATATGCGTGCAGCGGGAGGACGAACTTTTCGGTGCAATAGTTCCCGGAAAAATCGCGATTTTCCGGCGTCGTAAAACATCATCATATTAAAATTAAAATAAAAACAGTTCTCGCGCAAACGTTTTTATATGAGGTGACCGTAATACGGAGTTATAAAAAAAAAAAATCTCTAATGTATATTTAAACCATATCATAAAATTTATAATACTCATTTAGACAATATATCTATATAGAAATTTCTACCCAGTTTACCTGATCCAAATCCTTGAGTTACCATGTAATATTATATAGAAAGTTTTATTAGTATTTCGATTAATAATTTGATAGGGTGAGACATATAATGAAGATGAGTCGTGATCGTTAGTGCAAAAGAATGGTAGTTCCGAGGTGAAAATAAAAAGTAGGATAAATTGTGAATGAATGAGAAAGGAGTTGGATGCTAAGATGATATCGATAAGATTAAAAATTATAAATATTACAAGACAGTAGTGAGGAAAATAGCGTTGTATGAAACGGATTGTTAGGCAGAACACAAAAAAAAATGGAACTGAGGATATGAGAATACATCAAAGTAAGTATAGAAGTTGTGTGGAGAACGATAGACAATACGATGAGATTTTTTGGACGTCATGCTATCAGAAGAAATGATTCATTAGAGTCAGTTATTTTAGTTATGAAAAATAATGTAAACAGTAATAAGGAAGAGGAAGACCGAAGAAGAGGTGGAACGAATAGAATAGAGAGTGACATGAAGATAAGCGGTGTTAATGGATGAAGGGTATCAAGGATCGAGATTTATAAAGGTGTAAGACAAGGTAGAAGAAGTTGGGTATTTCGGTAGCCATAATCGGATATGTTTTTTATTATCTAAAAATCCGTGAAATGGTGTATTATTTACACGCGTCAGATGTGTCGTTTTGGCGAATTTTACGAGATGTTTTTTTATCTTCTTTTTCTCGTATACCATATACATCTAACCATATCACACGAGATCCGGATTAAAAACAACGGGCTATCGTATAACCGCGAAAAGAAGATTTCGAAGGAAAAATGATTCGGAAACGTTATGACAAATGCCGCAAACGGCGGACGGATATTGTTGCCGCGAGTCTCAGATTACATTGCTCGCGCGCGTGACACTCTAAAACCCAATATATTATTTTATTATTTAACCGCGCGGCGGAACGATCGAATAACACCGCGTCGTATAATAACAATAATAATACAATGGACCCGTGTATACATTATGACAATAATATTATTAGAATATAACACCCGAGTTAGGTACATGAAATTATTTGATTTTTTTTAAAATTTTTTATTTCCACTCTTGTCGCCGCGACTCGTCGTCATTTCTATGATCCGTACCAGATCGCATCACCTCACGACCACAATATATTTATATAACAATATCATTTTATACGATTTTCGAAAGACGACACCGCACGAAAGCGTGAATGTATAATGACATTACAATATTCTTAATAACCATATATATATACAATAAAATATAATATTATTTATTATATGCCGATCAGAATTGCACGTTATCCGCACATTATAATAATAATAATACGAGAAATATTTTGTTCCTACCGAATCCGATTTCGGGTCGTTGGTATCATATGCTGCGTTAGCGAAATTAAATCTATAACACACACGAGCGTAATTGACACCGTCGTTCGCCCTCCAAACGAAACGGATAAACCGCCGTCGTCCCTGTTCGTTGCCGAGGCCGATGGATATATACCGATGCAGACGGATCTATCGTAATCTCGTTATACGTGTGTGTAAATGATTCATGGATCGTATTATTATTATTATTATATTATTATGACGTATACGCGGAGCAACAATCACGCGAGACCGCGTGCCGTCGTCGCACGTGTCGATCGACGTGCACTACGCACTCTCCGGATCACAATGATAATAATTAGATATTATATTATTATAATGCGTATTACAAAATGTCCCGCGCACAGAGTGGATCGGAAAATCGCGTGGAAACGATATGACGAAATAAATGACTGTATGTTGCAAAAGAAATATCGACAAGGAATATTATACACGAGGTTTTATAGCGTCTCGAAGGACTAATTATCATTTCATTTAGTTTTTTTCCTGTTTCAATTAGACCGATGTTAAAGAACGAATAATAAAATCGCCCCGGTCGATAGTATTTAGTAGACAAAACTATTCAAAACTATTTTCAGAATCAAAATCACATTTCTCTAATTCCCATAATTTTATCTCGCATATTAGCACCTACATAAAATTTAAACTATATATCTACGTATATACCGCAATATGTAAGTTGTGTCAGTATATTTTATTTTTTTGAATCTTAACCGAAATATCTATGAATAAGTTACGTTTGCTTAATAGTTTTGTAAACTGTTGAAAACAATTTTATATTTCATTACGTTTTATTTAAAAGTCCATAAATTATATAAATACTTAAACCGTTTATATATATACGTATGCTATAAAATTGTTGTACATAAAAAGTTTATTTAATATTTAATTGTAATTAAATTATACTAAATTGTTCATTTGTACCATACTATAGAAATTAATAGGTTTGTTATTGAATAATTTATTCATTAAATAGAAACATCAGATTCGTTATACGGAGATAAATTTACTCATAATTAACAATGAAGGTCAAAATGGTTCCCAGAATATTTCGTTGAATGAAAGTGGTAGGTTATATTTATTTGTAATAATTTTTCTGTTTAGGTAAATTTTACGAAAATTAATTATTTAATTAATTAACTTTTTATTAGATAAATTAAATTAAGGATTTATGTTATCCTTAAAATATGATGTTATTATGCCATTAAAAATAAGTAATACATTATTTTAGTATTCTCTGATTAAATCAAATTTAATCTATAAATTGATTTTATGAACAAATTTTCGCGAGACGATTATTGTATTTACTTAAAATATATAGTTGCTATATGCTTTAATTATATTTATATATAAGAAAAATTTAGTTGATGAACAAATTGTGTTTAGTAAATACAACTCAATTTACCTATTAAGTTATGACTTATGTATAATCAACCTAACTAAAATTAAAATTTGAAATAACTTCAGAAATTATTATGATATAGTTAAATTTTTTTCTGTGTATACGGTTTATGAATTCGTTGATATAAAATAAGTGACAAATGTATATATTACAAAAAATGTCGGCATCCATTTAACTTAACCATATCTAAATACGTATATTATGTACGTTCAATCGACTGTTTCGATAAAGTTGTATACAAATATAACGAAATCTATAGAGAATCGATATGGGATTTCATAAGTACGGAAACCAACAAATAGTAAGGGGCCGAAATTTTTGACGCCAATTGATAATTTTTCGTTCGTTCTTTATTAATTTACAACGTAACCGTGTTTCCGGTTAAGCCGGTTGTCACAGCGTAATATCTCACACGTCGTATTTATCATGGGTATACACCCTTTCCGCAAACATCGGCACGAAAACAATACAATAATCATAATAGTGGTGGTGCAAATAAACATAATATATTGTTCGTTTTGTATAAATGTCAAACGCCGCCGCGGACGCACAATCCGTTTAGTGTCGACCGACGTTTGTATAACATGTTAGAAATGTATAAATTATAACATAACATATACCGCTACCACGATAATGGTATATATGTTGTATTATATTTGGCAGTATAACTCAATATAACATTATTATTAACGATATATAGATATTATAATTATAATATTGTTCGCGAAACGTACACCACGATTGCTCGGAGTTCGATCGTGCGGCTTATTTTTCACACGGACATTCGATAAAATCGCGTTAGTATTAGAACCCGAGACGTGCACCGTACGATACGACAGAGATGTATATAATTGGATGGACCGCGGAGAGAGAGAGAGAGAGAGAGATTGAGATGGATAAGAGCAAATATTATACGACTAATATAGTGCAGGCTCGGCATCACCCTAATAGCCGGCGAGAGCCCGAATCGCAAGGGACTTGCTCTGGGGAAAAGAAAAAAAAAAAATGAAAATTTGTTCCATTGTAGACCCTTCTGCACAGCAGCGTCCGTGATGATATTAGCTTTATTGCCCTATTCCGCGGCACTCCGTCATAATACACGCGTATATCATAATAATAATAATAATAATAATATATTGTAATATCAGATCTCGTCCAAGACACACACACACACACACACACACACACACACACACGTGATAATATACAGCACGATAGAATATAAGTCTGCGTTTCCGTATGATTTTCGATTTTCCCGACCGCCCCTCTTTTTAAACGAACGCTTCAAAAATACGACCCCAAAACGGTCTATGTTTATAACTCTTACGTCCGATTGTTATTATTACTATAATTATTCCGATCGCCCTGTATACGCGCAACGCACAAGTGCCGTTCGGTTGCGATCAATGACTCAATGGGATCTTGGACTTTTATTGAAATACATAAATCACAATAACACGACCAGCGTACCCGCGACGGAGGCGGTTTAATCGTTTCATTCGCACGCGGATATCGTGGATGCGATATATTTTATAATATTATATATTTTGTAATAATACGCGCGCGTACGTCGAGACACGAGAGGGTTCCGTCGGATCTCTGGTAATAAGTTTCCCGCGAAATATCCGAACGATTGGCACAAAATAAAATGTGGTACACGTGATAGTCACGCGCGATTGTTTCCTGGCTGGATAAAAATATAATTAAGTTTAGTTATAAATGTGGAATGTTCATAGACAAATTTAAAGAACTTTCTTTGAACTTACTCAAGTCGACAGCCATCATCAATATGATAAATTATTTTATGTAATTCATAGTTATTTATTTTACACATTATCGATCAGAGATATTTAAAAAGAGTATCATTTCGCCTTGAAAAATATGTTTAAATCAAAATTCCTATCAAGAAGATCAAAAGAAATCTTTCAAACTTTTTGCGACCAATTCTGCTTATGCATTCACATATGTCAAAAAATGGTCGATTACAAATGAGAATAAAAAAAATTTATTAATATTTGAGAAATAGGTGGTAACAATAAGAGTATAAAGGTTGAAGTTAGAAAACGGTATATCAATATACAGAATAAGGAAACGAAATAACGAGACACAATGCAATATGCATATAAACAAATAAGTGTGTATTAAATGAGCATAAGGTTGAACATGTCTGGAAAACCAGGCATCATTAACAAAGTCACAGCCGGAAAAATTACAAGAAATAATTTGTTAAATAAGTGGAATGAGTATGAAGATGTCATAAAATATAGTAAATAAATAATATCGACAGTGGGGAAGTGGAGAATAAAAAAAGTAAAGGCTACAAAGATCCTTCAGAAATCGTAAAATGTTTGATGTAGATGAATAAGAAGAAAGCAGATATTTTGATGGGCATTTCAAATAAAAATACTTGAATATTCTCGTCATGTGCGGCTTTTATACGGTATATTGATGTAGTATTGGCAGAAATCGCTGAAAGGCGGTGAGAGGACTTGAAAATTATTGCGAAAGTATACAAATATTGTAGTTTTATGCATATTATTCTTGAAGTTTCAACTATAATATTTATATGAAAAACCATAATTCCTTCTACGAAATTTTTCAATGGATTTGCTACGCTCATTCGTAGATAGATACCTATATATATATATATATATATGTTTTACTATCGCAGTGATAATGACAACATGAAATACGTGACTATACATCCGGATTCTCACGGACAATGATGAAAAAAGAGGAGAGAAATAATAATAAACGACAAACGGGCACGTCTTATAAAATATAGTAATGGTGTAGTGCACGTGCGCTGAAGTGGCACACAAGACGAATCGCGGGGCGCGATATTGACGACCGTTTGGTAAATAAGATATGAGGACGCCGGAATGCCGGACACGTACGGAATTTGATAAGACGATGAACACATTTAAAAATCCCGGGACTTTATTACTGGACCGATAAACGGGCGAGCGAAATTCGTGCACGCGCGCGTCATTCTATATAATGGAAATCTTGGCTCGAAATCAATCAAACGGTCGACTGTCGAACCGCCTCTCTTTTTGCCGGCCCTCCCCAATATATATATATGCATTATATAACCTAAATCGTTTAAACGACGTGCGCTGCTTTTTACTATTCGTGTTTGACGCGTTCGTACAGGATGTTGTCCACTTTGTATTCGCCTGATGTGTGAAATACTATTCGAGTTAGTGTTAAGTAATAATACAAAGTAATGACTTAAAATCAGTACCTATAAGATATGATTGGAAATATAAACTCTGTAAATATTACAGCTTTGATCCAGAAAAATAATTTTTTTGTTTATAACTATTATATGACGCAGAGAACTATACCAAACTCTCAAAGGAGTCAACTATCCAGGTGACACGAACAACTCACTGTATTCATATTCTTAATAATTTCTATATTAGTCTCGATCTACATTACATATTACAAATACGAGTTATGTGATAGTTTTAGGTCATATTATTTTTTTAGAGATGAAACGATCATCGTTGATGGTCTTATGCTTTACATACGGCGAAATACTTAAATTAACATTTTTGTGACTTATATTTAATTATATTATAATATGTATTCTCACGATATGGTATGCAGTTTGCGGTTATAAATAATGGAAATTATAAAATATTTAATTTGATAAACATCACGAGTTCAGTGAACAGCACCCTGTATATTATATATTATATAATATGTACAAGAGTACGTTATTTAATATGATACATATATATATATATAAATAGTTAACTCGTACTTTATTTCGTTCGCAATGTTTTTCACTGGCTCCAATCGGTTTTATCGTTCCGTTTTATTTACGCCATCGCGACTTTATTTTTTATTCATAATCATTTTTTTTCTCTACCCTTTTCATAAATCCTCGTCGCATATGTGTACAATATATTTCTTTATACTACAGTGAACATCTATCTGACCTCCAAAGCATTTTTTCGCAAAAGTACTTAATTGGAAAAATATATTTATATGTTATACGTAACATATTATATTATAACAGATCTAAAAAATTATTTTTTTTTTATATGTACTGTGAAAAAAATATATTACAGCGCTTCACTTGCATTTTCGGATCACCAAAATATACAGATATTATGCGTAAAACTAATAATTTAGAGTTATGGAAATAATGTAAAACAATTTTCAAAAAACGTTCAGTATGACGAAAGAAAATAAGGTTAGGAATAATAAAATCCATGTAAACAATCATGTACCGATACGGTGGAGCTTGAGGCGGCAAAAGGCCCCCATTTTTTAAAATTACGTATAATATAACTATTACTTTTTTAATATACTACGTTACATCACGATTGCGAAATTAAGTATTTGATATTTTAAAATTTGCTTATGAAATATACTCGAATTACGAACTTAAGTGTACGGTTTTTTATCCATCCGTCATGCAGCAGGGACGAGCGATGGCGACCGCACAAACTACGTGCTGATTTTGGTGATGTTTGACGGGCCAGAAATTCGCACGTACGTTTTTCATGTTACCCACAATTACCTCGGTATATAATAATATATAACCTGTATAGTGTGAACAATACAATATTAATGATGGACGTAAATTTACGAGCAAAATCTGTTTGTTCTTTTAACATCACACGTACAGGGTGATCGTAATTTCGTGTTACAATAATAAGGGAGATTATATTTTCGAGCTTTGGATAATATATATATATATATAACATATATACACATTATGATGTGTATAATAACCGTAACTTTTATGTCGTAAAATCTTTATCACTCTGTATATGCAGTCGGATCTCCCATACGTTTGACTTTTGCTCTCTTTTACATTACAACTTGTTTTCTTCGCCGAAAATTTACTCATAATATTATTAGTTATATAATAGATTAATGGGAATGAATTCATACGATCGATGACGTTTGCGCATCAAGATTTATATTTTCTAAATATTTTTATATTATATATCATTTATAATTCGATTCTTGTCAGCTCACCATTTGACCAAATTCAGAAACGCGACACACCGCATTTATATATATATATATATAAGATTTATCAGTTACTAGGTAGTCAGTATACTTATATATTATTAGTCTATTACACACACACACACACATAGAAGTTTTTAATGCTTTTGCGGCTTCCCACTGGTAATTTTTACTGTATAAATGCGAGTATATAAATAAGTGATTATTACAATATAGCTAATATTTTTTAACTAATTAAATTATATTATTTTAGAAATGTTTAAGTTGAAGTTACCTTAATAATAGTGTTAACAAAAAAATTAAATGTTAAATTTTAAAATATGATCATATTATATAGATAATAAATATAACTATAGTAAGTACCTATAGGTATTAGGTATAAATACCTTTATAAGGATAAATTAAATGTTATGCAACTGTATTATTATTGCAAATTAAATTAAATGTATTATAGATAATAATATTTATAAAAAGTAACTCATTCTATAACATAGTCAAAATTACTTTAAATTGTTTCTTTATTTTAAATGTACTGTTACTTTAGCTATATTTTTAAGTACATATAAATTCTAAACTTAATTATATATTATAAATTATAAATTATGTAATAATGTTTGGTGTAGAACAAATTAAAAATTGGATTAATACAAAAATGGAAATAAATACACAAAAAAATAATAAATATTTTGCACTGTTCATTATTATTATCAACCAATTTTGCAAACTTTTTCCATTATACCGAGCGAGATACATACCTAACAGTAATATTAGTTACAATATATATTATGATATAATAATATATGACTATGGATTTTTCGTGGGGGATGTGCACTCGACTTATAATAATTTCACTCCGGAGGATTTAGTTGAATAATCGGTTTCCACACAATACTCACGCATACATTGTACTTATGTAATTATACAGGGTGACCGGAAAAACGGTAAGAATGACAAATTTAACAGGGTAATCAGAATATCGTGTAGCTGCAGAAATATAACGTTGAATACAGGTATATAGGTATATTGTAATTGCCACGATTTTTGTAAATACGAAATTCTGATCCCTCTGCATGTATAACGTTTGCAACAATATTTTATATTATATTATAATGCCTCAATCATCTTTTGTAACACGTAGTTATACCGATCACCCTGTATACATGTAGGTACACGCCGATACTGTGCAGCTATATTATACGCAGACACACAATATTATTTATAATACACGTGGCAGCCGGTGCGTTTTTTTCACTCGGTCTTGAGCCCCGGGGGAAACTTTTTATCCGCATTCCGAAAACAGTGAGTTCTCTTTTGGTTTAGGATACTATATATAACTACGGTATGATATGTATTATTGTGTTTAAGCCATTCCGCTGGTGTGTGCATATTATTATAATATAAACGCACACCGCACTTGTATATAATATTACGATAAACATTGTATATACCTACTTAAATATTATATAGGTACATATATAGTGTCACTCGCAGTAGATTGATTTTACTTGCTCGTCCGACTATACCGCGAGAAAACTAAAATCAAATAATATATCTACGTCATATTATTATAAGAGTATATTATGTTGTATTACGTTGGAAAGATAATCGTTAATCATGTAGAGATTGGAAATATCTGAAAAATAGGTAAAATTGCGAAGAAAATAATATACAAAATTTTGTAATGATATCAATATAGGTTCAGACATCCAATAATGAAAGAATCGGTTTAATATTTAAAAGCATTACCTATATATTATCTTCACATTAATACCTATAAGCTTTCTATTACTGTAAGTGGTATAGATTATTATTCGCTGGAAATTTAAATATATAATAATAATAATAATATACAATTATAAATAATTAAAATACAATATAATATGAATGTAACTATTTATAAATAAAAGATATACCTCCAGTTTTAACTCGGGTCCATCTTGCAATTCATAATTCATGTCAGAAATTAAACATTAATTTTTTATTTGAAGAAATATCATACATAGGTACCTCGTATATTGTAGTGGGTGCTTATATATACGTTAGCTAAACAATTTATAAATGTTAATTTGTTCCATTTTGTGTTTGTTTTAAGAAAAATTATAAATAAAACACCCGCTCATAAATCCGGTTTTTTTTTTTTACTGTTCTAGTGAGGTCACCCGTTCCTAATTTAATTATAGTAAAATCCGCCAAGGGCAAGTCAATTTCTATTATTGAATAAAATCATCGGATCAACTGAAATGAGTATTTTTTAGCCTAACAAATCAAATTGTTGTTATATAATTTATTTTATGATCACCAAAGAAAACGCGATATTTTAATTACTGCTTGCGCCCGTCGTAAAAACATATTTTGTGTCTTTTATTTTTCTCGAGAGTTTTTTTTTTTTTTTATATATACTTCTTTTTAATTTAAAATTTTATCATATTGTTGATTGAACGAAGACAAAAAGTTATATATTTATGATAATATCATCAATTGAATTAAATCTATATGAATAATAACAACTAAAATAATATTTACGTTAAAAAATCAGAACCTATATACCTAGGTGCATTATTAAATATAATATATTGTTCCTGTTTCAAAAAAATATAGTCTATGCGTGTCTGCATAAAGTTAAAATATTAAGTTGTGTATACAAATGCGCATATATTTAATATACATATATAGTTATTATTATAACTATAGAAGAAAAAAAATACTTCGAAGTCATATTCGGAGATTGTGGAAGTAAATTATTTATTAAATTGTTGCGTATTATACTCGTAGGTATAAAATCTTTTGTGGAATTATATATATATATGTACTCGCGCACGCGCTGAGAGTACAATAAACGCTCGAGCTCGCAGCTTTTACCACGTTCGGTGGCAGTTTTGACGTGTATTAGGTTATAAACAATATATATATATATATATATAGGTATAGGTATGGTAAATGGTTTACCATTTCTTTCTGTACGAATCGTGCAACAGCTAGAGAGTTGTTAAATAAAATAGTGTGTTTAAATTATTTATTTCTTGTGTTATACGAATTTGGTATACAATGATATTACACTCATCATAGCTGCATATGTGTATATTATATAATTATTTATGTTATATATACCAATACATTGAGATTTTTTTATAAATCATTAAAGTATACACCCTAAATCTAGATTTCATGGAATTGACTTGTATAAAAATATTATAACTGCGTACAAGACGCTGATTTTTACCTATTTCGTACAATAAAAGCGTTATTATATACGTAAAATAAATTAATACTTATATATATATATATATACTATTTTAATTTATTATATATTATATTGATAATATATTAATTATCAAAATATATAGGTAACGGGTTTAAATTTAAAAGTACATGACATTATAAATAAAATTCAATAAACGGGAATTATTATAAGAATTTTAAAAATCAAAAAAGTCATAGGTAGTTCTTATACAAAGGCACAAAAAACAAAACAAGTTTAAAATTAAAATATATTATAGGTATATATTTACTATTTAGACAATAACGTTTTGTCTTCGTTAATTGTTTTACGATTTTATTTGCTTTTAGTTAAGTTATGTTTAATGATGTTATTATGTCAAATGTTTCGTTTATTGCACTGTTTTGTTTAGTGATAATTCAATATTAGCGTTTACTGTTTCCATTAGTGTTTCCGTAGTACCTATATATAGTATGTTTACTGTTTTACATTTCAATTGTTTTTTGACAAGTTTAACGTTATAAAAAGGTTTTCGAGCTCTGAATTATAATCTACATAAAATTATATCTATAATAATTACGATTGCAGGATGTAAAATATAATGTGAATTTATCTAAATTAATAATTGAAAAATAAGAATATAAATATAAATTAGCTTCTGTATATTATATATTATAAATTGTAATTATCAATTGATAATTTTGGTCAAGTCACATATTTTATATTTATTATTGTTAATAAGTACGTTTACAAAATATGTAATCATTGATAATACAATACTATACATATCTAAATATACTCAGTACTTTTCATTTGGTGGTTCTTGGGGGGACGGAATACTTCTTTTTTAAAAAATTTATCCTTCTAATTTTTCGAAGTCCCCCACGGGTTAGGTTGAATTCAATCCATAGGCGGAAAAGAGACAAATTGTCTGGGGGGGGGGCTACAAGCTCAATACTTATTAAATATTAAATCTAACAAAACTTTTACATGTTCTGCATTCAATAAATTCAACATTTCATGGGTCATATTATTATATATTATGTTAATATGTTAATATAAAAATCGTAGATATATATATATATATATATATATATATGCATCAAGAGTTTAACAATTTTTGAACAATATTATTATCTCATGTTTAAGAAATAAAAATTATATTTATTGTAAAAATAGATTTAATTTATTTTATATTTATAATATATTTCTTGTTATAAGTTTTACATTTGTGTTGAACCTTCTCTAGAGAAATTTAAGAGGGGGCTAATTAATATTTTTGGGGGCCTTTATTTCCGCCTATATGATTCATAATCATTGCAAAGAATGCCACTTTTCGCTGTATAATATATATTATACTCAGTGGTATAATGTGTGGAAATCATTTCATATTGTAATATTTAATTCGCGTTTCGCATAAAATATGATAAATATGATAATCAAAATAATAATATATTTTATATCGAAACACAATGGTTCGATCGGAGAACGTTTGACCGCGACCTATAATGTACATATATAATAAATTTTATAAAAATAATAATAATAATAATAATGTTATATACTCGACGACGCGGTAACTCCGACTTGTCGCGGCGGCGGCGGCGGCGTCGGCGGGACCTCTGCGGTTTTACGGGCTGGGGGGACGCTGCGCGGTGGTGGTAATAATATTGAAACCTCGGTTTGCTGCAGTGATTGGCCCGTGCGCCGACTCCGCCCATTTCGGCCGGCGGTACTATATAATATTATATCCGTAATACGAACGCGGACGCACGCGCATGCGCAAGACAACGAACACGCACGCACGCACGCACGCACACGCACGCACGCACGCACGCACACGCACGCACACACACACACACACACACACACACTCGTCGCGACGTCGATGCAGCTTTCGTCCGGCGGCGGATTTCGCGTGCGGATTGTCGACAATATAACGTGCGCGGGCTGCAGGTGAAGAACACGGGTAACCGTAACCACGGTAACGCCGAGCACGGTTCCGCGGCACAGCCGCCCAAGAGAACTTCATTAGGGCCGCCGGATACCGTCATATAATATTATATACACCGCCGCCGTCGTTCAATCACGCCGCCGCTGCCTTCACCTCCACCGACACCTCCACCGCCACCGATCAACGCGCAAATCCCCGGGCCGTCGAATACCACCGTCGCCGCATTACGCCCACACACGTTCCGTATAATAGAAAATATATTATATACACGTTTTTATCCGCGAGACGAAATAATAAATATGATATTATATAATATAATATTATGTTTTCGCGAACTATTATCAATATAGTTTATACATAACGTTATACACACTGTTGTTTTGTTTATAATATAGTAATATACCCGTTTGGTTCGTTGGCGTATATTTACAAGAAGGGGTGAGATCAATTTCCCCGTCTCCCACACCTTCTCTTGATGACATTTTATAAATAACACATTTTAAACTTTAAACTTTAAAGTCAATACATAGGTATAATATACGTGTGATGGGCAGTGATGTACAAAGATAACCCATAATTTATCTAGATAAGATAACAGATAATTGATTTTAAATTTATCTAGATGAGATAAATAGATAACACTTAATTTTTTTATCTAGATAAGATAAAAAGATAACTATATTTTATCTAGATAACGCACAACACTGGACTGATGGGTATTATATAATATTAAATATTTATCAGTATTGATAATAAAATCATAATAATTTTATTTGAAAACCTATTATAATAAATATTATAGTGACTGTAAAAATGAATCAAAATATAACAGCTGATATGCGTGGAAAATCGATCCTAGTTCTCCATTATTCAGCATAATTGCATCACAACCGTGAATTTATTTCCCACCTTTTTTTCATTTGAAAATAATACAAATTTGAATTTATAGGAAATTGTTCATATTGTGCTTATTATTATTGTCTGTTAATATTTACTATAGATTGTATTATAATTATTTTTATATAATATCTTGATATGAACTTTTCTGTCCAAAAAATACTGATAGTACATTTAGGTAATAACAAAAAATTATGCTGCTATATGCAAACTAATTAATTAACTTAAAATATTTATCTTTGGTAAAATGAAAAGGTGAAGTAAAAATGTCATACGATGCATCGTATAGAGTGTAATATTAATTATACTACTTCCAATAAAAATAAATGCTGATTTTCATATATGTAGTTCATAAGGGATCTATCTGTTATGGGTCAGCTTTTATCATTGTATAAGCACGAGAAGTATAAATAATCTTTTGAACACACGTATGTCAAATAGGTTAACAAAATATAATAAATTAGAGAAATATAACAACCAAAAGGACAAATAGTCGATTATGTTTAATTTACATCATGAATAAACAAATAACACGATAACCTGCAGAATATTATTATACAATATAAAAACTGATCTCAATCAACAGGAGTGTGAGATATATGGTTTCGAAGATTACACAGCCAATTATAAAACACCATCCATATTCACAAAGTCAGATTAAATGAACAATAAATTATTGTCACTATAAAGTTTTAAACAATTGAATTCAATATTTAATTATTTAAAAACGAGTATGTACATTTTGTGAGAATTATTGTTGATATAATAATATATAAGTCGTAACACACGACAATGCATCATAATTGGTGTAATAAGTGAAGGGATAGATTGTGTCAACTAAAATAAACGTAGAAGCATCGTCCAATATCCCCCTCGTCATTTCGACCATTGGTTTTATGATGATCCAATATGGTCATATAATCGAGTTTTTTTCGTACACGGTCGTCTCGGCGATCCTATATTGAACGTTATTTTTTATCTCAACTCTATATATAAGAAACAATAAAATCGTAATAATCGTATTTTTTTTTTTTTACTCTCATGAGATAAATGTATAATTTTCAACTTTTTTATGTACCTAATATAAAACGATTTGGCCATGCACGACGTGCCCATTTTAATGTGTCACTCGTATTGTATAACATATTATATATTATTATAATACGTCGATTAAAAAAAATTCTAACATGCGATATTATAAAATCGTTCAGGAAGTACAAACGTGTTTTTAAAACCTTTTTTGATTTCTATATATTCTTTATGGATGCTCGTATCGTATATTATTATACCCTTTTATTTACTTAAACATAAAAAAAAACTCGCTTTGAGCTTAATATATTATTTCCGTTTTAAATCGAAATTTTTTTTTTATTAATTTGGCTTCAGCTCCAGATGATGATATTGATATATTAATATTTATTTGATATAAAAAAAACTCGTGTATGTAAGGAAGGCTGCTAATCGGAAATAATAGTAAACGTATATACCTGTATATATTAATGACCATCATAACTGTTTCCTATTAAACAATTATATTATTTAGAAACTATATTTAAGCAAAACTAACTAGGAAACATATTTTTCTTGTTTAAACCACAATACGTTCTTCTTCGTCATCGGTCTTGTCGAACAACATTATTTGCGGACTATTCCACATGAACACTGAAGACAAACTGTAATATTTGGTATTTCATTACAACAATGCAGACGTGTTAACTAGATTGTCATGTACTATTATACGATTATATAGTTATACGATAGTAGCTATTATGAAATATTTAATAATCATTATTCATTGGTAATTATTACTGTCACACTATCATATGTGTTCTGAATTGTTATAGAAGGTGAAAAGCTTATAAAATATCGACAAAATACAAACATTTAAGCATTAAAGTAAATTTATTGATAAATTTAAAATAAAGAAACTAAATATTTACAATAAAAAAAATACATTCGCGAGAAAATGAATTCAACGTAAAAAAATTTTCTAGACTCTTTTAAGAGAATAATAATAATATTATTATTATTATTAGCTCTTGAAAATAATCAAATTTACTTATAATTCTTAAAAATAGACCAAGACATGTCAAGTGTGATTTTATAATAGCTATATTTAATTATTTTCAACTTTTGCGAAAGCTTTCACAATAACTATATATAAGTACAATCATCTCTTTAATCGTGTGACACTTATAAGCCGCGTCGTAGAGGTGATATTTTTACAGTCCTATAAAAATGTCTAAAGTATAGGATAACATATTATGTTTGTCGAGTATTTAATATAATACATTATATTATAATATTATATTATATACTTAAAAGAAATAAATTATCGATTAATTTTCTTTACGATTTCATTTCGATATACCTAATATTATATTCATCCATTGTGTATATTTTTATGTAATTTTATTCCGGCTAATTTTTTATCTTGTTTGCTGTTATTGCAGGCGAAAAACCACATAAATGTCAAGTTTGCGGCAAAGCGTTCAGCCAGTCGTCAAATCTGATTACGCACAGCCGGAAGCACACGGGCTACAAACCGTTTGCGTGCGACTTGTGCGGCCGAGCTTTCCAGCGCAAAGTCGATCTCCGCAGACACAAGGAAACGCAACACACTGATTTCCGGTCCGGAAGTCTCACGTAAGCCTTGTTAAAAAATCGAAACCAGCAAAACAAAAAAAACCACCACTATAAAATAATAATATAGATAATAATGTATATAAACACTGCGGGACGACAAGATGAAATTCGTGTTAGAAAAAACAAAAAAACAAAAAACTGTGGGACGTTAAAAAAACGCGAAATTTTCACCCATATACACTGTTGTATGTATACTATCGTATTTTATTGTCGCGCATTATATATTATTATTACTCGCACTTATCCATTTTTTATTGTTATATTAATATAAATACTATTATCATTATTATTATTATTATTATTATTATTATTATTACGTGTATAATAGAGGTGTCGTTTATAATATCGATATAAGACCGTTTATTATATATTTTTTTTTCTCACCTTAAACTATCGACGACGAAAAAATATTATATTTTTAGGCAATCGATTATTAATAATAACACGTATATATACTTATATATACTTACCTATTATTATTGTCGTATTGATCGTGCAAACGAGAATTCCTGTCTTAAATTTAAATTGTATAATAATTCATATATAGGTATAACATTTATTCTGTATAATAATTATTATATATATATATATATATATATAATATAGTTATATAATTCATCTACATATTATTATATTACAATATTATGAACATGCTTTTAATAATATGAATTATAATATATACATATTATATTATAATTTAGCTATGTTCTTTATATATGTTTTTAATTATACACAAAATCTATGTTTCCTTATTATTTATTTACGTATTTATGTGTATGTATGTATTATTATTATTATATTTATTGTTTATTTATTTTTTACCCTATAAATAGTTACCTTTATTTGTCTAGCTTAATGGTAATTAAAAAAAAAAAAAATAATAAAAAAAAATATATATTATTAAAACTTATTATAATACATTTCGTTTGATGTTTACGTAATCGAGAAACATTTGTTTTGTTTTGTTAAATAAACGAACTTATTATACATATAACACAATATTTATTTCGCGCATCCTTTGGGAAATCGAATGAACTAAAAATTTTATCGTTAAAGCATAGACTATCGCTATATACCTGAATTTTGGGTACTCTTTCTCTGTTTATCTATAGCTTATTATTACCTTTCAGTATAGACATTTATACATATATAAAAGTATGTTAAATTGTATACTTATTTAATATTTATATAAAAAAAAAAAAAAAAAACAATTATTTTGTATTATGATATTATCTTCATCTGTTTCGTCTTCTACTCCTAACCAGATGGAACTGGTTGGCCTATACTTTTAAAAATATAGATCTAGAATTATTCCATCTATCAACCTCTTATGATCGGTCTTCCTTTCTCTCCCCTATAACCTACTATATTCATTTCCATAACAACTCTCACTGCCCTTAAATCATTTCTCCTCATAATATATCCAAACTATTTTAGCCTTACATTGTTCTTACACTGTGCTACATTTATAAACTTATAACAAAATATGGAATAAGTAATTGGAATATTAATATTAATTTATTAAATAAATAATGCTACATATAAATACAAATTAAAAAGTTCATTTTTATAAATATGTGAAGAAAAGTCATTAAAAGTGTTTTTAACCACGAAAATTAGTAAGTTATAACGCAGACCTTCATGATCAAAGCTATATAATTTAGTGTTATCACAAGAATTTTCGGGTCCTGACAATTTTTCTAAGCAACATTTGATTTTTTATACATGTTTTATTCATTCAAATAGACGAAGACGATCAGTGTAATTATTCCGATTTAAAAAAAAAAACTAACTATTTTTACTTACAAATTATTATTTTAAGTACTAACTAAAACATCAGACTTAAATTTGTATTAGCATCTAATAAGTCATGCCTAGATTATACAAGTAAAAAAATAGGTGTCATCAAAAATTTACCTTTCAGATATTTTAATTTTAATGTAATAGAAAATGTTCCAAATATTATAATACATTTATGAACGTAGTTTAGTAACTCAAAGGAAAAAATATATAATTGTTTGTTTGTATTTGTGTAATTTCAACATAGTAAAGCGTGGGATCTGGGGCAAGGTAATTAATAAAAGTTAAATGTACCTTTTGATAATTATAATAAGTTATTAAAATTTAAAATTATTAAAATGAAACACTTTTATAAATAATGAATAAATCATTTATATACAAATATAAAATATTCAAATTGCAATATTTTACTATAATTTGAGTATTATTAATAAGATAATTCAGTATTATTTTACTAAAAATAATTGCACCTCAGTTAGATATCACATGGTAACTGCAGGTTATGTAATCACCATTGCATAAAACTGTAAATAAATTTTTTTTAACGATGTATATCTTATAGAAATTGATAAGTATAAATAAAATTAAGAATTGAAGACATTATGTAAATTGACAACTATATGTTATTATAATGTCATTTATTTAAAAAACTTAACAAGTTTTTCAATTAACTTATTTAACATAATATACATTTATATAATAAAATAAAATTGATTAATCAATAATGAATAAAGCAAAAGAAATTAATATATTTTAGATTAAACGTAAAACAAAAATCCTACAATACAATATAATAGGTAGCTACTTTGCATTTAAATTGCACACAAATATTATCAAAATTATATTGTAATTATTTTACATTATAACATAATAAATACATTGTTACAGAATCTGCTTCTTATTCACACAAATATTAATAATAGGTATTTTATAATTAATATTTAATTTTGATTCAAAATTTACGTCCAAATAACCTTTTTAATTTAAACTAAAACGTTAAAACAGATAATATTCCCAGAATTTTTTTTCAAACGTACACAAGGTTGTTGAAAAATATAATTCTCAAGACACTTAGATAACGTAGACATATTTAATATTAGAATATTGTATCCAAAAATACGATCACGAAGAAATATGTTTATAAAAAAATTAAACCGCAAGAATTAATAATTAACGAAGTATAACTCGTAATATTTTATAATAACAGTTGATATAATCTAATTTTAACCCTCTCAAAAGCATTTCATTATTTTTTAGTGACTCATATTATTATTATAAAAAACAACGGAAAACCACAAGAAGGTCGGTCTGTTTTTTGGAATCCGAAACATATCGTTCGAATTTGTATGGTAACCGAGGTTAATCGAAAACTGCAGTATAAAAATACACTGCTGGGGGCCTATTCTCAAACATATCGAAACTGACGGTCGAATAAAATGGATCGATTGATAGTATTCGATCATAAATATTGATTCGATCTACAACATTCGATCAATCGTTTTCTCAAACGACTATCGAATATTGATTGTCGAATAAAGTGATATTCGATACGTTTTTCGATTATCGAATAAAATCATGGCTTATTCCATGACATTTTCTGCTATTATCACTAATTATTGATAATTTCTATACAAAACTCAAAAATCTTGAAAGTTGTTATTATTGCATTATTTTGTGAACAATATAAAAAAAATGAATACGAAAATGATAAACCTGAATATAACTTTTCTATAACAATAATATGCTACTAACTATATTGTATACTGTATCTACTACTATTTACATATAATATATTATGATTTATGATGTACTTATATTATGTATGTGAAAAGGCAAGTGTAATTATTTAAATTAAATGTAATACCTACCTATTTATTTTAACAAAGAATCTTATCGCGTTTGATTAATAAATAACATGTAGGTAGATACTTACCAAAAGGATCTTCTTGTTTCAAAACTCGTCTTGTTTCATTTACAATATTCATATCATTATATATTTCCATATTGAAGTTATTTAATTCCATATTATAAATGTCAAAATCGTCATCAAATGCCATAATTTAAATATAATTAAACCACAAAAATATTATAATTTATAACACAAAATTAATAGGTATTTAACGTTTGTTCGTATTTTGTGAAGAAAAATAATGATAAGAACTGATATATTAGTTAATTAAAGAAAAAATAATATATCGAAAACAGTTTTCGACACCTAATTCACTATCGTTGCATACTGTCGAACTGTGCTATCGAATGAGTAATCGAAAACGATTTGAGAATAGTGTTTTTGTTATCAATCGAAAACAGAGATCGTTTCAATCGATTTTTGATCGAAAGCCGGTTTCGATACGTTTGAGAATAGGCCCCCTGGATTGGAATTTCATGTAACAAAAATTATGTATGTAATATTGAAAAGCTTAGTAATTTCCACCATTTTTGTTACACACAATTATTAGCACCCTTCATTTGTGTCATAGTCACTTGATGAAATCGCCCATTTCATAAAAAATTTACATTAAATGTAAACACGTTTTTTCCACATTGTAAAATAAGACAAAATGGACATAGAATTTTCACGTGGTGTAATTTATTTAACTACATGATTAACTAATTTTGTGGGATAAGAAAGAAAGGTAAGTTATTCATTAAAGAAATAATGAACACAATCTAAGCTGCACTTGTAAGATAAAGTGTCAAACCAAGATCTAAAAATTATTGGGTGAAAAATAATATATTGATAAACTTTTAAGTAATTGACAATATTAATATCATTACTATTGTAAATATTTTTTCAATGATAATATAAATACGTATGGTTCATTTGATATTTTCCATAAAATAAGAAAATTCGTTACTTGAAAAATCGATCATGAAATATCTCTTTTAAATTGTCATAATGTGAATAAAATATAACGTTTTCTTTTCATAAAAAGTGGTCGACTTTTCTCGCAATGAACGATTTCACTAAGTGGCTTCGATTTTCTTTTTTCAACCGGTAATTGGTTGATTTCAACATTTAACTTCGTCCTCCATTTTTCACGATCTTCAATAAGCCTCTTTGTTTCATTCATAACCCATGTCTGCTAATAATCCGATATCATTTGCAAACCAGATCATTGAAATCAATTACCACCCACTTTGGCTCCAATCTTAAGTCTGTTAAGTTTCTCTTTAATTTCATTTATACTTCTTTCTATGTAGTAGTTGAAAAGTAATGGTGAAAGTGAGCACTCTTGACTCAAACCTCTATGAATTTTCGCACTAGCTGTCTCATTATTTATTGTAATTCTGCTTTTTGATTTTTGTAGAGGTTATATGTAATTCTTCTATCATTAAAATCTAAATCCAATTCCTTCATTATTTAAAACATAGTTTGCCAATCGACATTATCGAAAGCTTTTTCGATATCTGTAAATGATAAGTAAGTTATTTTATTTTGAGACATTTGTTTTACTATTAAGATCCTAATATTGTTTATCTAGCTCCCTTTTGTTTTCTGAATATGTACTGATCATTTCCAAGATATTGGTTGGCTTTATTATATATCTGTCGGTCTATAATTTTTATGAGTATCTTTGAGACGTGGAGGAGTAAGCTCAAAGTTCTAAAATCTGTATATGAGTCAGCTTTGTTCTTTTTTGGTAATGTTACGATTTTGTTGTTGCAAAAGTCCTTTAGTAATACTTCTGTTTTATATATATCATTCATAAGATGGAACATCGTATCTTTTATACTTATATAATAATACACATTACACACAATACTATTCGATTTTATATCAATATGATACCCGTCTGTTATAGATGAAAGTTATTATAAGTAGGTATATATAATATTAATTCTGTTCGGTTAAACATATTTTCAAGATAGATTATCTGAGTTCAGTTTTATTCTGATTCGGATTTAATCGATTTTAACAGGTTTCAGTTATTTCCGGTTAAAATAAATAATTTATTAATTGTTATATAATTGATTTGTACAGTATTTAGTTATTTCAATCAAAACCAATTTTAAATAAGTAATTGAATTTTAGTAATAAAATAAAAAAATTATAGTAAATGGTGAATAATTTAGTGTTTTAATCTGATTCTATTTTTTTATAATTTTATAATAAAAACAAAACACATACAAAGTATATATTTACATATTACCATTTGTAGGCTAAAAATCGATGGGAAAACAATATTTTGATTTTATCCAACGTTGGATGATTTTCGAATAATATATTGGTGTATTAGAGTATTTTAAACATTACCTATAGGGACCCACCGACAGTGTACGTATTAAACAATATTTTACCATAAAATTAATCGATTTGACCGAAAAATATATTAAATCTCGTTTCGTTATATAATATAGTGGTATAAGTCGGACAAAACTTAGTTAAATCCGATTTAGGACTATGACGGTCAAACTGGTCAAAATCGATCAATCGGTTCGGTTAAAAGAGTTTTTTTTTTTTTTGTATTCCCTATAACCTTCTTGTGCATTCCCTATAATTATAACCTTTATACCTTATTCTGTCGGTCGTCCGACGCGTTGGCGCTTCGTTCGAAAGTCAAAATATAATGATAAACAAATAATAATCCAAAAGTAATATATTGATTAATGTAATAATATTTTGCGTAAGTATACCAATATTATATAGAGCACGTTTCGCGAGCATCGTGATGTAGTTATTATATTTATATTATAACATATATAACATGTAAATATTGGACGGTGTAATAATAATAATAATATTGTAATATATACCTATGGGAAAACTGTATACATAACATTACCAATATTATATTTCTGTATAAACGGTATGTTTTTTAATAAACTTAAACGCGTCGAATGCATTTTTATCTCATTTTTATTACACAGAAGCGCATGGTGCCTTATATGTATATTTCAAAATGTATATACTTGAGGATTTTTATCCCTTCGACCTTCTCTTTCGCAATCCGTCGACGCCTTTTCAATCATTTTATATTTGTCTATATATATATATAAAGACATACTCGCGTATATTACGTGCAGGTTTTCCATCGACAGGTTTTCTCTCCGAACACACACGGGTTATATAATATATATAATACGCGTGGTTTTTTTTTCTCGCATACACAGGGCGATCGCATATCGCGTCGGATTCAACGTAAACGTATACGTATAAATATATAATATATAATAAATATTTTATCGATCACCCTGTATACAATAATAATATTGCTTTTGAATGTCGAACGGTCTTTGCTGACATATTTTTTTATTATTATTATTTTATTCGGTTCGATTTCGCTTCCTCGCGCGCACTCGGCCGCCCGACAATCCCGCTGAGATATATGTTTCTCTGTTGCCCGCCCCTCACCCCCCCCTCCCCCCGGGAGACTCGTATAATACAGTGCATATTACATAGTACACTTCGCGGCATGAATTCCAAATCGATAATAATACGCGAACATTTATATATATATATATATATGTGTGTGTATTTTTTTTCTATATTTTCGTCGTCCTTCTTCGCGGCTGCGTATATATTAATAATAAAATATAATATATATGGACGTGCGTTGCGTTTCTGCGTGTGATTCCGTTAAATCGCTGAAATCCAACACAATGAATCGCATGATTGGAAAACATTTCGATGCGTGGCCGACGGCTGTGCTGTGTAACTGATATATTCGAGCGAATTTTTATTTCCGTTCAACGCGGTTCTACGTCAAAACGGTCGAAAGCGAAATCGCAAAATCTAAACCGGCGAATATTACAATATTTTTTTACTTAATTTATCTGTGAAAATTAATATCATTCGTCAGTTTGAAAATCGTATCTTTTTCATCTTCTTCTTCTGGAACCTAATACACTCTCAAAGAATTTTCGCCGTCATTACAATCACCCTCCGTTTCTCTTGATCCTGAACTAATTCTCTCCATTCTTGTATACTTCCATTTTATCGAGTAACTCTTCCACAACATCTAACTATCTTTTCCTGAACCACCTTCGAGGTTTTATTTTTCCTAATTCAGAACTACTCTACTATTATATATCCATATATCGTTCTCACTTGTTCGCATCACGTGTCCCGACTGTTGAATCCTTGGTCGACTTATGAATAGCTGATATCATTCATTAAATTTTCTTCTCGGTGTTCTTTTTGCGTAATCTTAGCCTAACCTCATATAAGATCAAATACCTAACCTAACATCTATGCAAACAATATATCACATAAGAAATATAATAAAATTTATCAAATATATTATAACAATACTTATTATAAACTGATTGAAAACTATATTTAAAAATAATGCATAACTTGGTGTTCAACATGATTAACAAGTGGTCTTGGTGTAGGAATGATTAGTTTTTATTAACTATATGGACATAATTCACATTTACGTGATAGATTTTGCGAAATTAGTCCCACTTAGTCGGAGTATAGTAAAATTTTCACCGTTTTAGTATAACATCAAATATTCTGAAAACACTGTATTTAATATTAAAAACCCGCCTGGTTAAAACCTTAATTACCTCTTTGAGTTAGAAAACTTTCGTTTTAGTTATAATATATATTTTAATATTTTATACCTCATAGCTTATGATTCGTTAAAAATTAATTCATTCCATTGTTTCGAAGAATAGGGTAATTTACTTTACCCTAAATGGTTTTTTTATGCTTATTCGTTTCCTATAGTAAAAAATTAACCTTATATAATCTATATACGCATTTATATAGGTACGTTTCGATTTTTTCCTAACAAATGTACAATATTTTAATTTTAATCGGTAAAAGTAATTAGAATGACTGTAAATAATATCTATAATATATATTATCTAATTTCATACGACTTATAAATTTATAATAATATTACAAGTTCAAACAATACTCGTATATTCAATCAATAATATTACGCATTATCAGATTCGTTTACATCACGTTAATATGAACATTTATACAATACTTAATTGCTACCGTCGCAATACCTTGTTTGTTATATATACTAGTATTACATACCTATATTATATTATTATATACTTAAAATATTAAAATTGAAACAGCGTTATTTTATTCTACCTTCCGGGACGTCGAAAACGAGTCGACGATAATCTTGAGGTCGAAAATCCGCGTACGTGTCACATAATACATAACATTATAATATTGTTGTTGTCTCTCGTGTATATTGTGATAAAAAAAAACTTTTTCGAATAAACGAATGAAACGTATATGTGGCGCATTTAGACATTTCCAGCCCTGAGTCCGAATTCTATAACATCCCCCACTTCTTGTAATCTGTATATATAAGTTTATGTGTCATATAATATTTACCGTCCCTAAAATTTTGCGCACCCCCCGTCCCTCTTAAATATGATACTGGATACGCGGGAGAACCATTTTTTTTTTTTGCCACCGTGATTATACCGAGTCATGTAATAAACTAAAAAAGGGTTTCATTATGTAATAATTGCAGTGTTTCCGTTTCTTGCATAGTTCGTTCTGTAGAGCATACCGCATTTTACAATAATATTGTATTTTAAAACAACTTTTGAATACTGTTTCTCAGCTACATACACTCGTCCGCATATGACGATGATACACGCGTAATTGTTACGCCACTCGCGTTCAGATTTTTAATGAACACCTTCGTGCTATGTGTATAATAATATATATATATATATATATATATGTGTAATAAGTTTATTTTATTTTACCGTTTACATATATATATATATATATATATCTACTACTACATAAACCATAATATTATACATGCATTATGCGCAGTTTCCCTCATCCGTATATATTACAGTTTAATTTCGAGTTGAACGACGCGTCCAAAAAGTTTAGACGCTTTTATTTTTGTACAATTTCATTATGGTAATTTAACGTTTTCTTGTTACTTATATACGCACATCATCGCATGTACATTCCCAAACACGATCCAAACTCCAAAGAAACCATCACGTCGGAAACTGCATCCGCGTATACGAATTTACATTTTATCCCGCCCGCGAAGTTCGTCCGTCCGTTCAGCTTCCGTTTCTCACAATTCTATATTATATAGTACATACACGATCAAACACTTTTGGAACACACGAGCGAGGTTAAATTTTCACCTTAAACGAATAAAAATATCTCGAGACGAATTTCAAAATCTTACTATAAAAACCGCGTGAGCTGCAACAATTTAAGTGCCCAAAACAATATAATATTATATACGAAATCCTAAATGAAATATTATTATAATATCAACTGCATTTAGATATTATATGAAATAGATCTAAACAAGATAATTATAATTATAAAAAGGACTATAATTCATAGTATATATAGAGGAACACGGGACAGGATCGACTATTTTAGCAAAAATCTTTATACAAAACAAACTAATTTAAATAATTTAAATTTATTTACAAGCTTACATGATACTATAATAGACAAATTTAAAAGCAAAACTATGTTTTTTTCTATCGTTTTTTGTGAAACAATTTTTTAAAAATGTATTTAAATTATCTATTATGCCCCAATAGCGGGGAAAATTCGAAAAAATATGGGGCAAAAACGATTGAATGTATTATTCAATGATACAATGGTCGGGGCAAAGATAATGTTATTCATAACAAATTTCAAAGTATAAAACAGTTTTTAATTATTATTAATATAATTAAATGAATAAAAATAATACAACTTGTTAAATATAAAATATACATTTTTCCTTTTCAATTTTATAAAATAAAAAATAATTAAATAACAATTTAATTTAAAAAATAACGATATATTTTCTTCAGTCTTTTCGTGTCAAAATAATTTGGAACAATTTTATAACTAATAAATAGGCACATATACATGTTATGTACCTAGGTTATTGTGTAAACAAACGAAACAAAAAATTTAAGTTGAATGAAAACTCCTCAAGTTAAAATGTAATATATTTTTCAACAATAGGTATATTAAAATATAAAATATTTTTGGGTACTTATTGTTTCATTCTCTGTAATCATTTATTAAATAATGTTTGTTGTTTTAAAATCTAGAATGTTAACATAATTAGGTATTCAATTAAAAAAATGTATAATTTAAGTAATTTTAAAAGTTCTTTTACATGGTAAAAATATTTCTTTAACTAAATACATATATTATAGTTTAAATTACATTCATTAAATGTACATTTTTAAATGTACATATTATTATGTATAATTTTATCGTAACTTTAAAAGTTCAACGTTAAGGTATTTTTTAAAAATAGTAGTAATTTTAGTTTAATATTTTAATAAATATATAAATGAATATCAATAATTATAAAATAATTTAATATTTGTGGTTGTTTAAGTGGAAAGCCGATGATTTTTAGTTCCTAGTATAATATATTAGTTAAAATATTAGCAAAAATAAAAGGCATTCAATTTAAAATGGTTTTAGTATAAAAAATATTTAATTTAATTCAAAAATAAGCATTTATTATTTATTTAAATACAAATAAAATTACAACATACTATTTTAAAAAAAATACTTTAACGTTGAACTTTTAAAGTTACAGTAAAATTATACATAATAGTATGTACTTAAAATCGTACATACTAATAAAAATTGAAATACATATTTACTAAATTAAAATTATATATATTATGTTTTGGGAATTTTATTTTTCAGTATATAAAAATCATTCTAAATTTTAGAAAAAACTAAATTGATAAAGAGCAACATTTTTTAGACAACCTTTATATTTTAGAAAAATCTTATTAGAAAACCAATTGCAGCTATTTAAAAAAGTACAATAAGTGTTATGCCTAAACTTTATAGTAATGATTAACGAGCAGTATTGTGCATTATCTAGAATCTAGATAAATCAGAGTTATCTTTTTATCTTATTTAGATAAAAAATTATTTTAAGTATCTTTTTATCTTAAATTGTTGTAATTAATGTAATCCTGTTAAACCGTCATTTGTAACCGATTTGTGTATTTTTAATCGATCTCGTTAATCGTGTAGCGTATTTGAAAAGCATCTGCGATGTAAATCTCGCAGAAATCAAATGGATTTAAATACACACGTATTGAATGGTTGTTTACTATTTTACGATGAGAAAAAAATTTACTTATTATTATTATATTTTACAATTTTTATTTTAATTGATTTAAATTATCACTGTTATTTTTCCAGAACTAGAGGTATATTTTATCTGAAAACCAATAGCACTAGTCCTTTTGGGCTGTTGAGTTAATTTTCATCATGAAAAACGAATCGTCCAGTAATAGAAAAATATACTATTATTTCGTTTTAAACCAATGTTTATTTGATTTTATGATGTTAATTGCTACATTAATTACCTATTGATTGTTTTTATTTAAATATATTATTATTGTATGAATCAAATAATCGTATTTTAGTATCATCAACTTTGTATCATACAAAGCTTTTTATTTATACAAATAAAACAATTTACAGTGCAATGCTACTATTTTAAATACAAATAAGCATAGAAACTATCATCGTGTTATCTAACTTATATTATATAAAAATTATAATTTGTATCATCATTTTTTTTATATTTCGTTTTGGCACTACTTTCCGAAATTTTACCATACATGGCTGCTTTAGAAACTTAACTATAGGTAGAGAGATTTCCATATTAGTTAAGGTATATTACGAACTGGTTTTGGGGCTACTAAAGCCGATAAATATTATGATCTCGTAAAGTTTTTTCACTTATTGAATAATCCTCCGAAACAATTAATTTTTTTTTGGAATTTTTTTGTGTAATATATATTTTTAGCGATTTCCTCTGCACCACTTTCAATAAATGTTGCAATTTTTTATATTATTTTTTATAGTGAATAATTTTAGTAAGTTTAATTAGTTCGTTGAGCCTAGCATACAGTATATAAATATTGTAATGTTAATTCAAAACAATCCATCACATAAAAAGAACTTAAATAGAAGTTAGAGAAATATAAAAAACAAACAATAAAATCAGAAAATGGTGCACAAGAAAAGTCTAAAAAAAAGTTTTACACAACAAAACAAAAACTGTAACTATCAAAAACAATAATAAAAATTAATTATTTATTTACCTTTTTAGTTTGTTTTATCAAAATAATTCCACGGTAGCATTTAATGTTATACTTATTTAATTTCAATAAACAATTATTGATATTGCAGTTTTATTAAATTTAACATTTATTTTACATTGTAGGTAGGTAATTTATAGTTTTGAATATTGGTTTATATACTTGTATTCAAATAACAATTTACATTACTTTTTATCCGTTTATTATAATATTATTAACAATTTAATATTCATAAAAGAATAACAGATAATTATTTAATTTCTAAATTTTATTATTTTGTTAATAACTACTGTAATACAATTAATATCACGATGTGTTCTAAATTATTATAATAATTAATAATATAAATTGCTATAATACATAATTTATTATATAGCATCGTAAAACCATTAATAAACTTAATATTATAATAATTAAAACGAACAAAAATCAATATATTCCAAACAGGTATAAGCAATTAAGTTAATTCTCTGAAAATAATATTATTTTGATTCTATTATTAATTAAATAATAATTTACGTAAAGACATTTTTATTTTAAATATTGTTTTTTATCATTTTTATGGGCATTATTATTATCATAAGAAAAAAATTTTCTAGTGTTCTAGAAACCGGGTCCTAATTATCAGTTTTTTTGTATTTTTTTTTTGTCGAAGAAACCGAAACGACGCGGCATCTTCGGCGGTCAATCGAGACGAAATAACGGAATAATATAGGTACATTAGGTATTATAATCTGTAATGCGAACAGACGTCGGCGTTTCCAATCGGCAAAAGGGGAGATTTACGGTGAGCTCGAACGGGAAAACGTTCGGTGAAAACGGTCGGCGAAAGGTTCACCTTATATATTTTATAGATATATCTTTGTGCAGCCGCGATAACGTATAGACGTATAATATAAGCTGTGCGAAACTGCGAAGAATAAAGGGAGTGTGTTGTGTGAAACAATTGTACGTTCCCCAGAGAAATCCCCAGGCCAAATCCTTGCAATAATGAGGTCTCGTACAAACTGTCCGTAACACACACACACACACACACACACACACACACACACACACAAACACTTAACGAAAATATTGTGCGGTAAATCCAATTTCACTTTTGTTGCCATGAAAATAAAAGAAACGACGCGCGTGTCCGGGATTTGCGACCGCGATGACCAACGCGATTCCTTTTGAACTTTACAGTGGACGATAATTATTTAAATGCGTCCGTTGAAAATGTAATATAATAACGATTTTCTCCGTCGTTTGCCGTATATAGTAATAATAATAACAATCGATCACCGTCGAATCGATACTTATTATAGTATTATAATATTACATTTATATACCTATTTATAGCCGCGTGGGTAGTACGACGACAATGTTATTATTATTATTATCGGTAGGACGTAGTCATTTTTTGTGCTTTTGCGATTTCACAGAGGTCGAATATAATATAAAAAACCAACCAAACGGTGTTTAAACGGATATATATATATACGCGGTAATAATAAGTGATTATATACAACGCTATTTATATGTAGGATAATTTTAAATGCTATACATTTATAAGAATGTTGAAAACCAGAGGCGCAGGAACAATTTTTTTACGCGGGTAGGAGAGGCAAAAATGTTAATAGCTCATATGATCTTACATTATTATTTTATGAAGAATATTGATAAATGCACATATTATGGATATCCTTGACTACATAATTCTATTATTATATAATTATATCTCAAAAGAGTAAAAAAATACGTCCACACTCCAACAAAAACGTAGTGTTTTACATTCATTTGTTATCATTCTCCGATTAGAATTTCACATAAACGGTGATAATTACACACGTTTTCAATATGTCATATCTGATATTCCGACCACTCCGTATAGGCATTGTATTTGTTAAGGGCGATCTTGTTTTCTACAAACGTACAAAACAAATAAATTTTAATTATTTTTCCTGACGCGTATTCATTTATCATTTTCCTCTGAAGAAAAAACCGAGTTTAAAAATCTAGGTTTATAATTTCTTAGAAATTTCCTGTTTATTCCCTATCCCAAAGCACATCACGTACACATAGCGTACCGGTTATACGCACGACCAAAACCGCAGTATACACTTACATTGAAATTTTAAATACGTCTGGGTGTGTAATACTCACTTTTTAATGGGAAAACGAGTAAATCAGAAAAAGTGTCGATAGACACCTTATAATTACCAACGAGAATAATATGACTAGATGACATTATATATTAAGGATGGGCCGATACCACTTTTTACCGATACCCGATTTTCCGATATATGTAACCGATATTAAACCGATAACCGATATATTAAAAAATTAATATTTTATTAATAAAATTATATTTCACTATAACAGTATTACACTTAACAAAAAAAAGCAATGACTAGAATTTAAATTTAAGTTATAACGAGTACATATTACCTATAAACGAGTGTCGACTGTAAAGAGAAGTGATAACAATATTACTTAATTTTATGCATAAAATAAATATTATTAACAATAAAATGTTTAACCGCGACTGCGGTCTTGTGTCATTTGCTGCCTTATCAATAATACACTATTTTTAGTTTTTACTATCCATATTTTGTGATGTTATTGATAATGATATTGTATGTACTAGTGGTTTTTTTTCGGTATCGGTTCAAACATCGGGTTTGAAAAAAAAACCGATACCGATAAAACCGATACCTCTAATATAGGGCGATACCAAGTATCGGTTCTAGGATCGGCCCACCCCTATTAAATATTAAATATAAGTAGTATATATTCGAAAAATCTATAATAAAATATTTTCTACAAAATATATAGAATTTTCGAAAACTGTCTCGTAGTTATTGTCGATTATCATAATACGTAATAAAATAATAATAATTTTTTTGTTCCCCAAAAATAAATGCGTGCGTGGGTGTTTCTATTGGCAAACGTCTAAAAATAGTATTTGGTAGCGGGCACAGAAAGATAAATTGTCGCCTTGGGAATCGTTCGCCGTTCAGCGAGATTACATTTTGATCTGATCATCCGACACCATCGCGATATTATCATAATAATAATATTACACCGGGACCGAAAAACGCCACCACAGTCCCCTATATCCCTTTCCCGCATCGCGACCCCGCGGAAAGGTTCAATTTGAATAAAAAATATTAAATTGTTATTATTATTATCGTCATCATCATCATTCGCCGTCCAAACCGTTTGATTATTATTATTTTTCTTTTCCCGCCGCGACACATTGCCTGTCAGCCATCATTTGCCGTTAAACCGTTTCACATTCTTATATATTATTAAATACATATTATATTTACAAATTATATTGGACTTCTATAAGTACACGTACTCAGTAGCATGATCATATTTAGAATTTTGACACCCCGAGCCACATTTTTTATTACTTTAATTTTTTTGTGGTGATTGTGATGAGGGTGTTAAAAATAACCGAACAAATTCAAGTTTACCATCCCTAAAATTCCACCTGGCGGTGCAATATTGCCGCCCCCCCGCCATAAATACGGGCTTGCTAAATAGGTACGTACCCGTTAGTCGAATAAAATGTCAAGAACATAACGTAATAATGATTTACGAGCGAAAAAAATACATTGAACGGTTTTACTCAAATATAACCTAACCAAAATCGACAAGTTAATAGCAATATTCTCGAAACATTATATTATTATTTAATACGAGTTGTAAACAAGTTTATAACGCGCGTTTATTCGTAGACTAAAACTTATTCAATTATAGTTTATATACATATATTTATATAAGGTGTCTTACTATAAGTACTAACGGTAATGCAATTTTAATAATACAACTTAGAAATAAGATTGACTGATAAATACGTAAATTTAGTTAACTTTCTCACGATTAATCGTTTTGAAATATTAAGATATATTTTTAATGTTACCGAGTGTTTTAAATTATGTAAATTAAGTTGTCAATAAAAAAAACAAAAGTATTCAGACCTTTTTAAATTGTTAGATTCGCAATTCTTTTGTTATTAAACATTTTTCTCCTGAATAAAAATAACTACCTATATTAAACTTAAATTGTGCTACAACAATTGAATATTATTATAATCAATAAAAATCAACTTTTATGTAAGTACCTATCTGAGAATTTAATTCAAAAAGAAAACCAACAAATGAAATAACCATTGTTTCTAGAATATATTTTAAATATAATTATGATATAATATAATATCTAATACCTATTCTATAAAATAATTTTAAACTATAAAAACTTAATACAATTTGTAAAATAAATTTTCAATATTACTTTTTGTATTAAAATGTATATTATTATGTAAATTATTTAAATATTTAACGTAACGATTATTAAAACTATCAAGAGTCCTGAAAAATACAATTTTAAAAATGAATATTTTACGCGAAATATTTCATACTTATTTATATCAACGTTAAACCATACTGATAATATATATTTTCTTAATCTTATAATCTGTATTTTACAAAATAATTTTAAATTTAAATTTCAAAAAATTACAGGTATAATCACATCTGAAAAGGATTTGGCCAGAAAAGGGCGAAATTTAAACGTCATTGAGAATTCTTCAATAACATATTTTTGTACAACAGGTCAACAGAGATTCAAAAAATTTCATTGAATTCTATATAAAAATATATTATGATAATATAGAAACGTAGTTATCTACCTCTAGAAATATTATCTTGAGAATTTTTGTATTATTTTTTCTATAAGTCTTGTATAATAGTAAACCAGATTAAAATGTATCTTTAATCTTTTCGGTATAAATTAACTATTTACAATTATTCAACTATTTAATGCGAATTTTTTGACTATTTGAATTAGATTTTTTAGGTTATCATTGTACATTTGATCAATATCAGAAAATTGTATAGTATATTTTATGCTAAGTTAGTCGAATTATCTATGTTTACCTACTGGAAATTCTTAATGATAAATGGTAAATAATATCTGCTTGAAAAATATTTGTATGTTATTATTTTTTTTTTACTATTTTATACCAGAAATCTGAACTGGAATTAAAACAATTTAATTCTATAAAGAAAATTATAACAATATTATTTCAAATAAAATGAATATTATAATTACATTATATTGTTATCCGTCTTTTTATATTTCATTTCTGTAGTTTTTTTTTTAGACAATCGACATCCTATCAGTATCTTGTTACATCTATAGATCTGATGTGAAACAATAAAAATAAGTCTATTTCATATTTATATCTATTATATACTATATTATTCGACCATATTTCCTTCTTAGTTTCAAAATCTACACATTGTCGTCATTTAATAATTAGAAATATAAATGTTGTTATATTTAGCATTAATTTATCATAATAACTCTTAAGAATAAAACGTTTTCTATCAGCTCTGAACATTTTTAAAAAGTTGATTTATCTGATTGTTGTTACAATATCCCAAACCCTTCAATTTAGCTTCAACATACAAGATGAAAATAATTAAAAAGTAAACAATTTAGTTAATATATAAAGAATTACAAATATATAATATAATTAATATATAATTAATAGGTTATTAATTTGTCCGTTAATTATAAATTTTTCTGATTTTTCTGTAGGTACTTCTTACTTTTAAGTAATAATATAATAATTTAAATAATAAACAATGCAATTTCGTGATTCATTTAATCATATCTAAATATTATCATATTATAGACTGGGTGTTTAGGGGCTCTCACTTTATTAATATTCAATAGTCAACGTAAAACAAGTAAATTATACAAAAATATATTTATAAAATTAAAAATGTATAAAATTGTTATATAAATTTTATTTTTATAAAATGTATGTTCATTATACAAAATAATGAACTACCTATTATATTTTCGTTCACGTTATACAAAAAAAAAAAAATTATTTTTTTTTGTTTCCTTTGTTTCTTTATTTTAAATGGAAGCAGTTTCGAGCTTCGTTCCTACAAAAATAACTCGTTCCAGGTATCCATTCCTCAACACTGAGTACAGTGTAGTCTGTTATTAAAATATTGACGTCTACAAGTACATTACCCACGGGCATCAAAGGTTGAATTTCCGACCATTTACTATACCGCGATTGACCGAACGATAACACGGCCATAGTAATAATAATAAAATACTCCGTTGTTGGGCGTTTATAATTTGATTCGGATGATTAAAAATCGTCTGGGATCGTGCGATTCAGTTTCACGACAAGGTGAAACTGATTAATATGCCGGAGAATTTCGCTCGGCAATATAATATAACATAACGTTTGTGTGTGTATTTATATCCGGACGTCCGTTACGAATGTTCGCGTATGCGGTGGCGGCGGTACGACGGGCGAAGGGGCGGCCGAAGGGACGGGCACACCGATATTTATTATCGCACAAGTATGCGTGTATGCGCATATCTACGGAAGGGTCGGATTTAATTTCAGGACTGATTTCCAACAGTATTAATCACACTGTATGCGCGACGCGAGGGGAGGAATAATAAGAGCCGAGACGATTTCCGCAACGGCGGTGAACTGCGCGCCTCGTCTTAATATACCGGACTTGATAGATGACCCCTAAACCGGGTATATGGTTGGCCTAAATTCGTGAAACGAAGTATTCCTCTCTCTCCTTTGTTACGGCCTAAACGCCGAAACACCGATTATCATAATGGATGATATCGTTGTCCTTGCAGGTCTCCGCTGCATGTATAGGGGGATTCGTATACAATGCTGCTGCTATTTACTGCCCGTTCGCCTACTGCTCTAGGTCGCAATCGCACATACAGTGCTCGACAAATTATAACTACCGAAATAAATAGACGCGCATCGCGCGATAATCTGCGGAATTCCGTTTTCAAACAGTGAACGAAGTTGTGGTTTCGCGTTTGATTTTCGCGCGGACGAGAGTGCTTATACCTATTGTAACCTAGTTTCGGGACTTCCAACTATAAAATAAATAATGTTCGTCATTTTATTAAAATAATGCGGTTTTCACGGAAGTTTAGATTGTTCTTTATAAAAAAATTTAAATAATAATCGATTGTTATGCGTTTTTATAAAGTTTACAAAACCGTACTATGTGATTAATCAGCAAAAATATTATTTATTATGCTATAATATGCGGATATAATTCCGGTTATGGGTCATATTATTAATCGAAAACATAAATTATTACAATTTTTTTAAAAATTTTAATAACATTTTATTTCTTTGCAAATGCGTATTATAATATACATTTGCTATAAAAAGTATAAACTACTTTATTCTGTATTCTCGTAAAATGTTATTATAGCCATTTAATGAAAATGCACTACCTATTAGCTATTAGTTACGATGTGAATGAAAATATCTATGAAATGATAAATATAAATATAAATGATCTATGATGAAATATATAAATAAATATATCATTTGTTTAATATAATTATAACCTACAAAAATTAAGGTATATTACCTGTTGAAAAAACTCCAACATTTTGGCAGTGACTAAATAAAAGTAGATAAAAAATATTGTAATATAATCTATTTGTTGTTTTTGTTGAAAAGTTATTTTTATAAGATATTTGTTCTGGTTATCTTATTTTAATTGATCACCATTCAGCAGGTTTCCATTGGAATATTAGATACATTTTATTCAATAAAAAAAAAAAAAAAAAAAATATTAAAACAATGCTATTTTTTAACTACCTGCTATAATACTAATACTTATATACTATTTACTAATAATATTTTCTATTGCTTGTTAAGTATAATTAATATTATCATTATTATTAAGTATATATAATATGTATTTTTTTTTCTTTACGCTCTCTTATATTTGTAGTTCTATTATCCATTATGTATAATGTACACTATTTTAAATTTATTTAATTGGGCCTCGCCCGTTTAATATGAAATAAATAAATATAGTAATACTATAATATAAAGAGTGTCTCACATCTATTTACTAATTCTAATATTTCCATAACAATAAAATTTTATACAGATTTTAATGTACATTTATATCTACTATTATATTTTTAGTTTTAAATATGTAGAATAAACATTTTAAAACTTTTAATTACAATTATTATGTTAGGTATATTAAATTTAAAGTTTTAGAAAGAAATAGTCTGTTAAAAGATTATATTTTTTTTATAAAAATATTGAATGGTCAAATTTTTAATTTAACGTGGTAAATTTTAGGAATTTGTTCCTGAGTATTATTCTAATTATTTGTAAAATATTATATATTATGTTAATTACGTACCTATATCTATTTAATATTTTCGTTCAATAATTGTATGTTAATTCTTATTTATTCTTATTTTAATTATACTCAAGTGCGAATTGCCAAATAATGTTAAACATTACTTTACACGCTCAAGTTAGTTAAAATGTGTATATATAAATTTTGAAACAATTAACATGGTAATTATAGTATTATTAAACGCAAATTTTAATTCGTATACGGTCTTGTGCTTATTATAAATGCAGCTTAAACAATATATTCAACAAATTGGTTACATACGTTTGTTATTAACATACGAGTAAGTATGTTGTTTGATCTGGATGAATTTACATAGTATATAGATTTAAACTAAAAAAATAACAAATGTTGAAGCGTAAAAAGGTGCGGTATAGTATGCTAAATTATTAGCAACCCTTTACAATTTCACATATAAATTTGGGAAAAAAAATATTTGATATAAAATTTAAATGTTTTTTTGTCTACTTGCATTGGAATTTTGTAATAAATAATGGAATTTCACATAATATATTTTTTTTTCTATTACAGATTACATTTTAATTGAAAAATTTGTTTCTATTGTTATTATTTTAACTTATGATACACTTCATCAATCTTAATAGTGATTTGTCATTCAAATAATTAGAAACAATCTTATATTATTATTTTTAATTTAAAACGCCAGTTAAAAAATAATTATTGCACGTACAACACATTATTATTATTTTTTTCTTTGTCAATTGTTATTGCTTTTAAGACCAATGTAACAAGCTTGAAACTTACAAGAGTTGAATTATTAATAACTATTAATTAGTATGGAACAATTAAAAAGTGTAATTCGTTAGTAATAATTAAACTTTTTATTTGTTTTCCTTTCACCTCTTGTTACGGGCATAATAAACGTTAATTTTTCGAAACGCATTTTTAAACGTTTTTTCTTTTCAAATATATATTGCACATAAATTTTGAATACAATTCTTACAAACTTACACATTGGCTTTTGAATATTACATTAAAATTAAAACAGTTGTTTTTTAAGACTATACCAAACCTGCATTATATTTTGCTGTATCCAACGTAAAATATAGCAAAATCACTACCACGTACTTAGATCTTTAATATTATTGCATTCTAGTTTAACAAACAGATTAAACGTATATTGTCAATGGTCAAATTTAAAAAGTAGTATGTTTTTAAGATTTTATCATTGGCTAAAATATTATCAGACGACAATGTTATAAGTGATTAAATTGTTTTCATATTTTTAAAAAAGTATAGTTCAGTATCGAATGGAATTTTATAAAAAAGACACAGGATAAGGTGGAAAATATTCCATTCTTTAAATTTGGTACTGAGTGCTTAAGTTGTAAATTTATACAAATATCATAGTTTAAGTTCTAATTGACTTGATTTTTCTACGTTTTCTGTCGGATAAACGAACACAGTGTAGTAAACTTATAAGTAACACGTTCTACGTTAAAGTGACAAAGTCTGTACCACTGCAATAAGATTTTGTAATTTACTTTTAAAGAATAGACTTTGAGACTTTTGATTTAATATTAACTACTTTTTATTAAATATAAAACCCACCAAAATAATAATAAAAATTTGAAGATAGATATACTTATCGTATCTACCTGAGATTTAATTTAATGACGTACATAGACGGCTTCACAATCTGAAATAAAATCTAATCTATGATAGTGTACATCTAGTATTTATATTAGTAGATCAAAAATGGGTCAAAGGATGTTTACGACAAAATACAAATAATTAATTACAATGTTGTTTTCGTACACTAACTCAAAACCCGGTCTTAACCTTTAATTGTTCGCTTATATGTGTAAACAACATATTATTGTCAATTCCCCAAATTATTAATGTAACTAATTATACAAACGATTAATATGTAAATAGGTACTGCAACCAAGTCAATGTACCTAGCTCGGTATACTACAGTAGAAAATATATGGGTATAATGTACTATTAATGTAAATTTATCACGATTTGCATTATCTTCTCTTTGTAAAACACGAAGTTGGTGTTAATGTGCTGCAATATTATTAATTGAATAGGTATCTATTATCGGCATTGTCATAATAATAATAAATAAAATTATTGGTTTTCAATAAATATCATTAAAATTAAATATTCATAATTATAATTATTAATTATTATTTTGAATTACTCATATACGGTCATATCGAATATTTAATAAGAACATCCTAACCTATCACGCTGTACTAAAACATATCGTTCAATAAATTAAAATCACTGTTTAATAATGCATTATATATCTTACCATGCTTCGTAACGATTAACACGAAGATATAATATTGAAAGTAATATGATTGTGCATAAAAAGTATCCAAAAAAAAAAAAACTACCGTTGAAATATCATTTGGTATTGTTTAAGTATTATAATATAATATATGAAATGTAAAAAATGATATGATGTCAACAGTGCCGTCTTAACCAATCTGGTGCCCTTTTGTACCCTTCTATGCGTTATGGAAAACAATGGCGTATATATCAATTTATTAAGGGGAGGGGATTCAAGTTTTTTTTTAGAAGATTTCATGAAGCCAAAACCTTCCACCCTTACCGTTTCATATTAAAAAAAAAAAAATTAAATTAAACGTGTTTTGTATCTGTATACTTATTGTACATTATAAAGCAAAATCAGGTGGCAAAATAATATTATAAATAGAAATTATTTTTTTTTAGTCACGGATTAGGCTTTAAAATCGTTTGACCTCCAGTGTGACACCAGTGTCCTCATTATATTACCTTTTAATACCTACCTTACAATCTCATCAGCATCCTCTTTTCACGCAAAACACTCGACGCATGCCTCCACTTCCTCCATCATCACTATTTATTCTATTTTCACGTCCTAAACTCAGAACTATCGTTCTTACCCTTACTTTAGGCAGTGCCTAGCATATGTAATCGTACTTATATCAGTCGTGTCTATCTTAATTTTTTGCCTCACAAACAACGTCTATCAATTACCTCCTTTATTATCATAATACACGATTACATCACTGTGTTTTATTCATACCAATTTTATTAATAATTTTCATTTCGAACACAGTTAAACTATAATATATATATTAACATAACTGATGAGATAATAAAATATTTCATTAACTGCGTAAACTTTTACTAATATGTGTCAAACGACTTAACTATATCGACTCCGAGGCGTAGACAGGGCTTAAAGTGGTAAAAAATTCCAGGGGGGACTAATGTCTCCATATAGTTTTAAGCGTTCCATATATCATTTTATGTCTCCATAGCGTTTTGTAACGCGTAATTTGTTAAATGGGACGCTTTTTAACGACCATTAGAGATAAGGGGGGACTGAGACCCCTCGCGTCCCCCCACACTCTAACCCCTGGACGTAGATGTAATATCTAAGTATAACTGTATATAATGTACCTACTTTTACACTATTATATAAGTACGCATATAAGTGTGCGCGCGTTATAGACGTACCTATACGTTGCGCCATTAGCTTATTAAAATGCGAAATGTAAAAGCGAAATAAAAGTGTGTAGAAAAAAAAATATAATAATAATAATAATAATAAAATAAAATGCATCATGTGTAATGGAGAACGCGTACGAAAAGTTTGCACTGTAACACATCGAGGGACCACTAACGTCATTGTTCCGCGCGGGCATAACGAACACCATATGCGGCACGTGCCAGTGCATTATCAATTTTTGTTTTTTTTTTTGTTTTTTCCTCGCGCTCTGTCGTTCAAACCGCACGCCCGTCTCGCGTTATTATTGTGCGCAAAAGTTTATTCGATAATAATATTTTATTTGTTTTTTTTTTTTTGCCGTCTCTCAGACCGTATATAATAATAATAATAATAATAACAATAATATTATACTCTATTCGTCTTCGTCGTCGTCTGCGCGCGCGATGCAACGATTGCCACCCGACCGATTTCGCGGGGGCGCAAGCTGCAATCCCTTTCCCCTTTCCGTATACGAGATTTATCAGCGAACATGATAAAACCGGTGTCGTCGTCTGCAGTCATACGTTTCGTAATGCTAATAACAATAATTAACGCGTTCGCGACGAGAAACCTCAGAGACGCACGCGTCTTCCGTCGAAACCTAAACGAATTCATTACGATATAAAAATAATTATATTTTTTATAGCGTTATTAAGAATACTATAGCTCAGCTTTTTTGAAAAGGAGTCATACGAGTTTTTAACCTATTCACGTTAATTTTATTTTTATTTTTCCGTTACTGAAGGAATCTTAACCTAACCTAACCTAACCTATGTGTTAAAATTGTCGATACGGCACAATGTGATAAATATTTGCATAAAATAAATTAATACGATAGACGTAACATGTATGGTACGAAGCAGTGGCGTCATTTGGAGGGTGGGGGCACACATACATTTGCCGTAGTCTATAATTAGCCAAATCCTAAGTCGGCAAATTTAAAAAATAACAACCCCTAAATATAATCCCTTAATTGATTAACGCTTACAAAAAAATAAAATACCCACCAAAAAAAAAATGACCCCTCCCACTCCTGTTTTTAAAAACAGTCAGCAAATTTATGGGTCTGCCCTAATCTAGTAAAAACTGAAAAAGCGCCTCTGGTACAAAGCATAAATTCACAAGTCTAATTTCTTTAAGTATTAATATACGTATACCTATTCATTGCTTCGTATATTATTATCATGTATTATAATGTTATCATATTATGTCAATCAACGTGATTGTTATTATTTGAGTGGAAAACTCAGCTTTATAAAAAAAAATATCAAATTAAAAAGAAAATTAAAAAATATGCAGGTACATATAATATATACAGAACATAAAATAAGTCTATATAACATATAATAATCAATCGAACGTACATTGATTGATAATTTTAATCAATCGAATTCGGAACGACCACGCAACACCAAAATGATCGAGTGTATTGTTGACGTAGGCTATTAATAGTTTATTAATATCATTAGGTATTTATTAAGTATTATTTTTATATGAACACAATATTCATCGTGAAATAGTTTTATTTGTCTCTCGAAAAATTTTCAAAAATGGACTACTCATTTAACGAACAAATATCTAATATTATTTTCGAATTCTGCAATAGTTAATAATTATATTACTTGACTTAAATATTACTAATAATTATTGATGTATAATTATATATCATATGGTCTGTAGAGCAGAGATTCTCAACCAGGAAGTCGCCAACAAATTATTTAAAGTTCGCCAAGACATTAAATATCCAAATCGAAGGGAAACCACAGTAAAAAGTTTGAGAATCACTGCCATAGAGTAAACAAATAAAAGATGGATACCAACTGTATTATATAGGTACTCGTTGGATTTTAAATTTTAATAGACGCCTACATAAAAATTTTCAGAAAAATTGGCTATACCAAATAGTGGGTATACACGAATCGTAAAATAAATTTTTCGCGATTAAATATTATTGTTGAAAAATCACAAAAATACGCATAATTAAGGTTAAAAAGTGAGGTGAGCAAGGTCGGTTAGGTATAATAATATATAATATGTTATAGTTTTGTGCGGGTAATTGTGGTAAGCACTACGAGTGAAGAACAAAATTCTATATATTATATTCTAAATTCCGTCGCCGTGGAAAAATATAAAATAATATATTAAACGTGAATACGAGGGAATGAAAATAAAATGTTTAAAAAAAGACCACGTGTAAAATACTGTACGCATATAAATACACCCGTATACAATATTATGTAAAGATAGTCGGGACCATAAAATAAAGTCACGTAAACGACACGGGGTAAAAAAACACGCGAGACCGACTCGCATAAACATAATAATATAATATTTCGTACATGAAATATGACCGTACATATTATATTATAATAATATCTTGTATGTTGTGCCACGACACCGAGACGGTCTCACTCTTGTCTTAGTCGACGAAGAGTTATTATATTATGTGATAGCGAAAAACCCAACCACCGTAATGTAACAATGCGACGGGTAACCGCAGGTATTAACTATTATTATTATTATTATTATAACCACTATAACCGCATGTATAATAGTTTTCGATAGAACCGCGGTACACGAAAATAATATATACCTAATATTTAAGGCAGTGGCGTATTTACGGGAAGGAGGAATAGATCCCTTTCCTTGATCTATTTTCGATTTTAAACTAAACGAGGAATGTATTAAGGTTATATAAAGAGGTTTTTTTTTTTTTTTGGGGGGTAGAAATAATAGTTCGATTTCCACACAAAAGGGGATGCTTTCGGTAGCAAATTGTATCTATAGTTGATACCTTTTTTAACTCATTTAACCTAACCTAACCTCAAATTTCTCAAAAGTTTTTCCTTGGGAGAAGAGCTACCAAAAAATTGCTAAAAATCTTAAATATTTATATTGGTAATTTACACACGTGGTAAAATTTTAGAATGGATTATCATTATAAATTATTGCAGTATATTAAGTTTCGCTCAGAATTTCTAATTCTACTATTTCCTAATGCAATATTGCATTCAAATCTTAAGTATAATAAACCACTAATTTCACGAGGAACGAAGGAGGAACGTCCAAAATCGATTTTCCTACTTTTTTTATAGTGTTATTTTTTGTAAACTGATATAAAATTAATTATATTGTACAACTGTCTATCTATAAGAGTATGAAATCAAAGAAAATTAGAATATTGAAATTGTTAACCTAACACGTATTATTTACGATGGTAAGATGATGGGGGTGGGCTTCATCTTAGTCAATGAAATAGTGACATCCATTTCCCCCCTTGACAAAATCCTAAATACTCTACTGATTTAAGGGTGTAGTTAGTAATGTTTGATGATTTGGGGATAAGGCATATCAAAAAATATAATAATTGTACGAGTACAATAGCATAATAGGATTATAGGTATTGTTCGGTCTTAACATATTATATAATAATTATGATAATATTAATGATGGTCGCATAATTAAAAGATTATAGTATATGGATAATGATTAACAATCGGTATACGACCACTAATCAGTTCGCCGATTACCCTTAACCCGGCAAGTGCGTTCCAGCGTTAAATCACAGTGAAAAATTATATAATAACTATCTGTAATTAATATTTATTTCTATAAATGATAAATTGTGTGTGTTCGCCAATTATTAGTATTATACTTATTTGTTTTTATAATTTATACTTAAATATCATAATTTATGATAAATTATATTTTACTATACTTATAGTTTGAGATTAAAATATAATTCATACAAAAAAACCGAGCGTTCGGTTCAAGATAAATCATATAAAAACAATCCCGCTCAACAATTTATAGGTATAATACGTAAAAAAATAAGTTTAAAAAGTGATTAAATATTGAATATAATTTGCACAATAATATATTAATAATTAAACGTAGGTGATTTAAATATTCAAACACGTATAAACTTTTGTATTTCAATAGGGTCATAATTATTACAAAAATGAAATACACATATGTGTAAACGTGTTTTGACATACATTCTCCAATTACTTTTAGTTTATCAATATTTCTGGGTGGATATGGAGCAAGCCTAAATCGTTTAGACTATTTTCTATCGTAGTTAGTTTTTGTTCTCTTAACTGATGAAAACGAGTATACACATGTGCCTAGGTGGCTAGGTATAGAAATCGTTGCATAAATTAATAAAAATGTTTCATTGTTTGGATAATATTGTATTAATGAAATAGCTCTATCAGTATCAGACTGAAGATGATCGTTGTGCAATTAAAATTTATCATTCCATATTAAAATAATCAATATATATTATATATTATATAATATATATATTGAATTGAATTGATATATTATATATTGAATTATAGATATAAGTACCTATAAAAATATGAAACAATAACAAGAAAGACCTCCTCACCATAGGCGTAAATTGTGGTGGGTGCTTAGGTGGGTTTAGTTAAAAAATGTATAGTTCAAATTTTTTATTGGAGAAAATAACCTAATCTATAATATTATGTTTAAAATTTTAGCCCTCCTTCCAACAAGTCAAATTTACGTCTAGGCTCCACACCAAAAAAAAAAAAATAAAAAAATACGCCCTTACTAATATTATATATCGAGGCCAGTGAAGGCGGGAGGATATTTTTTAATGTTACTAAATTCACAAATTTAGTGATACTAATTAAATAAAATCGATCATCAAATACTATGTTATAATTAGGTAATCATTTTTTTTTAAAATTAAACTTTTCAAATTATAATTTTAATAAGGTAATTAAGTAGTCATTAAATGTGTAATTATAGGCTACACAATAATATGAGTTGAAAATTTTAAAGATTTTAGAAACGACCATCATAGGTAATATATTATTATTTAAATTAAAAATATTTTCTTTTTCTTTTTTAACTCTTTAGATGATATTTCCATCAACTTTATATTGTTAAGTATAATATCTGCCTAAAATTGAGTTATTCTAAAAATATACAAATTAAATATTATTTAACTTAATTTATAACTTAATTTTTTATATATAATCGTTTAACTTAACCTATGATATTATGAAAAAAACATAAATATTATTAAAAATATAAAGCTTTTGTTGTTGCAAATTAAATTGCATATAAAACAAAAACACGCTTTTTATCTTCTACAAAAGTATATTATTATACTTGTAATTAACTTGACTGTAACTTTTTAACTCGTTGATGGCCAACCATTGCTAAATGTCGTTGAAGTCATAATAGTATTCATTATATGAATCAACGAAATATTTTAGTCTATAATTATTTTACTAATAATATGAAGCATTAACAAACATTATTTAAATTTTAAATATAAAAAAATTATAAAAAGTGTATTACTCCTAAATTTAATATAATACCTATACATAATATTAAAAAAATGTTGATTGAGCCTATAATGTAATTAAATGTTTTAAAATTTCCTACAACTTATAATGCGATTCGTTATGTAATAATAATATAGTAAAATAAAAATTTTAAATTATAGCATACAGTTTTTTGTTTTATTATTATTTGGGTAATAGCAACATGTGTGTATTAATTAAAAATTATTTTCTTATTTCGTAATATAATCAAATATATTATTATTATCTACATCTGTACATCGTACGTCGTTGGCATTTAAACAATACCCGCATTATTGGTGCATTAATAAATACAACGGTAATACACTTAATTATTAGTACTCTGTTAGGGTGAGTAACCATCGCTGGGGTTATTGACAGTTTATGACTATACCTATGACACTTAACCAATATAAATTTTGACAGAAATAACAATCAATAAATTATTGTCTAGTGTTTGTACAAAATCCAAAATTAAATAAACCTAGTTTGAAAAATAAATATATGACCATGTAATACTAATTTAAATTTATAGTAAGTAAACATTTCAAACCAACTAACAAATATTATAATATATATGAGTTCAAAACTAATGGTAACCGCGGTATCCCTTTCCTCTTCCGCCCAACAAAAATATCTGACCCCCATGAATAGCATAATTTGTCACCCATGGGTGGTGTTTTTTTCAAATCATTAAAAATCAACATAATATTTATAATATTATAAAACGTATAAAATATAGGTATATAAAATGTATCATTTAAGATATATAGGTATTAATTTGTAACTAGATTAACCTAAATGCATAATCAAATCATAGTATAAAATATTAAAGAATTTATTTCGGTTACTATATAATAATGTTGAAGATCAAAAATTGTAATAATTAAACACGAATTTCACATTTACAAATATATCGAATTTAAAATATTGATAATATAATAATTATTATACGTAGCAGATTAATTCTGATATTAAGCTAATATTGTAGTTTGAAAAAATATAATATATATTTTAACGTGAGTTTACATTATTATCTACTGAAATATTAAATTTAGTACAGAGTGAAATATTCGAAGGCTAAAATATGTCCAGTAATCGATAATAATATGAACACAATTAACAATGAAAATAATTCACAATTAGAAAGAAATATTTAATAGGATATTTTTTGGTCATAGACCAAGTAAATAAAAGAAAGAAAAAAATGTTGATTATTTAAATTTATATTATTGTATTACATCTAACTACATAACGAAAACTTCTTTAATTTTATTAAAAAACTTAAACGATATATTTTATACCAATAAAATATTTATTTGATGTTATAATGATCAATAATATATGCCATTTATCTAATTTAGCATTCAATATATTTACGTGTGTACGTTTCATTTTTTTTTTTTTTTTTTTTTTATTAAATTATATTATAACTATAAGAAACTTATTATAATAGTCTCTCCAATCTATTGCCTTTATTATAGTAATAATGTTATGCAGGACTTTCAAAAACTATAATAAATTGTGCTAAATTAACGCCGTGAATAATACAATTCATGATACTTTAAAGTGTTAATATTGACTTTAATATTAGGGAGTAAAATGTAAATTTTTAAAACTTAAAAATGTTTAAAATTTAAAAATGTTATTAAAAACAAAACAAAATAAAAAAAAATTATTAAAATTTAATATTTAAATAAATAGGTTAATATTTATTTTAAATAAATATACAAATTAATTACTATTGAGCTAGAAATGTGTTTATCAAAAAATGTTATCGTTATGAAAGCATATTTTATTTTATAATTACTTATTATTATTTTACTAGAAATGTTTTTGGTAAAACATATACTAAAAAAAAGGCGGATCCAGAAATTTTTGATAGAGAATATACATTATTATTATTATAATTAATTATTACATATATTTATACAATTTATATAGTAACTTCTTGTATTCTATAATAAAACACTTTTAAAATATTATAGTAAATTATATGTATTTATTTAGTTTCTAAATATATAATTATAAAAAAATAAAAATTTATTCAGGGTATTTCGACGGGGGCACATATCCCTGTGACCCTCCATGGCTCTGCTACTGAAATTAAACATTTAAAATTAATGATAAAGCTCTATTTTGGAATAATTTGTATACAAATTTTAGAAATATTTTTTAATTCGGTAATAGCTTTTTCAAGTGACAGAAAAGACCACACGAAATTTTCAAATAATAGTATAAATTTAACAACAAATCAAATATTAATTAAGTCGATTATGGGTATTGTGTATTTGTGTTTAAAACAAATAAAAATATTATTCTAAACACTTGAAAATTTGTTATTGAATATTTAAACGAACACATAAAATACCTTACACAGATTAGATTACAAATGATTAGTTTCAAACTACAAGTACATTATATATTTTTTTTTAATAAAAATACACATTTTAAATTGATTCTCTAAAACACAAAAATAGAAGAAATGTTGTAAGTCAATATCGTCGAAGTCAAATAAATTCTAACTTTTAACACTTGTAAAAATCCTTAAAAATTATAAATATTATAAAATTTTTAAATGGGTATGTAAATGAAATAGTTTTAACCGACTTAACATCACCCGATAAAGTAGCTAAAAAGTCCAAAACACAAATTATCTATTTTACTTTACATTCATACAATTCGTTATTCATTTAACGATGTATTTTACTGTTCTCAGTTTTAAATTAAGTAATATTATTATTTTATTTTAGTAGGTAATTTAATGTCTTATAAAACAAAAATCTAATCATGCCAGAACCTACTTAAATAATATTTTGTCTATATTTAAATAAGAGCTTTTATGCTATTTATGATAACTTATTCATTAGTTAAATAAAACATACAAAACACGTGTTTTACCGCATTGACTAGTTATTATGGGTTTGGTTTATTTTTTATGATATATTTTGTTTTAACTACAACACATATTAAAAAATTGAAATTAGTTTTAAAATACTGATATCAAAACTGTACCTATTCTTTTTAATATCTAGGTACTTAAGCAATATTGCTTTATTTTTTTCATTGCATACAAAAGTAATAATATGTAACATGTTTTAAATACCTATACTATTAGTTCATAGATTTTTTAATTAAATCTAAAATCTAAACTGAATTCTGAAAATAATGATTAGTTTAATTTTAGCAAATATGATTTAATTTTAAATGTAATTTTTTCATATACCCAATATAAATATAAATAAATATATAAATTACCTCATTGTATATATAAAAGTCAAATATGTGTAAAAAATAATATGATAATATAATAATATAATAATATTCTAATATGTCAGAATTATTTATATTATATCAATTTAAGCTGATAAAATTATACTTAATAATTGTACGAGTATAAATAAATATATAATATAAAAACATCAAACAATATTTAAACGTTTTGTTTAAAAACTTTGTGTATTATACTTTTATAAAATTATATTATAATATTATACTAATCATTTTAATAAATATATACAGTAATCAGAATTTCAAAGTACAAAAAAGATGTGGCTTTAAATTTATTATTTCATTATTTTTGCGACACAATATTCTGATAACCTGTATATAATTATAGGTATATATACTACCTTTTTACTTTTGGATTAAACCAAAATATACTCCATAGTTCATATTTGTATCGGATTCAGAATGCTTGTTATCGTTAACGTTTAAATTTGAATTTCATCTTACAGTGATTTTTTTGTTTTAATAATGTATTCATATTATAATTCAATAATAATAATAATAATATATATAGAATGATATAATATTTTTATTTCATGATCCAGTGAATACCACTAAAACTATATATGTAATAATTTTTATTCAAATTTTTTTTTAAAATAAATTTTATACCATGTTTTTACTTAGTTTTAATATTTCTATCCCAATCCTTTACATGGTAAAACAATATTAACTTTTGATATTCAAATGGATTTATATAATTTCAATTTCACTACATTTAGCATTTATAATACAATATAATATTATCTTTATAAAATTATAAACGTATAGGTTTTTAAAAATCCATTTTTTGAGTTTTATGGTTAATTTAAAAACGTGCTTCAACGGCAGTTCTTGACGCTAGAAATACGAAATGGGTTAAAAATAAAACCGTATCGAAAATTATACGGACGAAAAGAACAATTTATTATCATAAAATACGGTTACACTGACTACGTATATATATATATATATAATATATACGTAATGTTTGACTTTAGGGCACGCGTGAAATAAAATATTACAATGTTGTGCAGACTTATCGCGTGTTCGCCAGGTATATCATATAATATTGTGTTATTATTATTATGTATGTGATATTTTTCGGTGTGTTGTCGGATAGAAATTTGAACAGATTACCAAAGAAAAAAAGCACGTCGGCGGTGGGCGAGCTGCTCGAATAGCGTCGGCGGCCCGGGAAGAAAGAAGATAGAATAAATTGCGAAAAAATAAAACGTTGTCACGTACGACGAAGCGAAAAGGGAACAAGCCGCCGAGTTTAGCATTCGGAGAGTAAAAATTCGTCTTCGCACGCAAAATGACGCGAGCCGATACATCACTTTTTTAATGTTTTCGCCCGGGGAGGAAAATAAAAAAAATAAAAAAACTAAGCGACCGAGATGAAAAAATAAACGTCTGAGAAAAAAAGCCACTGTTAAAATATATTTTGTGAAGAATCACTTAGACGTCAAATAGATTGCCCAATTTTTCTTTACTTTTTACGCCTTTCACCCGCGGTCCTCGTGCACATTCTTAAACGTCAGTTCGCCTCTTTCCATTTGACAGGGTCAACGTCGTACCAATATCCAAAACCATAAATGCGATATTCAAATGTTTAAAAAGAAAAAAAACCGTAAAAGTTCATTTTGCCGAGGGGAAGAAAAATAAAAATATATTATGCAAAAGAGAAAAAAAAGACGTGATTATAAACAATAAGACTTACCTCTACCATTGACGCGAGTAAAGAAGTTGATTAATATTTTTTATGTATTATAAGAACGAACAAAACTATTTATAATTTATTTTTCTTTCGAAAAACGATAATTTAAAAAAAAACAATCCTTATTTTTAATGTATTCCAATAAACATTAGATACTCATTTGCAGGTCATCATAGAAAAGTCGACAAAGTTGAATAATTGATTTTTACCCGAGTAGGTATACTATTTATTGAAATATAATTATTATTTGTTGATGAGCATAAATTATACACTGAAATAAATAAAATAAAATGTCAATTCGTAGTTTCAAAATTAAAAAAATTATAAACACGACAATTGTCTTAATAGTGATATTTATCGTAATAATAACTATTAAAATTATAAAATTAGTCTATATTCCCAAGTAACAAAACCTTGATTCTTGGTTGGTTCAACTGATCCAACTGGTGTCTACACAGTGCAATATTTATATTTGAACTGCATATACATTTATGGTATCTCATCAGATCAAAGTTCAGAATATTAACCGAAACCATATAATATTATAATATATATATTTATTTATAAATTATAAATAAATACGATAATATTTTAATACTTTCATCGTTTGGAGTCGATCGGATAAAGTGGGTGGGCTACCTGAACTAGCCCACCTAAATAAAAATAATGTTTAAAAATAGTAAAAATGAGTTGTTAACTTTTGGCAATAATTTAGTAAAAAAAAAAGTACATAGGTAAGCCAAGTTCTTGGACGTCTCTATGACGCAATCGGCTAGGTGTTGTGTTAAGAACAGAAAGATAGATGACGGTCCTTCCGGGTCCGAGAAAAAATGCAAGAAATCATTTAATCGACAAAGGCCAGTTCCTGGTACCAATTTTCAGCTCGGTTTAAAACCGGAGATTCGATTTAAAATTAACTGTGTATGCACTCGATTTACAGCTCGGATTATACAGCAAAATATCACATCACTTAGAAAAAAAAAAAACAATATTGTTAACACCCAGTATTGGCGGTATTCTCCATGAGATAAAATAATATGCATATTTTACAACAGGTGTTTTATTATTGATTAAATGATCCCGCTGCGGTGAATATTACAATGAAATATTTGCCATTATAATGAAATATAATGTTTAGAAACTTAAATTCTGTTATAATAAATATAATTAATCTACTACCAATTAAACTAGTGTTAGTATTATGCTTTTATACTGCAGATGACAAATAATGAATAATATAGGCAATCATTTAATTAGAACTCGTAAAACGAAAATATTAAAAGTTATTTTAAACATAATTAAGGTAATAATAAGGTGTACCTACATAATAAAATGGAAAATGTAATAATTTATATTATCTATTGAAAAATGCGAAGAACACATCATATACTTACTATTATGTAAGTCAGGGGTCACCAACTAATTTCTATGGAGGTCCGTTTTGAAACTTACCAAACTTTCCGCGGTCCAAACAGTTTCAATGACTTTTATACACGTTAATAAATAGGTGTATATAAATTTTATAAATTTGTATTTATATTAAATTATTTATTCAAATTTAATTTGCAAAAAAAAAAAGATTATACTAAATATATTTCATTTTTAATGTGAAAAATTACATTTTTCAGCTTTCATGAGCTTCCTAATATTTGGTGTAAAGTTGGTTCAACTGATTTGCATTAACTCGTTAAGACTTAATAGATGCTCATCTGTTAACCAAGGTCTGAAATTGTTTTTAAATATAAATATAAAGTTTATGTGACACATTTATAGTTTCTGTATTTATATTATACAAATTTAAAAACTATTCCGTGGATAAAAGTCCATAAAAAAAGTGGTGGCGGTCCGTATCCGAACCGCGGTCCGCCAGTTGGTGACCTTTGATGTAGGTAGTATGATCCTATATAAGAAACTATACAAATTATATGGTTTGAAAAGATAAATTTGCAATAAGGATTTAAATAAATTTGTATTACTTGCAGATAAATATATACGCAAATTTAGATTAATTATTAAGTTCAACAAAGAATAAAAATACATAATTATGTGATTTCTATTTTTTAAAAAAAAAATTACAAGAAACACATTGCCTATCTATAATCTATATGATTACATAAACAATTTTATCATTTGATTATATTTTACAAAAATTTCTAAATAATTCTTTCAAATTATTATAATATGAAATAAAGGTATAAATGGGCTCCAACATTTTTGTACAACTTTAATAGAGTTACAATAAAAATGTGTACTGCCTTAGAATTTTTATAAGAATTAGGAGTTGTCACAAACATATTATAACGTCTTTACTAAGGAGTTAGTCACGGATTTGTATAGACTTATTTATTTTTTCCAGTTATAACATATACGCTTATTGAATTTAGTTTAACTTAATTAACTACACCTTATACATTTCATAATAATGAGATTATGAATACAAATTATTTTAAGCGCTTATCATCGCATATTTTTTATTTTGAAAATTTTTACGTTTTTAATAACATATTTTATAACCTAAAAAACCTCTGACGTTCTACCTAAAAAAAAAAAAAAAAAAAAAAATTTAAATTGTTTTTATTACCAGATTTAGGTATTTATAATTTAAAGTGCATATTTAGTGTAAACGAATCCTGGCCTTAATCATTACAATTACGACTCAATAGATGTAGGTAATTTAGTTTTTTTATAACGTTTATTTTATAGTTAAAATATCATCAGTGATCAGTGCTATAAATAGTTTTTGAAATTTAATATTGTAATATTCAAATAAGTTATTCAATAAAATTTAATTATTACGAATTAAAAATAATAATTATATTTTTAAAATCGTGTCATATATTCGAAACTAAAATCCAACGGAGACTATTTTTTTATTACAGTTTTGACATGCGAAATAAAAAAACACAGAAAGTCACGTAGTATAGATAATATTTATTCTATAATAACACGCAAAGGCGAGTGTCGAAATGGTCAATTTTATATAGCTTTATCAAATATGATATACCGAAACCGTTTTTTGAACAGCAATATTTTAAAGTAGTCGGTGGATATATGTATAAATTATTAATGCATAATATGTGTAGGTACTAGGTAGATATGTATATTATATGTATACTAAAGTTTTATAACTTATTAAAAATAGTTATTTTGGCTTTTAAATAAATGATAATATAATATGTTATGTGATAGTGAAGGTAATATATTTATATTTATATGACATACAAATGTGTGATTACCAAAAGCGTATAATCAGATTGGTTATAGTTGGTACTCACCGAACTTTTTGTAACATAAAACAAACGTATATACAAATATAATATAATATCGTATTTGACTATTTAAATAGGTTTAGTAAAATAATTAATATAACGTACAGTTACGTAATGGTGTAATAAACTATACCAATATACTGTATACATATATGACCTGTAAATGCACAAGTTTTAACAAAAATAACAATAAAAGACAATTTTTATGTTACATGTTTTAAAATTAAACCATGAAATATTGTAGTTTCAATGTGAATGATATTGGTGAGAAATATTGTTAGTTTTACCAAATTCCAACTCTTTTAAGTAAGGTACCCGTACGAAGGAACGAAATAAACGTGGGATCCGTCCAAAACAGCAAATAAATAATAGAGAATATCAATTACAGCGAAACTTTTGTACTAATAAGCGAATATATTATTTTTAGTCAAATAATATATAATGTTGACAGTTACATACTATAAACCTATATATTATGTATACAGTTTTATATAAAATATTAATATATTTAAATTTAAACTATAGGCAATATTTTTTAGAAAATTATATTATAATTTGAATCACAATTATTAATTATCGTTTTAATTCTATTAACACTTTCCTTGTACTTTTTTTATTTTATTGTTCACCAGATTTATATTATTCCAGTTTCGTTTCTTTCATATTTTGTATTTTTCGTAATCCTCTATGAATTTCAAAAATATTTGATAGTGTGAAATTTATAAATAAATAATTTTAATTATTAACTAATATAATTCTTTAAAAAAATATAATGCAATTTATAATCAAATAAAAATGAATTTGTTTTACTTACCTATCAATGATGTAAATCCTCTATTAGTAATTTGAAGACCATTTTTTACAGTAATATGACAATTCCAATTTTGGATAGAAAATGTAGAAAATCATTGAATATTTGTCTTTTGCTTATCTAACGTCCAATTCATGTATCTTAAAAATAAAAATTCAATAAAATAATTTTCCTTTTCCAAATAAAAATGTGTAACTATAGAAGTGGTTCATAAGCGTTTATCACTTGTTCTGATAAAACGTAAGCTAATGCAGTAACATCGTATGTTAAATGCATATTCTGTGTTATATATTTTTCTGCAAATCTTTTTTTTTTTTTTTGTATTTGACGGCAAATACACTTCGGAAAATGGAAAAAAGCATCCTTGTTGTTGCGATTGTGGAAAAACTGTTTTGAAAGCATTAATAGATTCCTGATTAAAACCCATTATAATTAATAAAGGTTCTAATGTATGTTTAATTTCAAGTAAATTCTTAAGTAATTGTGTTTATGTTATTTGAATTTTATTCGTCAATAATGCATTCAGAATAGACTTACAATATGATCATGATCACATTGTTGAATCAAAACGTGTATTGATAATAATTGATAAAATAAAAGTGGTACCGTCTTATAAGTCTCATCTACAAACCATTTCGAATATTTTTCCATAAACTTAAGATTTTCGTCAGTTAAAATACTTAAATTACATTTTCTATAAGACCACTGTCATATTTAAAAACTGTTTACCATCCATACATACATAGTCTTTATATATATTTCTAAAATTTTAATATCGCTAAATATTCTTGGATTTTATGGATCATGTAATTAACGAGATCAATGTCTACGTATTGTATGTTTTAATAGTGAAACTGAAGGAATACACCGGTTACTCCAGGTTACAATTGCGTATTACTCATTATAGTATGTGGAGTAAGTTAATATTTATATATTAATATATATATATATATATTTATATTTATATTTTTTTTATTTATATTTATATTATTGATAGCAAATTTTGCTTGAGTTTTATATATGTCAGAAACATAGTTATGGATATTTTTTTTGGCAGTTTTTTTATGTTTCCATTATTAATAATCATTTTATCTTTACAATTATTTTCTAAGCAACACCATAATATTTCGTTTCTTTCCTATTTACAGTTTTCACGATACATGTAGCTTTCATATAACAAAATATTTTTATTTTTATTACTTTTAATATACTTCATAAACAATGAAAATTAATACACGCGCAAATACATTTTAATTATTATATACTCGTACTTTTATTAAAATTTAAAATAATAATATTATTATCACTTCATTTTGTATATGTAAGTACTTCAACGTCAAATACACAACTAGAACTATGTGTATGACAAGTTTTAGGTTTTCATTATAAAGTATATCTAAATTATTATTGATTTGTTCATTTATTATATTTACTAAAATTAAACCAGTTATAATGGGTTAATCTTACTATAAATGTTTAAAAACCTTATATACATACATTTTATCGCGAGAACCATATTCAATTTTAAGATAAATAATAATGATAATTTAAATGTTACAATGAAAATACGAAATTCACTAATATAATATGAAACATTTTATATTATATTATTGATTAATAATTATTTTTTACTTTTTTTATTATTCGCTATAATTGACTAAATGTATTTTCGCTCTTATTAATTCGTATTTTTTTTATTCTATTTTTATTTCTTATTATGACCGTGACCCAATAAATGTATTATATGATTTTATACTCATATTATAATTATTTATAATGTTATTGTAAATTTGTAACAAATATAAAATTATATATAATATTGTTTGTTTAAATTCAAACACGTAATACGTAATATAATAAGGTAGATATATCAGGAAAACCATAAATCTGATTAATAAATATAAGCATTTGAAAAAAATATAATTGTTTTGATAAATTTGTGTTTGAACAAGTACTTAAGATGTGAAACTTTTTTCAGTGTCCAATAAGCACAGTGATAGTACTTATTATTGCGATTGTATGATTTTGAAATTTCATACGAGAAACTCATGAAGACAATTACTTTTTAAAAGTCTATAATATGATAGGCATGAAAAGGAAAATATTAGGACCAATTATTAATAATTACAATTTTATTATATTAGATAATTTACAATAAAAATGTCGACTGTGTAAAAAAGTAATTTTTATTATTAAATTTATTATAAAACGTAATTTAATATTTATAATATTAAAATCTATATAATATTATTAGATTGATTATAACTGGTACCAATAATAATAATAATAATAATAATAATAATAATAATAATAATCGATATAAATAACAATTAGTATAATACTTATGTAAATTATTACTGTCTGCTATCGTTTTTTCTATAAAAAGCATTCAATCTCTAAAAGAGGATTCAGGCAAAGACCAATCTATCGAAATGATTACTGTGTTTTATCAATCGTAAATAATCACATTAGACGGCTGAATGAGAATCCGCACTTTGCGTGTTTGTAATCGCACACCGCATTGTATATTAAATATTTTATAAAATTTCGACCCTCCGCCTCTGTTCGGCTGCTACTGATTATAAGTCCCGTGGGCTCTGTATCTATTTATACGGTTTTCCGCCGTATCAAAAACGTTTCTTCGATGATAACAACTGTTGGAATTCCGTTCGCGAGGAAAAACGAACGAATGAGTTCGTGTGAGTGGTTCGGGTTGTAATTGAATATAAGACTAATAAAGGAAGGGAATAGGTAATAGATAAAGAGATGAATAGGATGTGTGTGATAGATTAAGAACGATATATTCATGAGCCTAAACGTGGTCAGACGAATCAACGGCTAAAGTATACTATGTTTTTATACATATACGGGGTGTCTTATAATCAATAACTTATTCTGTTTTTAAAATGCTTGTAGTTCGATTTTTACCTAATTATATCGTTTTATATGGAACGATATGGATAATAATACATTCATCTTCGTCCTATACTCCAAGCTAAATGGTGTCGCTTACCCTAATAATGTACTTCCATATGATCTCGATCTCCAACCTCTTGTCCATTATATGTATTCGAATAATCGAGGTTCTCAAACTCGAAATAAAAATAAATATCAGTTCCTTTTAAAAAAAAAAATCTAAAAACGACCCATTTTTCATTAATTTTTTAAAGAAATAATTAAATATTATATATAAGTGACTATTGAATTATCATAATATACGTCTTATGAAATTTTCAACCTAGGCGATAGAGGCGATAGAGGAGTGGATGTAGCACATTAATATTATAAACGTAGTTCTCTACCACAGCTCTGCCTTAAATAAATAACGGTTTTAATAGAAAAGTATAAATTTAACAATTAAAATGTTCAAAATGGTCAAGTTTACAAAATTACAATATTAGATTTACAAACAAAAAATAAGATCACAAAAATAAATATTTTTAAAATATATTATCATTAAATGGTTTGTTTTATTATACTATAATATTAATTGAGTAAGATTTAATATTAGTATTATAAAATAAATAAACGAAAGAACAAGTTCAAGTAGATATACCTACATCATTTTAGTGCTATTAAGTAGGTAAGTGGTACCCGTGTGTAAACAGCTAAAACAATAACATTACTATAGCGCTATTCGACACATAAAGAATAATAATAAACATTAATATTAAAACGTATTTAGTGAGTATTAAGTATTTATAAATAAATATATATATATCGACCTAAATGCAGTAATGGTAGTCTAAGAGTACTTCGATAAGAATATAAAATTTCATTTTTCTGAAGAGAAAGTTGTAATTTTTTTTACAAAAATATAATAGAAATTAAAATGTACTTATCATGTTAATTATGTCGTCGATGAATGGAAAATTGCACCAAAAACACTAAAACGAAATATGCAATATATAAATTGCGTGTTTTATCTATTAACAAATTTATCGCTCACTCGGCCGTTTCAATTACGTCTCAAAATAAATATGCTGAGTCACGAGCCTCGCTATAATAAGTGTTTTATAATGAAAATTAATTTTAACAGAAGTCATTTCGTTGGTTTTTCGTGAACGTGTTAACTAATTTATCGTTGAAAATCATCTCTCTGCGACCTAACACATCTTATATAGAAATTTCGAGTATTTTAATATCACCATCGTTAGTAAAAACAATTTTCACGCGCTTATTGTGAAATGTATTGACATCGAATGATACATTGTACATTTTTCAACAATGGCGTTTTTGTTGCTCTGACAATGACATTGAGACACCCTGTACACAACCTCGCGTTTATTAGTGCAGACCTCGCGCCGTCGACTCCGGTGTGCTCCCAGCGGACAAGTTTCCTCTATATATACTAAATGTGCGCATAACCTTCGACACGCTATGCCCGAGGGAGAATTACACATAATATTTATTTATTTTTATTTTTTTTTTTCGTTTCCCCTTTATACTTCTTTTTCCGCGTGATACACGATAATATGTGTGCGGTGTGGAACCATTTTGGCGGTTTAATTGAATTTTTAAACAAGATTTGTGTGTATGCGCGCGAGAGATTAGAATTTATTCTATTCCGCCAGGCCACCGAGAAAACGTAGAAAATGTCCCGATTGCACGCGCGTATTGACATTATTGTATATGTATCCGTCGCGGTCGGGTCTAAGACATTCGCCGGTGTCGGCCGTTTTGGTGTAAAAATTATTTAATTATATAAAATCGATTACATTTAATTTACAAAAATCATATTGTCATATGATGTATGAATTCAAAACCATCCGTAATAGTATAATACACACATATATCATTAAAGATTATGAAACGACTGATTTCTTAAAAATCTAAATACTTCCTTATCTATAATTTTTTGACATTCGTATGGCATATATTGGTGAAAAACTGGGGGGAGAGATAATTAACATGATGGATTGGAAGTTAAAAAATGTAAATTTATAGCAACAATAAATAAAACTAAACTAATATAATATGTAAAATAATGACTAATCATATAATAATAATAAAAATAACGAGTTTATAATTTAAAATTTATAGTTGGACGGCAAGATTACACAGCCAATTTATTGCCTCTTCGTCACACCTATGTAGTCCAGTCTTATCTATATAATGCATGCCAATAACTCTCTGCTCGTGGCTAGCACTCGTCATTATACGCTCCTCGGCGCCGTCGCTTCGCTACCGCAAATCGAAAATATCTTTCAATTTGTTGTGCAAAGTTATAACTTAACTATATTTTTGGTTTTATATTATAAATTAGAAAGTATTAAAGATATTAAAAAAATGTCGTTTAAGAGCAAAATTTGAATCGAGTAATTTTTACGCCAAAATAACCTCACGCCAGAATGTCCGATTCCCGTCGCTGTAATGTTATATGTATATTGTACCTAAAGTAAATACGATCGAATACCTTACCCAACCTGCTGACATTTTAATTTCTGAACGAAGCTCCAGGAATGTATTGGTTTTACAAAGATGTTTTACCACGAATAGCTTTCGATAGCAAATCACACATATCTAGTTGGTACTTTATTTAGATCATTTTTCGAATTTCTCAAAAGTTTTTACTTTGGAGAAGAAAAACTACAAAAAACCGGAAAACCATCAAAATTAAGATTTACTTTATTTTGATTTTATATACTCATATTTCGTGATAACTAATTGAGTTTTGAACGTTGGGATTTGAAATGTTTTTTGAGTACTCACACAGGTAACGGATTATCAGTATAATATATGGTATGTCTGACTGAGTTTCGTTTAGAATCGTATTTTCGAATGCAATATTATTGCGTTCAAATCTTAATTGTATAAACCACTACTTTCTTCGAAGGGACAAAGAAGGAACGTCCGGAATCGACCTTCCCGTTTCTTTTTTATTCTATTTTGCACCGAGTATCTGGAGGAAACTGCTTTCGCAATACTTCTTCCCGACAACCATCGTTTATTTAAAAATGAATAAAAAAATATACATATCTACTGGCCACATTAACGATATTCTAATGTCATTATGATTGTAGTTAGTTGGTAAACTATTATTAACCATCAGTATTTCTGCTTAGAGTAAATATTATTACAGATAAAAGAAAAGTTATATATAATCTGTGATATTATTATTGTTATTATTAATTAAAATGAAAATATAAAATATTTTCCTATTGTCTTCCTGAAATTTAGTTAACCTCTCTTGAAATATATATAATAAAATAAAGCGCTTATTTAAATAACTAAATTGTTTTCTATTGTTATATAACCCCCTCCCCGCCTCCGGAAAAAAACACAGTTTTTCCATAATGATAATAAAAGTTACATTTCGAAAAGGTTAAAAATAATAATAGAATCTGAACACAAAATCACACTTTTTTTTTATTTTCGATATTTTTTTTCAATAATTATAATGCGAATATCTCGAAGAATAGATATCTCGAATAGTATTGTTATATTTACAATACATTTTTACCATGATTAATCTTATACACCAAATTTATGTCAAGTTACTAAATGTTAAATTATGTGATATCGTATCGAAAACAAATATCAATTTAGGCAAAGCGAATCTATTGAATAACAACAGCAGCAAAAAAACAAGTTACACTAAGCTTCCCTTCGGAGTATTATATCGGTTACGGTCACGATCACATATTCCCCAGACAATGAGTATATAAACGTGGGCTCATATCGTTTTGTATAGAGGAAAAGTAAATAAATTATTTACATTAAATACCTATCTATTAATGTACGAAAACACGAACGAAATGCTACCGGATAATAATAGAAAAATAAATATTTTATCAGGAATCGTTGCTGATTCTAATCAATCGTAAAAGCCAGTTTCCAAAACAATATAAGTACCTACCTAACTATATTGTTTATAAAAAGGTTTGTTCGAAACAAAAACAAATCTTTGGTTTTTAACTTCTTTTAACATATTACGTTATTTTCCGTCTTGTAAATAATATTTTTGTTATGATTTATCAAAATAATACTCGAATATGTATTATAATATTGTACTTACAGTATAACCTCGACTAGACTCATTTCTAAACCGGATTATCGGTAAGCCTGCAAAACCTTTAGATATAAATATACACACTTATTAATAATCTGTAACAACGATAATGAGAAATAAATCTAAAATTAATACAATTTTATGTATATAAAATAGTTAATAAAAAACCGAATGACTATTTTAATATTAAATTACGAATAGTTATTATCATATAGTATAGTACATATACTCATATAATGATTTCATTTTAATAATATTTACGTAAACATTATAATGTTAATAATGTCAAATTAATTGTTTGCCATTTTTCCTGTTCTCGGATTTTATATTATTTTACCTAATCTATTTTACAAATAAAATATAAGTATTTATCAATTTATAATTGTTTATGTGTGCGCAAATACTCAACTTTTCATATTGTATTAAAAATTAACACCAAAGATTTGATAATTATATATTAAAAACTGTGATACCGTAATAAATTATACGTATAAATTATAATTTTACTATCCGATTTATTGTCATATTATTATGATATATTATGATAATAGAGCATTTAAAATTTACACTTTAATTGTAAATTAATAATAGTGCTTAAGTAGCTATAAATTTAATTAAATTTACTCGTAAAATTGATTAAATTCATCAATAACTTTTAATTAAGCATTTAAGCATGCCTATAAAGATTTCAATTACCCAGTACATTATAATTATTATGTACATTTACACACAATAAAATAGTCATTTCAATTTTACCAATAACAATTATTATTTATATATATATTGTATAAGCTATTAAATATAAGTTATATTATATAACGAATCCTAATAAAGTAGTAAATATGATAATTTACATACAATATTGACTGCAATATGAGTAGGTACATTTTATTTTGTTGTTAATAAATCACTATTCATAAAAAACTACTATTATTAATTTTAGAAAATATATCAAAATACCTATACGTATCGTATACTAGTATTAAAATATATTTTAAATTTTTACAGTAAATATTAATTATTTTAATAAAATAATATTTATAGTATAAGTCTAATAGTGGTGTTAAAAGCCAAAAATTAACAATCTAAAATCATATAATAAGGTGGAATGTGCATATAACTGATATTAAAATATTATTTTCTGGTGAAAAAATTGTGTAATTAATTTAAATATATTATTAAAATTGAACATCATTTTTAAAACTGAATGATATTTGTAATTTTAATGAGTACAATATAAATACAATATATTATTTTCATATATTATTAATTATATTAAATGAATTATTATTTTCGGTAAAAGAATGACTAATATTATGATATTAATTTATCTTTTAAAAATATTCTAATATCTAGATTTGTACAACTATAGATATCAATAAATAAAGTATGTAAATATTTTTTACAATAAAAATTATAATATAGGTAATATATTATTTTACATAACTGTAGATATAATCTTGTTATGATATATGCATGATTTTAAAGAAATTTAGTCCCGATTCTCGGTTCTTTACGTTATTTTTTTTACAAGGTATGTTTTGAATAAAATAATGATACCGTTTTAATATATAAACCTTTATGGTTTTATTCAACAAAAAGGAATACGATGCTATGAAAGATAAATGAAAATGTTAGTTATTATTTCATATTTACATAAGGTGTATTTGAATTAAAACTCAATATTTTAATTTATTGTACCGAATATTTTTAATAGACGTTATAAATGATTTATAAACGTTATTTATTATTATGCGAATAATCACTTTATAAAAATTAACAACACTTGAATAAAATAATGTGCTAGGTATGATATGTTAGCAATGGTAGAATCTATATAGTGATAATAACATGAAAACTCGAACTTTATTTTTATTATTTATCATTTATTAAAAAATTAATTCAATTTGTTAATTTATTATGCATGAAATCCATTGTATATTTCATTACGGGTATTTTGATATATATCGAATCACCTTCTCTGAAATTTCTAAATATTTTAAACCTGGAAATACTGAGTAATTCAACAAGTATCTAATAATATATATATTATGTATACCTAAAACGACTAAACTGCAACAATATAATTTTTTATGTAGTTATTATAATGTTATTAAATAGTCATTATTCATATAAGTAATTGTGTTAGTAATAAAATGGTAATTTTACAAAAATTATTGTGTAGGCATTTATAATTAATATTAGGAAAGTAATAAATTGAATGTAATTAAAATGTTCTTATAAATATTATAGGTAGGTAATGATTGTAATTAATTGCTAATAGTGTTGACGACAAAATGATTGGATCCCTCGTACCTATACTCTATGCATAAAGTTATATTTTATAACTTCAAATGATATTTATTTTACAAATATGTTTATATTTATAGTATAAAATATTATTTATTATTATTATTGTAGATATCTTATTATGCTTTATTTATATAATTTAAACCAACTGCTTAATGTTCGAGATAAACAATATTAATTTAATAATGTGAAATGTTTATTATATGTTTAAATATAGTTATACAAAGATGGTAAAGTCTATACTCTATAAACAATGATTATTAATTTTCTGTCAATTTTAATTTGTGATATTAGGAAACAATAATTTTAAAAAGTGGGAAAGGCCGATTGTGGACATTCCTCCTTCGTCCCTTCAGATCTTCTCCTAAGAAAAAACTTTTAAGAAATTTGAAAAATGAGCTAAATAAAGTACCAACTAGGCGCGATTTGCTACCGAAAGCATACCCTATTTGTGGTAATCGGACAATTATTTCTACCCGAAAAAATATTTTCATACATAAAAAAAAAAATCTTTTTTAGAAATAATACATTCTTTACTCCGCTCAGAATCTAAAATTAAAACAAAAAACACAGTTTATTGTGTTTTTATTACATTTTAAAAATTAATTAATAATCCAATTTAATACTATCAATCTATAAATTGTGATGTCATTTTAATTGAAAATTTGTTGAGTTTTAACTATGATAGTTACGACAGTTACATAAACTACGACAGTTTTACTTAAGAAAAAACATTGTCAAACTTCTATAGGTACATATGAAATATTTGTTTATAAGTAGGCCCTAGTTATATTTTGTTGTAGTTGATTTAATATAATATTTGATTATTTTCTGTTATTCGTGTCGAATTTTTTTTAAAAAACTGCACAATACCTAAACGATGGGTATATTTTTTGGAGGTCATCATGTTTATATCAAATTTAATTAAAAGCAATAAATTGTACCTATTCCAGTTTACTATTTTCTATAAGTGACCGGTTTTTTTATGTGCCTGTATAAACCGCATCATACAAAATATTGTTTAAGTTTAATCATATCTATATAAAATCTGATAATAATATTAAATAAATATATTAGTGTATATTTTACCTGCATAATATAATTCTGCGCAAACAAATTGAATATTTTTCGAATTCAGTTAACTATTCGAGATAATAATATCTATATAATATATGTAAATATGTAATTATAAATTATAAAACAAATCAGTAAAATATGTTAAAATAAACATTGAAATATAAACATTTTAAATCAACAAATAAACTTTTACTTTTCTTGATTTAAGAAAATAAAAATTAAACCAAATACCTAGTGTAAAATATTTTCATTTATTTACTTACGTATAATTTATAACAATTTATTTATTTAATTCGTTATATCAATCAATATTATTATTTATCCAACGAAGAAATTGTAAGAAAATTATCCTATAGACGTTTATATTTTTTTTACATAAAACCAAATAATAATAATAGAGGAATAACCACATTACCTATCAAATAGTAAAGAAAAAAAGTATATTATTCTTAAAACAATAAGACAATAAAGTAGGTAGGTATATTATATATTTTTACGTTTAAAAAATACACAAAACCCGTTCGAGATAATCTGAAGTATTATTTGTGTGAAATACAAAGAAATAATATCATAGTATTTAGTTGAAAGTCGTGTAACGAAGGTGACCGCTATCCGAATATACAATATACAACATGAATTCGAAAACGACAGTGACCTTGACCAACACACAATTTAAGATAAACAAGATAAAACTGTAGTAAAAAAATCAATAATAAATGCACAAAAAAATTTTTTTTATCTCTATATTATATTGTATTATGATTATTTTACATTTTGTGGTAAATAAGACATTAAATCGAATTTTGTTTAAATATAACTATGCAACAAATTAATTGTAGTACCTAAGTAAATCATCGTAACTCACTGAATGAGTTAAAAGCAGTTATAACTACTGAAATAATAATATTAGGTATTTTAAATTTTGTATTATTAATAGTTAAAACTATTATAAAAAGTAAAATTGAAATATTACATTATATTACGCAAAATACTGCGTATAAAATGGTAAACATATTTTGATCCAGAGTTATATTTATCGGATAAACACACTTATTAATTTTTTTTTAGTCTTTTATAAAGTTAATAATATTAATTTATTCAGAATTGAACCTAATTAAATACGATATATATATATACATATGTAACCAGTTTGATAATAGGTTACTAAATAAAAAAAAAGTTAAAAAAATTAAAATATCGACGAGTTATATTAATAATTATTATCAAACACGTAAATTTTCAATTTTAAAGAACATTACTTTTATTTTGTTAATACCTACTTCAAAACGTTTAAAACATTTCCAAGGAGTATACACATTAATAATCGTACGATTATTTTTAGAATTCGTTTTGTTTGTTCTGCATTAGCAATAGATATAGGTACAATAAATTATAATAAATTATACCACTTTCGTTTCGCAGGTAAATAATGAATTCATTTTTTACCTACTCGTTTTAAATTTAGTTTGTGACAGGTAAATCTACAGTCAGTAGGAAGTCATTATAATATATTAAAGTTATCGATTTATAGCGAAAAAGGGTCAACACGGACTTCGTCTCGATAATACCTGAATACATCAAGGTGATCTACCACAAATAAAGACCTGACGTTCTTGATCGATCTCATACCATTTTCACGATATACCGTACCAACGTGTAATCGACAACCGTTGTGTCGTATCATAATTATTGTCACGATCATTCATCGTGACGCTGTTGTTGGAAGAACAATAACTTTTTATTATAATTTTTTTTTTTTTAATCTATAAATCAATATGGCAACTGAACAAAATACCGCCGGTCAAAGTTCTTCGTCGAACGGTAGGTGCTAAAATGATAAATATTTAATATTTTTTTTATAATAGTATATTTAAATTTATTTAGGTATTATATATATATATATAGTTACTGATAAAGTTTGTAACTGTATAATAAGACTTGATACTTTATACGAAAAATTTAAAGTTTATTTTAATCTTATACGTCCTAACAATAATATAGCTTTGTAACAAGTGTTATCAAAACTTCATAATTATTTACTTGTTTCAACGTAATTAATTATACGTAATTTATATAAATTGTATTCAATTATTATAATAAATACATATACAATATACATGTTATATATATATGTTTTACTTCACTAATCTTCAATTTATAAAAATGGAAATTCTACCTATATACGTATATATCATTATAAAATATACACATTGTTATACAATTTTTTTATAAAATGTGCTTTCAATAATTAAGTAATAAATATTATTTATTATTAGTTTTTTATTAATATTTACTCATTACTTAAAATTAATTTTTAATAATTTTATAATATATAAATATAGTTTTTACCTAAAGTATTGCTTAAAATCTAACATTATAATTTATAGACCACAACATGTTTAATTTTAATTGGCCTAGTTTAGAGAATAACTCAAGAAGATTAAATACATGTGTTTTAGTTGTATTTTATGCAGGTTTAGTTTTTATTCTTAAAAATGGGTGTTTTTTTATAATATTTATTTTTAATTATTAAACCGACTCACTATCGCAGACCTTCATTCCGGATCTGTTTATTCCAGATAGCCGGTAACCAGATACTGGTCTTGTTCACCCTGAATATATGAATAGATATTTGTTGATTCCTATATTATATAGGTAATTTCTACAATATTATATTATTTTGTTAATCAACATCTAATAATATATATTTCATTAATTATTATTATTTATTCCATAAGTTTCGAAAAATGTATACTTAGTGCAAATATAATGTGTATACCGTATACACGATTCATTCATTTTGAAATTTATTTTAATTAGTAATAAGTATACAAAAGTTAACAGAATATAATTTTTTATACATATTAACTATTAATATCGTTTTACTATACATTATCAATTATTGCAAAAATGTTTAATAAATATTTGTAGATTTACCTACTTATAAATAAGTAATAGAATATTAAAATTTTAAATAAATAATTTCGTTAAATGAAGTTGCATAGTACACATATATATTGCATATCAATGAAGGGCTTTAATTAAATAAAAAGTTAAGTTTATTTTAATTACCTAGTTATCATTATTTAAGTAGATATTAACTTTTAGCTTAACGAGTTAAAGTATTTAAAATATATATATAAGTAGTTAGGTAAATACCTAAAAAATATGTTTAAAATTTAAGATAAAACGAAAATATAATATAATATTAAATTTAATTATATTATAATAATATATTCGTTTTTAAAAACTATTAATGTATTTAGCTTTTTGACTAAGTGAAGTTAGTTAGGTATAGGTAGGTACTTTTATTTTAATTTAACTTTTAAATTTAGCTATCAAGTTAATTAAAATTTAAAGTAACTTTCAGTTTTTAGTTTGACTTAAATATATCTAGCATAACTTAATTTAACGAGTTATAAAATGTGTTATCTCGTTTAATTTTGATATACCTACACAGGATGATCAAAATGTGATACAAAAGTAGCACCTACGGGGATTATATATATACGCTTTCGATGTTTTAGAACACGAAATTTTTAACACCTTGTACAACTATAATAATCATGATTAACAAATACTTAACCTACTTACTTATATTAATATATCTTATTTTCATTTTATACCTTAATTATGGATAATTTAATCTATTACATAAATAACTAATGAACATTATTAGGAAATTATGACCACCATCCATTATTCAATATGGCAATACTATTGTAAGCATCCGTGCTACAAATAATTTTATAAGTTGTTAGTAATTTTCAATTTTAGACATTATTATATTTTATTTTATTCGTCATAATGATAAAAAAAGATGTACAGTCGATTCTGGGCATTTCTCTTCCCGTCCCATCGGTCCTTTGAGAAATTAGTAGTGGAATGTTATTAAGATTTGAATGCAATAATATTGAATTAAAAAAAAAGAATACACAATATACTCGTAAATACTGATAATATTATTTTTTATAAATTTTTTTAGTTAATAAAAAATGTGCAACAGTGCAAAAATTAGTTATAAAATAATGATATTTAAGTTCGTCAAAAATCAAGATTCTGTGAAAAATTGAGATTATTTGAGATAATTGTTAAATATTGAGCATTTAAGAAATTACCTAAATAAAGTACCAACTAAATTCTCTACCAAAAGCATACTGTATTTGTGGTATTCGGGCCATATTATTACTCTCAAAAATTGTTTTTAGACTTTTAAAAACACAAAAATTAAACATGAATGTAAAATTTTAACAATTTCTTAAATTTTTGAATGAGTGTAAACAAAAATGAACCTATCGATTATGAACAATTTTTATGTGCAAATTCAGTAGTATGTTATAAAACAATATATTTTCGGCTGATATATAAAATCAAAAACTTTATCCTATATGATATAAGAAAATCTATATATAATAATATTATATTTCTTTGATTTTGTTCAAAATGTTAATTTTAAATGCTTATTAAAAAAAATTGACACTTTCGATTTATGAATTTTTTTATAACTTGGTACAATAATAGTTGATTTTACTGTTATTCAGTTTTAAACCCGTAAAACTAAATATTGCAACTTATATTTAACATATTGGATAATATTGTATGTTTAGAATAATTTCAAAGTATATTTATATTGTTTATAAGATAAAATTAATTTAATGTTCCTAAATTTTTGCTCATAATTATGTTAAATACCATGTTAATGCTTATGAAAAATATCAAGTCCCTGTGTTCAAATTTATATTATTTAACGTAATCGAGTTCGTCAAAACTACAGTTTCCGTGAATTTTTCTATTTTCTGTCATTTTTTTGGTTATTTTTCTTCTTTAAAAGAAAAACTTTTCAAAAATTCGAAAAATATAATAAATAAAGTACCAAATGCACCAAAAGTACTAAAAATACCAAACGTAATGAAATTCTTTATACCAAATTCATACTTTATTTGTGATAATTGTACCATTATTTCCGCCCAAAAAAATCTATAAATAAAAAATCCCGACATCATTGTAAAACAAACACATTATTCGTTTCACTCAGAATTAAAAATTAAAACTAAGTATTGTTTATAAATTATTAATAGATCAAATTGAATTAAGTATTAATAGTATTATTTATAGTTAAGAAAAGATAAATTATTTTGTGTAATAAAATAATTGTTACTTTTTAAAAAAAGGATTAAAATAAAATAATATTACGTAATAAGAATTACATAGTAAAATTGTGTTTAGTTATAAAAATATAGTATAAAAATTAATTAAATAAGATATATGCTTTGCTTCCATATAAATTAAACTAAAACAATATTTTTAGTAAATAATCAAAATTTAAATTTGGTCTTTCAAAGTGTTGAAGTGTTGAAATTTGAGACTTATCCCCGAACACCACAGTATTGTTTGGTAGTGAGTAAAATCACTCACTTAGAGAAACAATTTTATGAATGTAATAAATTAAGTCGATTTTGAAATTTATAACGCTGTGCTATAACGCTTTGGAGCAAAAAAATATTTAACCAATGATATGAATTTAAGAATGAACTATGAAGATAATTGACCTCAAGTTGTCTTATAGAATTATACTTAAACAAAACTCTTATGGGTACTATATAGGTTAATTTCGAACTTTCCAACTCGGGTTATTTATTTAAAAATATAATTTTTACTAAGAGTAAAATTATAGTAAATTAAAAATCTACATTTTTACAACCACCATATACGGTGAAACAGTATTTACATAAAGTACAAATCGCAATATTACCATGAAAAAAATACGAAATTTACTTTCATAATTTTACGATATTTTAAACAAATAACCGACGTAAGAAATTGCAATTATTTTTATGTCTTTGGATTTATTTCCATGTGTGTGCCGGCGATCTAGTTCCCGTTTTCGTATACATTTTCTGCTAATAAAATTGATTTTAAGACGCGTATAAGTGAAAATTAACGTACCTACGCAATATATTTGTGCAGAAATGAGAAGAAACTCGAGAAAAATAAAATTAACGTTAACCGTAGCAAACCGCGATAACGCGAAAAATCTAACCAAAAAAAAATCTGAAACACTCGGGCGATGATATAAAATCACTTTATTCGTTCGATCGTGACTGTGATCATGGAGGAAAAAAAAAAAAAAAAAAAAAAAAAAAAACGTTCAAGACGCGTTCTCGGATAGTGTTTGTATTAGAACGTGATGAGTTTGAAGCTGCCGGTCGTGTCTACGGAGTCGCCGCAATCCGCCGTAGAATAGTCGGCTCTGGCGTGCGCGTACCGGACCAGCATTGCGGGTAGATGGACGAAGAATATCAAGTTCATGATGAACTCTTGGCCCGTTCCGAACAGGCGAATGTTCCGCGTGCCGGTGACCGGGTGCACGTAATAACCGCGGTCGTCGCGCACCAGCTGGCAGAGCACCAGTTCCGGTTCGTTGTACGCGTTCATCTGGGACAGCCAGTCGGCGTTGACCATCCACAGCCAGTGGCTGCGGTACGGCGACAGCGCCTTGACCAGGCCGAGCGCGAAGGCCACCGCGACGATGCCGACCGTCAGCTTGAAACTGGCGGACACCGTGTCCCGGTCCAGGGCGGTCGCCCTGGCGGCAACCGTGCCGGGCGGCACGTCGCCCCGGAACCCGGCGTCGTTGTTCTCCGTCTGGGTCAGCGCGGAGACTGTCCCGGAAAACTTGTACGGTCGTCCGGAACGCGAATCGTTCCGGTAACACTCGCACCGCCTGTGCCACAGACAGTAGCAACGGGAACCGCGGACGACGCCGAACATTCTGCGCGCGACAACAGTGGCGATGTCGGCGATGTCGTACAAACGCACTGAAACGGTTAGAATACACGTCGGTATAGTCGTGGCCAATGTATCGAACTGAAGTTTTCGCCTATCGCTCGTGTTTTTCCAATAATTATTCACGGCGTATGACCGGTCATTGTATGACATTACACACTTTACAATGTCCGGACAACACACAAAACTCCCATGTTTTAACGAAAATCTTTTCACGTGGTCCAGATATTTTTACATGTTTTTAAAAAATTAGCAGTTTTACATTTTCTCTGTACTCTGTATCCATTTAAGCAACATAATTTGCTACCTTGCTGGCAACAAAAATCCCATGTCAAGGTGTCTTTGGTTAAGTAGAATATGATGTTTTAGACGTTTTAGATAACCAAATAATTAGGCTATTTTAGGTAATGGGGCCAACCTATCTTATTCAGAGTACAGACATGGTCATACGCGAAAATTCCGTGGCTATCATTTGTGTGTGATTCTATAGAGAATTGCTTATATTATATTTCTATACATGTTAAATAATTAAACAAATTTAAATAATTTATTTTAGTAATTAATCTATAGAATAAAATAGATAATGATAATATTTAAATTTTGTCCATTACGATAAATTGTATACTCGTAGTATATTATATGATTGCAATTTCTATATTTATTTTAAATAAGTTTATAATTTCTAACATTAACCATCTATGAAATAGTGTATATTTGAATGACAAATTTCCAATTTTATACATGGAAAAACGACTATTTATAAGTCCGTAACATATATTCTCATAATGATCAATATAGTATATTTTATCAAATTAATTGGACACGTTATTGTGGGAGTTATATTTTATCTCAGAATTTGTATAGTACATGACAGTCAGTGAAGGTTTTACTTATTACACTCGATAAAAAGACTTAAAATGACTGCATACTTATAATATCTGTGCCAAAATAGATAAAACCTAACCAAACGTGTCATAACCTCTTACTAGGTATTTTGTTAAATCAAACTGTTCATGTTATAATTGGTAATTTATAGTCTAGCCACATGTAACTACCACAGCTCTCAGAGTTTATTTATGTTTAAATAATAAACCATCTCACCAATTGCACCACAATCTTTGGTGTGACATTTGATAGGTAAATTTATAACCGTGGTTTGTTGAGGATGTACAGTAGCTTTTCGACGGTTTTCCTGATGAGTATCGCGATCGGAAGCGTCGATAATAAAGTTTACCGTTTTCATTCCTAAATTGGTTACGTGTACTCGTACTTTGGCGACATCAGTTTCCAGATCACTGTCGAAAATCGCATGTATTTCGCTTATTTGTAACGAAATTCTGCGAAAACAAAATACAATGATATACAGTCAACACATTATTATATGAGTATAAACGCACGTTCTACTATATTTATGGAAACAAATCTCACTTATCTAAATCAATTTTAAATTTTTTCCTTTAATTTAAACGCAGTTAAAATTTTACTAAATAATACCTAAATAATTTGAAAGTAAGGCACTCAATAATATTGCCCATAAGCCCATCGTACGTTTTGACTGAAGTCGTTCCTATTATCATACTGACCTGTCATGGACAATGGCGTTGTTGCCCAATCCAATCTCTCCAACACCTCGTAAGTGCACATCGTCGTACACAGTGCGGCGGTTGCTTCGGTCAACTATTATCTGTTCAGTAACATCGTCATAACGAATTCGATTACCGTGAACGTAGTCCTCCACTAACAGACGTTCGCTGCGTTGTGCCATTCGGCGTTCGCGGCCATTGACACCAGCTTTACGCAATAAATCTATCGGTTGATTGTTCAGACAACTACCCCGATGCTGATAACACCTTTCCGGTTGTTCGTAGAAGGCCCGAGGTTGTACGCCGATCTTGTCACATTCGGTTCCGTTTTTTGACATCCAACTCGGATGGATCGCCAAGTACTTGCTAGGTTCGTCTGCAGGAATGTATATGCATTTGTTTTTTGAATATTTATAGAGCTTATTATAGCGATAGTTCTAAGGTTATAACTTCTTAAAAATATAATTCTGCAATGAAATCCTAGCTAGAGATTAGCATTTTTAAGACTACCTACACTACATCACATAAAATCAACAAGCCTCAGAAATATATTATATTTCTATACTTGATTGATTTGATTCTCTTTTTGTGTTATGTCTCTATAAAAATTATCCCTGAGTTTAAAGATAAACAACTCTGGAAATTAGAAGGCCCATTACACATTCTAACAAGTGACTTACCGATGAATAATTTCGGGACTCCGCGTAGAAAAATCTCTGGCACTTCTTGAGGTACAAGGATAAATTTCTTCATTAGATCATTTTCAACCGTTTCATTCAATCCAATGATTTCGTAATGGTACGAGGCTGAACCTTTGGAAACTGTTTGTTCACCATTAACAGACCTACGAAAATTGTTTGTCTTTTACATCATTTTTAATATTTATAGATTTCAAAATATAATGTGGTTACTCGTTACTGACCTTGTCATATATTGTTCCTGCCGGGACCAATAAACTCCATTTTCGTTTTTCTCGAATAGCTTCAGTCCCAATGACACAAATGTTTGCGATTTATCCACTTTGTAAACGTTAAACCTGTAGAGGGAACAAAAAGATAGCAATGATTTAACTATTTCAAGATAATAATATTAATATAAAATACGCTGTAATATGCATACAATTGCCAAATGGGAGTAATTAGAAACTATGAAATTTTTTGATTCTCTGCAATAAATATTAATTACCAATTGTGCCATAAAGTTATTCCAAACAAATTTATAAAATGGTATAAAAAGTTTATCATTATCATAAATTAATTTTCTCCCTTATTTTTAAAAGCCCTTGGATTTAAAAAAAAAAATCTCTAAATGTCGAATTGTTATCTTCTCTAGAATTTGGCCACAATCTCATTCCAGATTCTTTGTATTTCTCCCTCATATTATTGTGACTTTTATCAAATTTATTATTCTTGAACTTCCCATTTCTTTCATAAAAATTGTATCCTATGATATATTTTTTCTTTCAAACTTTATATTTATTTATAACTTTATATTTTAATATTAATTCAATTATCATATTCAACTAAATATAAAGTCACTTATTTTCCTATCATATTCGCCTTAAACCATTTTATAATAATTCGGAATTACTATTATTTTATCATTTATATGTTTCTTTGTCTTTCTCTTTGTGATTTTATTTCGTTATGTTATTATAATTATCGAAATAAAAGTATGTACGTGTGAAGTTTATATAACAATATTTTTACCATAAATCGCTGTATCTAAAACAATGCGAACTTTCGTGATACGTAAATGGATTTGCGTAACCAGGACAGATACTAAGGTTTTTACATTCTTGTTCGCCTCTTGGTTGAATATTGTTATTACCACTTTTGGAAATTGTTGAAATTTTATGCATGTTACTATCTATCCGAGGCGGTCTTGGTTGACGAGCGATGTTTACCGAATCCAGACACGAACAACAAAAACCCTGCAAAATATATAAGATCGTAATTATTTCCATTTGTTGTTGGTGTCAAATATTCATCCGTATTCACCTCCAGAAAAGGCATCGGTTCACCAAGGCCATAGTGTTGCATTCCACAAGTTGAATGCGATTTTTCAGAATCGCATCCAAAGTAAGTCTCTCTGGTGTTTTTATTGATCACTTCTTCCGTCGGACCACCATTTATATACTTCGAAATTATAAAAATTTATATTAAATATTTAGTTTATATAAACACTTGTATTTAAATATTCTATGTAGGTATTATATTATGTACTATCTAAATAATTTAAACGTACGTCACCATGTTTTTTTTTACATCATCGTTAGACGTTACAGTTAATATGAATTTATATGATAAAAATTCCATTTAAAGTATATGGAGAAGTCTATAAGATTATAAATAATATAACACTCACGTTTATAAATCGTAATTTGTACAATTCTCCTGGTTCGTCCAACGTAACTTTTAAAACGATTGGTTTGATTAGACGATACACCGTTTTCTTTGAATCCTCTGAATCACTAACGTAGTTAATAAATATCACCTGTAAAATAAGTTTGTTGATTGGCTATATATGCGTATATACTATATATATATATATTTAGATGTTCGTAGTAAATTTTTTATAAAAACTATCATAATATTATGATATACAGTTATGCTTATAGACAGTGTGATCTGCAGAAGTTCGTGTTACGTAAACGATCGGCATGATATACCCACACGTATTAATGTAATGTTTTTACAAATTTTGTACCATGAATTTTTGATCACCGTTCACTCTATATTATTATATAGTTTTTAATCAACTATGTGTGTTGACTAAATGTCATTGGGCGTTTAAATGTCCCTCATACACGCTGTACACAGTTTTTAATTAATATCGAAAGAAAACAAGAAATAAACTTACATACGTATTTATAGAGAAAAATTTTCTGTGGTTCGCGATTCGTAAATACAAATCAAATCAATATATTCACTTATTGTAGATATACTCACATGAACAATAGATAAATTTTTGATTTCAAAATTCACCAACATTTTACGATTGCGGTCTATGATTACATCCGGCCCGTTCTCATCCACGTAATCCACAATTGTTTCGCATAGACTATCTCTGCATGGTATTTTCGTACATTTCAAAAGTAGATTACCTTTGTTCGAACCCGTACAATAATAACCACTTGGATTACAAACCACTCGTAACACTAAATTGCAAATGATGAGATAAAGAGATATTATAATGTTCATTACAGCGTGATAGGTGTCGAAAAGTATATTAATATAATAAAAAGTTTACTGTTTTACTGCCCAATATAAGCTAAATACGAAATAAATATTTATTATATACTATAGAAACGTTCACTGTTATATACTAGCTCTTGTCAATAATTACAGTCGTTAATAACTGCATGTCAAAAATATAAGTAATTTGTCAAATCTATCGGCAGGATTATAATTTTACGTACCTACAGTCCTATTGTACGCTACACACCTGACACTTTGGACTCGTAATTGATAAGGCAATGTTAACGTTTAAATCCTAATAACAGCACGTTATTAATTTAATATAAATTTTTCCAACCAGTTGATATTGAATTTCAGAGATATTAAGGAAAAACAAATACTTTTCTTCCTACTATAATATGTTTTCTACATTTTTATGTATAATCACAAAAGCTGTCCTCTATGTACCAAAACCTGGACTGCTTACCACATCCATATAATAAATATAATAAATGTGTTTTTAAAATTATTAATAAACTTGAGAAAATTTATGAATCAACCCTATCATTTCCCTATTTGTAATCATATAAATCACCTCGTAGATATGCACATTATCATTGATTTTTATTTAAACCCCGCAATTTTTATTTATCCTGAGCCCCAAAATCCTCAGGATTAGCCTGCATAAAGGTATACCATGTGTATGGTATACCGATTAGACTGTATCGTAATTGATTCTTATAGAAACTTATAATTAGACTTGGTACTATTATATATGATCGTGATTTCTGGTTAATAATATAATGATTTATAATCATATATAAGTAGTTATAAAGTACTGTATATTGAACACAGTGGCGCAGATGTATAAAATTATAGGCGTGAAAAAAATGGCCCGCTATCTTTAAAGTCTAAACATTTAAACTATTTTTATAACTCCTTCTATTGTTTAACCAATTATAATTAGTTTTATAGTAACATTAGACACAATCATCAGATCACTTTCTCCGTAGATACCCACCCCCTATAACGAAATTTTAAATGTAATGCAACTACTATCATTCATAAATAATATGTACTTCGGTGCCATCACTCGTACGAAATTCAATCGTTTTGAATTGTTTTTCAATTGTTTTTGCTACAACCGTCCTGTAACTCGTACACTTCCATTCACACAACACGAGTACGTAGGCATAAAGTCAATTTTGTAGACACTTTAAACATAATATTATTATAAATATATGCATTTAATGCGTATACGTTACAAAAGTACTTAAACGTAAGCGATTCGAGGGGGAGAAAAAGTAATATTATAGTTTTCATTTATTTTCCAAATGCTACATGTAGGTATACTGCATGCGCGGTGGTTGTTTTTGCCAAAGGTTAGAACCCCGGAGGATTGAGTCCAAATGCCGTTAGACAGATCGCCAATCGTATAAGAAGAAAGCGCGCGCGCGCGCGCGCGTGCGTGTGCGTGTGTATAATATATATTTATACCTAACCAACGTATATATAATATATACACATTTAAGACCACCAGTACCGGATCGGTTACCCTCGAGACGTATCCCGAGAGATTTAAACTTTTAATTTTCAAACAGTAGCCAGCACTGTCCTGCAAACGGTGTATCGTCTATATAAATACATATGTATTTATACGTATATAGATATATATATATATAAACATGTACACGAACCATAATATATAGCAAAAATGATACAATATATATATATATACATTATATATATATATATATATACGTTATATTCTAATTTTTCTTCCCGCGCAATATCGTTGAAACGAATAAAAAACGATTCCCGCGGGATGATCGATGGAAATATATACACACATCGTATACGGCCTATGTCTCTATAATAGATATAGGTAATATTTTATGCGCACGACGACGACGACTTTCCGTGTGCATTATTACAACGGGGAAACGGCCGTCTTTTTATTATATTATTATTTTTTATTCTCGTATACCAAGTCGTGTATTGTGACAAACCCTCTCTGTTCAGATTTTCCTCCGTACATACGGACCGAAAATTTTTCTATCCGATAAATATATCTACAGGGCGATCAAAAAGACAAAATGTTACAAAAATACAATGCGAACCTAATTTATACTTATATTATAATATATCATATACGTTTGAAAACCACATATCCCCGTTGTTTTTGTAACACGATATTCTGATCACCTTTTCAGATTCGTCGAAACTTATTTCATTTCTTTCGCCTTAAATATCGTTGATATAATAAATCGCAATCAAATAATATAACCAAAGTTCGCACGCACGTGAATATAAACCAATTTTGTTCAATCCATCGCAAAATAGATTGATCGAATGTATGTTGTATAAAATACCTACATTCTTTTATAACACCTATAATGCCTCTGACGTAGGTATTTTTTTCTACTATATTCCAAATACTGGTTTAATTAAACAATTCGTTTATGATTAACTCTACTCGCAATAAGCCAACAATATCAATTTATTTGGTTTTTAATTTCGATAATAAATTAATTTAACGTAAAATTATTATTAAAACACGTATCTATATTTATAAGCACAATATAATCTTTTAAATGTAGGCAGTATAAAAACAAAATACAAAACACCATTAAATTAATTTTATTCGAAATATTTAACGCACATACTTCCCAATTCGACATCTTATTACTACCTAGTAAATGAAATTATAATTTTATGATAATTAATATGTAAAATATGCAAGATCTTGTGTAGATTCCTACCTAATCATTGACACTGACTAATATAAATTTTATCTATATCCAGTGTAACTTTTACATATACATTTTTCAAACAAATATCGAATTCCCCTAGAATAATTTCATTTCCCATTATTTTTTCTGAGAGTTCAATATAAAGTTTTTAACTTTATTATAATTTCTCTTAATTGGGTAACCTAATTTTTATTATTTACCAATAGACAATGATGAAAATGTATGAAGTTATGAAATTAAGTATAAACTATGTAATTATTTAGTTTTAAATGTATTTTCAAGGTCATATATTACATTTTACATTCAAATTGTTACCATTTAATAAAATTGAAAAAGAACATTAATATATTATTTTAATCATTTAAACAACCTCAATTATATATTCAATATAAATTAATATACCTAGAATCTACAACAATAATATATTTTCAAAGTTTACGTCATTAGAATAAAACTATAATTACTTGATAAGAAAATGGTAATTTATTAAATCAAATATTGATTAATTATCATTAAATATCTATATATGAGATTAGGTTAGGTTAGGTAATCGTAATAATATTATAATTTTGTTTAAAAATTTTTATTTTTTATTTTAAGAATTTAATATGCATTTTTTGTTAATTAGAAATGAATATATTATTATAAATTTTAATATTAATTATCCTATTAAAATTAAAAATTATTTTTTAAGTCGTGTGTGATTGTAAAATAATTTATATTCTACAGCATAATATATTATTATTATTATTATTAATATTGATACATTGCAATTTAAAATTATATAATAATATTGTATAAATAAGTGCAAATAAATCTCTTACAGTGATGTACTAAAAGTCTAAAACATTAAATTTAAACAGAATAATATAGTTTATTTTGGTCTGTTTAAATACATCCTTTAAAAATTAAGTTGACCACATTAAAATATAAAATATCTACTTATTTTTTTTATTAATTTAATAATTTTAATACAGTAATAGTTAATTAAAGATGAACAACTAAATTATATTATGATTGCCAAATAATTTTAATTTTTATACTTTTTAAAAACCTATTAACTTTGAGGCATAAAAATAAAAAATTGAAAAGTATTTTTTATATGTTGTTGTTTTATTTTCAGATGAATCATCATCAAACATCATAATGGATATTTTTTCCATATTATCGAAAGTAGTCTTAGGAGTTCTGCATACAGTATACACATTTATCCATCTAATATTTGTTACCTTATGTCCAGTCGAAAAATCTTTAAAAGATAAAGTTGTACTCGTAAGTGTAACAATATAACATTATTTAGATAAACTAATGAATAACAATGATAAATATTGAACCATAATTATTGAATAATATATTTTAATACCTAAGCCTAATATCTAACCTAACTTAACCTAACCTTTTATTGTTCAAGTTTTAATTATTATATTCATAACTATAATTAATGATACATCGTTTTATAGTTTATTTATTGTTAATATTAAATGTTTTAAAAGCTTCAATGTATCTATATATAAATGTTTGTAAATAAAATTCAGACACTCGGCATAATTAAAATATACTAGGTACATAACGTACATAATGTTTGTTTGCAAAATCAATTTAAAGTTGATTAATTACCAAATTTGTTTAATGAATCATATAATATGTGAATTACATTAGCTATTACAATAATATAATGTAATTTTAATTATTTTAAAATTGTTAAAGTTTTAACTTATATTTTACATCATATGAATAATATTTATTTGTCGTCTTTAAAAACGCATTTGATTATCTATTATAAAAAGGAATAAGTCTCGCAATATGAAAACCTAACCTTAGTTAATTATTTATTTATTTCACAATATACTTATACAATAAGGGGAAATTATTCTTTACGACCATTATACTTTCTTTGCATAAGTGCCTTATTTATTATAGAAATCAATATTTTCATATAAATTTACCTTACTAAAACTATGTTAGTAGGTACCTAAGAACTAACACACATACACTTGTATAATAATAAGTGATTACATATATTGATAATATGGTTTTTTTCTAGCCCATCCAAATCCAATCTTTTATAGTTTATATATTTGATCGAAGGTTGGGACGAAACCGACCGAGATAATTTTAGCCCTAGCATCCATAATTTATTTACAATTAAATGTCAAATTTTACACAATTGTACCACGATTGATTTACACAAGATTGCAGGCTTCTAACTATCCTAAAATAATGGCATTCATTCCAGATCCTGCACTAGAAAGTACCTATACTTATCTAAGTGGTATAAATTGCTGCTGTTACATCGGTTGTGTTTGCAATCCCGTTTGTCCACCTCCTTTTTCGACAGAATGTGTTGGATGAAGCTCTGCACTATTATCCATTTTTCTGGTCCAGTATGTGGTCCGGATCTATTTGAACACCAATTAGAAGCTCTAAGCAACATCTGCTTTTTTACCGACCCAACTTAACCTTTCATTCACAGAATTCAAACTAACATCATATAATACATGTAAATACAAAAAGCTGTAATCAGCGGTGCATTTAGACATTTCCCGCCCTGGGGCAAGTTTGTATAACCCCTATCTTGTAAGCTAAATATATCAAAAAATATTTACCGCCCCTAAAATTTTGCCGCCCGGGGAATTCACCCCATTTACCCTCCCCCCACCCTTTAATACAACACTGACTGTAATACTAATGGTTCTTCATTTGTACGTTGTCTTTACCTTTCTTCAACTTTTCTGATCGTCTTCTGTCTTTACATACGCGCTGACGACTTCCAACTCCGATTTACTTTCGATTTCCGGCTTAAGTTCAACACATTGAACAACAATTACACCTACAGAACTTAACCGGACCCATGATATTATAACAATATCATAATATTATATTGTCTACAGGTGACGGGCGCCGGCCGAGGATTGGGTCGGGAGATGAGCATACAGTTGGCCGCCAAAGAGGGCGCGAAGGTAGTGTGTGTGGACATCAACGAGGAAGGCGTCCGGGAGACGGCCGAATTGATCAACGGTGGTCGGACTGGCAATGATATCGTGGCCGACTATTACAAGACCAACGTGGCCGAGCCGGAAGAGGTCAACGAGCTGGCCAGGAAGGTCGAGGAAAAATGGGGTAAGGTGGACGTGTTGATCAACAACGCCGGAATAGTGGCCAGTGCGCCGTTGATGGAAACGTCCGAAGTTCAAATCAAACGCATGATGGACGTCAATTTGGTGTCGCACTTTTGGGTGAGTGTCAAAAGTATAATATTGTTATAACCACACAATGAAATACCGCGTATACCGTTTTTACATAAGTATACCCATGGCTAAATATGGTATGTCAGCTACTTTGTGATACGCAGGTGTCATAGCGGCCACTGGCAGTGAATTCATTATCAATTATTATCATAACAAATAACAGTTATGATTGGTCACACGTGATTAATGAGTGAGATATTTCACATGATTTTAGCAGGAAATAATAATCTACTCTATGTATCACTAGGTTCTAGCTGAGATTTTCTTTCATGAAATATCATGGAATAATAATACATGCACAAACTATAACAACATTTCACAAAGTTGCTGACATACCTATATACTTAGCCATGAGTATACCTATATAATAAAATATCCTGTTATGATATCGATTAACAACTCTCTCTCTCTCTGAAGTAGTCAGTACTTCAATTATTTCTATAATATTTTTAAAACATTATATTTGTTTTTAAATAATTCCTATGGTAAGTATTTTTTAAACTCACTTTAAATTTACCAAAATTGATTTACCTAACTATATATAAATATAGTATATAGTGATGTTTTAGAAAACTGGAAAAATTTATTTTAAAACCTTACAAAAGTATATTTTCGCGATAAAAATTCTTTAAAAAAACACTCCTTAAAAACGAACTTAAATATTATAGACATATTTACACTCGAAAACTAAATTTTAAAAATTTCAAATAATAAGACTGTTTGTTACACAATTCTAACTCGTTGATACATATTTTATAATAATTATATCTATTTTGTTGATGTTTTTAAATTTAAAGAACATATTTTACAACAATTATTTGTATGTAAAAATTCATTCACCTGATGTGCTCCTAAGCAGTCATAACTTATTACTTTCAACAGAATAAATAAGAAATCCTTTAAATTATATTTATTAATATATAGGTATCATTGTACATTTTGAACATCGTAAAATTATATCGTAATTTTTTTTTTTATTTAACCAAATAAAATTTTTAATTAATATTACATAAAAATTTGTAAATAATTATATCCGTAGTTTATATATATAGTTAGATTCATATTTAATAAGCATAACTTAAAAATACCAATATAAATAATAATTATTATATTTTGATTTTAAATCGTTTTTACACATTAAGCATCATGTATAGAACGAATTGGTTAAATTATACTAAAACCCATAAAATTATTTGTCTTACCTTTCATCCAAAACAGTGTATTTATAATGGTGAACTGCATAAATTAAATTAAAATAAAATATACAATAATTAATTACGTTAAAACGGCAATTACATTAAATGCGAAGGTATTTTAAAACTCGTTGACGAAAAAAATAATAATTATATTTGCCATTAGTATGAATACAATTTATTTTACTATTATAATTGTTTCTACTATGTATTTTTATTGCTTGGTCACACGAAACTGCTAGATTAAATCGTATTTACTAGGGGTTTTTTATAATGTAAGTATAATTTCGCAATAATGGTGTAATTAAATGACAAAAACTGTAGGTATTATTGTTTTTCTACACGGACATGTAGATTTAAGTATACGATCTACAGATCTATTTTAATCAGTTTTTCACATTTTATGCGATGTACCTATCAAGGCTGTGGCCAGGTTAGAAATTTGGGGTTACTTTAGACTCCAGAGTATAAATGATAGTAGATATACTGATCATTGCAGCATATTTAACGGTGATGTTAATCGAATTGTTATAGGTACGCCCAAAATCCAAATACCTTCGCTTTTGTAGTTTGCTTTCGGTTGGAAATTGCTTCTACTTAGTACTTTATGAAGCTCATTTTTCTATTTGTTTAAAAATTACTGAAAATTGACAAAATTTCGATTGCTGTAAATTTATTTTTAAATATTTTGGGATAACTAATGCAGTATCTAATTTAAAGACTTGAACATTTTTTTAATCATTCTCAGAGTTAGTCTACACACGTGGTAAAATTTTAGAACGGATTATCAGTATAATATATTGTATATCTGACTGAGTTTCGCTCATAATCTTATTTTCGAATGCAATATAATAATTGCATTCAAATCCTTATTACAATAAAACACTAATTTCTCCGAAGGAGAACGAAGGAAGAACGTACAGAATCGACCTTGCCGGTTTTTTACTTTTTTATCTCCTAATTCAAAAAGTTTTCACTTTAAAGTTCAAATTCTCTCTAAAGTGAAAAAGAAAGAATTTGTTCGTATATATGCTTTTACTATATATAGATGTACGCACGTACGTAATATATATATATATATAATATTAACGATACGTAGGTATTGATTTATACACTTGTTAAATACGCGTGTTCAATAAAATTCAAAACAAAAGTTAATTTATACTAATCAGTAATGGGTACATAGATTTATTGTTTTACGCGGACAGACCTAGCCAATTTTAAATTGAAAACCTCGCGTTGGTATGCGTATTCTGAACGTAAATGTATAATTATATGTAGTTTGTTTTTATCGCACATTTGATTAGATTTCAGAAAAACATCGTTTAAGTAGATATAATAAAAACCATATTTATAAACTTGAAATTGTTATTATTATTTTTTTTATCTTAAAAAAAGTCGTTTGCAAAGTCACTGCGCGCGGTCGGCTTAAAAATGTAATTGAATATTTTACGCGTTAACGTTAATGGTCTGTTGTACAGCTATTACAGTATACGCGTGTGTATTGTTATAAAGTATATTGTATACGTTGGTAGGAATATTATTTTATATACGGTCGGGGAAACGTTTAATTCCGACGGGCTCGTATAAAGTTTTACGATACCATGGTCAAGGAGTATATTATACACTTAGGTAAGTTAATATTATACGTATATAACTAGGTAAATTTATATATATATTATTATTATTATTATTACGATAATGTTGGGCGCGCTTAAAACTAACGGCGTAAAAAAAAAAAAGAAAGAAAGAAAAAAAAACAAAAATCATTATAATAATATCTCGAACGTTATAATAAGACGCGGCGCGAGTTTAATGCGTATATATATATATATATATATATATATATATATATATAGGTATAATATTATTCGTACAGGTATGCTTTTTAAACGCGGTATAAGGTATCATAATAATATTTAATATTATTGTGTGTATTGTATACTCGTATTTGTGTTATTGCTGCGTATACGCGCGGCAAAATTTACATTTCGAATGTAACACGTGACGTCCGAAACCTTAAGTAACGCCGCGTATTGTGCGTAAGTATATACTTATAGGGTATTATATATATATATATATATATATATATAGAGAGAGAGAGAGAAAGAGAGAGAGCGGAAAAAAAAAACAACTATCGTCCGCAACTGTTGTAAAAACGTACCCACAGGAATAATATGAATATAAAAGCTCGAAACCGAAACGAGAGATATTTGCCGCGCGCGCGGAAAACAAAACCGCTATAATATATGCGCGCGCGTACACCATCGTATCCGCGGTTGCGTGTATTTAAATCCCAATGGTCGCATTCGGGACACACTCGGCAAATAAGTCTCGACATTGCTCATAAAAGTATAATAATATAATATTATATTATACGAGTACATATACGGTTTCCGGTTGTATTTCGAACGCGGAGGTCGTAAAATGAAAGCGATTGGTAACATATATAAGGTACCTATAATAACCGTACCTATATGTATATACCTATGTACGACTCCGCGGACGCGATTATTCCCAAACGAAATTTATATATTATTTAAACGACTAGACCCGCCCCGGGCCAATAAATATACGATTCGGTTTCGGCGTTTAGGGGTACCTGTACGGATAAAAATACGAAATACCCGCGTATAGCTAAATACGACTTACTGACGATAACTTTATTGATTTATTATATACGGGTACCGACGCGCTTGCAAATCTGCACCGCGAAAAGTCAAAACACGTTGGAAAAATAATAAAACAATAGGTTTTGCACATAAACCTTGCTAATGGGAATGACAGAGGATCACGAGAAACACGAATATGTTGAGAAACAAACATCAAGCCGATTTCTTGAGTGTATATTCATAACCGATACCCATAGGCGTTAACAGGGTATACAAGGAATGCTTTTGCGTACCCTAAACGCCTAAGAAAAATAAAGAAAATATACCTACAAAATATATAAAAAGTTAAACTAAATTAAAATTGTATAAACCCCATTTAAAAAAAAAAAAATCATTTTTCATACCCTGAATAAGAAGTCTTATGTCTATGCTAATACCTGTCCTATTCGATGCGAAATTAGGTCTCGCTAGGAAAAAATTGTAGAAGAAAAAGTATCGAAAATATCCCATTAAATTCGCTGTGTTATGGACTCATAATACGATAATTTACAAGGCCATTAAGAGTTAAAAAGTTAAGTTACTTTTAACTAAGTTATATAATGAGTTACTTTATTGTAAATTACCAAGTTATTTTTCAGTTAATATTCTTTTATTGACGTTAAGTTAAAATTTAAAAATATACTTTTATAGAAAATAAAATGTTTTTATATTTAATTATACATACAATGTACATTATATATATGTTAACTAAAATTTAAAATTAAATATCTAATTATATTACATTTTATTTTTATATAACTATAATATTGAATATAGACTACTTTATAAATACTTAACGATAACTTTAAGATTATACCTTTAAACTACTTTTTTCTCTCTGTGACTATCTTATAAATATTTAGAAAACTGTCTGAGCGGCAGTATAGCTAAATGCAGCATTGGATTAGTTAGGTACAACAGAATTATACCATTGGATATCCAGTTTATATACCTAATAATGTTACCTATACCAAATGCGCATAACATAAATTTTATAAAGTATAATTGAAATACCTATTAAGAAATATGATAATATTATAACTACTCTCAGCCTGGTTACCTACTGGCTACTCTCACGTTCTAAAGAAAAAGTAAGTAAATTTTAGTCCCTTTAACAAATATGACCTAGTTATACTATAAGTTAAACTATTAAAAAGCTGTTTTTCTTTGCCAACCGGTAGTTTGTGACGCTAAATTAATGTTTTCACAACTTTGCAATTAAAAAAAATTAAAAAAGTTTTTTGAAATAATGGCAAATTTGAAATAAATAAATTGTTAGTAAATGTAAAAATAATTAATAAATTTATATGATAAAAGAACATGCGTTGTTTTATATTTTATTCTTGAAACAAAATTCGCTGGTCCACAATCGAATCAAGTGTTTGTCAATATTATTGGTCATTGTAGACTATAGTGTTTAAATGATTATGGGAACTACTGCTGGACTACACGTTTCTGCGCGTCACAATCATTCACAATTATAATAGAATACAAAATAACTCACGCAATCTGGTGGACAGTAGGTCTTAAGTTCTTTCGGCTCATAACAATGTTAACAATTGTACTTTCTTTACAGACAATGACATAGAATAAATAGATAATGTTATTATAATTGGGATTGAATTGAACATACTTAAACTTAAAAATTGTGTTATGATAATATTTACTATTTTAATATCGTTAAAAAATATCTTCTACATGAAAGTAATCGGACTACTATATTAGGTATAAAAGTTTTTTAACCTCCCCACTGAAAGAGTTTGGTCAATCTATAATATACTTGATAATTAATTTTCCGCTAAATTAATAATTGTGCACTTTATTCATAAAAGAAAAATAAATCTTCATATAACTTATTCCAAGTGGCTATAACTATTCCAATAAGTTCTTCGACTTGTGAATGAATTTTTTCGGAAATGCAGTTTCAGAATGTTTTACATATACCCACTTGAATTTCATATGTAGAAAAAAACCTATCAGAATATAATATATCGATACCGATAAAATTGGCGATTTATTTGCAGGTAAAAATAACGTTCAAATAATATATACAGAATATATAAATTATTGTTTATTTATTATTTGTTTTGTTCGTTTCATTTTTGTATTGCCTATATACATATTTGACATCAGACCCAGTTCAAAAATATATGAATTGGTCGAAGTGTCAATAGAGAATAATAAATTAGTTAAAAATGCTAACCCCCTACAGATATGACCAAATATTCGCACATATTTAACCTAACCTAACCTAACCTACTTAGATTCAATTATTTTATTATAATTATAATTAAATTTCTCATAATATGTAAATTTGTATTTTGTTTAAAACCAAACTTGACTTTTTATTTTCAGATGGTTCGCGCATTTTTGCCAGCTATGAAGAAACGTAACGATGGACACATCGTGGCTACGTCTTCTGTGGCCGCGTTCACGTGTGCGGCTAACATTGTTCCATACGCGGCATCCAAATATGGTGTGACAGGTAAAAGTCAGATGAGAAATCGTACTTCTTCATTTTTTTTTTTTATTGTGCCAAATTGTTTTTTAAACATCTTTGACGAAAACAAAAATATTATAAATGAATAGAAAAGTAAGTAAAGGTGCATCGTATACACATGCAGTGATGTAGTCCTAAATAATGTATGGGTACACGCCCAAATGATTACATATAAGGAAAATTCAACCCCCCTTTACTCCTACCTTCTCAAAAAAAAAAAAAAAAAAAATCCCTTTTGGTTTATTACAAAAAAACAAATCGTAGAAAATTTACATTTTGTTACCCAACCATTTTGTTGGTATTAATATTTAATACCGTTAATGTTAAATATAATCATTGTGCACATTTAAATATCTTACTTCTCTTTACTATTAGATTATTTATGATAACTAATTTTTATTTGTATATTTTGTCCATAGGTCTGATGACTAGCCTTAGAGAAGAACTCAGAGCTAATCCGGCTAATAATATAAAAGTTACAATAGTTCACCCGTTCTTTTTGGATTCTGCACCGATAAACGTTAAACACTGGGAAGTCAAGTAAGTATCATTTATAAATCATAACACTATTCAATACTCGACTGTTAACTTACTACGTTTGTATAAAGTTAATAAACTGATGAAATTATAAAAAAATATAATCACATAATATCATGAATGACATAATAAATATGGATTTTTTTAACAATATGTTACAATATGTTCGGAGGAAAAAACACAAATATTCGATATTACTAGATATTAGTTAAATTATAACTTAGGCATGTATATAAATTAAAAACAATTTAACCTATATGCTATATAATCTTTAACAGGTGTATAGTACTTACATACTATATATTATATACATATTGCTGTAAATATTGAATTTGTGTCACACTGATTCTTAATTTGATTAATAAATATTTTTAGCAAATTTAACTTTTCAAAATATAAATTAGCATTCTTGAAATGTTATAATATTATTTAAAAAATTTTAAATATGTTTTATGTTTTTACTGAAGTGTTTATTTTGTAATCTTTAACGTTTAAACTATAAGTAACTTATCTTTATCCATTTATTCATGTAAAATAGTAAATTTGTGTAATAATAAAGCTTTATTTTTTATGTTTTAAAAAGATCGGCAATTCCAATCGTCTCGATTCCACAAGTGGCTAGTGCGGCAATTCAAGGAATTAAAAGAGATGATGTCATTGTAACAGTTCCAGAAATTTTGAAATTTATCATGCACGTTCTTTGGTATGTACTCGTATATATTATTATTAAGATATTATTATAAGTCATCAATTTTACATTTGATCATGAACAATTTCTTACAACATGAAAATTCAAACTGTTTAAGAATGAGAGAAGGACTAGGTACTTATATATTAATATAGGTATTATGTAATTACAATTAGGGTGTAGCACGATTACAAAGCACAGTGACTAAAATAATTTGTATATTTTTATGTTTAATGAATAATATAGTTATTGCTTAAAATATGAAATATAAGGTAAAAATAATGTTAATTATTAAATATACCTAAAACATATTTTATTTTTCAGGATATTACCACAAAAATCAGCAGATTATTGGCGAGACGCATTCAGTTCACAAATTGATAAAGCTTAATATTGTATTATAAGTATATATAATTATAAATATAATATATGTTACTGGACATCTTGGTATATTAGGTATTTTCATTAATTATTAACGATAAAAGGCAATGATGATAATATAAAATAATTTAATAACTATAATTATTTTTATTTTTATTATTTAAAGCTTCCACCTAATAATACAATACAGTGTATGAAAGTCCTTAACGTTTCCTAACAAAATGTAGGTATTTATTTATCAACATAATTTTGAAAACAAAACTTTAAAAGTCAATACTCCGTCATATACTACCTCATTAACTCAACAAAATATCGATCTCATTGCACAGTGGGAAGGAATAAAATGAATAATTATATTTAAACTATAATAATAAACTAGATATATATCTACATAGGTATTATATAATATTCAAAAGAATTATTATAAGATTGATTTTGGAAGTTTAGCCTAGTACAACTTAGGCAAACCTATACATACTCTCAAATATATTTATTTTTTAATTATAAAAACCCAAATCATATTATTATCATTGTTGCCTAAGAATATTTTTGCTTTTAATATTGCGATAACATGTATTATTTATTTATACATGGCTAGTACATGCAATAAACGATTAGATTGAATAACTTAAATTATATAATTAAAAGATATTTAATATACATAGTTATTATACACGTGAAATAAATATCTTGTATGAAAAATAAAAAATAATATAGGTATTAAAGAATATGTTTAGCTTAATTAGTAAATAAAGTTTATTCATTTTTTTTTAATTCGCCATTGCAGTGTATTTTTTTTAATTGTAGATAATTATCTATAATTTATTACAATATTATCGAACCTTAAAATCTTGTACTAGGTACATTAAACACCAATTGTTTCACAGTTTTGTGTATTATGAACTATCGACAAGACACGTGAACGAAATGATTAAAAAATGTCTTGGGTGTATATTTACTCACTAAAGTACCAAATGAATATATTTAACAGTGTAAAGGTAAACAAAAAAATTTTTTTTAATTTTCCAATCATTTTCATTTTCAAATATAGCACGAACACACAAAAAAAGAAAATATTAAAAGAACAAACATATTTTGTATGTTGTCAATATCGATTTTTTTTTTTTTTTATTAAAAAAACGTTCAATATATTTCTGAATTAATTTAAAATGCATTCATTTAGGTAGGTACTGTAATAATATATTCAAACGATAATTTTCTATTGTATGTTCATATAGAATATGATTTAATATAATAAATATTTGAAAATATATCTATAATATAAATTTAGATATATAAATAAGTTAGAATATACATAAATAGATAGGTACCTATCTAATTATATTGTTTACAATAATAATAAAATATATTTATAAATATTTCTTTAATTCATAAAACTATAAGACAAGATAGTTTTCATGCTTTAAATAATAAATACACAATGTGTATTACACATAATCACATAGGTTAGGACGTAGAAATATTAGGATAGTGTTATCAATCAACTTTTCTTTCCTTTTAGGTTTATTGAACCTTTAAGGCCTTACTGTCAAACAAGCCTTCATTCTTGTCTGTTCAACGCTAAATTTCTTTAAACGGAACCACTTCCCATTTGTTTCACATCCTTTTTTGGCACCAATCACATATAAAAGGGATTATGTTGAACAATATAATGAAGATTAATGGTGATGTAGTGTATGAGACTAATAGGTTCAAGTAATACTTAGGATCGGTAATGCAAAAGAATGGTAATTCTGAGGAGGACACGAAAAAAGGAGGTGTCAGGTGCAATCGGAATTCTCGTAAACAGTGTATGTGAATTATGTAATTTAGATTCTGAGCACTCTCAGAATGTATTGGTTTTACAATGATGTTTTTTACTGTCTAAAAGCACGATTTCGGGTAGAAATAATGATCCGATTACTACGAATAGGGTATGCTTACGGTAGCAAATTGCATCCGGTATTTCTGGTACTTCATTTAGCTCATTTATCGAATTTCTTAAAAGTTTTTCATTGGGAGATAAAAACTACAAAAAAAAACTTCACAGAAATCGTAATGTCGAAGAAATTAATTTTAGATTTTAATAATAACTTTTGCAACTTTGAACGTATAGAATTGTAAATATTTTTGAGTTTTCTCATAGACAGTTTACACACGTAGTAAAATTTTTGAATGGTTTATCAGTTTATTATATTGAGTTTCACTCAGAATCGTATTTTCAAATGTAATACAATTGCACTCAAATCCTAATTATAATAAACCACTAATTTCTCCGAGGATCAAAGGAACGAAGGATAAATATCCAGAATCGACCTTTCCGATTTTTTAAAATTGTTTTAATGTTTATTGCACTTGTATAAACTTTAAACGGTATAAATTTAAATCTTGATTTCTGTTCTGTCGATTTTTACACATTTTCAATAGTAACTAAAATACCTACGAATTATTTATTTAAATTGTTTAACGCTGAAATATATACATAATGATATCTAGTGTAATATTATATAAATCACATTATTTTAATTACATTTTAATAATCGTCACAACACAATCATTATAAAATAACAATGAATTTAATTTTAATTCAAAAATAATTGTAGGATGCTTTATTAAAAAAAAAAAGAAAACACTTCTGGCACCGTTGGAACAATCTTAGATCTCGAAGAAATTCAATATTATATACAATTTCATACATCAACGTATAGCTACTGTATTCATGCCGTGAGAACACGATAAAGAATAACATAAAAATGAAACAGTCAAACACCGCAGTGTACGTGATATAAAATATTGTCACACTGCGGTAATACATATTTTAACCACGCATATTCTCACGGTGCTTTACTTCGTATGGAGATTAATAAAATGAAACAATCAATTCGTCTATGGTCTAGTGTACTTAGCTGAACATTAATAACTAATAAGCACATACAAAAGAAACAATTTATACGACCGCGAATCACGCCTGACACGCCAGTAGTCCACAGGTGCACAGCAGTCTATTTCAGGGTTTGCTCGGAAAGTCTATTCCAGAGTAGACTCCAGAGTCTCTTCAATAGTCTAGTCCAGAGATTATTCCAGAGTTTACTTTTGCAGACCAGTGAGTGCTCTATAGCCTGAACGTGTGCAGTGGGAGTGCGACCTAAATATACATACATATCAAACAAATCTCGTCGGGAATCCAAGGGGCATTCCAGAGGTAACTCCGGTCCAGGTGATTTCAAAAAGTATATTATGAATATTCTTTATTTCTTATCCATTTCATTATTCGTAAATCTTCCATAAAAAATTATAATACAGATCTTGGACATCTCTCGATTTTACTCCCCTTCACCACCTTTAATAGGTAACACATATTTTTTTGGTACTTTTTTTTGAGTTACTACTTATTACCAAACAACTAACTTTTGAGTTGTTCTAAAATAATTAAATTTTGTGTTATAACACTAGTATTTACATAATAACATTATCGAAAAATTCATAATTTCAGGCTTCAATAAATGTTTAAGTTATTAATGTGGAAAGGAAAAATTGAAGCCCATCACCTCGAGTGTGATGTAATTAAATAAAAATAAATATTATTTATTAATAAATAATAAACAATTTCTTAAATGTATTTTCTATAGTATTTAGGTATATTTTATTTTATATTACAGTTGGCTAGTACCTCAGCTGATTTTATGGCTAATTGTACTTTACAACTTGGATTCTTATGTCTATTACCTATTTATTATACTTTGTTCCCCTGTACAGATTATAATATATTCATTATTAAATTTACATTTATTTAAAAAAAGTTGATTCATATATTCAGAACCCTTCTGTTTATATATATTTTAATTATATCTATTATTTGTTGTAATTATAATTATAAGTAGGTAAACCGGATACAATTTATGATATCATATGTCGTGTATTGTCATGGGAAATGTACAACTTTCAAATTACAGTATATTCCTGTTATACAGCCTGTAGCGTATTTTCATTCTTTTTCTGGGAGGGGGTCCAATGGTTTATATTACCTATACCTGCTTAATAACAAAATAATTCTATCTAAAATAACTTATAAAAAAATATATTTTTTTGGTTCTGGGGGGGTCCAGTACCTCTAGACCCCTCCACTCCGTAAATACACCTCTGTATACAAGATATAATATGTCATAATATCTTGACGTGACTAGCGTATTCGTGGGATTGCACACATCTTCCAGAGACCAGATTACAATAATATTTTGATAACATGTATAATGTATATATATCAGCCATACAGGGTGAATCATGAGGTTTTTTAAAAATGAAATAACTTTGGTTCTAGGCTATATTTGTTTAAACATTTTTTTAAAATTATTATTATGCCCCAGCGCTACAATTAGGGTAGGTAGGTATATTAATTTTTATTATCGTTTTTAAAAAAACAAAAATAAAAAACAATTTATCCACTTTTTAATTTTTTAATTCAAAATATTGCTATTTTGTAGATTTAAAAAAAAAATTTGTATTGCATTAAATGTTGACACTACAATTTATTCTTAACGTGTTTTAATTTATTTTAATGATTTTCCGTAGTTAATGAAAATATAATATTTTAGATAGGTACGATAAACTAATCGGCACCTAAGCATTCATATTTTAAATAATGAAAAAATATTATATTTTCTTTTTTCATTAACTTCAAAAAAACATTAAAAATGAATTAAAACACTTTAATTTATAATACTAACATCATACATAGGTAGGTAATAATAACATAATATGTTTAGGGTTATCTTGGGTCCCAGACAATAATATCTGTTGAGGATAAACATTGCCAGGACACCCTTATTCTATTCTTTAAAATGTTTTAAACTGGAATGATTGTTAATGTTTCAGAATGATGCGAATGAACTCAAAAGTCACAATTTGAGAAATTCGTTAAACTTGTTTTAAAAATTTCTGGGGATAAAAAAGAATGAGCGCCTCATAAAAATTTAGAAATTTCGCGACACGCGATATTATGTTACGTAATAATATAATATTAATGTTTCGGGAATTATATTATGACAGTGCATTCGTTCTTTTATATAGTAATGAATCGTGTTCAAATATTTAATGAATAATGAATTTCACGTTGTAAAATCCGTTTTGGATTCACAAATTTTCCAACGGGTGGAGGTCCGTCAATAGTCGTCTACAGGTGTTATAGGTAAAGCCAGGACTATCAGTTCCAGTCGATGGGCACGTACTTCCCGAAATTTTTTTTTTTTTTTTAGTGCTGTTTTGTCACAATAATGAAAACATAATAGTGAAATTATATTATATAAGTTAATATGTATATTGATATAATATGTAAGTATGTTAATATATTAGGTTAGGTATTTATAATACAAAGTAAATCTATGATAAATTACTTATTCGTATTAGTAAACAATTAATATTTTGTTTCATTTTAACGTCGTTCCGTCATGATGAATACCTATTTATAGTCCATGGCTCGTGGTCTATACTCCATGTCTTTATTAATAAATTATGGAATAATATTTGTGAACACTGGGCAATGTTAATACGTTACCTATTACATTTCTCAGTTTTACAGAAAAATATGTTTTTTTTTTTTAAATGTTAGTATGTTTAATGTTACCTTATTGTGTTTTATTGATCGATGTAAATTTCTAATATTTTTTATTCAATGTTAAATTGAAATGAATAAAATTCAAAATGAAAAAGACTTTAAACAATTTATACTTGCCTAATTATTTTTCAAAAAAACAAATTGTGACTAATGGCGTTCCTGTAGTAGAGGTATGGAATTTTAATATAAAACTAAAGAAAATAAATAAGTGCACTCCCCCAAAACAAAAAAATTTCTGGCTATGGTATTGAGGACTATTATTTCATTCCTTTTCCGCGTCGACCAGTGACGGACTCGTCACAGCGGTTCCGCGGTATGGAGGCGCTGTCCGATAACCGCGTTGCCCGTTCCAAGATGGATGCCAAAATCTACCGCCATGCCCAACAAAATCGAATAACAATATTGTTTGATTTTGATACAGTGTTGATAATGGCATAATTAAATTCTTGTTCTTAACAATGATCCTGGTTCGCGCACACACCATCGTCGGTCGGACTTGTTTTCGCGTTTGATGTTATTTGTTAATATCGTAATTATTGTTTTCAACGATCGATTTACGCCGTCGATCGTTTTCGCGTACTCTGCTGCCGCGGCGTCGATCGAACGGTAGGTAACCGAGTTGACGACCCGTCGCCCAACGGACCATTCCGATCGGTCGGTGAACGACGGCTGGACGCCGAACGCGATTGTCCGTCCTCGCGGCGGCTAGACGGATTAGGGTAAATGAGACACCGGCCGTTGGCCCGCAAAGTGGACGTAACCGTACGCGACCGCGACCGCCGGTTTGCGCGCGCCCACAACAATGAACCACGCTGACACCATCGCCAGAGGTATTTATCATTTTTATCATTTGTCTAGACGCATTTGAATATAATTGTTTTAAATGTTTTCGCCCGCTTTCGATATTATCGTTTCATAATATCGTTGACTATCTTTAGATATCTAACCGTTTTGTAAACGAATGTAAACCGTTCGGAAGAAAATCACTTACGTACCTGTCTATATATTAAAATGATAGGTTCCTACGACAGTTCAACAAACCTAGGAAAGTACCTACATCGGGCTTCATTCTCTCGAGATTTACTATTTGGCTAGTCTATACGTTACCATTCAACTTCTGTGTGACTGATTTTTCCGTATAGTTATTCTTCATTATTCTTAATATATACCTTTTTGACCGGGTTCGAACCCGATACTGAAAACCCCACTGGAAATTGACTTATGGAGCTATTGCTTCAACTATAATTGAATTAACAGTATAATATACAAATTTCCAATAATTATTATCAATAATCATCATTTGTCTAATTCATTCTAATGTTTCTTACTCATTATAGCTAAGTTTTATATTTTTAAAAAGGACACCTAAGGTAAGACTAGGACAGGGCCTAGCTTGTGATGAGTGCAGTGGTAGTGTGCAATACTGATTGCGCATCAGTATCATTTCTACCAAATTTCTAACAACTATGTTAAAACCATTTGTGTTCCATAAATAATTAAATTTTCATTTTATATTTCGGCTCAGCCGAATTATATAAATATTTTACTGAAGTTGCTTCTTTAATATTAAGGACTAAGGACTGGCATTTATAATAGTGCTTTTAATATGTAACTTAATTTCATAGAGGTGTAAGTCACGAAAACTTATGTGGGTTCTTACTTTTTTTATATATAGAAATGTAATATCTATCTTTTAATATCAATATATTCTATTGTTATTACAAAATAATACCTATTATACTTGTTTTATTTGGTTTACAAACTTTTTATTTTTATAGTACTTAATTATATTGATAATTAAAATTAACTTACTCCTTTATTATGACTTCCTACTTTATTTTATACAAATTTGTTTTATTTACATGCTTTGCTTTGAAGTGTTTAATGTGTTAGTTTAATTTGATGTAGTAAAAAAACAAATATTTAATTTATTTGTTATAAAACTTAGGTACCTATATAGGTTTATTAATAAACTATTTAACTAAAAACTTAAATATTATGTTAGTAAATAGGTATTAAATATAAATAAACTTTTCAATACATAAGTATATAGTAGGTATCTAATATAATGGTAATTTAATGTTAGTAAATTAAAAGTATTTTTGATGCATATTAATATCAATGTTTTGTACCTATGTTATATTGTGTCCATAGGCAGCAATGGGAAGAAGGTTTGGGAAGAACAAGCCCCTCCCCCAAATGTTCTATTAGCCCCCTAAAAATTGTTTGTGTTTTACATATATTCAAATGTGGGGTGAATCCTCCATATCTTATATTGATCTTAAAAATATTAGCCCTACTAAAATTTTAATAAATTTCTGTCTATAATTGTGTTGTTGATTATGAATAATAATCAATCGTGTATAAAAGTGTATCTTACCTATATTTAATTTTTACTAAATTTGAATCTTTATACTAATATATATTATATATTTATATATGTTATAGATTTAAAAATGACAATTCTCATAATATGTTCCTAATAAAATAATGACTTGCATTTAAAACCATGTTAACCAAAAACATGAAGTTAATATTGTTGATTTCAAAAAAATGCTGATATCATTTAAATGGATTGGCGGATTGGTGAGTATAAATTTAGTTCATTAATTTAAAAATTATTTACTTATATTTTATTGCACTAAGAGAAGGACCCATTTAGCACAATTGAACAGTTTCAGCATGGATATGTGTATTGTATACTGGTTTTAATCAAGATTGGGTTCATTCTCTCATGAAATAGAGTATATTTAAATAAATTAATACCTAAAATAAATTAATGCCTTTTTTATCAGATACTAATTTTGTTGTAAATTTATACTTAACTTAATTTTTTTTAAACTATTAAATAGATATTCCAAACAACCTGATCAAAAATAATTTTAAAGTATTAATAGTGTATGTACTTATACTATTTTATTTTCTTAGGAAAAACGGTGATGCAGAAATCCAAACTATGTTTTGTGTTGTTGTTATTATTGATAATAGCTGCAACATCAAAATGTGGTTTAGCAATGTCAGTTGTTGCAAAATATCCACAGTATGCTGCACAGTCGGAATGTTTTTCAAATCATTTACTTCATATGGCTATAGACAAGAGTTCTGGTAATCGTGTTTACATTGGAGCAGTAAATAAAATTATTCAATTAGAAGGTTCAAATCTAACTGTGGAAACATGCACCAAAACTGGACCACTTGCTGATAGCCCTCAATGTCCTGCCAGCGGATGCCCATCATCTCCACCCGTAGAAACATCACTTATTGACAACTACAATAAAATTCTTATCATTGACTTAGAATCTCGTATGTTAATTGCTTGTGGTTCTATATTCCAAGGTGCTTGCAACAAGTATAAAATGTCAAATGTGTCTTTACCAACAACATTTATTTCTATGAGTATCGCTGCTAATACAGAACAAGCATCTACATATGCATTTATAGGACCTGAGCATTATAATAATTGGGGATATTCTAATGTTTTATATGTCGGAACAACTTTTACTAATAATGGTGATTACAGACATGCTGTTCCAGCCATTTCGAGTCGCAGCCTTTATAGCTTAGATTTAGCAGAATATTCATTTTCGAAACAATCCTCAATCACCATTAATGTTAATTATCGTGATCGATTTCTTGTCAAATATGTATATGGTTTCAATTCTAGTGATTATGCATATTTCGTTATTGTTCAAAAACATTCACATTTGCCTGGACAAGAAGAATCAGGATATGTTACTCGACTAGCTCGTGTATGTATAGACGATGCAAATTATGATAGTTACGCAGAAGTTACTTTACAATGTATGGTCAAAGAAACATCTGATAGTAATGATTTGGTAAATTATAATCTTGCTCAAGATCTAAAACTTAGTAATGCTGGAGAAGATTTAGCTTTAAGTCTGGGTATTGATACTAATGATCATGTATTAGTTGGAACATTTTCTCAAAGTCAAAGTATAACTAATGATCCATTGTCTAAATCAGCAGTATGTGTCTATAGTATGCAATACATAGAATCAAAATTTAATGAAAATATTCATATGTGCTTTAATGGTACAATTAAATATCGAAACATGCCATACATTTCTGGACTAATATTACAAGGAAACTGTCCGACAGCTGGCGTGAGTTAATTTAATTTTAACATATTATATTAAGATTTTAACATATATTATATGTGTAATTATTTTTGTTTTAGTCCACTGGAAATATATTAAATTTTTGTGAAGTTGGTTTGAAAATTAATGGAACAGAACCAATAACTACTCAAGCTGCTATACATTTTCCTAATCATTTAATTTCATCAATAACATTGGCAATTACTGAGAAAAATACCATTATATTCTTGGGAACATCTACAGGAGTTCTTAAAAAAGTAAAAATAACTAAGTCTTATATAATATAAATATAATTCAAAATCATAGTTATTAATTATTGTAATGAACATATATAGTTATACATTATATAAAGAGATAATATTAAATATATTTAAAGGTTTTATTGTCGTCTGCGAATTATGCAGTGAATTATGAAGAATTAATCTTAGACAATGGGAATGCAATATTACCAGATACTTCACTTACTACTAGTGGTGAACATTTATTTGTGTTAACACGATCAAATGTAAGTAATGAAAATTATATTAAGTACATAATTGTTAATATTTTACTTTTATAGGTATTAAAAGTACGAGTTGAACATTGTAACAGTTTTACTAACTGTACATCCTGTTTGGAAGCTAAAGATCCATACTGTGGTTGGTGCTCTTTGGAACGGAGGTATTATTATGAAATTAATATGTTTATAAAATATAATTCCATAGCAATAGTAATTTATATTTTAGAAACACTTAAAAGAAAAATACTATTGCTGGGTTGCACCAATAATTTACATGGAGTTTAATTATAGTCTGTCACATAAAATATGATTTAAATTTTATCTGTTCTTAAAGATGTACTTGATCAAAACATAAATTACAAAGCCATTTATCACTGTGTTAAAATTTATGTTTAGTTCAATTTCGTTATCAATGTTTTGTTTATTTGTGATGATAATAGAAATGTGTGATAGATATTATTCTATTAATTATTCTAAGTACTGTATTGTGTAAATTTACTAGTTCTTTTCAAAAATTAATTTAATCTTTTTCAAATTATGTAAAATAATGAGTATTTCATCAGAATGGAGTAATTCATCAGATATGTCTGATTTATTCGATAACCAATAGTAAATAATGACTGAGCAACACTCGTAAATTCAACACATGTTAACAATATTTTAAATATTTTTATCAATAAATAGTGACAAGTTTGGAGCAACTTAGCGTATGTGTCTGAAATTGAAATATACAAAATTTTAATAATATATTTTAAAAATTTGGTTTTTAGTTTTAGTGGCTAATACAAATTAAATTTTATGCATATTATTTGATATATTTAATTATAAATGATTACTAATTACCTTTTTTTAACTCTACAGATGCACTGTACGGAGTACATGTCAAAAAGCAACTCACAGTTTACCCCGTTGGCTGTCACTGGGAACAGGACAACAATGCATTGATTTTGAACAAATAAATCCCGATCGAATTCCAATTCATCAAATGTCAAAAGTAACTATCATATTCATTTTTAAGAGTTATACTAGCAGCTATTACAGGCTATTGGCTGTTTGGGTATTTTATTATTCCACCTTGATAATAATTATATAATATTATTAAAGGAAAATAAAATAAATCAAGGGGAGAAAATTAGGAACACCTGAGAAAAACATTATATTTGTGCAATTTTAAAAGCATATTATTGAACAATTTTTTTTTTTTTTTTTTTTACTAATGTGTTTTGTATAACGATATAATCTGTTTATAATAAGTCTATGAAAACAATAACTAACAAATTAAAGATAACTTTAAAATTGTGATTATTGTGTTTATTACGCATCAAATCTGGTCTGTTATATATTGCTCATTCATATCAGTTGATGCATTCTTGTTTACTCTGAAAAAATTACAATTAAATTTAGATCATACACTTGGTACTAGTATAAAGTTGATAATGTAAACTAGGCCATTGTGTAAAAAAATTAAACTAAATTATTTATTTTTATTATTTCAGTTACAACTTGTAATTAAAATATTACCAGAATTACCAGCAGGAGCGAAATATCGTTGTGTTTTTGATAAGAGTGATCCTTCAGATGCAATTGTAACACCATTTGGTTTGCAATGTTCAACTCCTTCAGTTCAAAAACGTCCAAAAATACCAGCAGACCGAGATCATGTATATGTATCTTTATCAGTTAGATCTTCAGAAACTAACAAAGATTTTGTTAGTCGAAACTTCGCTTACTATGACTGTTCAAGACATAGCCACTGTATAGAATGTGTAAAATCTCAATGGGCTTGCAACTGGTGTGTTTATGAGAATGTATGTACAAATAATATTTCAAATTGTCAACGAGTTATTATCAGTGGTGAAAATGTAAGTTGAACAAGTTAATATTTATTAATTGGTAAAAACTGTGGATTAATATTTTATTGTTTTTATCTGTTTATATTTTAGAATCCTAACCGTCTAAAAAGCCATGGTGCTTTATTTTGTCCTCGATTTGTTCAACCTGCTCAAAAAATATTATTACCAAATGGTGTTCCAAAAGAAATAGTTTTACAAGTGGAAAATTTGCCTAACCCATTAGTTGGACATATTGGATTTCAATGTATAATTAGTATAGAAGGAGCAAAGTTAATGGTGCCAGCTAGGGTAGAAGAAAAATATATCGTTTGTGATAAAACTACTGTAAATATATATAATTTTTAAGTAGTTTTGCGTTAAAATTAACTAATTAGTAATTAGTAACTAATTAATATTTGGTATTATATTTAGTATTCGTATGAAACAAATTCAGGAGAATATGATGCCATTGTTTCCATGGTATGGAATCGAAATCATCATGTGGATACAATAAATGTTACATTATATAAATGTGATATTCTTGGATCTCATCGAGAACATCCAGATTGTTCTTTATGTGTTACGAGGAATCGTAAATACCACTGTATTTGGTGTACCAAAACCTGTGTTTATTCTGAAACATGCTTAGAGTCTTCTAGTAATGAATGTCCAAAACCAAGAATAGATATGGTATTTAAATATTGTATAATTTCTTATTCATATTCAAACTAAACTTATTTTTATTTCCAACTAAAATGTATAATTCATTTTTAGATTAAACCTCTTAGTGGTCCAGTGGAAGGTGGTACTCTTGTTACTATAGAAGGGAGTAATTTAGGTTTAAACCAAGAAGATGTTAGGGATAAAATTCATATTGGAGGCATCTCGTGTAATATAGTTGATTATGAAATATCTGTGAAAATAATTTGTAAAACTGGACCATCAAATACAGAAAAAATTGCATCTATCGTAGTTGGCAATAATGCTGGTATAACTGAATCTTCTGTACACTTTAGCTATAAGGTAAATTAGCTTATAAATAATGTAAATTTAAAAATTTTAAATACTTATACAAGCTTATGTTTTCAGAGTGTTAGACTTGATAAAATAACTCCGAGTATTGGACCCCAAAGTGGAGGTACTATGTTAGCAATCAGTGGATATAATTTAAATATTGGAAGTTCTGTAATTGCATTTCTTGATACTTTCTCATGTGCAGTTAATACTACACATGCATCAAGCACACGATTAACTTGTATAACATCTGCTGCAAATGAACCACAATCGATAAATTCAATGCGTTTAATTATTGACGGTTCTAATAGGACATTACCAAAACCATTTACGTATAAAAGTGATCCTACAATAGCAGAAATTAAACCTTTATATAGCTTTGTGTCTGGGGGGAGAACGATTATTATACATGGAACTAATTTTGACATAATCCAAAAGCCAGAAATGGTTATTTATGTAGATTCTGATTTTGCTCATCCTATTAACAAATCTGTAAGTATTCATTTTATTTAATGTTAAAAAAAATTGTTTTTAAAATTTTAACACGATTTAATTATTTAATAGGAATGTATGGTTTTGAATTCTGCCCAAATGGAATGTCCTTCGCCTTCTGCTAATGGCTATTTCTCAAAAGTTATTAAAAGTGAAAAAAGAAAGAGAAGGCGTCATTCTTCAAATGGAAAATATAATACTGATTCATATTTAACAGTAAAAATCGGATTTATTATGGACAATGTGTCTGCCGTTAAAGATTTAGAAAAACATCTTAAAGTATTGTCACAACTTGTATATAGAGAAGATCCTAATTTTTTCCAATTTTCAAATACTATTAAATCATTTAAAGGCGATACTTTAGTTATTGAAGTTAGTTTAATGTTAAAATTAATGTACTAACCATTAATAATTAATTTGTTTTTCGAAATTTTTAATTGCCATTATTAATAATTAGGGTGAAAATTTAAATTTGGCTTGTGATGAATCTGATGTTTATGTAACAATTGGTATGGAAATATGCAATGTTACATCATTAGCTAACACTCAACTTGTGTGTATACCACCACAAAATCAACCACTATCAACTGATGATTTTGGATTGCCTACAAAAACTGGTTTACCTTTAGTAATGGTTAGTTAAATATTAAATTTATTATTTTAAATGTTTTGATAATTAATAAATGTTTTCTAATATAAACAATTAATAAACATAACAATATATTTGAAACGGAAACCTGATTAGGTTACCAAATTAACATTAAAGATTGAATTTACCATTTTTAATGAATTTTTGTTTTTTACATTACTACTGTAAATATATCATGATTTTTTACATAATATTAAAGAAATATTTTATATTTTAAAGTATTATTATTATTATTGAGGTTATAAAATTAGATAGTAAATAAATAAGTAAATAAGTAGATAAATAGAAATTGACAATTGGAAAAACATTAATTTTTCTTGTTATTCTTAATCAAATCATATCAGTTGACATTTATATAATTTTTTTATTTTTAAATTCAATATTAATATATTTATTGGTAAATTATTATATATACATTTAACATTTTATTTTGTCTTTTAAGTCATAATTATTAATTACTTGTCTAATTGTAAAATTTTGCTTTTTTAACAACTAAAAATGTGTGTAGAACTGTATGTTCTATCTAAATTATTATCCATTAATTTATATTTACTTGTTATCTATGGTGGTGTAGAACTAAGGTAGTACTAACTAACCTTCCTCATTTATTTGGGAGTGAAAAGCGAGATAGAAAAATTAAAGCTATAAAATTATAAAAAAAAAGGAAAGTAAATATATCATCTTTTATTCATCCATATTAATTTCCATCAAAAATCAAAAATCAAAAGATTATAAAAAAAAAAAATTTAAATGAAATTAATAAAATTTATAAAAGTTAAAAAAAAACATTTATCGAACCTACATGAACTTACATGGTTGCTGCAAGATTTTTATTTATTTTTTCTAGTAAGCAATTCGATTATAGTATGACTTTAACAATCATTTTTTGCTGTAATATCATGTATTTTTGCTATTATTAGTTCATAATTTTTATATTCACTAATAATTATTTCGTTTGTCAATAACAAATAATAAATTTCAGACAATTTGTCTCTTTAATGTGGTTTAAAATAAGTTTTAGAATTTGACATACTAGTGTTTCTCTTAGTTTATAGTTTATAGTTAATTTGTATATTATGTTATATATTGTATATGTATATGTTATTATTGTATATGTTGTATATTATAGTTTATAGTTTATAGTTAATTTGTATATTATGTTTTTATAAATTATCCCAGATATTGATTGATTGATATGAAAATGAAAAACTAGGAAGAATTATTTTCCATTTCTAAATTTGTTTATATTTATATATAGGTACGTGTTGGAAAAAAACTAAAATTCAATGTGGGATACTTGCAATATGACATAATAACTACTTATTCATTTTCTCCGGAAGCTATTGCTGGAATCATTACTGGGGCTCTATGTATTATTATAATATTTTTAATCACTTTATTTTTATATCGGAGAAAATCAACACAGGCTGAACGAGAATATAAACGTATTCAAATTCAAATGGACACTCTGGAGAGTAATGTCCGTTCTGAATGCAAACAAGGTATATGATATTTTCTGTATTGTGTATTTTTATAATTTTCTTTTTTAGATAAATTTGTTTTTAATAATTGTTTTGAACCTAGCATTTGCCGAATTACAAACTGATATGACTGATTTAACAGCTGATCTAGAATCTACCGGTATCCCAATTTTATCACATGATGAATATATATTAAAAGTATTTTTTCCTGGTGTTCGAGATCATCCAATATTGATGAATGAGTCTAAAGTGAGGACCATGAATAATTTAAATAATTAATACTAAATTCTTATTAGGATTGTTAATATTTTTTGATATTTTATTTGAAGGTGATTATTGGAGAATCGACTACAAATTATAATACAGCTATGATGCAATTTGAGCAGCTAATAAATAATAAGAACTTTTTATTGTCGTTTATTGATACCCTTGAATCACAAAAAACATTTAGTATTCGTGATAAGTAAGTATTTCAAAAATTAATTTAATTCAGTATTAATATTTATATTCTACAATATATAATAACATAAATGAATAATTATTTTAGAGTGAATGTCGCTTCTTTATTAATGGTCATTTTGATGAACAAAATGGAATATGCTACCGATATTCTACGGAGTTTATTACTTCGATTAATTGAAAAATCAATGATGTCTAAGCATCCACATTTAATGCTTAGGAGAACTGAATCTGTTGTAGAAAAAATGTTAACAAATTGGTTAGCACTTAGTATGTATAAATATCTTAAAGACTATGCAGGTTCTCCTTTGTTTTTACTCTATAAAGCAATTAAACATCAAGTAGAGAAAGGACCCATAGACGCATTAACACATGATGCTAGGTATAGTTTATCTGAGGACCGTCTACTAAGAGAACAAATTGATCATCATGTTATTGTAAATATACAAATTATAATTAAAAGTTATTCTACTGGTTAACCAGCAATAAGTATATGGTTTATTTTATTTTAGAATGTATTTGTTATGCATGATGAAGTGAATGATCGAGTTCAGTGTAAAGTCTTAGACTGTGATACCATAAGTCAAGTGAAATCTAAAATTCTTGACGCTGTTTATAAAAATACAGCATTCTCTCTTAGACCATCTGTTTATGATGTTGATTTAGGTAAGAATAATATTATTAATAAAACTATCGCATATCTACATCATAATCAAATATTGTGTATTATTTATAAAGAATGGCGCCACGGCCGAGGAGGGCATTTAACTCTTCAAGATTACGATGTGACGACAAAGTCGATAAGTGGATGGAAACGACTGAATACACTTGCACATTATGGAGTAAAAGAATCTGCTGTGATGACACTTATACCTCGCCAACACGACACATACAATAAAACGTGCCCAGAATCATGTCATACTTGTAAATATTTAAAAATATTTATTAATTTATATGAAAAATAATTATAATTGTTATTAAAAAATAGGTACATCAACATATTACTCAGGTCCAATTATATCAACAAGCAATGGAGGTCTTAATACGGGTGTTAATTTAAATACGACTGTATATCATTTGATTAGATCTACTGATGCAGAGCAACCATTCCATACAAACAAAATGTCTGAACGACCCCATAAAGCTATTCCTGAAATATATCTTACTAGATTATTGTCAACAAAAGGAACAATTCAAAAATTTGTTAATGACTTTTTCTCTACAATCTTAGCTGCAAATGAAACACTTCCTCCAGCTGTTAAATGGTTATTCGATTTATTTGATGAAGCGGCGAAAAAAAACTGTATAAATGATCCAGAAGTAGTACATTCTTGGAAATCTAACAGGTATACAAATAATAAATACATAAATTATTATGATATGAATGTAGAAAATAAACAAATTTTATTTTACAATTAAATGGATATAAAAATAAATTTGCATTAAATAAAATATACAATATTCATTTGTAAAAAAAAAAAAATTACAGACAAAACTATAATAATTATATACTTATTATGCTAAAAGATAATATTCTTATGATCGCATATTGCAATCATAAAAATTATTATTCCATTGTCTGAATTGATTATTATACTTATTTTCAATCAATATAAATTACCAAGTGACATTGTTTTTATTACTAAAAATATTGATATTCTTTTAAATTGTTTATTATATAAATTATTTAATTTACGTAATATGACTATTAATATTTAATTTATAAATTTATAGTCTTCCATTGAGATTTTGGGTGAATTTCATAAAAAATCCCGATTTCATATTTGATATTGATAAAACGCCAACTGTGGATTCTTGCTTATCAGTCATCGCTCAAACATTTATGGATTCCTGTTCAACGTCTGACCATAGGCTTGGCAAGGATTCACCATCAAATAAACTTTTATTTGCGAAAGATATACCTCAATATAGAGAAACAGTTTTAAGGTAAAAATTAATTTTATAACTATTGTTGTTCTCCAGACATAATTTTATTATGACTAATTCTTATATTTAATATAGACTCAATAAAATAATAAATATGAATTTTAATATTTTTTTTTTTTTTAGGTTTTACAATGACATTCAAAAACTTCCACAAATTACTGATCAAGAACTCAGTACAACTATGCAACAGTTATCTGTTTATCATTTTGGTCAATTTCATATAGTTTCTGCCTTGAAAGAACTATATATTTATGTTTCCAAATATAACGATCTAGTAAGTTATTAAAATCATTTTACAATAAATAATATAAATTACAAATATTTGTATTTAATTATTTTGATAAAATTTTAGATTCTTGATTCATTAGAATTGGATCCCATTTGTCAGAAACATAACCTAAGCCATAAACTCAATAAAGTAGCTGAAATCTTGGAAGGTGACGAATCGGCCATTTGCTAACAGTAGACTGATACTTATGACTTTCCTGTGATATAGATATTTTAATGTGTACAGATTATGTAGTCCATTGACTTTTTTTTTTAATATTATGTATTATATATTATGTTTTTAATAATACTTGCCATGTTTGGCAAACTTAAGTATAATTGACCACCATGAACGCCTTAAACTTTTTAGGTTGTCCGATCAAAACAATTTTTTATTTTACTGAAATGCTACATTCCGGTCCACGAGAGAAGTACATCGTTTTACGCATGTAGACTAATAGCAGCGAACGCTCTGTCACTCAGTTATTTAATGTTTCGCTCATATAGTATTAGAACGACTTCGGTATGTGAAAAAAGTGATGAATGCGCGAACCCAGACTCGTTTTGGTCGGGACACGGTGTACTTCCTTCGTGAGCCAGAGTATAAAATCTATCTAAAAAGTTCCAATCTGAAAAATAAATTATCTTAAATATTTAATACATATTTTTAATTCATTTGTTTGTTGTGTAAATGTAAATCAAAATTATCATACAATTTTTTTATCTGAATAGGTGAATTATATTATTTATAGTTTAATATATCTAATTGTTATTTTTAATTTTTATTTACTTCACAGATTAAAAAAAAAATTTATATCAAATTAATTATTTTTATTAAAATTTTTAGTATTATGTATTAAAGATTTATTTGATAAAAAAAAAAAAAAAACTTTGCTTTTGGATATTAATTTTAACTTAATATTTGTGCAGTTTTTTTATTCATGATAAAATAAATAAATTGTTGGGGAAAGTATAAAGGGGAAGAACAAATTTGTAATTATTTTTAAATTTTTCATAATTCGATGTCAATAAATTATTGGTTCTCACTTTTGTACTGTATAGTTTATAATTATTCAAGAATTAAGTTAACAATATTTTATTTACGATCAAATAGTGTACACCGCAACGTATCAGTCATTTCCCCTAATTCCGTCCCACTTAATGTAAAAATGTATATTCTAAAAGCAAGAGTGTGTATGAATATTGGTTCCATCTAGGGGCACGCAAGATATAATTTATTTATTTGACTCTGAAGAGTTATAATAATTGTTTGATACCATATTATTCTTAAGCATATTTTATATTGTATTCTAGGTATAGGAAGTTACATATTTAAACAAAAACCTCTTATATTTTGCTAATATTGCTTGTCATTTTTTTCTGTACACCAAATGAATGTGCATTAAAATTTATATTCATGTAATATAATTTTTATTTTAAAAATTACTATTTAATCTATTTTAAATATTTCTACAGTCTGATTATTGTACACTGTCAATACAATTGTAAAGTTCTCTTCACATATAAACACACACACACACACACTTTATTTTATACTTTATTTAATTCGAAAAGGAATCCTCAAAGGGTTAAAGCGGTATCATATAACAATAAATTGAATGTCTTGATGCCTGTAGCCGAGATTCCTTTTCCTATACATTGAATAAACCATAGTAATACTTTGTACGGCTAAACAACAGTTTGACCATTTATATTACAGTCTTAAAGATATTAAGTTGTGCAATATATTATTTTATTTATATTTTACTGACTTCACATGATCAAATGTAGATTAATAACTATATGTAACAATAATTTTTGAAAATGTTCTGTACCGGACTATTGTATTAATATTGTACGCTAATTTTTGTGTAACTATTATATGAAAAGCTCTCACCTAACATTATTTTATTATTTTTGTTAACAATTATAATAACATATTATCATTCAATACCCTCAAGCATAAAAAATCAAAATAATTCTCTATTTCATTAGTGTAAAGTGTATAATATTATTTAAGATTTAGTGTAAATGTTAATAAAATGAATTATATATAAATTTATTATATATTATTGTGTTCCAAATGTTCAAATTGATGGTATAATTACTAATTAGAATACATTGAAACTACTTAAACTTTTGATTAGTGACAGTTCTGAAGTTTGCCTTAAATAGATTTTATTTATTTAAGTGGATATGAATTGCAATAATTCAAGGATTTTTTAACAGTAAAAATGGTGGTTAAAAAAGTCTAAAGGAGCCGGGGAATAAAGGAACAAAAAAAAAATATATATTAATAATAATTGTTTAATAAAAACTAAACAACACTACAAACATCAATACAGTAAAATCAAATAAAACTGTTTATTATTATTATTATTATTATTCATGAAATAGAACATGTTACATCATTTATTCCCAAAGACTCCTGTAGGGTAAATGCGATTGCTCTAATTATGTATGACATGGTCCCATAACTACCACTCGGTGCGCTGTCATAGAAATGTTGACATATATAAGACGCACCACCACACAATAAAGAACCAGATTGCGTTAATTCTTTATGTAATTTTGCACAACACAGTGTTGCGTCACCATTAACAATAATCTAATGAAATAAATTATATTAAAATTTGAATAATAAAATATTATTATTATAATAGTTGATCTCACTTGATCTTGTAAGAATAATTCATTTGCTTTGTGTACAAAATCTTCGATTGTAATTATTCCATGAGAAACATGCGATTCGTCGTGCTCGACATACAATGTAAATATCATTAATGTTTCGACTATCAATTGTCTGTATTCTGGATAAGGGATCCAATTCAACACTGTTTCAACAGCCAATGCAAATTTCAACTCTCCAGAAGTCATCTGATGAGTAAATAAAACTAATAATTAATTATGTTCAAATATTTATATAACGTTTATTAAGTATATACTTCTTGAGTTAAATTCTGTGATAATAGTTTTCCGTCAATAGCTAGTCCACAACACTGAAAAATAATGCATATAATACAATTTGACTTTGAAAATAATATATTAGATAATTAGAAAGTTATGTTATTTTGAAGTTTATTAAATTATATCGAACCTTTTCTAAAATAATCCAAACACGTTTGTAAAATTGGGGGGGAACTCTATTCAGAGCGCCATCTAAACGTCTTCGACGTAACCATTGTCCTTGACGATCACTTTCTATTGTATCATTACATATATTGTTGACTTCTGTTTTGTCAATTGAAAATAGTCCTTCGATCTGGTTTTTCTAGATAAGTAAATTATTAAAAACAATTAAAATAATTATGATTATAATTAGATTAGATTAAAAACTATTTTACATATAAGGTGTATTGTTTTGAATAATTTGACCCTCATGGATTCTTCCCTTTTTATTATATATTATAACATAACAAAAATTAAAATTAATGACTTTCTAGTTCTAATTCTTATAAGTTCTTTATGGTCTAACTATGTATTATCTTATAAAAAAAAAAAAAAATTATGAAAAAATGTATGTTATACTTGTATCTTTATCAAATTTAGAACTTTAAAAAGTGAGTACCTACTTCACTATGGACTAGCTGAGTACTTTATAATATTTTCAACAACTACAAGTATTTTTTATTCCATAATTTTTACTTACATTTGTTTTTTTAAGATTTAAAAATAAATAAGTTTAATAAAAAAAGCTTATTAATAAATAATTAGTTATATTACTTAGTTCTAAAATATTTAAATTAGGCATTTTATACTGGTACCAAATGCATGGTGTTTCAAATAAAACAGCAAAATAGATTTATTTCATACTTTTAATATTATTATACATTATGCGTTTTTTAAAACAACTTTTGTTTATTTACCTTGCTAATATGACTTGATTTATAGCTGATTATTGAAAAATTTCCACGTCCAACTATAAATTAACATAATATTACTTAAAATATTTTATAATGTAATTTTAAAGTATAAATATAAATTACCACTACTTAGGATAAATTCTTTCCCACTCATAATATGGTGTAATAAGTTTTTCATTTCAAAAGGTGATAAATTAAATAAATGTTCAGATCCTTCTTCGCCAGAGCAGTTTAATGTCCTAGACAATTCCCCTGCCATAACTTGTATAATTAAGCCAACTCTAAGTCTTAACATTTCTAAAAATAGTTGTGGTTCCGTTCTTGCAAACATAGCTAAATAAACTAATAGTTCCTAAATATTGTAATTTTAATGTAAAGTGAATGTTAATATTGTAAAAAATATTAAATAATGATTTACTTGTGTTAACATAGCTGTACTTTCATCATCACCATAAGCATCATGAATAACTTGTCGTAACTCACTTTCTGGTAATGGAGTTGAAATTGTATGCTCATTAAAAGGAGGCATTCCAATAGTTACCTATAATTAAAACTAATTATTATTATATAACACTTGGTTTATCAAACAAGTGCAATAATAGTTACAAAAAAAGTTTTATTACTAATTAAAATAATCTATATATTAAAGTATTATAATATACAGGTTACTAGTTAGTATATTATTTAAGTTTTATTTTGTTTTAATTAATTTTACTTACTTGTTTTTGTCGTACTAATAGATCTGTTAAAGCTTTTGCAAGATCTTCTACACGTTTACCTAACATTCCAGCTGTGTGCCTAACTAATCCCCAAAGATTTTGTTGACATGCTTTTTCATAGAGTAATTTTAATAAATCTTTTACTAAAACTGGTTTGTTGTCGTCTTTCATTCCTAATAGATATTTAATTAAATATTTCAACGAAAAACAATAAATTAAATTAAAATTGATAATATTATATTATATTAACCTGTATCAAATTCCAATCCATATGTATCAACCAAGTATTGCAAAATATCTCCTTCTTCTTCTAACATGGTAGACTCGCTTAACATAGATAAAATTCCATCCAACTCAGCTTCAGCATATAATAACTCTGAACTTGCTCTAATATGCATTATTTAAATATATAAGATAAATATTTAAGTATATTTTTTGATTTATAATTTATAAATTGTTTTTGATTTCAATATTATACTAAAATTAAATGGCAATTAAATAACGATAATTTGTTTCTAGCTCTTCAAGTGGTTCCATTATTATCTTGAATGTTTAGTGATAAAATGTTGACAAGTTTATTTATTAGTCTGCCAAGTTTGATAGTGATCGGTGTTAGTGTTTGTGCTTTACGAATGAAAAAATTGGTAGTGCAATATCGTGACATTAGAAAATGTGCGACGTAAAAACCGAATAACAACAAATCATCATCAAGTTTCTTATTAAATCTGGCAAAAAACTGGCCGTAATTTTTTGAAAATTGCAACATACGTTCTAAGTATTGCTTTTCACAATCACGTGTGTAAGAATGTTTTGCATCAGGTCGAGAATCTGTGTAAAACGATACAAGGTCAGGTGTCCCTAAAACTATGCACACTAGGCAAAACATCGACCGTTTGAACGTGTTAGTGCAATCAGATCACCATCTTACAATCCGAATCTTGTCAAATCAACTATGAGTTAATAAAAAAACCATTCGTCTGATATTACACGACGATTTATCCATGTACAAGCTCTGTGCGAAGCTTGTTCCGAAAGGTGGAGCAAAAAAAATTGCTCACATATCACTCAAACTTCAACAGTTTAAGATCAGTAAATAAATAAAACGCTCTCACATCCCCTATAGCCCTGATCTGCCTCCGCTGGACTTCTAGCTATTCCCTAAGCTTAAGAAACCAATGAAAGGACAATGCTATAAAGATTTAGAGGACAATCAATATGCTGTAATGTCGGTGTTGAAGAGTCTAACTTCTCCACACTTCCAGAAATGGGAAGAAAGCTGGACCAAGTGCATTAGACTCAGGAGAGAGTACTATGAGAGTATGGGTGCATACATGTTAGATATGTTTAATAAATGTTTTTAAATTACAAATTCTCGTTATTTAATTGCCACACCTTGTATGCTAATTACTTAAAGCGATTGTGTAATCTTGGTCGAAGATGTTCCTTTTTAATAATTAAATTATTTTCAGGAGATGGAGTTCTCAGTGTTTTTGGTACAGTCTGTATTTCAGTTACTTGAATACGCCGTTCTTCAGCTAATAAAACAAAAATCTCAATTAAAAATCCATTCAAATTCATTGATTATTAATATTACCATCAAGCATGAAAGATCTTGTTTTTTTTATTGCCCCTTTTATAGACATCTTTCGTTTTATTTTTGTATTACTGCTAGGTGCACGCGTTAGTAAAGTAGATTGATTTGTGAAACTTTTTCTAATATGCTGATCTAAATAATGTTCAACTTCAGTATTCAGTTCTAAAATGTAAAAATTTCAATTAATATTATTAATATATATATTTTATTTAAATAATTTACTATTTGGCATTCCAATATCTTGACTACCTAAGAAACTAAGGTTTGTAATACATGAAGTACTGAGAAAACTATTGATATTTCCTAATGTTACACTGAAAAAGAAAAAAAATGGTAGTGAATACCTACACAATATATAATCTCAAATAAAATATATTACCGTGTCCCATTAATATAACCACTTTTTAATTTTTTTATAGTTGTTATCATGGCCAGTGGAATTTTACCTTGATCTATAAACATATAATACAACTAAATAAAAGTATATAAATATTTTACTTAAATATTTAATTTACATTAATACAAAATATATTAATTAGTTAAACACATAGCCATGCAAAATATTATAAAGCTCAAAATAATAATTCAGTAAAGTGGACTTTGATATTAAAATTAATACCCACAATATAATTATAATATTAAAATAATTGTTTTACACCATAGAATTATATAGATAATACCCAATATAATATAAATATATATTATATATTTACCTTACCTACAAAATTAGAAGAAGCAATTATAGTGTATGTTGGACGACCTAACATGTGTTTCCAATTTATTGTTAAAAATGCTAAGTCCATCATAATATTGTTTGCTAATAATTCGATATCATTTCCCATATAATATTGATCCAAATCAAGTGTCTATTGGAAAATAATACCTAGTATGAATTATGATGGCACTAATTCTTTTACTTGGTAAAAATATTAAGAAAAAAAATTAAGAGTGATCTATTTTGTAAATTATAAAAAAAAATTATATATAGGTATATAAAAATATATTTTTAGAAATTGAGTATGTCTTAAAATTAAAAACCCAACCAAACACTTTGGCCAAATTTCTATAAAAATATTACAAAATTAAAAACAAAAACAAATCTATAGAACTAGAAAAATCATGAGGTCAATATTATAAAATTATATATTAAATTGTATTCAATATGCTTTAATACTAATTTATCATTTAAGAACAGTTATCATAAAGAAAAAACATATCATTGGATAAATAACTATGCATTAAGGTCAAATATATAATTTTCATATCTTATCACATACTATAATAATTATTTTGTTATAATTTTATATTGTGACTTTGTCATTTTTTTTTTTTTAATATGCTTGTATAATAGTATATAATTTTCAATGTAAAAATTTAGTTATAATTCATAGAATATATATGACAATTTATTATATATTCAACATTTTAGCTTGTAAATATTAATGTTATTTATATTGTTCGAACTACTGACTAAAAATATAGAATTCATTAAATCCTAGTTCCTAGTTATAATTATATTATATACAATAGTGAAGCTAATCAAATAATTAATAATATATGTCAATTTACTATTATTTTGTTATTTGGTTAACAATTTTGTATAGTGTGTCACAACTCACAACACATAAAGTATATTAATTATGTGTCAATTTAAAAATATTATCAAAGCACAAATATAAAAAAAAAAAAAAAAAAAAACTAAGAATAGTTTGAAGTATATAATTTACAACATAGAAATTATTTAAGGAATAAAATATATTTTAGTTTTTAATATTATGTTTTAATATATTATAGTCACAAAATTATCATACTATTTATGAATATATATATAGACCAAATGAATAAATACCACAATGCAGTTTTTTTATAACCATTATTATTGTAGGTCGTCCTAATAAGTTTTGCCAACTAGATTTTAAGAAGTTTATTTCATTCTTAAATAAATCAATCATCAAATTATTGTCTGATGCAATATAATAACGATGACGATCTGTAATCTATAGATTAAAAAAAATAATATTTAGATAATTCGGATTAATTGTTTTTGCTTTCAACCTTATGATTTATAATCAATGTATATTTTGATTAAAATTTGAATAATATTATAAACTGTATATAGAAACTTTTAATTGAGTAATTAATTTTTTTTAAATATTATGTTATATAAATAATTAAAATAATTACACTTTTAATATTTAACTATTATTTTATATAACTATTAATGGAACAGTACATTAACTTTTAAATAATATTCTTGTTTAAAATGATTATATATTTACCTAAAATTAGTTATACCAATTATGTATATAATTCTTATTTTAAACTGTCATAATAATTGTGCAATATATTATTATATACTTTACTTGTGGTGTAAACGCAAATATTCTGTCTTGTAATGTATATAATTTGCTTGTGCTAAGAATTCCTACATCGTGCGATTTTCGACCAGATAACCCAAGTTTCTCATTTCGTCCTGAAATAATAAATACAAGTACATATTTATAATTTTTAACTATTGGTAACTCAATTTGTTTAAAAAATATAATAAAATAAATAATATACAATTCTTATAAAGTATAATCTACTACTACAACTACTAATTTTAAACATTTATAAAATTTGTTTTATTAATCAACTAATTTAATTTACTTGGATAAATATTTTAATATCAATATAATTTTGTGAAATATCTATCTTATAGTGTTTTATTTATAATACAACTATTATACAATATTTTAACACATAATAATGAAGTATGCTATCATTATAATATATTTAAATGTTAACAACTTACCTAAGTATGTGTAAAGATGGCTTAAGACACTTGAAGGTTGGATTTCAATGGGTAAAACTTCACTTATAGTTTGGACAACAATATCATGTTGTAACAGTAAATCACGAATTGTATTATCTTCAGCTAAAACCACGACTTGCACAACAACATCGGGTTTTTTTTCTAAACAAAGTCTTCTGTTTAAAGGATCTAACTCACCAACTGCCAGAAAGTTCTATTATATTAAGCAAATTATATTTTATATTTTAATTATTAATATTATTTATATTATATATATTTAATGTAATTAATATATTACTTCTTGTAAAAGTTTCCCAAGTATATAAAGAGATTGAGCCCATAAAAAAGGACATCGGCCAATAGGAATTCGTTTTTGACTACCTGGATTTTCAAATTCTGCTTTAATATTTTCATTTTCAATTGTATATAATTCAGGAACCAGCTTAAAGTTATCTTCAGAATTTATCATTACCTACAATAATTTATTATTAATCAGTTATTAAAAATTAATTTATACAAAAAACATCAAAATAAATGTATACTTTTTCTAAAGCATCAATATAAAAATTTGCAGATTCCGTGTCATTTATAAAACAGTAATCTATTATAAAGTAACAATAAAATAACGGCCATTCACATTCAATTTTTTCAAACACTCTTAATTCAAGTGGATCATAATGTAATCTATTAGGATCCTAAAATAATAATAAAACAATGTGTATTTTGATAAGTATATATATAAATATATATAGATGAATTTAATAATATTAAGATTAAAATAATATCTATCATTTAAATACCTCACGAGGAGTTTTGTGTCCATCTCTTAAAAATCGTTTACAACCATATTTACCCATTAATTTTGAAATAATTGCATCTTTTGTTGATTGAATTAATTGAGGATCATCTACTGAAAATGCTGGAAAGCCAATTACTGACAAAAGACTACTATCTAACTCTTTAGAATTTGATTCTCTTGGCAACATCGACTACAAATAAGAAATTTAACTTTATACAATTAACTAACTAAACTTTAATTTTAAATCATTTTTATCACTGACTTGTAATACAGCATGGCATTTCTGAGCTTCATCTGATAATATATGTATAACAGACGATGGCCCACCTCGAGCTCCAAATAAATCTAAATCATTCATCGCTTCTAATGCTGCCTTTGCCATGCCAATACTACTTGCATTCAATTCAGGAAGACCATGATTAGACTTATCCCCTCTTTCCCAAATTCCATAATCCTGCATAATACAATTAAATAGTTATTTAAAGTTCATTGTATCAAATAATTTCAAATTAATCTTACAGGAATACAATATGCTGATTCAATATAAAAAACTAAATTTTGAATAAACGATACTTCATCTAAGTTAAACACAATTTGGAGACCTAGAAATATAATAATTATTGAAAAAATATAATTTTAAGAAGTGTACAATAATATTTTGATAAATTGAAAATTATTTCTCCCTAAAATATACATTAATCATAATACAAGTCTATAACTACAAATATTTATTAAATTAATGCAAATAATTAATAATATTAATAATGTTACTGATAAAATGTCACTTTTTTCACAATTGATTAAAACAATGGATAAAAAAAAATTATTTAATTAAAATGAATATTGTATATATATATATATATAAATAATATTTTACAATACATAATAAGAGTATTTATATATAATTTAACATACAAAAAACATAATGACATAGTTATTATATATCTAGTTTGAAAATCAACAGGCTTTTAAACCAGCTCATACGATTTTAAGATTAATAGAGAATAGTAATTTTTTGTGGTTTTTATCATACCATGAAGATATCAAATTACAATATTTAAAACGTTTTTCCCTAAATACAAGTAATTAATTACTCATAAGATAATAGGTGCAAATCAAATTTAAATTTTGTGCATTCATATATTAAAACTTATCTAAATTATTTATTTGTCTTTAGTTCATAATACATAAATCAATTTTATTCAAATTGAATTACCTGATGCTGTCATTTGTGCGAGTATGAGCAAATATAATGATACAGCATCGATTTGAAGATGTCCCCATTCATTATCACCAACAACTGTCTGACCAGTTACTGAACTATATTTAGCATGCAAAGAATCTAATGGATTTTGAGAAACTTTGAATAATTCAACTTTATCTTTTTGTTGAATCATAGCCATTAGAAGTCCACGCATCAATTTAACACAGCTCTAAAAATAATTAAAAATATTCAATATAATTTATATTATTTTATAATAATTAATGAATTGAAATAATTAAGTAATTTTACCTTATTAAAAGTATAAATTGTTGATATTCATTAATATACTTATTTATTTATTTTATAGTGTTTAAATATTTAAAAATGTAGTAAATATTACTTCAAATTTATAATTGTTATAATAAGCAAAGACATATATATTTAATAAATACTGCTAAAATTATTTTCAATAGTATTGATATTCTAATATTCAAAATATTTTTATACAATTTTATATAAAATTTAAGTTTAAATAAAACTGCTATAATAGCCATTTACTGATTGATACACAATATTTTAATGTACAAACCTTTAAGCAGAATAACAAAGTAATAAATACAATTTATACATATTTCATTTACAACTATTATTTGTTTTATACAAAATACCTGTTCCAGTTCATAAGTCTTTGCGCGATCTTCGTCCATGTCTGCATTTTTTTTACATGCCATTGATAAACCCCACACAGCCAATACTGTGTAAACATTGTCTCTAATCCAAGCATCTGGATTTACAGGACTAGCTGGAAACAAGCCAGTGACTGGATTCTAAAATCACAAATATAATATAATTTAATAATTTTTCTAAAGACAACTTATAATTAAAAGAAAGTAGATAAAAATGTATAGTTTTTACAAGGGATTGCCTTCAAAGTTGTAACTAATTTGTAGTTTCTGATAGTGTTGAGACACAAATGAAATACTATGAAAATGGTGTTTCCATAGGCGGAATTACAGAGTATTTCAGATCTCGGAAAGGATCTAGGTGCTCCATGACTCTCATCACCCTCTGTTAACACTTATGGACACACTCTAATGTTTATAAACTCTGGTTCTACCTGAGAGTGTTTCGGTTAATAATGGAATACTAAGTAATAATTTCAAATGAGTTTTCAAATAAGTTATAGGCGTGCACAGTTTCAGGTCAAGTGCAGCAAACGTTAATGCCAGCCCATTATGCTTTTCAAATCGGCCTACGAATAATTTTTTAAACTCGTATCCAAATATCTAATTATGAAATATATACAACGTATATATTTAAATTAGTAATAATTAATTCATAACCGTCACTGTATTATAATATGCTAACTATAATTTATTTTGATATCAACTTGCTAACTGAAGACATTTTTTGGTATAACCGACATGGGTGTTTTATATCGAGGATTGGACCCGAACCGTTCGGAGACATCGAGTGCACATCTACAAAGTAAGCGTAACCGTACTTGATAGCAGAGTATAATGTTGTGGACCATTTTGTGATAGTAATCCAGTTGCTGGCCGTCGTTCAGTTTATTCATTTTCGACATGGGTAATATCGATACCGTTTACGCAGAGGGCTCCGTAGACGCCGCAACACGATCGTGTGTAATATTTCTTTCGTACTGAACGAATAATCGTACTGCGAATATTCGGAAACGCGTTTGGACGTCGCGACGATTTTCGGTTTCGTAATGAGTTTAGAGAACGGATGGAACGCTAACGAGACTATAGCGAATTATTATCTCTTTTCTGCGCCGAGATTTGTGTGTGACGTAATTATGGCAGTTACGAGTAGAATCTCACGCCCGCCCCCATCCATCAACGTGACCGTCATAATTGGCCAGTTGCCTTCTATTTATATAATATATATTATAATAATCGTTTAAAACGTTAATGCAGATTACAGGTATAGCGCAACGTTATTGTTCCATTTTCTCACTCGCTCACTCACTCAATCGCTCTCTTTAGTAATAATATTTTAATCTGGATTTGTGTTTTTATCACCAATCGCGCCGACCATTATCTAATCACGTGTCCGTCGTTATCGTGTTTTTTTTTTTTTTTTTATAAATCCATAGAGCACCGCGGTCACATAATTTGTCGTGTTATCAAAACGGAACTAAATATTTTATGGACCGATCTTAAAGTGGTTACAAGGGGATGGGGGTCAATAGGGGAAATTGCCGCCTCTCCCCCTCGTTCGCGAAATAAAGTTATCAAATATTCTATTTGTAATTGATTGCGACTAAAATTTTGTCTATGTAAGTTATTGAGAGGTCGTTGTTGTATTTACATGAACATTTGATTATTTTTACTATTAAAAATTGTTTATAATCTCGTTCGTAAATATCTATCGAACAAAATAGTATACCTGCATAGTGTTTCACTACGATCACTGTAATAAAAATATATTTGTTTTTTCTAGAAATCAATATTGAGTGAAAAAAGAAAAGTGAGTTCTGCAATACTATCTTATATCAAAAAAAAAAGTTTTAATTTAGATAACGATCAAAATGATATTGACCATCCACACACATCCAAAATTTTGACGCCTTTAATTGATAGTTTAGGACCCTCAACTTCAACAAATTTGACTCATTCAGCTTCTAATAATGATACTAAAATAATAATTAAATAGATGATTACACAGATTGTATTTTTAACTAGTTAAATTCAGAAGTTTTTTTGATATCGAAAAAAACTAAAAATAATTGTTCATTATTTTCATTATTATATTATTATTATACAAATAAACAATTACACTGATATTCAATAACACTTACTTAGACTTTTGATCGAAATGCTTTTTTTAAGTATAACTCCTATGTCTATTCTTATTAATTTTATAATTTAAAATATTTTATTTACTTAAATATATTGCCTCAAAAGCCAGGGCTGGATCAAGGGTGGGGCTAGGGGGGCTATAGTCCCGGGCCACAGGTTGAAAGGGGACACAATGACTCTTTTTTTTATTTAATATAATATTTTTACTGACATATCTTTCTATAATCATATAGACGTTTTTAGTCTTTCCATTACAGTACTTATATTCGCAACTGCTAAGTTAGTAATGAATGGTAATGGTCTGATGAAATAAAAAACAAACGTAAAATTATTCGAACATATTCAGATAGTACTACAGATCAAGATAGGTTAAAAGGTAAAGAGATAAATTTATAGTCAATACTTTTTTCGTTAATAAATTATTAATAATAAATATCGTTGTATGGTGAATCAAGACTGACATCTCTATCAATGCTTTCCACCTAGTGTGACTTAACGAACAATATCTCGTTTGATAAAGTTATAAAAAAATTTGCAGAAGAAAAATCGCGAAAAATAAATTTTAAATCTTGATTAAACCTTAATGTATATTAAAATTAAAATAATACAATTTTTAAATTTGAGCGCAGTGAGGAATGTATTATTTCTACAAAGATGTTTTTTTTTATGTATGAAAACATTTTTTCGGATAGAAATAATGGTCCGATTACCACAAATAGGGTATACTTTCGGTAGAAAATCGTATCATCTTGGTACTTTATTAAGTTTAAGCCTTAGTTTAAGTCTTAGCCTTTCCCTTTATAAACAGACATTTTTCTAACCAGATATCTATAATAAAATCTTAACCGTTTCTTTTCATTTATTTTTAAAATAGAAAAATCATAATTTTTAGAGGAATCCACATATTTTTAAAACCTAAAAATTAATATTAATGTCTACAATATAATATTGTTAAAAAATACCTAGTTGTCAGTTGACAAAGTTGAATTATAGTTACGTATTATATTTAGTATTTTAAATGTTTGTTTAAATAAAGTAAAAAAACATTGCATACAAAATATAAAATTATAATAATATTAATTAATTAATTATTAATAGTGCACTATTTTAAAGAAATTTAACGATAAATAAAATAGTCAAAAAATTAGGTAGTAAGTAAAAAAAAAAAAGCCAACGGCACGTAGTGTTCCCAAGCGGTCACCCATCCAAGTACTAACTACGCCCGACGTTGCTTAACTTCAGTGATCGGACGAGAACTGGTGTATTCAACGTGGTATGGTCGTTGGCGAAGTACCCTTTGGAATTTAAGGGATTTAATACATCGATTTTTAATAATAAGAAATACTTATTTAATAAAATAATACACCAACCTTAACTAGTTGGAAGTATATGACGCAGTATTAAAAAAATTTAAAAAGCAGGAAGGTCGATTTCGGACGTTCCTCCTTCGTCCCTTTGGTTCTCGGAGAAATTTGTGGTTTAATATACTTAAGCATTAAATGCAATTAAATTGCATTAGAAAATACGATTCTGAGCAAAATTCAATAGGTATATTCAATATATTATACTGATAATCCATTTCAAAACTTTAATGACTTAGAGTAGTAAAGAAAAATGTCGAATAAAAATTTATAAAATATATTTCAATTTATAATCTAACATTTGTTGCTCTTTATAAGTACTAATGCTATTTTTGCCGCCTAAGGCTACTGCCTCTTCCCCCCATAATGCGCCCTTGTTTACGTTATCAAACGTGTGGACCGATCACGAAAAGAAAAACTTAAAACTGACAATTAATATTCATCTAATTTATGTATTTTAGTATATATGATTGATAATAGTAATAAAAATACGCATAATAGCATAATGCAATGCGAGGAAGAAACGGATTTTAATTGTGAGTTAAAAATGATTTGTGAATTAAAAATATCTATTATGAATTCAATTTTTCAAAATATAAATTTTATATAATATTTTTCTTTTAAATTATGTATAGAACATTTTTTTTATAAAAATTTTTTAGAGCATATTTCTTGTGAATAAAATATTAAATATATACATATATTGATAAATTTAAGTACTAGAAGTCCTCAGCCTTACTTATATGTATTTATGTTTACAAAATTTACAATAAATATGATTTTTGATAGAATGTAAATACCTAACAATTACATATGTATATATGTTTATTTGTTAGTAGGATACCCATCATAAGCAACCCATCACCACATGCCCACGCACTGAGCTATTGTGAACCTACTGCGAATATTTAAGTCTATAAATATATAAATATGGATTTGGGGACATATCCAACATAGACGTAAATCCAAGGACGTATTTATGGGTGGCTGAGTGGATTACAGTCCCTCCTGTAAAAGTTAGAAAAATTGGAAAAGTTTTAAAAGTTTTAAAAATTACTCGTGGAACAAGCAATAAAACATATATATATATATGATATATAAATTAGGTATAAATCATAATCATCTTTGTCTGTATTTATATATATGATGAAATAATAGTGCATCATAGTTAGGCTGAGTATTACAAGCAATTGCATTAGCATAAATTTATAAATTCAACACTCAATAGATCCATTAATGATGATCAAGTACATCCAATTACACATTGTATCCTATAGAAAATTGACCAAATCCATAGTTGATACTAGGAAAAACTTAGATTTATTTAAGCTAAAACAAAAAAAAATTGTGCCTAAAATACTTGTCATACTTTTTGTATCAATTGCATCCGCTGAACGCAGTTTGTTAACATTGTGAAGATTATATACATATTTAAGAACTTCTGGGAATTATCTTGTTGTAAGTTTAGCATTATTAAATTAATTTCATAGCTTGTAAATAATGTACGAGCTAGGCGCTTACAACTTATTATTTAGTATAATGATATATTTTATGATAGGTAAATGTTTTTTTAATTTTTTTTTTATGATAGATTAAATATCGAATTTGTATTTGTTTTACAGTACAATGATGTTTATATATTTTTATCAGCCCCCCCCCCCTGTAAAAACTTTAGATACTTGTAAGATGATCAGAATTTTGTCTAACATATTATAATGGAAATAAACTTATGTTATTCTCACCACTTTTGTAACATGAAATTTTGATTACCTGTATATTATACCAATAATAATAATATACCTTTATAGTGATAATTACACGTTATTTGTAAAACGAGCGATCGATTTCATACGCGTATTTGTATTATTAAACGATTATACCTACTATAATATAATCTATAGCAACTAAAAAAATAATATATTATAATATATAGTTGCGGTACATTAGTGTCTGTGTGAAAATAATAATAACACGCGCGTTTTGTATAATTTAATTTCGTTTTCTTCCCCAACATAACATATACGTATATATATACCTGAATTACTGCTTACGATATGTATATTAATTTCGTGTCCGCCCTTAATATATAATTCATGGTTAGGTTAGGTTAGGTTCGGTCACCACCGGGCACTGGGTATATACGATTTATGGTATACGATTGTGGGGAGATAAAATAAACAAATAAATACAAATATAATAATAATAACAACAAACGCCTATAATATATTGTTAGAATATCATGAAGGTATTTACGGACGGAAGAATGAAATATAATAATATGTATATATATATACTGTGTACAAACTTAAAGGGTGGCTTTGTTGTATATTTACTGCGCGCCGCAGGAAGACGTATATTATTGTTTGGTATTTAATTTCATTATTGTTATTATCCTCCCCTATGAGATATCATCCCCCCGCTGTATAATATACAGGTCGAACGGAGACTTATTGTTAAAACAAAAAACAAAAATTATATATAGCCCAGATCACGTATCGTAAAAAACGTGAATACGATTCCATATATATATATGTATGTATAACTATTAAACTTTGACCACCCTGTATGCGCACACCACACACTTTATTATAATAATAAATCCGTTCGTGGCGGTGTAATACGTTTTTTGTACAAACATTATAGTAATGAAGAATATATAATATACATAGGTATATTTATAATATTCTTGGCTTTTAGATCGAAACGATAAAATAAAATATAGAAATTAATGTCCCGCGGCTATGTGTTTTACATATACCTTTTACGCGGTAAGTACATATATACAATACAATATTATGTTTACCTAGCTAGATATATGATTATTAGGTACCTATACATAACATAATGTGGTAACCTGCAGGACGATGTACAATTCAATATATTATTATCGCCATCGAAATTGAATACTTACAGCTCCGAACCTAACCTATATATCTATTATGTTTAAAAATAAAACTGTATACTATCAAAATTAATAGGTATTTAAACGAATTGTTTTTTTTTTTAATTTTTAATGTATATTTTATGTTATTTTTCGAACACATCTACATGTATTATAAATACTTATAGTATATATTTATATACCGAATTATTGTGTAAAAAATGAAATTATTAATTGAATATTAATTAGATAGGCGCCCACTGATATATCACACTATTACATACCTAATAATAATATTAAACTTAAATGTTTGAAAAACGAAAATACAACCTAAATCAATACGTTGCGTAGAATATGTATAATTTCATTTTTCATTATTTACTGGTACATGCATTCGCAATAATGAAAAACGTTGGATTTTTAATGAATAATTCAATAAAATTGTAGGTATTCGTTAGAAATATGACGTAAAGCAGAATTAAAGTATTGTTGAAGGGAAAAGTTAAAAACAATATACCTATTTCACATTTTACAATATATTAAATAGAAAATTATAATAATTATAATGCCTAGATACTAAATTACCTAACGGACTAATAAATTAAAATACTATTAAACCCATGTACCTATCTACCTACCTACCTTTTTATTGTATTTCAGGTATTTGTATTTATATGTCATTCATCGTTAATTATATTTTAAATAGACATGAATTATAATTACCTATTCTTATTTTTGAATTTCTCTTATAGAAAATTCTCCAACTACTCTTTCTACTCTTCTCCAAAATTAATTCGAAATGAAGTAATTTATATATATATATATATATATATATATATTAAAATGTTATCGAGGAAAAAAATATATGCCAAACAAATTATTTAATATTTTAATACCCAACTAAAATAAAATTACATAGATTGGTAATTTAATATTCCAAATTATAACATTATGAAAAATTCCTTTCATATATATATACCTCGTATATCAATAGGTCTAGGTCCTACTTGCTCATTGTTAATATATGCCTATTATGTTTTTAAAAAAAAATTGATACAGTTGAATAGATGTAATAACTATAGTAAGCCTAACGTAACCTAATTGTTCCTGAATAAAACACAGTTATATATTTTTTTATATAAATAATATTTAAGAAATTAAAAACATTAAACATATTAATTTTATTAAATTTATATAAAAATATTAATTATCATTCTATTCATTAATATTATTATTTTTAATTTGTAACTATTGACTTTAAAAAGTTTCATAAAGCGAGTTTGTTGAAGTATTCACGTAAATTATAATGTAGCTTTATATTTACCAAGACCAACTGTCTAAGAACAAATTATATAATGTTTTAATTGGTTACATAATGTTTTATTATATTATGTCTTATTTAATTTTTACAACGGAAAATTATTATTGATAAAATAAACTTAACATTAATTTGTATAATAGTTAAAATATTTAAACATTTAAAAAAATGGGAAAGTCGATTCCGCATATTCCTCCTTTGTCCCTTTAGTCCTTGGAAAAATTAGTGGTTTATTATAATTAAGATTTGAACACAATGATATTGCATTAAAAAATAAGATTGCGAAACTTCATATAATACTGATAAACCGTTCTAAAATTTTCCCACATGTGTAAACTGCATTTGAAAGTACTCAAAATTTTTTTAAGTACCTATATTTACAATTGAATTAATTATCATGAAAAATTTAAAATCAATTTCTTCAAAATTACGACTTCCGTGATTTTTGTCGATTTCCGTAATTTGTTTAGTAGTTTTTTTCTTTCTCAAAGAAAAGTTTTTGAGAAATTCGAAAAATGAGTTAAATAAAGTACCAACTAAATGCAATTTGCTACTGAAAGCATACCCTAATCGTGGTAATCGGACCATTATTTTTATCAGAAAGTGTCTTCATACATAAAAAAACATCATTGTAAAACCAATACATTCCTCGCTTCGCTCAGAATCTAAAATCAATACCTTCTTCAAATAATTTGCGTTTGAAGTATTGAATAATTTTGAAAGTAATTTTATACCTACAAATTTTTTTATAGCTCTATTGCGTGTTAATAACGTTTAGGTATTTATAATTTATTTACAGTTTAAATTAGTAAACTTTTTGGTTACATTTTGCTTGGTTTAATGAATAAACTTGCGAATAAGAATCTTTCTATCAAATTTCTTTCTAATATAGTTGATTCAATGATTTTATCATTATAACGCTTTTTCATTTGAATTTTTTTCTGTCGCATACGATTTCGGTGAACTATGTGACTGATACAGAAAAAAAAAATGTTTTCGATTGTAAACTCGATAGGTTAGGTTAGGCTAATTTATTCTTACCTAATTCGAAACGATAACAATATTAAACACATTTTTCCGACATCGATGTGATTAATTGACGTAAAACTTCGTCGATATTAATATCTTTTGAATAAAGAAGATAATTACTTGTACTTATTATTTAATATTTAATTAAAATTTTTTTTTGTATTATAATCTAAATCTAATCGATATTGTTATCGTTATTTAATATTATTATAATACTACTTATTATTATAATATTACTTACTACGAGTATTTTAATTTAGAATAAATAGGATCATTAACACTGAATAATTCGTTGTTATAATGTAATTCATTATTATCTACATGTGTCATATTGTTTGATAATTGAATTAATTGTTCTTTTGTTCAGAAAAAAAAATTATCAACGATATTATGTAAAATAATTAGGTAACAAAAATAATAATCATTGCTCATATATGTATACACTCTTTTTAGCCAGACTTTATTATTCTATTTGAACATGTATATATATATATATATTAAGTGAATTTTATTTATATTACTTTATAATATTTTACAAATTATTGATTATTTATAAATACTACGTATATTATAAAATTGTAATTGATATAACAATTATATATATAGAATTTTTGACAGTATGTCTGACAAAATTACTTAAATATATTAAGATTAACACAATGAGTTATTTTTGTTGCATTTATATCTTATGATGTAATAATATTATTTTAAATGTTCTGACAATATAAATAATATTATTATACGTCATATTTTACCTAAGTAGAATTTTTTAACAGTACTATTGATATTACTTTTAAGATTTAAAAAACATTCTTCCAAATATTGTTATTATTTATATCATTTATTAGTACATAATATTATTATAATGAACTTTTCAAAGAAATGTTGTGACAATAATATTTTATACCATAGGTATAGACTATAACCTTGTATATGTAACCTTTTTGTTTTTTTTCTATTCTGTTCTCCCTAAATATGTAATATTCATATACGCGTAACTAGGTCATTTTTTATGAGAGATGAGGGGGCAAATTATATTTTATAAATGTTGAATAATATAATATTGTATTATTGTAATATATAAGTTTCGATTGGAACCTTGATAAAGTGGTACGATAATTTTCCATAAATTATGAAAGCAATCAACTTATTATTTGATTTTACCATAATATATAACTCGTACCTACATTAAATGATAAAATAACGTAATTCGTATATTGATTCTGTATTGATCATAGAGACTTGAACATATTTTTAAGACATTTCATATAATATTTTATATAATAACATGTTACATTACATAGTTTATTATATATCTGATTCACTGACTGAGTTTCTCTCAGAATAGAATTTTCTAATGCAATATCATTGTGTTGATACCACTAATTTCTCCGAAGGCCGATGGGACGAAGGAGGAACTTCTGGAATCGACCTTTCCGCTTTTTTTTATTATTGTTATTATTTGATTACTGGACAATAACGAAACTCTAGTTTCAAGCTTTAAACCATATGTCGATTGCGTTCCTAAGAAACTCTCCGTCTTAAGAAAATAAAATGTCTTATTGTTTAGCGACAATTCTACGATATTTTGGCTTCTCGCAGTGCCCGTCACATCTAGAAAATTACTATTTTTTCAGAATCACTTTTAGCTCTAATAAATAGGACAGAATGGGTGATGAACGTTTTACAATTAATACCACATAGTACGGAGAAAATGTAGAAGTTAAAAAAACATTGTGTACAGACTGTGCGTAAAGAAATAGGTTTTCTTGTTCTAAGCAGCCACCGGTACATTACGTCGTTGTCGTCTGGGATTTTCATTGTTTAAGTAAAATATTAAAAAATCAAGTTAATCTTATACGACTGCAATCAAATTCAGCTGTAACTTTAAGGACACGGATTTTCAAACAAAAAAACCATTTTTGTCAATGTCCATGACATTCATGACAAGCGTGAAGTGAATTTTATACACCAAATAATTCTAAAACGAAACTTTTATTTTGAATTTTGTTTTTTTTTTTAAAAATTATACAGTATAATAAAATTAGGTAACGTATATTTTTGTTATAAAATTCTAAATTTTGTATATTTAAAACAAATTTAAAATTATAAATAATTATTAATCATTAAAAACTATAGTTAAATTTAATTAACACATTTTTTTGTTAATTCTTCTTTATGTTGAGTTTGCATTAAATTCATTAATTATGCAATGAAAATTAATGTCTAATATCTTCTCGATTTATAATTTATAAAACAGCCTTATCTGCAGTTGTTATTTCTATAATTCTTTTATCTTTACTAACATCAACTTGCAATTTAATCTAAAATTGTTTATTGCTATTGAGCCTATTTGCAGAGTTATTATAATTTTGATAGCCGTTTAAAAAATTAGAGTGGCGGTTACCCCCTCCTCTATCTGTCGCACAGTCACGTCGAAACACATAAAAAATTAAACAAATATACAGTGGTCAGGAATCACCGTGAGATTTTTTTTCATTTACAGGGAATTAAAAGGGAAAAAAAGACTCAGGGTCAAATATAGTCGCTCGCGTTCGCAATCACAATCCAACATAATAACGACGACGATAATAATAATAATAATAATACGATAATTGTCAATTAGGAAAACGAAAATAAGCCGAAACGTTAGGCAGCACGTACCCGCGATGAGATGACTATCTCTTCGCGGATGCGGTCGTACTCGTGTGTGCGATGGCCGCGTTTCTCTTGTGACCGCGCGCGATTGATTCGCAGGCGGTATAATAATAATATTATAATAATATGTACCTACGTATAACATGAGAACCGAGAACCGTGGAGGGCGTGTTTAAACAAGACGAAAATTATCACGTTTTAAAATCGCGCCTATATCACTATTTTAATAACCGTTTCTCGTATACAATTATAAAGTGTTTTCGTAATAACATACGATAATGTTATATAGATATAAATGGGCAAATGTAAGTATAATGGAACTACTATACGACTACAATATTAAAATAATATTGTCTTTGCAGAGAAAGAGAGAGATAGATAGATAATATTTAGGTGTTATATGGTCAAAGATGTTTCCATTAATTTCTACGAGAGTCGGGGCTTGAATTTGAAAAATAAATTTTAACGTCATAAATCTTTTGTGTTGCCTATTTTTTTTTTTTTTATCGTTGGTTCTAAAACGTAATTTAATATTTACTGAATGTAAATATATACTACCACTATAAGTTCCCATTTCTGGGTTGCTATAAGCGTCTCTCCCAATAAATAATTATCCCCGTACGTCTTATACAGCACACTATAGGTATATGATGATAAATATAGCTAAGTGAAAACTAAAATTAAAAAGAAAACAAATTTGTTCTATTATGATACTTTATGTCCTAAACTATAACTATGTGCCAATAAATTAATAACGTTTATATATTTTTACGTTATGTTATGTTTCATAATTTACCTATTAAACAATATTTCGTCATATTATGTTATTGTATTGTTATTATATTATTCATTTTGCATTAATTGTTTTTCGTTTTTCGTTCGTTCACAGATTTAAATCGTTTAGATTATAAACTATAATAATAGACAATCCTAATATACGTTACAGCAAATACTATAAATTACTGTATGAGATATAATATTGTATAAATATTACAGTGTAGAATTTGATGTGCAATTACAAAAAAATCTAACAAATATACAAACATTTATTTTCTCCATGCGAATTACTTGAGACTTTGATAGTATACGTAGTGTACGTATCATGATTTTTTTAAATAAAATGTTGAGAGTTTACTCATAGGCACAATTAAGTGGGTGCTAGAAACTTTTTTAGCCCACCATAAATAATTTTTTGATATACCTAGTGTATTGATATACGTATATAAAAGACTACGACTGTTTTAAAATTTTAGCACCATCAAAATTCGAAATCTAGTTGCGCCTGTGAGTATACTCCGTACATGGAGTATAAGCCTATTGGATATAATACGTATACCTTTAGTTGATTCTCGATAATTCGAAATAAAAGAAATTAATGAAAAACTTATCAAATTTATAAATAAATATAATCAAAACATAAGTATAATCTATATAATTATGTGTATTGTGTGTAGTTTCAAATTATATAAATAAATCGTACAACATTTAATATTAGGTATGATAAACAATATTATGATTAATTTATTGAATTATGTACAATACATTTTTCATTAAACAATTTGTAATTTTTTTCTACCATATTGAATTTTATTTAACTTGTATCGTATACTTGACAAATAAAATAAACTATTTATAGTTAATACTTTAAATAAACAATTTATTTTAAACACAACAAGATTTATTTTAACATAAAAGTGCAATGTTATAAATGTTAATAAAAACAGTTGAGACGGTGGCACGATGACGTTTAGTTGACTCGACCTACTCATTTTTCTTTTAATCAACCCATGTTTATAAATTTACTTAATTTCCCAATACTTAAATATTTCAACTATTCAAAACTAGGTTAAATAAGTAGATGTACCTAAATAAACTAAATACATTGTTTTTCTTCGAATTATTTCGAGATTTTCAAACCTAACTATTACTTCAAATTATTAAAAGTTTTGAATTTTCTATTGAAAGTTTGAATTATCGAAATTCAATTATTTCCATTTTTTCGTTTATATCACTTCAACGATAAGGGTTCTGAAAAAAACTCAATAATTTAATTAATATATTTAAATAATTCCCATTCATTTAGTCTATTGATTAAGCAACTTTATTAAAGATTGAAATTAAAGATTGCATTCTCGAGGGGATATACAATTTTTTTGTTTAAAACTTTTTATAATTTTTACCCATTTTTATGACAAATTTTCTTTTATACAACATTGTTTACGAAATACGATTATATCTTATTATTGAAAATTAATTAAATGATCTTTGAATAATATTATATGGATTAATAGTATTTATTCGTATTCTTTAATTATAAATAAATACATAATTATTTTAACTATATTTTTATATACGATTAGTATTTATAGCTATACCTATAATATATTGTCTCTTATTATTGTCTTTCTTTCAACTTCTATAATAACTTCGAATAATATTAATCAATATTATGTAAACGTATATTAAATTGATATTATTAATTGTTAGACAAGAAAGTATTGGTATATGACACAAAATTGTTAGTTCATATAATAATTATTAATAATTTATGTTATAGTCATAGACTATGACTATGACGCACAGTGATTATTTAGCGATTATACATAATAACTACTAGTCATTATGTTTAATGACTATTTCGGTTAGTTAAAGTAATTTATTTATTATATTATCCAGTTAATATTCATAATTACTAGTATGATTTAGTTAAAATATTAATAATTCTCTTTAAAAATTAATCACATTATAGTAGGTACGTCAGATAGTAGGTTGGATGAGTTAGTCGTTGTTGTAATTTTTCTTGATATTATTATTTTATAATTGTCGTCGTCGTGGATTGTAGATTATCACAGACAAGACAAATTAAATAAATGCATTTATTTTGTCAAAATCATAAATAATAGTTAATTTCAAAATTTAAATCTTTATTAGTTTAAGATTTAGGCACTACAACTGTAATGGAAAATGGTGCTTTGTAAATTATAATAGATGTAAATAAAAAAATCAATGTTTTTTGCATTTCAAAATTTCATAGTATTTACTGTAGTCTTTTTTGTTCAAATAAATTAGAAATAATAAAGTAAATCTAAAATTGTATTAAATAAATACCCATATTATACTCATATATAATTTTATAACAGCTATAATATATAATAATTAATATATCTATAAGTAATACAATTATTTATTAATTTATTATCACATGGACTTAGAAATATAAACATAAACTTTGTTTAGATTTTATATACGACTATTAGGATAAATCAGTAGATATTATTTATAAAGCCTAGAATTATTAGTTTGATTGTAATTTATAAAGGTACCACGAATAACCCTAACTGTCCTAACAGCTTTTAATTAAAAACAACAAATATAATTACTGTAACGTAGTATATAAAATACATCTCCATGAGTATTTTAAATATTATTTAACCCTTTCTGATAATTTTTTAGATGTATATTATAGTTACCTACAGAGCTATAAATTAAATTTGGTATCTTATAAAACTACTTGGCTCACATACGAGATATATCTAGGTACCTGTATAATATTATATGCTATGTATTATCATTGATTAATTAATGAATAATCAATCAATAGTATTATATTTATGAATGATAGCATGACACATATACTAAACTTAATTTTTAACAAGCGTATTCTAAAATTGGTGAATATTTTACGTATTTCACGAGTAAATAACACATTACAAGTCTTCGAAACACCCGATTCGATAGGTATAACGAACGAATTGACATAGTAAGTCGTTAATTATATTTTTCTATAAATTATTAAATCACATATAGGAGGAAATTGATAAATAATAGAGAATAAAATAAGATGAAAAAACGTAAAATCGAGTCTTTTTAATATGCACAAAAAATTTATAATACCTACGAGACTTTTTTTTTTTTTTTAGAAGTTTTAACGAATTCAGCTATATTGGATTATAATTTTTTCGTATTAATTATATCTACGTTTTTCTATATTTCGATTAAAACGAGAAAACTTCTAAATCATAAAATGACGATCATCCTGTATACTTAAAATAATCCGTTTCTATACCGTGTTCGTGGTATATGCGCGGTGTTATACGGTTAATCGCGGTAGTTAAATATTATAATATCAGACGTAATGGTCGAAAATTACTAGGTATTATAGTGAATGGGAGGCTTGAGAAGATTTCGCGTCGTTCGTCTTTATATACCTATACCAAATGAGGAGATTTATTTTGATAACATTATATATACCTACGCGTGTCCTCGGTATCTTGAGCGATTATTTTTTATTTTCTGTCATTATAATACATTTTCCGTGGGAATCATTTTACGTTTTTTTTTCTGTACATCATTTTCATTGTTGAGTAAGCTACGAATTCGTGTTGTGAAAATTCAAGTTTATTTATGAACTTTTTTAATATAATTATTTTGCATGTCATTTTGACGTCAGTTTTATATAAAAAATAATTTTTATATAATTATTGGCAAATTAGTTAATGATAAGTTTCAAAACGTTCTACCAAAAATAAGGGTCCCGAAGTAATTATTCGACAAATATCAATCGATTTGGCAAACAAAATATCTATATATTTATATCTATAATGTAATATTTCTGAATAATTTTGCTACAATTTTTTTTTTAATTTTAAAACCAATTTTCATTAAGATGTTAAAGTGCGATTTTGTATATAATTTAGAAATCTAAGCAAAGCAAAAACGTAAAAAATAAATATATTAATAGGCAAAGTGTATTGGTTTAAGAATAATATGTGCTTTTTTAAAAAAAAATTATTTTATTTTATTTTGTATGTACGTAAACACATTTTTGTGAAATAATTATGGCCCGAGTATCATAAATAAAGTATGCTTTCGATAGAAAATCAGGTCGTTTTTTGAATTTCTAAAAAGTTTTTCTTTGGGATCCTAAAAACTATTGAAATATGGTTGATAAAAGATAAAATTCGCGGATACTACATTTTTAACGAATTTGAATTTTATTATTTTATGATTATTAATTTTTCTTTTACACATTAATTGATAAAGAAAGGCAATTTATAAAAGTAAATATTATCAGTATATTGTATACCTGAATGAATTTTATTCAGAATCATTTTTTCAAAGGCAATAATATTCAAACTTGATTATAATATAACACAATAACATTCCACCACTAAATTCTCCGGGGACCAAAAGGACAAAGAGGGAACATCTAAAATCGACTTTTTTATTTTTACAACAATACTATAAATTACAATCAGTGTTTACTTCTGACTTTGTGTCCTGGGGGTATTGTAAATTTTTGGGTGTCCAAAAATATACTAAATATAAAAACATCCACTATTACTATTTTTAATTTTTAATTTTCAATATTATTACGATTATATCCCAGGGTGATAGAACATTGTTTTAGGAGAAACAATATTCCCTCCGGTTACAGAATTATCGTTTCGTCGTTTAGGCCAAATATTATAAGTCAAATATACTTAAAAACACGTTTAATGGTAACCTAGTTTTTGTGTTTTTAGCCTAAGGTAAATTGTTCTTAAGACACATAATTATTAATTTATAGTAGTTTATATTTATTTATAGATATTGTTTCGATATCAAAATGTTAAGCGCACAATTATAACAAGTCCGGAATTTTATTTATATCATAAACAATTTAATCGCTTTTGAACATGTAGTGTAATATAAATATAATATATTATATTCATTTAATTATACAAAACATATTCTAATGATAATGTGTATAAGAAACCCATTAGGAATTTAAAAGGAACAATTATAATTATTAGCCTAATAACAATAGTTTTAACTATATAAATATGGTACATGTATTCTACGTAATATACCAGGACATAAATCCGGTGTAATACCGAAAAAGAAATATTATAACTAGAGTTATTATTAGTTTGTAAACTGTGCTCTCCTGGATAATTTAGTATTTATGATATTTTTTCCTTTTAATAATATTATGAACGTATACGTTTCGCGGTACTTAAAAAATTATTTTAAAGGTATACCATGAAAATATAATCCAGGCAATGAGAAACAAACAATAATAATTGAAAGTCGCGTAATGAAACAATCGCTCTGTATACAACACAAAATTAGGAAAGAAAAAAATAAAATAATTACGCTCGTGTTATACGTGATCACTATATAGAAACCGCCCAATTATTATTATTATATTATTATTAGGTATATTATATTTATATATATATATATATATATATAAACCTACGTAGTTCGATCTGTCACGAGAGATAACGCGATATTATAACGTATATTATAAAATCGTCTCGTCCGGAGACTGTAAACGGCGGCGTTTTTAAAACGAAAACCCCTTTTTTTCTTTCCTTGCTTCTCGTTCTCCGACACGAAACTCGTCGTAAAATATATTATTACAACAACACCGGATTATAATAATAATAATAATAATAATAATAATAGTATACGAAATCGTCGTCGAAATTCACCTCCACCTATCGATATACGTATTATATTATATTATCGTTTCATCAATCAATCGCGATTGCTGCTGCGGCTCTCTGCTGGGGCCCGACGCATGTTTCGGGAGGACGGTGCTATATATCACCCAGTGTGTTATTAATACAATAATATTATGTATATGTCGTTAGGAATTACGCCGTGTAAATACCGCGATAGACACAAAAAAAATGTTTTTTTCTTTTCAAATATACCTAATATCGATTTCGGAGTGATCGCGACGGGTAAATCGGTTCGATTAATATTAATTTGATTCGATTTAGCCAACGCAATCAAATTTATTGTTATAAATAACAAAGGAAAAAAAACCATACAATATTAATCGCTATGTCCATATAATGCGCGTGTAATAAATTCTCAACCGTTTTCGCAGCCGGTGTATCATCGAGACGCAATTTTCCTTGTTTGTTTCGATCGCAATATTATTATAATAATTATAATAAAACATCGATTATCTGATGGTCCGCCGACATATTTTGTTAATGAGGGGATGATGTCTGTTCATTCGTATTTTTAAAAATAAAATAAAAATTAACTAGTATTATTTTAAGTATTATTTATTATATTTTCTACGTTTGAATGTCTGATCAGTACCTATATAGGGTTCTTGCTCCTTTTTTACTAAAAATGTTATTGTTATGTAAGTTATAAATCCATTTTTGTAAATATGAAATTAATTAAGAGTTTTTTTTATACAATTTTTTGCAAATTCAAGTATTATTTTGTTACATTCGTGTAATTTTTGATACTTTGTAAATTTTTACATCAATATTAATTTCTTGAAAATCTATGAAAATTTCAAACAAATTACCTATTTAATTTTCAAAATATTGTAATATTCCATCTATTTAAATTTATTCATTTAATTTTTTTTTATTTGCTACTAATTTTTCTATACTAATAATTCACAAATAAAAATTAATATAATTTCGTATTTTTTTTTTTAAATAAATACATTTTTAGTATATTTTTCATATATAATGTTATACATTTATTACAACAGTAATGCAATTAATTTCGTAATTTTTTAAAAACAATAACTTCGAGTCCAACTGATGAGTACCTTAATAATATATTAAATATTTTAATTTTAACTACAGTGGTCAAGCTTAGAATTTTTTTTTTTGACAATTGTTCTGTTTAACATTTGTTTTTATTACCTTTATCTAATGTGGTGGGTCTAGAAAATTTTTACAAGAGGGGTATATTAATCTATTTTTTATAAAAAAAAAAAAATAACACAGATTGAAATATTTAATATATAATATTCCTAATTAATTATTTAATATATTTATACAATTTATACATAGTAACTTCTTGTCTCCTACAATAAAACGTTTTTAAAATATTTAAAGTAAATTATAAGCATTTATTTAATTTCTAAATATATAATTATAAAGCTATTCCAAACTTTTTTCAGGGTCTCTCGACTGGAAAACACGTGCCTGTGTGACCCTCTCCTTGGATCCACCTCTGAATATGGAAAAAGTGTTGATTATTTGTTATTTTTTGTTATCTTGAATTCTTGACGGATAGTTATTTTTTTTAAAAAAAATTACCAGTTTTAACTTCAATATTTTGTAGTTTTTGTACAGTAATGCATTGATTCGATTATATTATTAGAGAACGTTTGATGGAGATAAATCAATAAGAAAATTATAATTTTTAATTATGTTTTCAATATACTAAATTATAAGTCCATGTTTAAAAATAAATTCATATTTTTTAGCATATTATTGTATTTTTAGTTTTTAAAAGCATATTTATAAGAATTTTTGTGCATATAATTCCGTTCCTTAATTTATTACCTTATATAAAACAAATTATAGTTTTTTTTTTTTTTAAATAAATAATGATACATAGTAATAGATGAGTGTTATAAACTATGTTTGTATAATACGTATAATGTCACCTAATAAAATGGTATTACTTAATGAAAAATAATGAAATTTTGAAATTTCAAAAAGTATATAGTTTTTATTATATATTTTATAGTTTAAGAAAAATCTTAATTGATAGACATGGTGGAAGAAAAAATTAAAAAAAGTGTGCTCCTGCAGTGGGTGTGCATTAAATATATATTTAAACCCTGTGAGGTGTTAACATTGCGATGCGGTGCGGTTAAAAAAATATCTTCTTGACGCAATATACAATATAATATATTACTATTATATTGAATAACACAATATTATCTGCCGTGGTAACACAGCGCAGTTATCAATGTTTCCGATCGATCGAAACGATATTCAAAAGGTGAGATTGGCTCGAACAACTCCCACATAATTTTGGGGTGAACATTTTATCGACCGCGAAGTGTACAATACTAATAATCCATCGTATATATTATGATCTTATAAACGTATATATATATATAGAAGGCGTTTGTATACATCGGTACTACAAAAACGCCATTGAAACAATTATTTATGACATCTATTCGCCCGAGTGCTAGTTAACGATTTGCATCAGAAACGAAGGGGAAAATATTTAAAAAAAAATAAATAAATAAATAAATAAAAAAACAAAAAACAAAATATATGACCGAAAACAGCGTTTTTTAATATTATTTTTTCGAGATAAAACATCAAAAATGTTTAAACATTAATAATCATTATTATCATTATTATTATTATTATTATTAAAGCGCCTCAACGGCCAGACACCATGCTGATACGTTTGGTATACCCACCTTTAAAACGCTATTATTTATACACGTCAATTATTTCGTCGCCACAACAATGGGAAATAATTACTTACCGCCGAATTAAATACCTCTAACCGACTGCGCGTTGTAACATTATATTTTATATCATTTTAACCGTTTCGTTATTTTATCGATTTTATAATACTTATTGTTGTACCTATATCGTATTATGGATAATTTATATTATTTTATTGTGTTTTATTTTTATTCATATATATATAACAGGCGCAATAAAACGTATACCTATTATTTATTAAACAGTGTTTGAATTGGAAAAATTACATTAGAGGAAAATAAAAAATAAAAAATAAAAATTACATGTCCCCCGAAAACCTAATTGCATTGAATTCTTTTGATTTGTTATAGAAATATTTTTTTAAAAAAGAGAGGTAATACGTCTACAACCAAATCAAGCTCTGCTTATTCAATATGGAAATGGATATTTTTTTTTTACAATTATTATAATCAGTAGTTGTTTAAGTATGTAGGATTTGGCAAATAAATAAATTAACATGTTTATAGCCTCGTTTATGCCCTTCTAACAACAAGCTATGCTATCTAGCTGGTAACAGTCATCACATGGTAAGGGTTTAAAGATGATTCTTGGTTAACTAGACCATGATGTTTTAGTTAACCAAATGATTGGGATTTTCATAACCTGTAGCTTAAGAACTCAAGAGTCGAACTCGGATTCTCGTGTGCTGAAATATATGTTTAGATCACTCGGATTAACCCTTCCCTATAAGTTTCATAAAATATTGCTGCACTGAAGTGAAAAATAAAAACATAATGTTAAAAATATTAAAAAGTTGATTCATCTATGAGTATATTATAAATTTATACAGTGAGCATATTTTTACAATTTTTTATCTAGTTTGACGTATTTCCAACAAAAAATGTGTAAAAATTTTTAAAAAACTAACGAGAAATAAAATTAAAATTTCATATATAACTCAGTCTAATAATAATAAAATAGTTAAGTTAATTAAAATCGGATAAGCATATGTATCTGTGTATAATAAATTCAACGGTTATTTTGTAAACTTTGGGTTGGTTTTGATTGTGTTAATTAGTTATAAATTTATAATTATTCATAACTCAATGTTTGACCTGGTGGATTACACTACAAAGAGATTAATTACCACTTCTTTTTTTAAAAAAAAAAAAAAAATTGTTTCAATTTATAAAGGATGCATTAGGGGTTTCAAGTTTTTAGGAACGAAAATTCTCAATATTCCTAATTTGTTTTTGGGTATATAAGTATACTGTATCAATATATTAATTTTTTTTAGCAAATTCAAACACCATTGAGTATACTTATACTCGTTATAGACGTTATATGTAGGTAGAGGTGAATGGCCACACAAAAATGTAAACCACCATTTAATAGTTAATTTGTCTACCTATTCATAAAAACAATGTATGATGATATTTTAATACTACTTCTCTACTACCGCCATTTGGGTTTTATGCGAAAACATTATAAAATGAAATTAACCAGACTCGGTCGGAATTTAAAACCGAATAAAAATATATATTTGGAAGGTATGTACTCGTGCAAACGATAAAACGTTTACGATATTTGTCGCAAAAAATTGTGTTGTAAGCAACGTGGCTATAAATCGAGCCAATAAATGTAGGTACTCGTATTTATTTAATTGGAACCGAATGCATCGTATACGATTTTATGGCGATATGAAAACTACGATATAGGACAGGTTATATTTTTATCGGTCTCGGTAGCGACTTAATCGTTTAGGTGAAAATAATGTTCAAGATATAATATGTTACTCTGTGTTACACCGTGCGACGAGGGGATGCGTCTATGGTGCGTGTGATGATCGTATCGAAAACTGCATTTATCGATGTCTCTAGTAGCCGTGTGACGATTAAAACGAGGTTTACAGATAAAGATGGTTTATAATTTCTATTGGTCGCCCGACGAAAAACGAAAACAATAAATACAATAAAAGTATATTGTGTTCCTGCCTCTATACAGAGTGATCGCAATATTATGTTACAAGAAAAACGGGGTTAATATATTTGGAATTCCTATGGAATTCTCATCGTTTTTGCAGATAACATTGACACCCTGAACATCTTGTACATAGTAATATATTTATTTATTTTGTTTTATTATTTTTTGTTTTCTATAAAATAATGGATGATTAATTGATCGTTAATCGTTATTACTTATAATTGAATTGGAGTAGAATAGAGTATAGCTTGCATACTACAAAATAAAAAGTATTATTATTATTTTTATTTATATCCTTCTTAAAAAATACAAATAGACAAAGTAATAAAGAGATAGTTTTTTCCACGATTTATACGCTGAACGAACGTTGTAACTCTTGTTAAACATTGTTACGGGTAAAAGTGAGTAGATATAATAAAGTTATAATAATCATGTGTGTACTTGCTTATAAATTACTATTAGAAATATTCTTTAAAATAAAGCGTTCTTATGGAATTTCATTGAATATATTGAAAAACTAACAATTTACCATTATTTATACATTTTTAAATTTACATATCTATTGTTACCTATTTATTAGTTATTACATAAAAAGTGATAAATAATAATTGTTATCCTATTCAATATGTTCTATAATAACAATATCATAAAATAATTGAATTAAATCATGTAGATTAGGTTAGGTTAATCTATCTTAAGATATGATCACATATATATATATTATTTTCTCGTTTCTTTTAATTAAAAGAAATTATAAATTTATTATTTTTGTTATCTATATTACATTCGTTAAAACATAATCATATTTTTGTAAAATACTTTGTGACTATTGTTAAAGTAAGTAATGTATTTAATTTAATTTAAGCATATTTAAAATCATAAACAAATAGGTTTAATTATGAATTTATCATGGAAATTAAACTATAATTTATTAAAAAAATTAATAAATCTACAAATTAACAGACAATATTATAATATATATTTATAAAGTTATATTCTTAAATATGATTAAAATCATATAAAATTTTTAATTTTTGCGTTAATTAGTAGTAACTAGTAAGTAAATAAAATAAAACACACTGACAAATAAATTTGCATTAAAATACGGAAATAAATGTTGTAAATAAAACCGTTAAGGAAAACTATTCTATAGCTACGTAGAATGTAATATTTTAATATAACTAGTTTTAAAAATTGTTATTTAAATAAATTTGTCAAATTATGTGTTTATATTATAAGATTTACAAAAAAAAAAAAATAATAATAATAATAACAAAATTTGATTGGTTTATATTATAAATATGTTATTTCATCAGAGCAACTGAAAATATTAACATTTTTTATCTTTTATAATTTAGTCAGTGACAGCGCCAGAGTTTTATTCTAGGGCGGGCCAACTGAGGGCCGACGTATTTTAAGGAGGGCTATGAGTCAAGATCTAAAAAAATTTTAGGCAGTATTTCTATTTGCTTCTGTTGGGGAGTGTGGTTGATTAATGCCATAAAACGTTTATAATGAACCATTTTTAGACAATAAAATATTATAATACTCATTATATTAATAATAATAACTATAGTCTATAATAACTCTTTTTATGCAAAAAAATGTGCGCTTACAAGCGGCAGAAAACACTGGAATAGTTATAGCTATAGTAAAAAGTTTAAATAACTCAGAAAAAGCTGTTAAATATTATAACTGTTTATTATTAAATATTATTTATACAATTAAAAATGATAACTTTTTTTCTTGTCTTCTTATATTTTATAATATAACAACACAATAATAATTTTAATGACCTTATAAGTTACAATAAATTTAGGGTGGGTCAGTGGACAGGCCATGGCCCGCCCTTGACGCGCCGCCACTGTATTTAGTGTTAACTATAACATTTTCGTAAATCAAATTATATTTCAAGTTTTTTAGTCATTATTTAAAAATTTAATTTAGTTTGTTAGGTTCCTAAACCTACCTATTTATATTTAATGTTAAACTTGCGAAATAATTCTTGTTAATTATATGATGAGAAAAGAAATATTTATTATTTATTTACGAGTGAAATAAATCAAACCATTTATTAAAACTTAAATATTTTTAAAATTATAATATATTTGCTTATCTAGATTATTGCATAAAAATTGTATAATTAAAATCTCATTTATCATAATATATTTACATAAAGCTCACCTTTCATTAATAATTACTCCATATGATACTTTGATCGTTATTATTATTATTATTATAGATGCATTTTAGATTCCGAGGGAAGAGAAGTATGAATTGGTTTTAAAATAATGTTTTGTTTTTTTGTGTTTGAAAATATATTTTGCATAGAAATAATGGTCCGATTATAATGAATAGGATATGCTTTCGGTAAAAAATTGCATCTAGTTGGTACTTTATTTAGCTCATTTTTCGAATTTCTCAAAAGTTTTTCGTTGGTCGAGGAAATACTACTTAAAAATAATAAAAAAATTCACAGAATTCGTAATTTTGACGAAATTGAGTTTAAAATTTTTCTTGATTAATGAAATATTCTTTAAATTAAAATTATTTTCATAACTAATAAAATTTTGAACGTAGAAACTTGAATTTGTTTTTGTCTTATCATTGCATTCAATTCATAATTATAATTAATTACTAATTTATTCGAGACCTGAAGTGACGAAGGAGGAACGGTCGAAATCGACCTTCCCACTTTTGTTTGTATATTATGGCACTAACAATGTGAAAACAATTTTTTTTTTTTTGCCAACATAATATTATTCACTAATCGAACAATTGGAAATAATATCTAGAATAATATTAATTTGATTAATTTTCTTGCAGACAATTTAAAACAATCTGTAAACTTCGTTGATTATAATATTATTGTATTAACATTATACAATTTCAGGACGCACATTTTAAACGTGCATTTGATGTCTTATATCTTGTCTCGTCGCGTAATAGTTTTCTGTTTTTTTTTTTTGCACCTGCTGATTAATACGTATATACAGACGGTTATGGTGTCCATAAAAATGCGATAAAAACTCGTGTCAACCCTCCGTGAGTGCATAACGTGTATATTCCGAGAACTCGGGATCCCGTTCATTAGGCGACAGGCGGTTTTTTATATTATTTTATCCGTATTATTATATTTTTATGCAGCAGGCCGCAGGTACGTTATATAAATTATTATTATTATTTGCGGCAACCGTCTTCCTGGCGTGGTTTTATGTACTACATTATGCGAGATGTTAATATAATAATACCTATAACAAACGACCGGCCTCGATATACGTGACTTGTTGCTCGCCCCGCGTATCGATCGCTACGATCTTGGCGACAGTCTGAGACGTTTATATTTCTTTATCGTCATTAGGCATTTGTTATTTATTCGTTTTTTATTATTATTTCATTTTCACTACCGCAGTCTCAATTATAATAATATATAATAATTCCATTGATCTGTAATCGTTTTTTTATTGTCAAAACTGTCAATGCAGATACGCCGCCGGCGCGCGTCCAAAACCTCCTTCCAAGCAGCAGTCTGAACCAATAGTAGTAGATAGGTACATAATATTATATAGGGTGATCAAGAGAACACAGTTATAAAAAATAAAACAAAACGTGTAAATAAAATTTAAAACGTTATTGTACACGGAAGTGTTTCAACAGTCGATCCGTCTTAGACGATTTTTCGTGGTAAAATTGATTGCCTTAAACTAACCTAACCTAAACAATCGATCGTATTTCATGTAGGTATATTTATAATAAAATTATAGATAAATTTATGAATAGTATTGGTATTAATAATTAAATTTAATAACTTTATAAATTATAAGATATTTCAGAAATATATTATTGAAATGTCCTTATATTTATAACAGATTTTAGTTATGTTCTTGTATATTTTGATAACTAAAACATTTTTGGATGGTTTCCTATTTTTCCTATATTTCGACGGCTTTTGTTTCCACATGCTATTTTTTCTTAATTTGTTGATCATGAGAATGTCTTTTTCCAACTACATCCTCTGCAATATGTTCAATATGTCGGTCACGCTCCCATCGTGATTGCAAATTGTTTGACACATTTTTCCACGTTTATCCGAAACGCGCAATCTGCTACCTGCAACCCGCCTCCGAAACCGCCTCAAACCTTTCACTTTTTCTTTAACTTATGATTATTTTTACTCTTTATATTATATTATTGATCATGGTATGTATCAATAATTTATACATTTTATTAATATACTATGTTATCAACGTTTTTACAATTATTTATTATTTTAAACGAAAGTAAGCGCGTGTATTAAGATCTTGGAACGATAAGAATGGTTTCTGTAACGATACATTTGTATATTTAATTCCCTTCCATTATATTATCAATCAATAATCTACTTATTATATAATCTCATTATTATTCATGTTATCGTTATAGTTACTAATTAGTAATCAATCTATATTTTATTATTAGATAATATATACTAGTAACTATAGTATACCACTGATATCATCAGCTCCATCACTATTTTTCACCCGTTTCATTATTATTAAAAAAATATTACTATTATACCATCATAGCTAGTATATTATCTCACGATAATTTTTGTGAAACCTGGCAACATACATCTCATACCATCATCGTGTTGCATTTAATATACGTAGGTATTACTTTAATTAAAATACTCTCGTTAATCGAACTATGATGTATTTAAACACATATTATATTATCATAATTATTTCAATTTCTTCCACTTCACATTATTATCAATATATTAGATAACCATGTACTTATATAGATACTTATTGCAAAATAACATATCGTTTGTGTCAGTGGTGTACTATAACTGGGACGGGGGTTTGGGAAGACATTTTTCCAACCTAAATTTTGTTGAATTGAAAAAATTTTCAAAATAATTTAATTCGTGTATTGTTTAGAATATGTTATTATAGCATAATATAATGCTATTAGAGTATTAGCAATTACTTTGTATTATTTATTATTTAATTAACTAGATATTATTTAACAATTTATTGTATAGATAATCACATTTAGATATTGGTATTTCCTAAATTTATCATACAAACGGACATATGACTCTGTTTATTATTAAATACCTACCTAAAGATAAATGGACAATATTATAATAATTATTAGATTGCCCAGGTATCTAATTGCTTACTATCGTTCATACGTTCTGATGTACACTGACAAATATTATTTGGAACTAACAGATATAATAACATTTCGTGTTTGTCAAAAACTTTTAATTTTAATTTTCATTCATATCATATACATTTGTTATTATATTAATTTTATCGTCTATTACTCTAGTGACTGACCAAAAAGTAACCAAAAAAAAAAAAAAAAAAAGGTAAAATAATTTATATTTATTATATATAAGTTTTTATTTTATTATTAAATTATACATATATTATATTGCATTGAAGGTAACATTTTATATTAATAAAGATTTCTATTGAAATTATTTTTATGTCACTAATTTATAAGTTCATATTATTCCCCCCCAAAAAGAAAAATTATTCTAAGTACGCCACTGATTTCTGTAATTATTAATAATTTATTTACAATACTCTCGATATCATTAGATCCTTTACCATTCTTATACGTCACGTTGTATTTTTTTTTTAAAATTATTGTTATTTAAATGTCATTTATATAACCTTCCGATAATATATTCTCTATAATATTAAGTATCAAAAATGATCGTATATGCATGTTAAATTATTACTCAGTTTAAAATATTTTAACTATAAATTATATTATATAGATTTTAATTATTATTTATTATAAGTCTAACTTCTAAGAATATAAATAACTATTTTTATAAGGTTTCACACAGTTCACTTTTATCGTATGCAAACTGTAACGTACCTACTTAAAGTAATAGTTATTATACGTCTACAGTTATACTCTATACTAATTACCTATACCTTTGAAATTTTAAATTTCGTATAATACAAATAATAATAATATTCTGTTCAATTTGAAAACTGGGTATATTTTAACATTAAATGCATAATATATTTTTTCTAATCAATTATATAATATCAATATATATATAATATACTCTATACAATACTGTTATTATCGAATATGTTAAACGTATAATGTTATATAATATGTTAAATTATCACCCGGGTAGTTAGCGGTTTAATTTCTAAAAAATAATTAACGACCGGCTAACCATTAACTTAATCTCCATTTAAGTATATTGTAGAAAGTAGTAGCCATTTTATATTCACATACTTCTTCAATACGCCACACTAGGGACTCGGTTACGTTTTAATAATTTAGTTCTCTTTTAATACTCTGTGTAGCAAAACCTTTTCAAATCACGAGTAAGTAAAAAAATACTGCGTTTCTATTGTTTATTCGTCATAGTTATTGTGTTTTAGTATATTTTAAAGTATTTTGTATTTTTATATAATTATCAAAATGTTTAAGAGGACGCTATAACCGAATATTTTGCTGTAATGCTATCTCCGTTTATATAATAAAAAATATAGTAAAATCACAACCACGTAGAACTTGAATAGTGTCATTTGAGTTAAATTTTCACATACTTATTACCAAATTTAAAGAGTGGAACACACAACAAAGTTATAAGTGTTTTAAATGTTTTCAAGTTTTAAATAAATATAAGTATTTATTGCGAGATGAAATTTTACAAAAAACCCATCAGGGATAATAGAAAATGTTTCACTCTTTAAATTTGGTAATGAGTATTTAATCTATAAAAGTTTAACTCAAATGCTACAATTAAAATTCTACTTGACTGTGATTTCACTATATTTTCTATTGGATAGACGGAGACAATAAATATAGATATTGCGTCCTCTTATGTGAAAAAAGTAACATTGTCATCAATACGGAAAGTTTCTATATCAAGAAACATAAAATTCTTAATAATTCTTACTTTGCGTGTCATTTATGCATTTCAACATTTAAGTACAAGACTAGTTATCCAAACACGAAAAAAATATTCATCGTAAAGTTAAAATTACTCCTGTTATATTTATTCCCAATAAACCAGCTGAACGGTTTAATAACGATTTATGGGATGAAAATGTCGATGACAAATTACTTCTAAACGTGCACAAACAAGGTAAGATTTTATAATACGTATTATAATAAATACAATGGGAATAAAATCTCAAATAAAATAAATTTTACATTATTTAATATTAATAAATAATACAAGTTGTTAAAATGGTAAGGTAGATATTTAAACAAATACTCTAGGTGTTTATTAAAATGTGTTATAATTTATAAAATTATATTATTTTACTCAAGAATAAAAATTCGTTTTTTGTTAACATTATAGAAACATAAAAAAAGATCGAGCGACGAAAACACTGAATTGAGTGGAAAACTGAAAAATACTAGATTATTCGAAAATGTTATACGATTTCTAGAAGTAAATAAGTAGGTACCATAATCATAATGGTTTTACAAAATAAAATATTTAAGATATTTTTTTTTTCCATTATGGAGATTGTTTTATACTCATCTAAATTAAAATTAAATTTCCTTCTAAAGAAAGTAATATTTCAACTCTAACTTTTCAATATGTATAAAATCCTGGTTTTTACTATACTGTGCCGGGCTTTATTTCAACTCTATCTGTCCCAGGTTTGTTTACTAATTACAATTTCTACAATTTCTGTGAAAAATTGAAACCTTTGAATGTATTTTTTTTTCAAATTATTAGTTAGATAACCCTACAATAGTCTGATATTACATTACTTTTATTATTTTTTTGTAAAAAAAAAAAATCTCATAATTCATAATAAAATTAAAATAATAACTTAGTTGTGATAGTTGAAGATAGACATTTTAAAGAGTAGATATATATGTATGAATACTTCATGTATCAACCTCCTCGATTTATAGGAAGTTTTTTCATTTATAAGAGAAATATAGTATGTATATAGTATTCTAAAATGCCTTCAGTAATTACAAAATTGTATACCTGCAATACAATGTATTTATCATCACTTAACTTATCATAATGATAATATTTAATATTGATACTTAGTATGAATTTTGCATTTTATAATATAAAATATAATAGATTAAATAATTTATTACAAATAATGACGTCGGAAATATGATTTTTCAATAAATGAAAACAATTAAACTAAATTAATAGGCCTTTGCAAGTTATTAGAAATTTGTGTTAAAATATTATTAATTTCGTTAAGTAATTATTCTGGCTTAATAACTTTTGGATGTCGTTGTTTTTTCTGGAAAAAATAATGGCTAAAATTAGTTTACTTAAAGTATTTTCTAATGATAATATATCATTGTCTTCGATAAGTAATAATTATGTTTTTAAAGTTAATCGCGTGTATTTGCAGTAATATTCTGCATTCCAAGGAGTGTGAGAGAAATTGTTTTCAAATTATTATCAAAAATGGCTTTATTAATGTTAAAGAATGTATCTAATTCGTTGAAATTTGAAAATGTACTTTTGATTATAGAGTTTTGGTTATGAACTATTCTGAAACTCTCTTTTCATCAGTATCTAATTTATTTATCATGTTTTCATAGCGTTAAACATTCTCAGCAAAATTCTTCCCAAGGTCTATTTACTTTGTGATGTAGTGTTAAATGTTTAATATCGTAAATTTTGATTTTAATATTATCATTCATTTTTTCGAAAAGATTGTAGTTTTTTGTGTTAATATATTTTTACTACTTACTCGTTTCATATAAATGATGTTAAAATCAGATGCGTTATTTTATATAAAATTAATATTTATATGTATGACGAAAATGTTCAACATTCTTTGTACATCATTTTTACCTGTATTTGTATACATAAACTTGATATTATTTTTATAATGCGCTTTCATGACGTTATAATGATAATAATATGTAGTGTACTTGATAAAAATTTCAAACGCAAGTGTCCGCAGTTTTTTATATTATTTTTGATATCGCTCGTAATTATATTTAAATTACATTTTTTTGAAATTCTGATAGTGGTGTAGTGAATTGGATGAGTATAACTGGAGAATAATAAATAACAAGTAGTTAAAATACTCATTAAAACACTGACCGCCGATGGGACGGTCCAGGTCTCTTATATATTATTTCATTAATTACATTTTAATACAATAATAATAATAATTATTATTTAATTGTTTAAATACTATTCTCGTGAAGGTTATATATTTATTTTGAAATCAGTATGTTTACAACAGTGGTGTTAAAATACCAAAGTTGAAGTAATATCCAATTTGATTTCCTACTTTTTTTTATACGCTATCCAATGTGTGCCTTTATTTATGTTAAATACCCAGATTACCTACTGACCATACATTACGTTTATTATGGTGCGGTTAGGTCTCTGTCTCCAAAGCTAGATTCCATCAATTTGGCAAATTTAGATATCAATATTTTACCGGCTCATATTTTATGATTTTATCTTTTAAACATATAAACACTTAAATTGTTCATAATATTTCTGGCAAATTCTATTTTTAAATGCAATAAAATATTGAGGTATAACATTAATATCTTGATTTCCGATTATTTTACAACACATTTCCAATACCACGACCCACCTAGATTTGCTCGGTAACTCGCCTGGCCAATTCTGCCCGTCACTTAAAAATATACCAACAAAATTAGGTACTTTAAATAGGTATACATTAAAACCTCGTAATCGTACAACGCTCTATTGGGCAACGTCAAAATTAGTTTTTCGTCTTATTTGTCTTTCTTGGTTTAGTTTTATTTAATAAACCACCTGTTTTGTATAGTACTAGTTACAATCCATTATCACTTTCTATAATATACCTTTGTGCGGTATTAAAGCTAAATTAATAGGTGACGCTCTATCGGATTTCATATCTTTTACGACCTTGACTATGCTAACAATACCATCCGAAATTGCACCTAATGCTGACTACTGACAATTCAGGAAATACAGGTATCAACAGTATTACACCACCCTTTTCAGTATAAAATTATTCTAGGCCTAAATCTAGGCGTTTTAATTTTCTAATTTTTAATAATATAAAAGTATTTACAATAATATGATATACACAAATAAAAACAATTAAAATATAATATTTACAGAAAAATTATTTATACAATTATAGATGACCTTTTTTTTATATATTTCAGTTAACATATCTATTAACTCTGTTTCTTCCTTTTCCCTGAAACATGATAATAATAAAATGATTAATAAACATAAATTTAAGTCATTATTTTTAATATAACTTACTCAATATGAAAATAACCTTGAGCTAGAGTATGAATTTGATCTTCTAACCTATCATCCTAGTTGTTATATCTTAATATTTTGGTCTTTATAGTTTTTATAGCATGTTTATATGACTCACTATTAGGAATAACTGTGATGGTATTTTCATCGTATCCGAGTTTGCATACAATAAAGTGTGTATCATAATTCGAAAGAACCAGTGTTGGAACACTGGTACGAACTTAGGCGTTTTCAGTTTAAGATTACACGAGTTACACAGACACTGACGAAAACGACCAAAAAGATGGTTATGGTCAGCGACTTTATGATTCATCTCCGTAAAACTAGATTTACATAAATTGCATGTAACGGCCACGTCGTGTTGTTTATCATCTTCAACTGTCTTTGTCATAGGTATATTCGAATTGAACATATTTTCAATTTTACGTGCGACGTTAACTGTGTCTTGTACGAAATATTTATTCATTATTTAAAAATGTAATACACACCTCTCTCGAACATGTCGTCGTCTGTTAGAAGATCGAGTTTTATGTTTGTATATTTCGACATACGGTCCAAGCTAAAACCGGGTGCCGTGTAGTAAAATTCGGGGCCAGTTTATCTGTTTTTATACAATATATATCACAAAAGTTTTCGAAAACGTCCGTCAATAGCACGACGTCAATTTTTAAACACAAGTCCGAGTATTCGCCGAGAGTTTTATAGTTGAAATGCCATCACACGTTTTCCCCATATTTGTCTTCATCTGATGTTTACTGTTCTGTTAGCGTATCGTTCTTCGGGGGTAATTGTTTTTCATCTAATTTTTCCCAACTGTCTGTATATTTGTATGGGTATACCTCTTTTTTTGTCACCAACGATACATCTGATCCTGAAAACACTTTTACAGTTTTAATAAATTCAATAAAATTGTGCATCATAATTCGATAGATTATGTAGGAACACGAATATAAACTTTATATATTAACTTCATGTATACATATTATAATCCCTTATATATTTTAAATCTAATAATGATATGATAATCGAATTGGCGTTGAATATTTCTATAGTATTTATATCGTCTACATCCCCGAAACAAAATGAATAATGTGTTTCACCACGCATTTTAGTAAAATATATTTTTCAATGTTTGCAAACCGATGTTTGTATTTTTGTTTTGTTTTAAGATAATTATTTTTGAATACTTTTACACTATATTCAAATCCATACGGTCATTTTAAATTAGCACTATGAGTAAATAAGAGTGTTTTTTTTATATTAACTTGACTGCTTTAACTTAATAAATATTATCATGTAAAGTATTTGAAAGTAAAAACATATTTATTTATTGTTATTAATATAATAATTTTCTAATAATCAAACAGTAATTATTATTATTATTATAATACAACATAATATTATTCAAAATCGTTATTAAAGATTTCCCAGATTTTCTCTAGTATATCAAATACATATTTGGCGGTGAGCCAAAATTATAATTCAAAATTTCATCATCAGACATCTTGATTGGATTTTGGCAGGTAAACGGCGGTAATAGCTTCATCATCATCTTCTAGTTGACACATTGTTGACATCCGTATATAATCTCTTTATTTTCAAATGATATAATTAAATACTTTTTGCGGACGGTCATCTTGGTTATGGACCTGTATTGGTGTCTTACTTGTATTTGTAGACGTGCTTTTAAGGATTCCATTTTCTGAAATAATTGTCAAAAATTAAAAAACAATATAACTAAACCTAAACTGTAATATTATTATATTATAATAAAAAGTACAAAAAACATAACGGACTCGTAGTATAATAACCATATATATATACATAGTATTAATACTATAAACATTATTAGGTTTATTTTAAATTATAAAAATGACTCTATACTTATACAATATAATATAATAACAATAGTATACTGGTTGTCGGTTTTGAAATTGAAGTTGTCGCTATGGTTTACGACAGCTCGTTTTTTCAAAATATTTGATGGAAGTTGTAGATATGATAATCCGCCTTAAAGTATATTTTCATATATTCCTAATAAATACCATCAATTGCCAATAATGAAAAACCGCTTACATTCCCCATATAAGAATCTTCTTCAGCTAGTATAACTGAAAAATCGTGTTCGAGCACGCTTTCAATATCATTATATGAAAACAACCATTTTATTGAGGTTTTAAACGTACGATTCGTAGATGAATATTCTATACTCGGTACATAATATTTAATTTATAATTTTAAATTATATTTTATCGGTTTAATGTTTACTTATTTACGTAATTTATCGATTAATTTTGAATTAAAAGAGTATAAAAATGTTTTATGACTAATAATATTGTATACATTCTTTCTACATTGTATACCATATAGTCGATTGATAAAACAAAGATTCGAATTCAACGAAACCCCTCGTATTTAGTAAATCTAAAAAAGTTTTTTTTGTTTTTGTTTATTTTCATAGAAACTAATTTACCTTGAATACTTGCGACGTCGATTAGATTACTAATATTATTAATACAGTTTATTGGTAAATTCTTATTAGTTGGCACAGTATTTGATATACTCGTATTTTCGTAAAAGCAGATTTATATAAATGGTATGTAACGGAAGCGTGGTGTAGTTCACACTCTTCATCTCTCATAATATTTGTATTTGTTTTAAATAATTTTTATATCCGTCTCGATATATCTACTACATTATGTATGTTGTATGTATATTTTAACATACAATCAAAACTAAATCCGGGCGCCGTGTAATAAAAAGCTGGGTCTTAATTGTATGTTTTTATGCAAATGTCCCGGAAATTTTCAAATGCGTCGACCAACAATAAAATATCTACTTTCAGATACAGATCTGAATACTCTCCGAGATTTTTATACAGAAAATGCGACCATACTTTCTTTACATGTTTATGTTCGACGTCACTTATATGAGATTCTGATAGTGTACTATAAAACACATGTTTCGATGGTAATCGGTCTTTGTTTAATTTTATCCAGTTATCCGTATACTCATAAGGGTACACACCTTTACGCGTAACCAACGGTAAATCTAATTTTGTAAATACTTTAGCTGTCTCACGAAATTTATATAGATCGGGGGTTATTAGATTTGATGCAAGTGTAGACAGACTGGATACCATAAATCTACAGGTGTCGATAAGTCGAATAGTGAAGGAATTGGATATATATTTAGAGAATGAGATAGATTTTTCCTCGCTATTAGAGATAAGAGTGATGGTGTTTTCGTCGTACCTGAGTTCGCGTACAATAAAATGTGCATCATAATTCGTAAGATTATGAAGGAACACGGGTACGAACTTGACCAATTTAAGTTTGAGATTACACGAGTTGCATAGAGACTGGCGAAAACGACCGGAAAGATGATTATGATCGGCGACTTTTTAATTTTTCTCTGTAAAACCACCTTGACACAAATTACATGCAACGGCCGCGTCGTGTACTTCATGCTCTTAATTTACTCATAATAATATTTAAATTCGTTTTCAATAATTTCTTTATTTTCCTTCATATTTTATCGTATCGCCCTCTTTTGGCATAACCGGTAGAATTGTTTTATGCGTACCGCAAATTTGTTTATGTTGATCTAAAGCCGCTTGCCCGCTCAATTAATTTTTTCTTCGTTCATCAAAGCTGGTGAAACACCGTTTGTAAAAAAAATACGTGTTCTTCGTGAAGTGTTTTTTTGTGAACGTATAAGCCTGGAGAAATTATAAATAAATGTATAATGCACATTTTTTTTTATCGTTTGTAATTGAAAGTAAATCAAAATGCTCGGTTTTTTCTTGGTCTACAACTTTTAATGGATATACTTTATATTGTGGAAATTTTCGTAGTGGTTGAATGTCTTTCTGTAAACCATATATATTTATTGATACATTGTCGTTATTATTATTTTTTTTTGAATATTCTAACCTCGTTGTGAGGAAAGTTAATCCGGAAAAATTGTATTTTTCTTCGTGTATTTTATAATTTTCACCTACAAGATAGAAATTAGCGCATAATACGCGCAATTACAACCTTTTTAAAACATTGTTGTTTTGTATTTTGGGGGTTAATAATAGCTTTTTTATATTCTATATATGCCGGTAGTGGAATATACGAAGATCTGGTCATTGGCGTATATTGATATACGCCTAGCAAAATACCATACATTTTTTGTAAGGAAAATCCGCTTGATAGAATATAACATCAGACCGAATATTCTTTTGAGAAAACTGGTTTTGAATTTTACGTATTGCGAAGAGGATATGATATGTATGATGACGTTGAAGTTATTTAACGTATCGATTCCAATGTTTATAAACTTACGTATAGCGACGTTAATCAAGTAACTCGTACAATCGATTAGATCATTGAACGGTATAGGCAGTGGTGGTATTGATAATGATGATGGCAATGACAGTTAAAGTTGTATTGAACCACAACGTTTCTTAACGTTTGAAATATTTTCGCTACCACCTGTAAACGTATCAATAATAGTAACGTTATCGTTGTTGTCGATAAGTTTATTATAAGATTCCGCCATTTTTTCTTGTGTTTTTAAACTCATTAAAATATAATTAATATTAAAAATAACAATAATATAGATATGAGTGACCAAAAGAAATCATGAAGTAGTTATAATCAATATTATGATCGTGATTGTTCTTTTATACTAAAAATCAAACAATACCCTACAACTATTATGTTGTTGTTGTTGCTATTATTATTACAAATTTTTTATTTCCAGTCGTAATAATTTATAATACTATCAACTACAACTAAATATTTATATATACATATTATATTTTATTATATATTTTAAATCTAATAATGATATGATAATCGAATTGACGTATCCCAATAATCAGTATCGACATTGAATATTTCTATAGTATTTGTATCGTTTACACCCCCGAAACAAAATTAATAATATGTTTCACCACTCATTTTAGTAAAATATATTTTACAATGTTTGCAAACCGATGTTTGTATTTTTGTTTTAAGATAATTATTGTTAAATACTATTACACTGAATTCAAACCATACGGTCATTATAAATAAGCATTATGAGTAAATGAGAGTGTTTTCATATATTAACTTGACTGCCTTAACTTAATAAATATTATCATGTAAAGTATTTGAAAGTAAAAACATACTTATATATTGTTATTAACATAATAATTTTCTAATAAATATAATTTAACAGTAATTATTATTATTATTTTAATACTACATATTATTCGAAGTCGATATTAAATTATTTTCCCTATTTTCCCTTGTATACCAAATACATATTTGGCGGCGAGCCAACGGCGATAATAGCTTCATCATCATCCTCAAGTTGACACATTGTTGACATCCCGCATGTAGTTTCTTTATTTTCAAATAATATGATTAATAATACTTTTTTCGGATGGTCATCTCGGCTATGGACCTGTATTGGTTTCTTACTTGTATTTGTAGACGTGCTTTTAAGGATTCCATTTTCTGACATAATTACCAAAAATTTAAAAATAATATAATTACTATTATATTATAATAAAAAAAATATTGCCCTCTTTTGGTATAACTAGTAGAATTTGCTTAAGCATACCACATATCCGTTTATGTTCATCTAATGCCCCTTGCCCGTTAAATTTATTTTTTCTTCGTTCGTCAAAGCACCGTCTGCAGAAAAATACGTGTTCCGTATGTGATGTTTTTTGCAATGTATAAACCTTGAGAAATTAGATATAAAAGTTGTGTATTTTTTTATCTGTAATTAAAAGCAAATTGAAATGGTCTTGTTTCTCTTCGTCGACAACTTTTAACGGATACACATTATACTTACTGTAGAAATTTTCGTAGCGGTTGAAAATGTTTGTGTAAATATTTATCGATACGTTGGTGTTATTTTTTTCAAACATTTTAGCTTTTAACTCATCGGTTTATAAGTCTGGAAAGCTGTTATATTTATGCCTTTTCTTTCTACACATTTCATTAAAAGTGCTTCAAAATCCACGTATATTATTATAGGATGACGTTCCGTCTTATTTCAAGTATCAAACTTTAATTTTATATATTCTTTAGGCATCACCGGTAGAATAGCTCCCGATTTACCCTTGTATATCAAATACATATTTAGCAGCGAACTACAATTATAATCCACAATATCAGCATCTTGATAGATTTAGGCAGGTAAACGGTATAGCTCCATTATCATTCTAGTAGATACATAGTTGACATCCCGTATGTTGTCTCTTAATTTTCAAATGATATGATTAGATACTTTTTGCGTATGGTCAACTCGGCTATGGACCTGTATTGGTTTCTTGCTTACATTTGTAGATGTGCTTTTAATGATTTGATTTTCTGAAATAATTGTTAAAAATTAAAAAAAAAATATAATTATTTTTATATTACAATGAAAAAATATCGCTCTCTTTTGGTATAACCGGTAGAATTGGCTTATGCATACTGTTAGTTCGTCGAATCTGCACTGTTTGCAGAAAAATACGTGTTCTGTATGTGATGTTTTTTGCGATCGTATAAGCCTTGAGAAATTAGATATAAAAGTATAATGTGTATTTTTTCCTTGTCTGCATTTGTAGATTTGCTTTTAAGGATTCCATTTTCTGAAATAATTGCCAAAATTAAAAATTAATATAACTACTATTATATTATAATAAAAATAAAACAAAAATACTATACTGTATACTTATACAATATAATATAATATATTATAGTGTTATAACATTATAACACTTTATTATATAAACTACACGAAAACATGATCAATAAAAATATATCGTAAGACAAAACACACGATAACTTAAACGATAAATGACAGGTAGCGGTGGTGTGAAACGCAGTATTAGTCATTTTTAATTCGCAAATGCTCAAGTCTTCCTGAGTTGGTTTTGATACACAAAAAATTAAAACATAATTTTACACTTTAAAATATCCTGGCGTTGTATAGTAAAAGACTGGAACTATATTAAATGTTTTTAAACAGATGTCTCGGAAATTTTCAAAGATATTGGCCAACAATAAAACGTCTACTTTTAAATATAAGTCTTAGAATTCTCCAAGAATTTTACAATTATTATGTGTCCATACATATTCCGTGATTCGTAGTCTTCGTCTGATATGTCCGACTCTGTCAGTGTACTGTAAAATTTACTTTTCTCCGGCAGGCACTTCTCCGTCTATTTATCCTAGCTGTTGGTGTACTCGTACGGGTTTACATCTTTCCAGGTAACTAAATTCATATCCTCGGGTTAAAAACAGCTTCGAGACCTCACGAAACTTTTCAAAATCGGTTATTGCGAGGTTGTTTACTAACGTGGATAGACTAGACGCCATAAACCGACAAGTATCGATAAACCGGATAGTGAACAAGTTGTTGATATATTTTGAAAACGATATATATATTTTTTCACTATTAGGTATAACGGAGATAGTATTTTCATCATATCCGAATTCGCGTACAATAAAATGTGCATCAAAATTCGATAAATTATGCGAGAAAACGGATAGAAACTTTGGCATTTTAAGTTTTAAGTCCAAGAGTTGTACATTCACTGTGTCTTCTACGAAGTATTTGGCAACATCGTCTTTTGTCTGGGATCCGCGATAAATTATAGGCGTTGTTGGTATATCGTATTGTTTTAATAAGTCGATTGGGAAGTCTTCTAATGTGATAACGGTTATACTATGGCTCATCGGGTTATGAGACTGGAGAGCCATTGTATTTGTACCTTTTCTCCCTACACATTTTATTAAAAGTATTTTGAAATCCGCGTATATTACGATGGGATGACGTTCCGTTTTATTCCACGCATCAAACTTTATCACGTCGCTGTTTTTTGGCATAACAGGAAGAATTACTTAATATACAGCGCAAATTAGTTTATGCTGATTTCAAACCGTTGAATTGTCTGCACTCAATTGATCCATTCGTGGATATCCGTAATCTTCGACATTGACTTTGTTAACGTGTGGAATAAATTCTTTAATAATTTGTTTTATTTTTATCGCCTTTCACGTAGATATGATCAAATTTTAAAGAATTTAATATTCTGTTTATTTCTTCGTATTCGATATCTCCATATTCCAATGATAATTGATGATAATTTCTCTTTAACCATTTATTTACTCTTAGACTTTTTGTGTTTTGTGTTGAATGAGTATTTTTAAATATCCGTGTTGTATCAATGATTGACTGTCCAAACTAAAAAAAAAAAAAAATACAGATACATGCATTACTATGCATGTATTCATACGTAACAGAAAATTATTCAAATAGTTTAAAATGTCCGTGCGCAAGTTTGTGGATCCGATATTCATCTACAACTCGTTTAGATCGAATTTATTTAATGATTTTTTAAGCGTTCTTATCGTTTTAACTTCGTAATTGAACGATCTTTAGAAATATTTTCTCTATACTCGGTATATGTAACATAAGCAAGAATAAAATTGGTTTGTAATAATATATCACCGACAGCATGGCGGTGAATATTCACAATAACAATACGAGCACGTTCCCTAGCTCGTTGTCTCCTCATTTCTTCGTCATAGTCATCTCCATCGTCATCGTCGGATTCGAATAAACATCGTTTATAATCATCAAAGGTAATATGGTTCTTAACCACATAAACTCTAATTCCTTTTGCTTTGATTTTTTCCACGTTAGCTATATTATATGCATATGATTTCGCTCTTAGCGCTATAAATCGATACATAGTACATTAGTCTCATCTTTAAACAATCCTGGTTTTTTTACCATCATCACTATAATACGGATGATTTTTATGCAAATTAGACGTACCCATCTGATCGAGTAAGTTAGAATTACATAACAAATCTTTATAATAATCGTCTGTGGTAATATGATAAACTAGAGAATCTATGAAATTTAAAAAAATAAAATAAAAATATTATAAAATAGTTAAACACATAAATGTTGATTAAATAAAAATAATATATAATAACAGTAATTATATACCCGTGTCGATGATGAACATCAGCTTAATTGCTTCTTTATAATAATTCTTCATTACTTTGTAATGATAGTTATACATTAGTGTTTTGTTTATTTTTTATACAGCAAAACCCACGTATATCGGTTTACAAAACTTAATGATATTGTTTTGAAGTATTACAGCAATTAAATTTTCATTATATAACGTATAATATTTGAATGTAGATCTATTTATCAGTTTTGATATCGTCTTGAGACATGAAACGAGTCTAACATCAATTCGTTTTCGCATTTTAACCCCTTCCAATTTTTACTATTCTATGTTTATTTTAATCCCGTTCATCTTTTACTACCCTATGTTTATTTAAACTTCTTCCATCTTTTACTATAATATTTTTAATATATTATATGTTTATAATGTATTCATCGTTCATTTCATCAAGCATTTTTCTAAAATGACCAGTAGTAGTATTTTCCTCGACCACGTAATATATGACAATCATAATGTTATAGGATTATAGATATTATGTATGAAATATAGGTGTATTGTGTAGATTATACTAAATAAAAACACAGAATTATTTATTAAACCAAATATTTTTATATTTTACTATAAGTATTTATATAGTTCTCACTTCCCCATTGAACGGGTTGTAATTTGAGCATGTGTGATTAAACAATATGTAGATGTTGATTCTGCAAACGTCTCGTAGGCCTCGAATTCGATCCTCAGGTCCGGCCGAATATCAATTCAATCACTTCATGTACTAAAATATTATATATAATTTTAGAATTGTTTTAACAATTAATAATTTTAAATCACTTTCACAGTTCAGAATCCATTTTTATATTTTTTCAAGAATATGCTAGAGTGAAAATTATACGATGTTGTTGACTTATTATCGTTGTCAAAGTTGTTGTATGGTGATATAATAACATACTAAAATTTTTCGAGACTTACCCGTATATATGGTACTACCTAATACTCTCCTTACTAATAATAATCTCGATTTCACCTACTAATGTTAATACATTTTTAATGATACATAGCGAAATATTAATATATTACGGAAAAAAAAATATAATGTTTTAAATGATACTTCAGATCTTATTACAATATAAAAGTTTCGCAACAGAATTTGCACTTGAATTGCCAAGGCTTATGCTGGTCAATGCTCTTCACGTGATCGTACAGATGTTGCTTTATGTCATATTGTAAAATAAACGTCTCGCAACAAAATCCACAATTAAACAATTAATTTTTAATTTTTATTAAAAAATAATTAAAATTCAAACACAATAAAATCGAGTATTCGTGCTTCTGGCTTGTAAATGCTCGAATCAGTACAGGTAACTCTTGATATACCCCCTATTTATAGGTTATATATTTAATGACGATTAAGTTAATGATCCAGTTAACCAGATGTTAACTTCTATATTGTTATACGATTAACATTTAGCAGTAAACATATAATATAATGAGTAGTATGAAACCGTATAAAAATAGTGTGTAACATTCTCGAAATCATAGTGGTATGGTAATATATTAATAATTATGCGATGTCTTAGCATATCGCACGGACACTCGGTTATATATATAATAATTTGGCATTATAAAGATATTATTATTTTCTATTTGATATATTAATATGATGACTACGTAGTTCGATATAATGTATTAAAATATTACTATATGAACTAATAGAATATGCAGAAATTTTAACCGAATCAAATATTTAAGTCGGTAGGTGTGATGAGTAGTTCGGAATAACGGGCTATTAACGTTCGATTGACTGGCAGAAGCGTAATTGGATGGTAAATAGTGGAACGGTTAGAGCAGGTTAGGTTAAATATAATTTGTTGTTTATTGTAACATTTATATTAAATATAGCGCTATAATGGTATGCCGATAGAAAAATATCACTATATAATGAGTAATAGGGTTATAGTATGTTGCTAGTAACAAGGATATATGGTATACTATAGATTGAAAAATCATTGTTAGTGTTCGATTGACGATCGTATGACGAAAGGGTTATTGGTCGATAAAAAATAGTGGAAGAGTGCTCATAAGGATAAGTGATCGAATAAAGGTGCGATATGTGTACATTGAACTATTAATGATAGTGAGGTGTTAACACCGATTACCGATCTTGTTGAAATAATACAGAGATGAGTTTAGATAGGGGTAAAGAAAAATGGAATGGATTATACGATAAAGACAAAATAAAAGAACGAGTTAAGTCGTCTAGGCTGCGATGGAGTTATTCATTATCGGGGTATACTTAATGATACAGTTAACTAGTTGTTTACTTCTATATCGTTATTCAATTAAGACTTGGCGGTAAACATTAATTATGGAATGAGTAGTATAAAAATAACGGCTAACATTCTCGGAATCATAGCGTTATAGTAATGATTTGTTTTAATATTATTATGCGATGTCTTAGCATATCGTAATCGATTATATATAATAATAATTTAAAAATCCGAAAAAATATTAACTAACAGTTTTTTCTTTCTTTTACTTTAGACAGAATTTATTTAAAACTATGAAAACATTTATATATTTTTTCTTAGTCTTCTTTTTCATAGATACAAATGAGCTCAGGACATTTGTCACATTTATTAGCAAATATATTTTTACCCTACAATATTGTTTGTCAAATTAAAAAAAAAACTATTATAATGTAAAATTAGTTGTAAAATATTACATACATGACTATGGTAATGAATAATATTATTGTCGTGTGAACTATATTTAATAAAGTATTGTATATTTTCATTATGAGACAATTTGTTGTACATGAAATTTGTAAATATCGATAATATACGAGTTTATATCATTAATAGATTGTAAAATATTAAAAAAAAAAAAAATGTATTTAAAATTATAAACTCTATTGTAAATAAAAATAAAAAAAAAATACAATTGACGATTCAATGTATCTCAAATTGAAATTTAATTTCAATTTTATAAACAATTGTAAATTATTTATAAATTAAAGGATATTTTAAATTGTAGGTGTGCAATTACGTTATTATAAATCATTAATACATTTAATTAATTATTATAAAATTGTACATTTTATGTGTTTCATACTTTTAAATTATTATGCAATGTATTTCATATGATTGTAAAAAAAAAGTGTTTTTAGTCAACTACTACAAAACACAAATAATTCCAGGGACAAGGAAAGAACTTAATATTTTTAAAGTAAACAAAAGTTCAATCAATCGATCAATCAATAATAGACATAATAAGACAATCAAGAAATTTTAAATATCTTTTATAAATATTAATATTAATAATAATAATGAAACAAAAAATCAAATTAACACATTCAAAAAAAAAAAAAAAATGTTTTATTCAAATACTTACTATTGTGAAAAAGAAGATAACGAACTATAAACTATAACTGACGGAAATAAAATTTGAATTTCATATGAAGAGAAAAAAACAAATAAAATTCAAGCATTTAATAATATAAAAAAGATGACAATCATTAAAACTGCTGAAAATGAAATTTAAATTTCAAATGAAGAGAAAAAAACAAATAAAATTCATACATTTAATATTATAAGAAAGAAGATGGTCAACTTTTTTAAACTGCCGGAAATGAAATTCGAACTTACAAAATATCAATAAGCAAACGAAGAATCGAAAAAAAGGATACACGGATACATGTAAATTGTTGAAATAAAAATATTAAGCTTCAATCCGGGAACAAATCTCTCAGAAAACAAATTGAGGAACACAATAAATTATAATTATAAAATTATGTATAAATTGTATTTGAATTAGATTAGGTTTGAAATGTCATATTTTATTTTGTTATGATGGGTTTTATTAATATTTAAGAATATAGAATGTATGTTTATTTTATTTTAATATTGAGCTGAGATAATATTGTTCATTATTAAATGTGATCATGATTACGTTAGCATAAGCATAACATATTATGGATTTTGAATAAACGTTAAACAAGAGAGGTCATTGGATAAGTGAGTTAATTTCACGAATTATCGCGTGTCGCATTTTTTTTTTATATATGTACTAATTATATTATGTTTTAAAACTTATTTAATGTTTTGTGACTTATTATTATTTTTCACATAATAATATACCAAAGTGTTTACGTGATTTTGTTTGTTTGTGTATTTATTTTTATTTCAATACTTCGGTAACCTGTGAGATTGGGTATTTTGAGTTGTTACTCAAATAGAAAATACTATAAAATATATTCAAGCCGAAACGGACATCACTGTCGGTTACTGTGGCAATATAAAGAACCATTAAGTACATAAAATAACGATAAAAGCTGTAGCCCGAATCAATGAACGCCGTTAAAAATTAGTTCCTCTTAATGAACATCTCACTCCAATCTCTCCGGGTGTGACTTGTTTGGTCTTGTAAAGGATTAACCCTAAACATTTATTTTTTAACTAATCTAATATATCTAAAAAAAATACTGAGTGCTTTCAGAACCATCCTTGGAATTTCATTGCCTCCAGTTGGCTCAGCCTGCAATGTACACAAATGAATGAACTTCGTTTTTGTGAACTTATCAGTATCCCGAGGCACTTTTCTAAATGCAACTTCCTATGTTACACTGACATTAAAGTCAAATGTGCAAGTTAATTAACAGAACATTTCGCTTGAAATAAATAACATAATAAATATATACACATATATGTTTAACTAATAAATATAATATTCAACCAATTTTTTTTTAATAGACATTCATACTGAATAAAATAGTTATCTATTCAATAAATATAATATAATAAACAATAAATTGATATTTGGAATAATAATAATAATGAATTACATCATGACTAAATCATCTTTAAGTAAATTAAACGAACGACTCGTTATGTTGCCCGTTTAATATTTAAATTAAAATTATCAAAAACTTCAAAGGTTTAAAAAAAAAATATCAAAAATAATAATTAAATTATAACGTAATTATCTTTGATGTTTTTCTAAAAATTTTAATTATAGATTAAAAATGGGCATTTGATAAATAAAATTAAATGGTACTTATAATATAATTATTTGACGAAAGAACATTAATTGCGCGAGCTCGGACACCGAGTACAAATAATTTTATTGTAATCACCTACTAAAAAATGGTTCAAATCAAAACGTACACTACAGAATTTTAATATTACCTGGTTGACACAACAATAATAATTCAAAACATACTAACAAAATAAATAAAATGTGTAAAATTCACAAAGCAATAATAATAATTAAATTACCTGTTTCGCAACAATAAGTAAATAATAAAAACTTATATAATAATTCAACGGTAACAATATTAATTTAAATACAGAATATAAATAAAATAAACAAATATGACGATTATCGTTGGTATATAACCAATAATTCAATAATTTAGCTATTTGAGCACAATATATTCTATTACAAAATTTGGTACTTTGTGCTAACCAATAAAAATAATTATTTTATTAAAACTCATCTTTTAGCACTTCTGGCTGAACACATAATCGATAATAGTAATAAAATAATAACAAAAATGAAATGATGACAATAACGTAATAATACAAATGTATATGAAGACGATTAGCATCGAGTTTGCATAAAAGGTTTTGACGATTAGCGTCAATATCTAAATAAATTTGCAATACTTTTAGCTATTTGATTTTAGATATTCTTAACAGGCGATTTAGGCGGACAATAAAATTAAAATATTAAAATATGCGATTAGCGCAGTATACAAATAATAATAAAAACTCAACGGAACAAATAAATACAAACAAATTCAATCATAATAATACTTATTTAAAAAATACAATAATTAAATGAATTAAATACAAATTAACATTGACGATTCATATAATATTAATATAATAATTTGGCTATTTGAGCACAAATATCATACTACAAAAAGTGGTAGATACTTACAAAATAATGCACGATAATACTGATACATAATAAAAAAACTAATACAGTATAATAATATAAAATATATAAATTCCAATAAATTGTTCAGCGACACAAACAGCATAGCTCACACACGACAACGAAATTTTAACGTCAATATTTCCGCGACGACTCTATAATGATTGGCGACGAACATAAAAACAACAATTATAATTCCGAGCGTCGGCCTTTTCGCGATTAAATATAATTTACAATAATATAATATAGACAATTAATTAAAATTCATGAAACTGATAAAATGTGTGTACGTGCGCGCGCGCGGCCGCGTATTACTATTAATATTGTTATTAAACAATAATAATTAGTAATATAAAAGACAAATTTTGTGAATACATAATTAACTTACCTATATTATGAAAGATATTATCAAATAATAAAAAATCAGGAAGATCGATTCCGGATGTTCCTTCTTCGTCCCTTCACGGTCCTCGGAGAAATTAGTGGTTTTTTATAATTACAATTTGAAATGAAAAAAATGTAAAAGTCCCCACGTTAAAAACTGCATTAGTTATCCCAAAATATTTTAAATAAAATTTACGACATTCGCAATTTCGCCATTTTTTGACAGTTCCTTATTTCCTAACGAATATCTTTTCAGAAATTCGAAAAATCAGCTAAATAAAGTACCAAGTAAATGTAATTTACTACCGATATCATACCCTACTTTTTATAATTGGATAATTATTTTTTACCGAAAAACATTTTTTCAGCCTTTTAAAATACAAAAATTAAACACCAATGTGAAATGTTAAAATTTGAAGACGTTTAAAATAAAATGTTAATATGCGATTTTCAAAATATTATACAAATAAGTTATGTAGTATATGACTTTACTTCTATAAAATGTTCAAACCGTTAAACCGAAATTGCAGGTAATATTAAACATTTTTGGATAAATTTCAAAGATTTATATTTAGTCAGGAAATTTACCAATACGTTGCAAAATATTTTCTCATATGAAGATTACCAGTGTGAATACTCAAAAAGACTTTCAATTTCCTACGATCAAAACTCAATTAATTACCACGAAATATATAAAACCAAAATAACGAAAACTGTAATTTTGGTTTTTAGGTCAAAATATTTTCCGGGGAAATACGAGCCTCGATAGTATTAAACTAAGAATATCCTATTGATCACACTATCATAATGGTAACAATTAATAGAAGAAACTGTACAATATACTTTAGAAACATTAGTTGTATTTAGATTAATGAAACAATTGATACAAATAATATTATGTTCATAACGAATTTAAGAAACACAATGATATTACCTACATATTATATTATAAAATCATAATATTATGAAAACAAATATTTTTATTTTATTTTAAAAATATTATAATTTTTTTTTAAAATTATGAGTTGAATTTTTCTTTATCTACAATTGCAATTGCAATTATAGGTCGATTTGGACTCATTGGACCTCCGACATCAGATTATCTCCGGTAAGTTGGACTGGGTTGACAAGCCCGTAAGTGGTAGTTGTTAGTTTGGTCAGGTGAGTTAGGTTAGTGAAAATCTTAAGGAAATGTGCTTAAAATTAATGTAAAAAAATCATATATGATTATTGTTTATAGTTGATAAATAAAGCAACTGGTTTTATTGATGCAGACAAATATAATTTTTTCTCTCTAAAATTAAACATAATTTGATCAATGGTAAAAAAATGTATAATGTCATTCACACGATACTTCAAAATAATACTAACATTTGCATTATGACTATCGTGTAGATAAAACAATGACCTCGACGACGAAATATACGTATTGTCTATTTTAAACATTTATAATTTATCCGCCGAAAAGAGCGACCAATTAGGCAAACGAATAATATAACATAATAACCCGGACGTTATTAATTTAAATGAAAATATTACGTAAATAATTTCGTTAATATTATATTCTTGAATAATATAAATTTTTATACAAAAACCTAATAGGTCATAGGTATTAAGCATTATATTTTAACTGATACGATCATAAAGTACAAGTACTCGTTTATTTTAAAAACGTAAATGTTGACATTTTTTTTTTCTGCAATATTAAAATGCGCAGTAGTCTATATAGTCTACTAGCAGCCACTAATATAATAATAAAATATATCTTAGCCCCTACTGTGCGCAACCACCAGAAGGCATAATATTATTATTATGTTCGCTAACGTTTCTGTGGATAGGTAGGTTACTTTTTGTAAATATTTTATAGAATCGTAAAAAAACGAAATAAAAAAATGATCTTTGATGAAGACGATGATTATTATTATTATTATTATTATTGTTATTATTAAAAACACAAATATTATCTTCTTGTGAATTTAAATAATTAAATTTTTCGTTTCCGAGTGCTTGTAAATTGTAATAATATATAGGTAGGTAGGTATAATATTTAACTACCAGTTAACACAACTCGCGTAATGGCCGTTCATTACTATTATTGTTGCGTATGGCGCCTAATGTATTTTTTTTTTTTTTACGAACCACAGAGTTTTATTTATATATATATATATTATTTTTTTTACCAATATCCACTCCGGTCTGTATTGTGTTTATTATAGTGCTAATTTATTAAACAACTTTTCGGTAGTTATTTTATTTCGCGAGACCGCTTGACAACGCGGCACATAATAATATATTACGAAACATTATCGGCGCCACTGGTATTATTTACAAATGCCTCATATTTTTCAATTCTAAAACATAAAATACGTATTTTTCATATAATATTTAAAATATTGAAATATTAATATTTAAGATTAAAATATTATACAAATTACGATGTTTGATTAAGTGAAAAATCAGCAATCCATCATTATACAGTTTCCGTTATCCAAGTGGTAAAATTGTAAAGTTAAAACACGTTTGATACATAATATTTAACGAATAAAATATATCAAACCGAAAACAATAAATAGTATAACAAATAATGACGATGACGATTTGTTTGCAATTGATTAATTTTGATGTTAAAGGTTCGAGTTATAATAGTTAGTTTTACAATATTCACATACTAGTTGGATATTTAATTATTTTATACTTTAATTCTATAAGATCATTTTAATTTAACATTATTTATTTATTTACCGTATAATTAATAATTACCTGAATATCATTTTTAAATTCTACCTTTGCAGTTTATATCTCCATTATTTTCGTATTTCTTGATATTATATTCATATATTTTAACATATTTTTGTCTATTCAGAAATACGACTTTATTATTATTGATTTAGATAGGTATTATAGTTATCGATGATTAATATAAATATTACGTATAATATAAAATCAATATGTTTTAAATTATTTCGTTAATTATTATCGAGTTGATATAGATATGCAAAGTAATCGTTCGTGTCGTTTGTTTTAAATTGATGGAAAACGGTTTCACGAAAAATAGTTAACTTTATGATATTTTGCTACTTTGAACCCAGTTTTAACATTCAACGACCGTCAACTTACATATTCGTTATAACATGAAAGAGCTTGGAACATTAACCAGATGAATTCAGTTTTTCATAAATTATTATTGTGTAGAAAAAAAAATGATTACATACAGGTAACCAATTTAATGCGATAAATATAAGTGCCAATAATTTATAATAGGTATAACTTTATATTAAATATATTTTTTATTAAAGTTTATTATGGCACATGTTTTTCTATAACTCAATTGAAAACATAAAATATAATTTTAATATATTCTAAAAGTTTTGAAATAAAAATTTAAAAACTTAGAATAAATTTGCTTTAATTACTTTTAGTATTAGCAGGTCAATCCATTATAGGTATTATAAGTTTGAACTTTTTCTTGATAAAAAAATAAATAAAGTTAACGCGATATTTAATGTCAACGGTACCTATTATTTATCATCATTTAATAGTTAAAAATATAAATTTTAATGATTTCATCATCGATTCAGGTGTAAGCATTAAACGTTATTGTTTATCATCCGAAAGCGTGTTTAAAAAGTGTATTTATCCGGTAGTGTTGTTTTCAATTTACTACGACATTCGAATAATTGCCCCGTATGTCAACGAAGCCAAAGCCCGTCGGCAATTGGTTTTCTCACGGTTTTTCGACCACGAAATAATAGCGCAAACAATAACGTCGACAATGACCTGTAGCACATCCTCCGGTTTCGTAAAGGGTAATAAAAATCGTACGATCGGACCCGCGGTATCCTCACGATGTGATTGTAAGTAGTTATTTTTATTGACATACCTCAGTGAGAAATGAATGAGACGGGTAAACACTGGGAACCACCGCGTTGTGTTGGACTAGAAAACGATTGAAATCCATAACTTTATATAGGTAGGTACGGTCATATAGAACGAGCAGGTGTGCGTTATTGAAGTGTATAATTCAGAAGATACGAAAACGCCGCCGACTCGTCGCAGGTAAAAATCATCTAAAAAAAAAATTCCTATCCGACGTCGGTGCACATTCGAGTGACTGTTGATTTTTTTTTTTTTTTTGTCTTTACATTTTCGACTTTACACGGGCACAAACTATATATAGCATATCTTTCGGAGTCGTTTGTTTTTAACGCAAAGTCATGTTCGTTTATAAAGATCGTTTGTTCATACTTTAATATTAAACAATTATTATAAACTCCAATGAGCCGATATTAATTCTTCGATGGTTTTCACCATACCCATTTAACAATAAAATATTATATCGACAAGATTTTATTATCTCTTACTTCAAGTTCCAATATTCGCTATACCAATATCGAGCCAAAATATAAAACAAATCGATAACAATTTATATTGATTTCGGATCGCTATGATTATACTTGCGTTTGGCGGTTTTAAATTTAATTAAGTACCTATCAATAAGCACTATTTATTTGTATAAATATCCATACAAGTACCTTATTATATTATATTATATTATATTATACCTACTACAGAAAGTTATTACTGTAAATTGTTATAAATTTAATGATCAAAATATACAGAGTGATCGGAATTTCGTGTTACACAAACGACAAGTAATTTAACATTAAAATCATATTTAAGTAATTCTCACCGTTTGATACGATTTAAATTTTATGGTTTTCAAGGAATTGTTATTTCCGACACATTCGTTTTCGTGGTGTATAAACTTGTTGTTAACTTTAACAAATCGCATGTTACATACTTTGCAACTATAAAATCAATGCGATAATTGTATTTAGATATCTACATAAATATTGTATATCGTTTAATAATATTGATTTGTAAAAATAACTGATTTTATACAGTCCAAGATAATTTACTGAACCGACCAAACCGATTAATGACAATAAATATAGGATTTAAATAGCATTTATGCGGCAGTTACTTTTAACAATTTATATAGTTTTATATAGTTATATGCACATTAGAAACTAATCGATTTTCGTTAATTTCTCAATTATTATTATTATTATTATTATTATTATTATTATACGACACGACAGGTGCAGTCGTCATTATAATATTTATTATCGACCTGAAAATATACTAATAATTATTACCGCTCGTATTACCTACCAACCAAAAAATATTATACATACAGGGCGATCTGAATGTGACGTTAAAAAAACGGATTGGGATTATGATGCGTATGACCAATCATTATAATACATTAATCTTACTCGCAGTTTTCGTATTATTTGATCACTCTGTATGCGTTGTTAATGATATAACAATTAACGTGCGCGTTTATCAGTTTGTCTTATCCGGACCTGACTTGACACGAATTCGTATATAAAATCATATTAAATATCGCCGAACAACCGGAGATAAAAATATAAACTCGTCTCGTCGTCGGCGGTCAACTTGACGAAATACGAAAAGAGGCAAATATTATATATGTTTAATACGCCCGACGCGACCCGTTCGATGCGCGCCGACTCCGATATAAATCATACCGACCGAAAATCGAAATTTCACTAGAAATAATTACACGTTTCGACGAGAGTAGTATTATCGTAATGATATGGGCTCGAGACTCGGACATTAGCGAGTAGATGTAAATTTTATATTTATCATAAACCATTTAGTCACACGAAAATCTTGAAAATTTTGAATTTCCACAAAACGTTTCGCGTGCGAATATCGGAATATATATACATCGAATCGTTCCATTCCGGCTATTATAAAATTCACTTTTAGTGTTAATTTGAGCACGATCGCATCACGACATATTGTTTGGTAATTTTAAAATGATTATCATAATGCTATGATAAAGAAATGTATTGCAAAGATTTTGAAAAATTTGTTTTCCATCTATTTGTAATAGATTTTAGTTTAGTCGATTTTCCGAGTAAATCGAATTCGCCAAATTACAGATTTTTTATCTATACAATTTTTAAGCTACTTTTTATCATACGATTAAATATAATACGTGCACATAGTTACTATTGGTCTTCGCGTTTACGTTTTTTAAAATATTAATATTTTTTATTGAAAATATTTAGCCTCTCAGACGTTTTACAATTCATATATCGAAGGTTAATTGAAATGTAAATTAGTTCCATTTATAACTTCAGACACAATACACATTTCCTGATGTATTTTAAATGCTTGGCAATTTAAATATGATATATTTTTCAACTCGATTATATTAAGCTAATTGAATTAAATTGGAAATATATATTGATAAAAAGTTAATACAATTTTTGTATTAAATTCATAATTCTAAAGTCAGGTTTAATTTTAATTTAACTATAAAGGAAATATAGATTTAATGTTTAATCGATTTTTATAAAACTAATTGTATTATACAAATTAAATAAAAATTAAATAATTATTTCCTCAATATATAAAAAAAAAAAAATGAACAAGTTTAAGTTAAAATGTTAACGCGTTTAATTCATTTATTATATTTTGAATTTTTAATAAATTGTTCACGCTATATTTTGAATGGATTTTTAGAATTTGTTTTACATTATAATATCGGTGTTTTTGTAGTATCTACGTGTGTTTTAAAAAAATTCATTAAAAATAACATCACGTTTACAATTTCATATCAAATAATATATGGGTATATGTATCTAATAACAAGAGAAACTGCCTGTTTTTCAAGTTGTAGTGGACACGGGCTAATATTTATTAGGTTTACCGTTGCGATGGTTTTCTATCTCTCATAATTAAACTATTAGAATCGATTAGAATCTTATATTTTGACAACGATAATTCATTGCTTTTTAAATTTAATTAACACCGCTACAAAAACACATTTACAAGAGTTTCTCGAATGACTTGCCTATATATTATTATACTTCGTATACTCCCTAGAGGCATATAATGACTTCTTCGTCTCCTATACAGTTAATTATTATATATATATATAAAAAAAAAAATATGTCATTTAAATATTTTACTAAAGTAACAGAAATGAGAAATCGGTTATTTTTTTTACATAAAAATTAAATATTGTTCCCAACATGTAATTCCGCATACTAAATAGTCCGTATAAACGTTCACTATTTTCTTGACTGTTAAAAAACCATTATTATTATATTTATATATTGATAACAGTACGGAAATGTTTGTTAAATCTAAATAAGTGTGTAGATAAGTAAAATATACATATTTTTTAAAAAAAACTTTTTTTTTGTATAAGCTCTTCATGCATTTTATTTGTTTACAACTATAAAATTCGTTTGCGGTAAAGTGATACCTTATTAATATAAGTGTTTATACTTATGTACCTGGGTCATAGATCTATTTGTTAAATACTTAATATGCAAACTCGAATCGTGTATATAAGTAAAACGTTTTATAATTTATACTAAAGGTAATTTAATTATACAAAAATGTAAAAATAATATTATGATTTTTTTTAATTACAATTATTATAATGATAATTAAAAAAAAAAAAATTTAGATTCATAATTAAAAACTGTAATATTATTATTTTTTAATTCTAGTTTCAATCGTTCTATCTCTATATTATATCGTACTTTTTCTTTATTTAATAAATAATTATGAATCAATAACACTGATCACTACCATTCTATTAAATTCTTAAATGAATCATTAGGTACACCAAAGTATGAAATAATAAATAAACTCAATAGAGTTTACAGTATCATTGGAAATAATGTCGCATATAAAATAATAATAATTTTTTTAATCGTCCGTCATTGGTCGGAAGAGTGGTGAAAATATAAGACAAGCGAATAGCACAGTGTTACTCAACCTGTGGGTCCCGATACAATTTCGGGTCACCATTCGATAAATAATCCATTCGGTTATTTAAAAAACCTATAATATTTTAGGGTCACTATAAAATATTATGCATAAAAATTTGTAATAGTTTGATGGTCGTGAAAAATGCAAGAAAATATTCTTTATGGTAGTCGTCACGTGAGAAAGGTTCAGCGATTTAGACGATACTACTAAAGCCGTTGTATATTGTTAACAATAATAAATAAATAAAAAATGTGATTTATAAAAAACGTATACATTATGTATCCCCAAAGTTACCAAAGTAACTGTTAGCACATTGTGACCACTTTGACCACTGTCATCAGGAAATAATAAAAATAATAATAATAATAATAATAATAATTAATATTAATTTTATTAATTACTAATAAAAATAATAATTATTATTATTATTATAATGCAACAACAACAAGTAAAAATTTTGTAGGTATATTTTTCTCTTTTGTTTTATTGTCGAAAATAACACATCAAGACATCGGAATACTGTTTTAAGTATTTTTTATTATTTTTTTCAATATTATCATTACAAAGCTTATATATGTTAGGGGGATTTCTCGTTTTGTTTTTAATCTTATTATTACTAGACAAAAAAAAAAAAAAAATAAAAATAAAAAAAAATAAAGTAGTACACAACATCTATAATATAGTAGTACTACATTACAATAGGTATATTTATAATGTTATTTAAAATAAAAATAAAAAAAATATGTACCGCGCAGCTACTTAATACAACATTATATATTGTTTATTTAGCGCATGTGCACATAATGTTATACAATACAATAAAAAAACGGTTTAGGAGAAATATAATATAATAATATAGTGATGGCCGACGGAGGCAAGACGGGGGACGTGCAATATATTATAATATATACCTATAAAATATATACTTAAGCGAACAGAGTACTATTAACAGATCGATTAGCCGGCGCTAAAAAGACGGTAAAAAAAAATTAATATTATATATTCTATGAAAACATATACACGTCGTAAAAATAATAATATTATTTTCGTTTCGTTTGGTTTAAATTGGAATGAGAGTTTTATAATACAATTGATATTAGGTAATTTTAAACAATTTCACGCTAACAGAAAAAAAAAACAAAATAATATTATGTGTTTTAAATGGCTTGTAAAAAAAAAAAAAACTATAATAGTTATTAAATAAATGAAAATAGGTATATAATATAATCGTAACAAAATAATATTATAGTGTCGATAGGGAACAAAAATAAAATAAAAACCATAATAATATAATATACAATATATAATATCATATATACTTGATTTTATGGCACCGGTTAAAACGTTTTAGAACACACATTTTTGGGTATAAAACGCATCTTAAAAAACACTAACTAATATACGGTTATGTACAATGTATGTGTGTGGTATTTTATTTTTGGTTTGTTAATACTGCGTAATAAACAGAAAACTATAACTGTATAATAATAATAATAATAATATAATATAATAATAGGTGTGAATTTTTTCGCACATTTTTACTTTCTATAATTAAATATAATGTTATCATATTTATATATTATATAATATAATATGACAAAAAGTTAAATAGTTTAATACGCATGCGCATATAAAAAAAAAACGTGTAAAAAACGTTATAAATGGTATAAATGACAAAAAAAAAAAAATAATAATAATGATTGTAATATCGAATAAATAAATAACTAAAAAAAGAACTGTAAGGAATGTGTGGAAGGAGTGTTGTGGGGTGGGTTGGGCGGGGATAGGGGAGGCGACTAAAATGGTACCATGTAGCATGTAGGCGCGATGTAGGTATATAAACATTATTTACAAGACAAAAAAAAAAAAAAACAAGAAGAATAAAAAAAAAATTACATAATATATCGAAATCAATCCGATATTTGACTTACGTTAAACAAATATAATATCCATTTTATCCGAACGATGGTATGCGTCCGGGTCAGTTCTCCTAGTGTCCTAAACTCCTAAGTCCTATTGTTCGAGTTTGTCAATAATTTTTATTATAATATTAAAATAGTATTTTTTGATTTCTATGCAAACACAATAATATAAAATACGAACAGAAATATTCGCAACGTATCGTCATTATATCTTTATAATATATTTAATTTTCATGTCATGAGGACGATTATTATTATTACCTATACCAAAAACGTTTAATACATATATGAACACATTTATATTAATATTATATGATCTAAATATACTATAATATTAATAAATAATAATAATATTATAAAGTCCGGTATGGTTTATATTTTATGAGGTGGAATAAAATTAAAATTAACTTATAACCTAAAATCGCGTACAGGGTGTCGTGTCTGAGTTTGAAAAAAATATTATGTTGTCAATAAAACAATATAATGACGAAAAGATGAATCAATATTATTTTAGTTTTTTTTAAGCAAATTTTGTGAATAAATGTTCCATCGTATTATAATACCACTCTCTATTACTGTACGGAGAATAGTCGGAAAAGTAACTTGACACCCCGCGTAACACGCACTTAAATATAAATTTGATAAAATGAAAAATAAATTAATCGCGAATCCGAGAAATTGTTCTCACATCAAAATATTACATATAATTGTTTGTCTATTATTTATTATGTTTATGTTTAGAAATTAGAAATATTAATACTTTTCGGCACTGAGTACACGTTTTGCTTAAAATAATTTACGAGCACAAAAAAAATAAATACATATATTTTATCAAATTGTTATCACGATCATTATTGTCATTTTTTAAAAAATAAAAAAAAAAAGATTAAAATTTTAATAATACGATTTCAATGTATATTACATGAAAACGTATACAATATGGGATATTTTTAAATTTGTTATTTATTCTGCACTGGACGGACTAATAAAAAATTCACGTCACCGACGGATTATCACTGTTATTATTCAAATGCTAATAATAACAATAATAACACGGTCTGTCGATTTGCCATCATTCTTGTCACGTGTCTGAGAGTCGATCATCGCCGAGGAATAAATTATTATCGTGGTACATACCTAGGTGACCGAAACTATAATTCTTATCGAATATTTATTTTTCATAGTAACCTAACCAGAATGGGCAGACGACATATATATGAATGCGTGCGTTATACGCGTCGGAATTTCAAGATAATAATATTACGGAGACAAAAAATATTAAATATTACGATATGAATTGTGTGCGTAACGAGAGTAGTTTTGTTCAAAACACACGTTTCGGCGTGATCTTCTGCGGAAATAGTGTAAAATGGAATTGAAATCCTTCCGAGAGAATCCTAGGACAGGATCTAACCACGTTAAAAACGCGTGCTTTTCAACAGTTATAATAACGATCATGATAACATTAAGAGGATATTATATTCATTTTCATTCGTTCTCGTCTGATTAATACTATCGGTTTACACATTGTTGTATATTATTATTGTGCCTAATAATAAGACATCTGGAAATCAAACGTTAAAAAACATTTCTTATTTTTTAATTGTGTAGTTAAAAAATATATATAAAAAAAACCATCCCCGAGGCTATCGAGAGCTATGTGTATGTGTTAGTATTATCGTTATAGTATAGCATATTTATAATGTTATTATAATGAACGTGCGCGTCCATCGTCAAAGGTACCGCTTGAACAATACCGTTCAAATATTCATCCGACGAGTTCACACCGTATACTTACTACTGACCAACGTTACGGAAATCGATTGACGCGCGATTATAATGTCGTTATTGGTTTTTATTATCAGAAAATACATTCGTCGACGTTGTACAAACACTGGCTTTATGTCGATAAACGATGTTTATCGAATAAAATCGATACAGTCGGCTCGGGGAGTATTTTAAAATTAATACTAGAAAAAGAACATAAAATATTCCATATGATAATAACCAAACGAGCAGTACTATCGATATACCTATACTAATATTATGGCGATATTGGTAATAATAATAATAATTCTCATGATTTACATTATAATTGTTGTGGTTTTATCGTGTGTTTTTTAGAGTCGAAAATATCTATTTTTTTTATATAATAAATATAATAATATAATATTAGTTTTGACTTAGTAATGACTGTAGGGCTTCAGGATGATGTTGACGGTGTTTTTTGTTGCGCCTGTTGTGTCTGAACCGAATTCGGTGGTGCCTGGTTGGCGGTAGTGTTGTTGGTGGTGGTTGTGTGGTGGTGGTGGTGGTGGTTGTTGTTGTTGTTGTTGTTGTGGTGGTGGTGGTGGTGGTGGTGGTGGTCGTGGTGGGCGATTTTCTGCTGTTGTGACCGCCAAAAACCGTCAACGGTTTCTTGGCCGTACCGTTGTTGTTGCGCTTGCCACCTCCGACGACCATCATCGGATTCTTACCGGACGAAGCTGCCACCTTGCGGTTGTGGTCGCCAATGTCAAACTTCGTGTCCAACTTGAGGAAGTTCAAGCACCGGTTCATCGGATCCGTGTGGAACACGTGACGACGCATCGGCCGACCCCTTCGGTTGAAACCAATGTACCTGGACTGATCGACCACGGACTTGTACCGCGTATACCCGGTGGACAGCATTTCCTCGTAGAATAGACACTTGGAGCCACGGAAATGTTTCTAAGAAACAAAAATCAAAAAAAAATTTATTAATAAAATAATATCGAATCGTTTCATACAATCGTTCGTAGAAATCGATAAACAAATTCGAACCAAAAATATTTACAAAGATTTTCATGTCGATACATTAGATCGTAAGAGAAAACCTAATTTGGTCACATGGAAAAAGAATATTTACAAAATATTGGTACCGCATTTATTTATAATTTACTTATTGACATATTTTCAAAGAAGAATACAAACTGGGCTCTAGTGTTTAGTTTCTTTTAAATATTTTTATTTTTAAAAGAATTATAAGTAGTCAAATACCTAATTATTTTATACTCATATAACTAAAATAAAAAATAGGAATATTTTTAAAAATTCAAGGCTAAACTACAATTATTTATATTTTTCTCTAAAAGTTCGATTGTAAGTAAATTTACTTTAATATTAATTATAAGTACACAATAGTAACAATGTAGTATACATAGATTTTTGATGTTATTATGCATATGGACATATCTCATGATGGAGACATTAAACATGGGGAAACTATATATCGTCCTTTTAAATACCTTTTAAAATGTCTATTTTAATTATATATTTTTTTATGTGTCTATAACATAAATATAATTTTATTTTTTTTACCGATATTAGTTTGTCCGTCGTAAATCCGGCTCTGAATATTATGGATAATTACTGACGCAAATTAGTTGTACATTTGTTCATTTTCTCTAGTTTATCTAATCTTTCGATTGGATTATGCTTTTGACTGTTTTTATTTTGTCTTTAATTGACATCAATCATTGAAATTATAATAATATAATAATATTATTATATTATACTTTGGATAGATTGATATGAGCATAAACATATTATTATTATTAATTTTATAGTATTGCTATATGGAAATGATATTAGATATAAGTAATATAGTAAATATAATATCGGATCTGAATTGAAAAATGTTTACGATTTTACAAATATATTCAAATCCGACTTTATCAATCGTAAAATTAAATTTCAAAAATTAACATCGTCTTCTTTTTGTACTTAAAAATCCATTTCGTGGAATATTATTCCGCATTAAAAGTGTATTACTCAGCGTAACTACAATATAATAATATGTACCTACATAGTTTAAACCATGCGTTACGAATATATTATCATTTTTAAGATAAAATAGATTCGAAATTTATGCGCTTCACCTTTATTGTTAAATTATGTCAAGAATTTACATACCTATGGAATGTACTATGTATAATGGTTTGTTTTTAAAACATAATCCAAATCATAATGTTATTATCTAAGACGCGCACGACAACGATATATAGTTTATCGATAAATTTGTATTTGTTTACCGTTACCGTATATTATATTAGTTTTACAAACAAATATATGACTGTTCGACAGAACCGTCGACGGGCGCATTGTTTTAGTAACGAGTGGCTAAAAAAAAATCAAATAGATTGTGACGAAACAATACGATTTCAAACGCATATATTTATGGGTAGTAGTAATAACGTATTAATATACGTGTGCATCGCAAGCGATGTTGACATTTAAGATATCTGAGAGAAAAACAAATGTGTTTCTCTTCCGACATTCAATTTCTGTGTGTGTTTGCTCAGAACACGTAGATGATAAAAAAAAAAAAAAACAAAAATATAAAACATTTGAGCGCGTGTTTGATTGTGAAATATTCATATTGGTACGTCTTAGTTTACCGTTTATTATGCATCATAAACTATAAAAAAAACGAGACCGAACAGAGGTTAGGTTTTAAAAGGGCCGAGGAGAATATTGTGTGCTTATGGCAGAATAACATCGCGGAGCTTGTTATTAATGTGTGTTTAGTCGAACATAAAATAATAATAATAATAATACGTATTTATATACTAATATAACGTATAGACACTTACCGAACCCACAAGGGACCATTTGTTGTTGAAACATAAATACCGATGAGACTCTTCAGCGAATATCGACAAACGAATACTGAAGTCCATGGATTTGACAGTCAGGTTTTCTGGTGGAAAAACAAAAACAAAAACATCATTATTACTCGTGTGAATCGACACAACAATTAATCATTGTTATCATTAATATAAATCACATTAAATATAGGAATATAAATAACGATATTGCAAAAGAATGATAGTTTTGAGGAGGACATGGGAAATAGCATAAAGTGTGCATTGATGAAGTATAGGGAGGCGTCTGTTATTTTGTGTGACACGAGGATGTCGATAAGATGGAAAGGTATATTTTATAAAGCATTAGAGAGGTCAGCAATAATATTTGGTTCAGTGTTTTGAACAGTGAACAAAAGAATGGAACAGATTATGAGTATATAACAGAGATCGAAATTTTGAATTCTAAGATAGATATGTGGAGTGACTAGAGAGGATAGAACAATAAATCAATACATAAGGGGAAATGTAGTAGTTGCATCAATTGTAGGTAAAATGAGAGGGTCAGTTTTTGATGATAGTTGTTACGAAAATACCGAAACAAAATACACACCGATTAGTAGTATAATATTATTGAATACCTATCGCATGACTATATTAATCAAATATTATAATTATTATTATATTCTTTGTTGAACGGTTTTTTAATCATTTGCACGGCCCAAACGGATTAAAAACGTAGGAAAAAAATCAAATTGGAATGGAATAGCTTTTTAATTTTATTAATACTACATATATACTTATTCTTTATGATTGTGAGTGAGAGTCGTTTGTTTTCAAACATTCGTTTAAAAATCGATTGTTTACATAATATGTTTTGATACATAGTATTACAATAATGCATTGTACTTACATATTGTTGATAACGTATAATGTGTAATCAATTTCAGATATGTGAAACTTATAATAGATATTATAAGATGCACACAAAAATTGTGTGGAAATCAAGAACTTACATTTTGTACCCGGAATGAGTACCTAATACCTATGTAAACGTTTAAAATTCATAAAACCTTTTACTCGAAAAACAATATACTAACTATTTATAAAATATTACATTATGTTCAGCTTATAAATTATTTAAATATTGATCAATTGACGTGTGTGATAGGTATAACTAAATTTTGTGTGAGTTAAAAAGTTAAAATCGGATGCATTAACAAATCTCGGTGATCAATCATCGCCGACGACAGCGACGGCACTATGTAAGTTAAAATACTTCTCCACTACTCGCAATATATTATTACATATCTGTACTGTATTATTATACAGGGCGATCAGAGATTCACGTTTAAAACGATAAAAATGGATAAACCTATTGTATGATTTTTAACGTGATATTTCGATCACTCTGTTAATTCATTTTTGTTTTTCAAACGCCCGCGTGTGTACACTTATACGTTATGCAGTTAAACGTAAAAAAGTTAATGCATGCGAGTTTCGATATTACACCGCACCGATGTGTACTGGTAAACCTTCTTTTCGTATTATATAATAATAATAATAATAATAATAATTGTCAAATATAAAAGAAACCATAATATAATATACTAGAAATTTCCAGTCACGATTCAGCCGTGGTGGAATGTTCGAGTGTTTTGTGTTAACTGATTTAAAAAAAAAAAATGATATTAAAATATAAATAAAACAAACACGCGCACGCTTATTATATTTTGAATTATTATAATAATATAATAAATATGTGCGAGTGCGCATCTATTTGTTTTTTTTTCTCGCAGAGTATACAGATGACTCGGATACGATTTAAACGGTTTATAATTAAAAAAAAAAAAAAAAATAGAACCTATTATAATATTTAATATCTATCCGTGATGAGTTTACAGATATTGTAATAGATACGTATTATTATAAATAGTTTCACGTCGTCGGAGACGAATGTCAGAGCTTGTAATACTATAGTATAAATTAAAGGAGACTGACAAAAATGACATCTAGCTGTATATTTAATTATTGTTGTTATTACTTATAGGTGTGTTTAAAATCATTTTCTTTTTCGTTGAAATTCGTTTTGCGAACAAAAGGTTCTTGAACTTTTTTCCTTTCGCGGTAACAAGGTACCTATTATACCGTCGCAATGTCTTAACGATTGTCGAAGACAAGTGAATAAAAAACATCACGATTACGAAAATATAGTATCGTCGATAATGTTTCGGGCTTGCATAAACCACGTTTTCGACTAACCACGTCTAGAACCTCTAGTTTAAAACATCTTCGTGACTTCAAATCGAATTGCTTTTCACAATCCAATAAACCCAACATATGTGATATAATTGTACTTTTAAAGTAAGACAATGTATTTGTACCGTATCGTATAATAAACTTTTTCTCGATTTTCATCATTGCATCATTTTTTAATGTAAAATCGTATTATATCACACATCAGGCTGTTTCTTTCTTGTTCGACGTTGATCAATATTATTACAATCGTAAGACGATAATGAACCGGAAACTGTACCTTCTAGAGACGGTGGCCTTAATGCCCGTGGAAAATTATTAAGTTAAGTTAACGAGAGACCTCGAGAGACTTGTTGCACGTCGGCAAATGTATAATTAATTAAAATACGCCTAAATTATAGTATGCACAATTACTTAGATATTATTAATAATAATTAATCGATATCATAGTTGATTTTATCATACACTACTAAAATACACTTAATGTTTATATCGTTAGGTACTACAGCTTCAGTACATTCTGCGATTATAAATTGAAAAACAGATATTTTGACCACAAATAGATTTAAAATGAAAAGCACAATATTACATAATATTGTTGTAATATTTTGTGGTCGGCGATAGGTTTAGAATTATTCGGATAAACTCATCTTATATTGAATCTATTTAATATTTTGACATTGTTCTCTGGAGACGGAAAACGTTCTCGAGTATGCCTTTCAAAAAATATTTTAAAAACGCAATTGCCTACGCAATATGAATTTTATAGTATCTATAGTGAAAATTCAATCAATTATATTTTAAAGTAACTTTTTTAGTTTTAACTGTGAATATTTTTTAACGTAACGTATCTGTCATTATATAGTATTATTTACCCAACAAAATAAATGACAGCATTTATTATGTACCACAAAAAAGAAGCGTGCGATGATAATATAAAAGAAAAAAAAATCTATTATTATAATGATCAGTGTCGATATGAAAAACACTAAACTCGTATAATATATTATTATCACGAAATGATATTATTCGTGTGTTCCGCGATGGAATCTATCATCAAATATTCAAAGAGCGCATAAACCATCAGAATATTATCGTTTGTATTATACGCGATGATTACATAATATTATAATAATATTTTTCTTGTAGGGATCGTACGTTTTAAACGATTGTTCTCCTTTCCTTTTCCGAATACACGTTTTTGTATTATTGTTATTAATATCATCATAATTATGCATTTTATTTTTTTGTGCAGTGTATACACGTGTTGCGTGCACATTACATTGTATAAAACGAATGAATTCCTAATTATTATTATTTTTCGTATGCGGATTTTTCGGAGCACGCACGCGGCAATCAAAAAACCGCCCTGGAAACAAAAAGGCAACCGCGGTATATAATAAGTTAGGTTACGTGCTGTTCGTGGTATGCATATTTATTCTGTCATATCATTCATAATGTATGCTAAGTAAGTACAAATATGTTGAAGGTGTGATTAAAAATACGATTATTTTAGAACATAATTTTGCATAATTCAGCATTTACGAGTACAGTTCTTATAACATATTTTACGATTTTAAAGTCTAATTGGATTATTATAAACCATATTCTCTTATGTAGACACAAACCTTTATTTATTGTATCCGTCCATTTAAAAGAAAATATAGCAGATTGAAAGTCATTTTAAACTTAAATTATGGGATTAGAGTTAAACGTACAGATTTAACACTCTTGATCAAATAAGACTGATAAATTTTCGAGTTTCTCTCGTGTGTTTTTTTTTATAAAATATAATTTAACATTAAACTTATATATTTATTTAAAATACGAAAACAATTAAACATTTAAAACTTCGATATTTTACAAAAATCACACGAGATTTTCCGCTATTTAAATTTATCGATAAGTATCGAATCTGTACGTTCAACTGAAATGTCACAAATTTAAGTTCTACGCGGCTGCGATTTCGCAGAATAGTGATTTGTGTTGCCTACTCGGGCATTTTATGGGAGCTGTTTCGAATATATTTTAAAAATACAATATATTTTATACATTATTATAGAAAGGAAATAAAAAATACGTGTTGCTGATGAGAGGCATAGAATTATAATATTCTCGAGTGTTCGGCGCGGCGAAGTTATAGTGGTATTGTGTAATAACATTATGTGAATGGACACACAAAAGGTGCATATTATCGTCTTGTTAAGGACCCGCGGAAAGGCACGACAACTCGAACGACCGTGAAACCGTGAAAGGGATACGAGGTAAAGTGAAAAGTCACGTACAATAATCGTGAACTCGGTACGAACAAGTACAATACGTTATAATATTAATACGAGGTTTTTTTTTTATATTTTTTATTTACTACGACCATTATTGCGCGTTTACTAATGTTTATTATACAAGTTACCTAGGCCGGTTATGATAAAATAATATACCTAACAATAAAATGGCCGATATACGAATATATACGTACGCGAGTTGACGGCGTAGACCTCGGTCGAAAACAATATCGGCCAAAATTACAATAAACGTGGTTTGTAAAATTATTTTTTTTATTATTCCCCCCATACAAGTAACGCGGAGCAGCACGGCCTTGCTCTCAAGAGAGGCAGAATGTCGTATATTATGAGTTTTACAATCTGCTGTTGTATTTAAATTTTTAATAAAGAAAAAGTTATTAAAAACCCTATACGATATACTATCTCATAAGTTATAATCATGTGTGCGTTAAAAAAATTATTGGACTGTTGTCGATTGAAACGAAAAAATTAACTTTTTTTCTGATCTTCTGTAGGTAAATATAGTTATTGTGAGGAAACGTATCACTATGACGTGCAAACGGTTGTTTAGTAATCGGTTTCGGGTGAAAAATAATAATCAGTAATTTAATTTAAACTTGTATGCGTTAAGACTAAAACGTCAAACTATCTGATAAAAATGAACGCGCCACTGGCACACAGATTATGGAATATTTATTTAAGTAGATACACGTTACGTGCATTTTTTGTCAATGAATTTATCGTTCCGTTATCGATAACGTCGATATTCAACTGTTACTTTTGATTTATATTATATTATACTCACGAAATGCATTCGAAGTTTCGTCGTCGGCGAGAACACGTCCCCGGTAGTCCACCCCAACGTTTCGACTGCTACAATCGTTGTACAGTCGGACCCCGAATCCATAGCCAGGGCCGCACCTCCAAACGTCACACAACACCACCTGAAAATACAAACCGTTCGTTAACATTTTATATTATTATTTATTTATAATTTGTCATTAGATCAACGAAAACGTATATTATTTCAGCGGTCGTCGGGGCATACTGCTGATAATTATTTACAACAATAGAATTACACTTTTCAGTCTCGTAAAGTACAGAGATAAAGTATAATGTGTATTTTATACAAACAGATGCGTATGCGCATACTTTATATCCATAATATATACAGAGTGATCATTATATTATAATGGTACGAAAGTAATGGGTAATAAAATTGAATAATAGTTAATACGCATACACCGGACATTTTTATAGGTAACGTAAAATTCTGATTCAGATTGTACCCTAACATATTATAATCGTTTCGCAGATATAAAGTATACGTAAGATAGATATAAAATATGATCGCCTTCGCATTTTTACAACTACCGTATTATTTATCTTTAAGTTCAAACATTTATTTAAACACGAACAGTATATATATATATAAATATTATGCGAGCATTAAATATAAAAATATAAAGAAAAAAAATCAATAATTTCGCGAACGATCATTCTGAGTTTGTGGTGAGGCGGCAGGCGAACATGTATTTTTGGCGGCCTTGCATGATCTCTCGCAGAACGGAGCATAACACCTATATAATATTACTATACAAATCTAAATTAAGTAGTTTAATATTGTAAAATTAATATTTGTTAATTTTTAATATTTTCATTTTGGTTGGAAGAATTTTTCTCAAACGTTTTGGTGGTAGATCACAAGAGTGTAATAATAATACAACATAGGTAGCAGTATATGTATAGTTTTATGACCTAACCTAATCTTACCTCTGTGACTTCCTGTCTAAATGTGTATATAATATTTTTTTTATATAAAATCTCTCATAATATGTGAATATTACCCACGAGATAATAATAATAATATCGTGTCGACAAAATCACGAAATCCACGTAGGTATGTCGGATTTCGGTTCGACAAACCGCGGACACCTCCCCGACGAAAACAACACGATCATAGGCGTCGGCGGTATAGAAAAGAAATCATATATATATTTTTTTTTTTACGTGTGCGCGGGGTGTGATGTACAGTCGTCGACGTGATTTTGACGGTGAAACGGTAGGAGGCGTTTCGAACATTTTCTCGTAATTTAAATTTAAACGACGGATTTTCACTTAAGAAGAACGAGAGGGAAAAAAACGGCCACTCGATTTAAATTGGGTATATATTGGATTTGTTAATATTAATTTTGTTTTTTTTTTCACCGCCTCGTTTGTCGGAGCACGACGACGACACGTGAAAAAGGGTTTATTATTCGATCTCTCCGCACATAAACCGACGAGATTACAACGGCGGCGACGGCCATCAATCGAGATAATATAGTATAATAATACATACCTATAACGCTACTTTGATTAACTATATTATTTTAACGCGCTCGTCGGATAATAATATTCGTAATATACATCTAACAGAATCTACGTTTTTTTTCTTTCTTATTTTTACACCCGACGGACACTAATAATATCACGCACACTTGCACGTCAAAATATTATAGGTAGGTACTGTAATACGTGTTATTAATTTATCAATGAAACGTATGCCTACTACGTTAACGGTCGTTCGGCGCGGGACGAGACTCGTCGTATTATACAATGTTCTCGACTTCTCGCGTACGCAAACGTCCAAACACGATACAAATATTGTAATATAATATTTACAACGATTTGTTGTGGTCGATCGGTATGTTTCGTATAAAATAACGCGGACTTAAGTACGACGTTTCACGTTGTTACGTACTGTGAGAAATTACACGATAATGGTAAAGATAATAATAGCTGGAAAAAATAATGTAATACATAACGTCGGTTTAATAATAGTATATTATTGTTTTGTCGTTGAATATTGGTTTTGGTTGTTACGGAACGTTTTACAATCGAGCGACGTGATTTGACAGTGATGAACACGCAATGCGAATCGCGCGGATACCATTCTTAAACTACCCGTGTAGAATGATGCGCCTAATGAATCAACCGTTTGGAGAATTTTAAGAAAGTTTGAAAAAAATAAAGGTTTTCGTCGGTTTGAACGAAACGTCATTATTGTTCAAGTACCTGTGTGAATCTTCTAAAATCTATGCGTCTTCTTTTATAATAATTATAAGTATTTCAAAAATATCGTTGTACCAAATTCGTCAAAAGACACCAAACACTAATCACTTGTTTAATTTAATAAAAGTTGAAAAATTCCAAAATTTAAGCAGATAAATCAGTAGTCAATGAATAAATCGATGAAGAAGTTTGTATACAAAAGTTATCGCGAACTTCACCGAATTAATTAAACTCTTAATTTAACTCTAGAAGGCTAAAATAGAATAGAAATCATTAAAATAAAAGTTTATTCCATATATTATGGAAACATATAAAATATAATATGCTTTGCCGAGAAAAATTAAATGAGTTGTATTGCAAAAAATTAATTACATAAAAGTATTATGTAAAAATATTAATTGAATATTTACAGAGAGATTAAATCACATACATTGATAGGAGATATTTTCGATGGGAGATAGGTTATAAATAAAAAACCTAACTCGAATAGTTAAACTAAATTATTAATCAATCCAATGGCCTCCCGCAGTTGAATGATTATTTATAATACCTAGTTGTGGCGACAGGAACACATTTTTAACTTATCTGATCATATTATCGTGAAAATTATTTTTTCGAAATCCGAAAAACCGGTGTAGTTCAAAAACACATTAAAAAAAACATTTATTTTTCGACCAGTTGAACTTTGAGCCAGATATACTCCAATAACAGTTGAAACTTTGTGAAACTAACAGTTTTTTGTAATCAATTCGCTACTCATTAAATCGTTCACCTATATTTTTTATCGTTATTAATTCGTCCTCGTACAATAACAAATCAACGATCGCATAGCCCACTGAAGACGATAATGATAATAATAATAATAATAATATAATATCATTATAACGTGTCTAATATTATGTAGGTATGTATACGATCCCCCGACGGGGAGTCACGAGCGTTATTAAAAGTATACACAAACACACAGCGAGTAAGTGTCGGTTTATTTGTTTCTTAACGACCGACGAGCCGAACGGACCTTGAGATAGAGAAATATAATTCATTTGGAATACACACGAAAACGCAGTATTATAAATTATAATAACACATACCGTCAGTATACCTCATCAGTATTATTATACTTAAGCACGCGGTCCCGATTGTTTTTTATTCATAATTTAAACGGCCGAAAGTTATTTTATATTCCTTTCTCTCTAAACTCTCCGCGCGTCTGTTTGATATTCAAAACGAACGCGGTTTTGTATTTTCGGTGAACGTTTGATTTTTAAACACGCACAATACTGGCTCATATTATATTTGTATTAGAATAATATAATATCATTACAATACCAATATACCATATTAAATAATATATAGTATCAGTTGAAAACTAAAACTTCTATCTTATATATAAAGGTATTAGGGGGACACGCAAGGGAGTTTGGAGGCCGATTTCATGTCTGAAAATAAGAAAAATGCATTTATAAGTGTTTATTTATGAATTGAATCGTTTAAAAAATGTTAACTACGGACTTGAAGGTTGTCCCAATTTTTCTCGTATTATACCTACTACCTCGCTTAATGAATTATAATCGAATATGATTACTACCAAGTGCGATATAACTGTTGGGATGTTTAATATTTTTAAGTACCTAACCTAACCTTTTATCGTATTCAACGATAACATGAGGTTATGCATAATATGAAAACCAAACGAAAACCTCCACATTTATTTGCCATTTTCCCATTGAAAACTTAAAACAATGATCAACCAGTATACACAGTCAGTAATTGATACAAAAAACGTACATTTTTTTGTTATCTAAGTATATATGTACTCTTTTGACTTGAGTTTATAAACCTTCACAAATTCCTATGGGCATAAAGGTAATTATATATTAACCTAATAACAATGCTATAAATATTATAGGGACTTTTTGAGCATTTCGTTATAAAAACATTGAAATCAATTTCATCCAAAGTAAGAATGATCTAATATTGTAATTGATTATCGATAAGACATAAATATTTGGAATTGAATCGTAAATGTATTTATTTATTTTTTAAATTATTATTTTAGTAAAAACGAGTAAAAAATCTATCGGGTATTGTAGTTCCTCCGTAAACAGATTAAAACCAAAAATAAATTAGTTAACATTTTTTATGAAAATGTAGACAATAATAATAATTATTATTTTTGAATTCAGTAACCTGACAGACGTAACTGCATAAAATATAACATGTGAAAAATATTACAATTTCGGTAATACTTATATATATTACATATTCTCATTTGATATGGTGACCGCGACTGACAATATATCTCTCCGAGAATCCGAGTTGAAACGCGACTTCGAAAGAAAAGAAAATTTATCAACAATAAAAACACGCCTGCGGTATAATTTCACGCGCGCGCGCCCGCGTTCATATTATAATATACCATCGCCACAGAACAATGCTGGTTTTCGATCGTAAACGCAATTATTCACAGTGTTAAAGAGTATGGAAAAATAACTATAAGTGTGCATATCTAAATATGACTTAGAAATTTATTATGTTCAATAACCGTTTCTATCGTAAAACCATAACGGTGAGTTATATAAATGTATTATATCGTGTGCGCTTTCTGCGGCAATTCCGCCATGGTCGCGTGAAAAAAAAAATACCAACGTTTCAAACCCATATATAGTGTAATATATTATTATTTTTTAAAGAAAAAAATACTATTAAATAATATTCAATAATAGTACAATAAATAATAGCATGTGTGACCTTTCCGTATTTTTAGTGTCCTACGTCGGAATGCCAACCAGTATATAGAAAAACAACACTGAGACAAGACCATCCGGATCAGTTTGTACATGTTAAAATATCGCATTGCAAAATAATATAAACAGATTTCCAAAATGTTAATTTCGCTTTTAAATCAGTCAACTAATTTCGTATAGAATAGTTGAATCGGTTTTATAAAATACAAAAACGTTCGCCGGTGAATATTATGAGAGGAGGAGGCCTGTGTGAAAACAATATTATTATCGACAAAATACAAATTTTATTATTTTCGGAAAGAGATATTATTATATCCACATGAAAAACCACTCGCATGGACCAAATCGAGGCAGTCAATTAGTATTGTAACTGAAACACTATTATTAGATGTTATATATATATATATATATAACTAACGTAAGTGATTATCGTAAAAAAAAAACAAAAAACAAAAAACGTAAATTACGTCCTCCGCGAGACCTCATTAACACGTGCAAAACATCAAGACGAAAAACGCGAGTAATACTTATTATACGTAGATAAAACGAAATAAAAAAACGAGTGTTTATTGATAGTTTATTGCACACGTCCGACGACGGCTACCAAAAGAACAATTTATCTGCAATATATTATTAGCAATAGGTGTGGGTTTACTGTTTTATTTTCACTTAGATATTATGCGTATATTATATTGTGAGGTATCTTCCTCGCATCACCTGGCGAGCGCAGATCCGTTAACGAAATATTATATTTTCACCATCGAATAATGAGTTCTGGAATTTCACAACATCTTCTCGTTCCAATGATCTACTGTGTAATATAATAATAATAATAATAATATATATACATATAGAAAAGCGTATTTTATTATTATCGTTTTACGACGTCGTTGTCGCTAAACGCTTAAACCCGTATAGGTATATACTAACACCCGTCCGAATTTCGGGAGACGCGCGAATATAGAAGTATATCATACAAATTTTACCCCGAGGAAAATTTAATAAATTATCGTTATTGTACCGCACGCGTTTTTTTTTCAACTTCTCCGAGACGACGTTTTTTACGATTATTTATAATTTTATTATTATTATTTTCCCATCGTCTGAACAAACAATGCCGCGATCGTTTCACCGGACACTGTCGTAACGTAAATTATCGAACGCGGCCGTCGCGCCACCGTCATCGTAGCTCGTTGACGCCTGCAACATTGTATACGCGCGCGCGCATGACTTCATAAACATCTAACAATGATGATCATAATAATATTATGATATTACCTTTTCGACGACCCGATACCTCGATAATGACGATCAGCGAAAATAATTATAATAAATAATAATACGACCTTTATAGTATTATATATTGTGTCGTAAATATACGTGTTTTGTTATTTCGGAACGATATTGGATGTTTTCTAAAGTATATGAATGTTATACAGGGTGATCGGCGAAAAAAATGGTGGCAATATCGCATCGATCATTAACGGGTATCTATTATTTATGTTACAATAAGTAGTGTTGGATAAATGAATAAATCGACTATACTGTCCAAGTAGAATTATCGTAAACATAATAATATACCGTTGACAATTTTATGTTGGCATTGTCTCCTAAAGGCATAAGATTCGAAATCAATTATAAACGAAAATAACGAATTTAATTTCAAAATCGTATAATTTGTTATTTAATTTTAATATATAGATATCGCATTATATTGTTGGACAACTACTGCACTACATCTATTATATAGTCGCACACACGAATATAAATTCTTGATACTCGTTTAATTGACAAAAATCATTATTATTATTATTTTATATAGGTTGGGAAAGACGAAATGCATAAATCATCGGCGTCATTTAACTAGCGGCGATACGAAACGTATTAACAAATATCTAATAATTAAATACATGATCTAAAAAACGTGTAAACTCCATTATGTTTGGGCAGGTACAGGCAGTCGCTATTATGGAAATAATAGACAAACCGACACTGCACGAGAAACGCGGTAAAACGGGTTTTCGGAAACAAATCAACTAATTTCAGCCTAGTTCGATAAATTGTTTTTTTTTAACATTTTTAAAACGATGATAATATGGAGAATTTTATGTAAAAATAAAAATTATAATAATTTAACGCTTGGCACCATTAATAACGATTTATGATTATAATGTTTATAAACTGAATACTAATATAATACTATTATAGTATATAACGTTAGAAATTCTTTTAAAAATAATATTCGAAAAACAAACATTTAATTTGTCTAGATAATATACGATCAGTATATTATATGGCACATATTGTAATATATTATATTTCCGGTTTTTAATTATATTATAATTTTTTTTTTTTTTGTCACTAGCAAAAACATATATTATATTATTATAAATAACATAATAGATGCACGAGGTGTTTACATTATTTATTAATATACGCGCGTCGGCTGAATATCGTGAATAATTACTTAAACGTTTTTATTGCCGCAATGAATTGAATAAAAATTAGGTATTTAAAAAACTACTAATGGACCGTAGTCAGAACGGAGAAAATAACACGTGTAAAGAATAAAATTAATTCAAAGTCATATTTTTTAGCACCTACGTACACATGTATGATACATTTTTTGCAAATTAAAAAACTAAAAATTCGAATTAGGCGGATTTCTAAAGTGAAAATTTTTCTAAAATGTTATGTTATTTTAATTACAATTTTTTCAGTTCATAACTAAAATAATTATGTATTTTTTAAAAAAAAAATATTAGAGTATAAAAATGTTATCACAGTGAATATAAATTTATACCTACTTTTTATTATATTATTTTCTAAAAAATGTTCAAACATTGTTATGTCTGCTGATCAAAATCTGTTTAGTCATATAATAATTATAGTTGGAAAAAAAGTACAGTCAATTATTCGGTGGGTCACTCATTTAGTCATTTGACATTTTACTTATTGTTAAACGTATTATTATATTTTCATCGATATTGCCGTCTTGGTTAATTGGACACGAGTAAAATAAAGTCACTAACAGGTCATTTATATTATTTATTTTCTCGTTATTATTATCGTATTAAGTACCTTTATACGCATAGCACGAATTTTTTAAAGTATTTTAGTCACTAAACATTTTATAACCAAAAATGTAGATTTAACATTTTGTTATATATACAGTGTGATCAGAATTTCGTGTTACTAAAATATTGGAATAAGTAAAATTTGGATACGAATCCGTTACATGTACTTTTGAGTGGGAATAAGAATACTTATTTTGCATTTTATTAACTATTTTTTAGATTTTAGGTAATTTACTTCATTTTTTAGTTCATTTTTAAAGATTTCTGGAGCATTTTTGGAGTTTTTGTATACAAAATATGAATTTGAATTTTTATTTTAAAATTTTTATACACAAGGTTTTTCTATAAATATAAATATAAAAAATTATAAAGTACTCGTAGGTACTCGTAAATCGTAGTATATTATCGGACAATCATTAAAATGTCAAAACTTAGATAACGAGTGACTACGATAAAGCTAACGTGTTATAGGTACTTATAATGTCTAAATTTCTTATTAAATAGTTTTAGATTGGTATGTTTAAAATTTAATCAGTTATTTTTACATTTTTTTAAAGGACATTTTTCAGGGTTTTTAAGGTTTTTTTTTAATTTTTCAAGTCATTTTTCAGGAGTTGTTTGGGCATTTAAGTCACAGCCCTAATAATAACATTTTACCATACATATATTTTTACACGTATGTTAAATAAATACGAAAAAATATGAAATACTATTCGTTAAAAACATATTTAAAAATGAACGGAACTATAGTAATAATAATAATATTATGTACTCACCATTAATAGAACGAGAGCACTTCGGATTATTTTTGTTAACCTGAAACAAAAAAAAAAACAAGACGTTTGAAAATTATACAAATTATATTATAACGATTAAATATTATTTTCATGTCGCATCGAGTTGAACAATATTATGCGTTCGGTAATGTTAATTAAAATTCATATTAGAATAATATTATACGGTTAGATGTGCGATTAGAAATTGGCCGGCGTTTTGTTTAGGCAAAACATGTACCATGGACGACCTGAAGTAAATTTATTTGGCGTGTGTATGTCACATTAGGCGAATAAATGAAGCGTTTGTTTTATTATTCTACACACGACCCGTAATAATATTATTATCACGATGCACAAAAAATTTACTAGACTCGTTATATTGTAATATACTAGTTATGAGTTAGTAGCAAATTAACTCTTAAATAATTTTAAAAACATAGAAAAATATTGCAAAAACGTGTTGCTAAAAAATTATATGGATTGTAAACCGGTTATGATTTCATTACGTAAATAATTTTCATAAATCATCGTAAATTCATATTACTCAAAAGTGTTAATATTGTAAAATTTATAATAATAATAATAATAAAAAATACATCTATAAATATTATTATAATACATTATTTGATTTATTGAAATCAAATGTAGTGTCAGATTATTTTATACTCGCGTAGCACAACGATTGTTCCGCATTAGTGTTATTCGTTTTGATACCATAACCATAAATGTGTTATGAACGGTTTTAAGTGGTTTGTATAGTGTAATACTATATTAGTTTTTCTCAAATTTTCGACACTATTTACGATTGCCGAATATCGCCAAGATTTGACGATGACTCGACCTACTCGTTTCACATCTCGCGCGGACGATACTTGCAGTACTACTTAAAGCTCGATTTTGTCCAGTTTCTACCGTAATGTAATGTGATAATGATGATGATAATAATATTATGCTATCGGATAAACGTGCGTAGGATTGATATTTACATTTTTATAAAGAATAAAAAAAATACGCGAAAACCGTTTTAAATGCAGGCATCGTCCGTTGACGAATATTAATATTGTTTCATACATACGTATTATTACTTCCATGTAAAATAATTTTATATTTATTATGCTTAGTACACGTATCTACTGTCGAAACAATCGAATATAATTATTATTATCTCGCGGGCGAACAATAAAATATTATACCTGATTTATGGTTTACGTTCTGTATTTCTAAGATTTCTGTCCATCGCTGAGACGTCAGCCCACGACCAAGGTATAATATTATACATAATTATTGTGATATAGGACCACCCGACGCAAGCATAATTCTTAACGACGACGACGACGACGACGCCTTAACACCCATTTGACCGTCTATCAAATATATCGGTGTGCGATCGGACACGGGCGCCAACGTTTAGCATATTTTTTTTTTATTTTCTTTTTAATTAATGAATAATAATAATAATAGTGAAAGAGCAATGGTGAAATGGTATAAAAACATTTTTTTATATTTCCTGTAGGATGTTCGAGAAAACAATCGCGATAAAAAATATAATCTAAACCTGAAATATAACGAACGAAATAAAATATTAAATATCGTATTTTATACTGGCAGTGTTTCGATCGTAGATAAAGAAAACGTTAAAAAAATATTCCAAAATTCAATAATGTTAATAGAAAATCGACTTTTTATAAGAATTTCAATACACAAATTATATTTTTTTAATTACATAAATTAGTACATGTTCTAAATGCATTAAAACGTAGTGTTGGTGGAGATAAAATAGTTTTTAAATGTCGGGCAATTATATTCCTAATGTAATAAAAATTATTTCACATGACATTTATTCAAAATGGAACTGCATTATTCTCGAGAGGGTAAAAATGCGTGTACTCTGAATAAACGTAATGATAAATTATAATCTTAATCATATTTCTAATTTTACTCGACAATCATTTAATAAATATAAAAATATACGTATCGACTATAAAATTACATTTTCCAAAGTATATGTATATTATATATAATAATACGGCACTTATTCACGCGTGCGTACCGCCTTGAAATCATGTTTTTCTGCAATAAAAACGTTTAACCAACTGTGTTACCGTATAGTTATTTTGCCGGTTTTAAAAATTCTACTTATATACCAATAAATTATGATTCTTGTGTATTATAATGTATTACATATTACATACTTATGATACCGCACAATAAAAACTATCGATAATTTGAAACGCAGCCAATGTTAAGAGGAATAATATTAATATTTATTGTTACCTATAGGTGCATGAAATATCTAATAAAATAATATTATAATACTATACACTATTAGCGAACTGTTGAAAACGCTAAAAATGAAAAAAATTATTGGTAATTATCAATCAAAATAAGTAAGTATATTTTAAAATTCGTCGTTAAAAAACATAGGAACGTCTAGAATATATTATACGTTAGCGAAATCTCGTAATATATTATTATTTCCTCGTTTTAAAATAACAGAATATCGTTATTAAAATAATATTACTGTGTATTTATTAATATTTATTTAGAGAACAGTAGATAATTGTATCATAAAAACACACCATTTAGGTACCTACTACGTGACAATATTAAATCATAATGACTATACAGGTCAATACCGGAAAATATAATTGTCACAAAATAACCTACTTATTTTGTCTACAGCGTTTTCGTAACACGATTTTGTTAATCACCCTGTATATATGACACCGGGATAAAATATAGGTACGATCGGTTGTGTTTCACATACATACACATAACATTAAGTATATTAATATAATATAACATATTGGTTATAAAACGCGTATCTCATAATAGAAAACAAGGATGACCGCGAGCGTTATCGTTTTACATTATTATTAAAATTAAATTTTTTGTTTTCTATATGTACGAGGTAATCGCGGTTACCGGGTTACGGGTATATAATATATATGTATAAAATATACTAATACATATGAAACGATCAAAACACTCGTATGACGCGGTAGTAGCGTGATTTATAAATTTATAATAATAACAATAATAATAAACATGCGGCTATTAAAAAAAAAAAAAAAAACAGCACCCGTATTAGTATTGGTGTGTAGGTACGGTATATAATAACATATAATATACATAAATCATCGTATAATCCACGTCTGCATTAAGTAGGTACATAATGTTTTAAATTATATATAATCCGACGTTTGAATATTCAAACATTACACTCACAATAAAGTTTTTAATGTTTAAATTTAAATGTCTATTTATATATAAATGAATTATTTACGAGTGAGACTCGATGGATTAGAAATATTAGGATTATCTATTTTTGAATAAATTTTATATTATTATAATTGAGTGAGTCCATTAGTTCACAATAATCATATAACAATAATTTTAATTTTAATTTTAAACTCTAAATTACATTTCAAATCAATTGTCACGAAAAATTTATTTCAAAAGTTCGTTTAGACTTTAATTTATAACAAAATGTCCCTGATGATATTGAATTAAATCATATAAAAACTTTATAGATATCGGTACCTACTACAAAATGTAATAAACTAAACATGTGTTAGAAGTATAATTAAAGTAGCTATATTGTATTAATGTATTTTTTTTTTTAAATCTGTCGTTTTTATCAAAGATTGATAATAGTTTAATGCACATAAGCGATCGAATTTATCTGTTGTTTTTTCGAAAACTTTCCAGGAAAACACAATAATTGTTTATCGTATAAATTCATTATTTTGTTGTTGACATATGCTTATCAACATCAAAATATCATAAATAATAAAGAAAACATTGGGAATGAATTTATGACAATAAGTGAACAGAATAGTGGAAGTTTTAGACGATTATATCGAAATATAACCGATTCGTGATGACGACTTTATTAAAACGATCGAATTGCAAAAATATGTCTAGATTTTTGACGTCAAAGGTCAAACGTATAATATATTATATCATAATATATCTAATTATTTCTTAACGCCTAATATGGATATAATATTTATATTATTGAGTACCTAACCTACACATAGTTAAAAATGTATAGTAATCATATTATAGCATACGTAATGATATATCGTACAAGAATCGAACAGGAGGATGTGAAAATGAGACGCGAAGGACCGCTCGCTCGCGCGCGCGAGATGATTACGATCACCGATAAAGAACTGCGCGGCGACGACGACGACGACGACGGACGGCGCTACAACAGGTTTTTTTTAATCTACTCTGATAAATCCATTAAAAATGCACGGTTTAATACGGTGTGAAATGAAAGCTTGTCGTCGAGTTAATAATAATAATAATAGTACGACAGCGTAGTCTGACGACCAGCGAATCGTATATTATTATATGTTTTAATAAGCACGGTCTTCGTAAACTCTGCTATCTATATATTATAATACATACATTTTACAGGTATATATATATATCGATTAAACCACGTCTATGGTAAATGCGGTTACCATTATGCTATACATTATATGTTTTATATACGCGCCCACCACGTGCGCATACCGCGGTCAAAAACATATACGCTATATATATATATATATATACCTATATATAATATATAAGTATAGTTTTTACGGACGCTCATTTTTCTTAAATATTCTCGTTCGGTCGTCTTCCGTTCTGGTGGCGGGGTCGGACACGAGTGAGACCGCAGAGAGCAAAAGAGCTGCTGATAATGATCGGTTTCCCGTCCGTCGGATTAATAGCCGCGTATCGATGAAAACGAGTCTGTCAACCGGCCGACGGCTGACCAGAAGAGAGATGGGTCGAATATAAAATACACTACCATTATAATAGAAGGAGAAAAATACAATATATATATTTATAATATACCGAAACATGTGTTTAAAAAATAATAATAATAATAACAATCTATTACGGTGTCTTAATGATTTTCAATTATTATTGCCGCGTACGGGCTAATAAATCGTGATCAATCATAACGCCGCGACCGGGTCATTTTTCGAAACAACCGATCGACCTACTGCGGCAAGTTGTCGTTTATATTTATCGCCCAACAATGATCGTATATAATATTATTATATTACGTATAACGGTCTTATACTCATATTATTGTTATTGTTTTCAATTCGGTGGGCAAACGATATTGACGATAATACGTCATACGCTATATCCCCTAAGGCATTTGTAAAATGAAATTATTTCAAAAACGTGTTCTACTAAACTATATTATATTTGATTACCTATTTAAATAACGCGTAAAATATTAGACATTTTTCAAATTATTTTAAAATATTTATGATTATTTGATTATTCTATCTAATACCTATATCTACATTCTAATCCATAATTTCGAAGTAGTTCACTATATATCTCGTTCTTCTATATACTTCTCATCCATTCATATCAACTATTTTCATTTCACTCTATATTCCATTTCACTTTATATCCCTATAAACAATTTTCTTCTTACTTATTATTTAAGTTTACACATCAATTTAGATATTTTTATTAGATACCTAAGTGATTTTTTAGTAATAAGTTCGATTTTGACGATAATATTTTTTTTTTCTGAATATAAGTTCAAATAAAATTGTCGATAATCGATTCGTATTAAATTATATTATTTGAATATCGAAAATCAACGTACGTAAGGGGGGCTAATAAGGAGGCTGTTGTGTCCTCCAATAATTGTATTTTAGGTATATTTTTTTACCAAGATTAGTCCAAACTTGATAGTATATATTTATATTATACTATTTAAATAAATCCTTTTTATACTTGTTTATACTCAAATATTATATTTTATAATACATAAATACGTGTGTATTTGATAATTAAAAACCTATTGTCCTATTGGTTTATGTTTCTTTAAAATCATCACTTTATGCCTGCTACATTTTACAGCTCCCTCCCTTTTAGAAATCCTATCTACGCCGCTAAATTATCGAGTATTTTTATAAGTCTAATAGTGAGTTGCATTTTGTATTTTATATATTAATTATCCTTTGAATAACATATAAATAATAATAATTATATATATTATTTAAGTTTTGATTTAAAATGATGGAAATTTAATAAGCACTCATTATACACAAATGAGTCAAATTTTCTGTAAATTTTTTTTTATTAATTTTTTTTATATAGCCAATTTCTTCACACCATAATACAGGGTTTAAAAAAAATATTGAGAACCACTACTCTATAGACACCTTGACACCCTGTATGTATAAATATATTAAGATATTACGTACTTATGACCCGGTGCATGTTTTACGCAACATCAGACGCAAAATTTACGGTGGACAATAATATATATTATACAATAATGGTCCGAATCTCACATTTTATTATTATAATTATATTACAAAAGGGAAAAAATGCCGTTCTACTACACTGACTGCTGCCGTTGGGTGTCACCTCCGAGAGCGCACGTTTTATTTCGTTTTCGGAATTTCGTGTCGCGTGCACCTGCGACGCGCAATAGTCTTTTCCTTATTATTCTTTTCGACTTTTTATTCAAACGCTATTCTCTCGGTGTAATTTATGTCGATCCTTTCCAGAATTACACACAACATAATGGATAATATATTTGTAGATAATAATAATATTATAATAAAGTAAAAGAAGCGATGGAACGCGCGCGCGCGCACACACAATGAGATACGACGGATAAAACGCGGTGCGACTGCAAAAATGTGCATCTATACAATACGATATTATAAGCGAATTGAGTAGTTCGGAGATATAATAACGCGTATGATATTGTGCGGAGTTTGATTTCAATTTTTCGTAATAATTTTATACTAAAATATAATAGAAATATATTGTCCCGATCGATAACCTAACGGTTTTGGGTTTATTAGTTTAAATATATTAAGCCCATTTTAATAGTTGTTCGTTATTCGTTGAACAATAACAATAGAAATTAACATGGCCTGGCTTAAACTGTAAAAAGTTAAACTATAACTAATGTAACCAGAAGGTATGAAAAATCTAAATTTTGAAGCACTTTTTCATTTTTATTGAGCACATAATCGTTGCGTCCGGTAAATATATTAATTTCGCAAACGATTCAGTTCTAAATTATATACTTAACTCTGTCTAAAAATCCAATCCAATTTATATTATAACTTGGTCCTTTTTCAAGAGATTTTAATATTTTGTATACCTATACGTATTAAACGTGAAAGGATTTATGAGTTCGTATACCGGATATTATATAATAGGTATTATATTTACCTTAATAATTGGATGAAATCCGAGTAAAATTTCGAAAAAAATATATTGTACAAATATAGCGTTTAATAGCGTTCTCGCCATATAGGTAGGTGCATTAAAGTCTTTAATTTATGGTGCAGTGTCATTATTTATAATACACGTTTACACGGCGTCGTATGGTTTATAAAGTTTCGGTATCGAAAGGGTGTGCTGGCTGGTTAAGTGAATCACGTTTATTTCTAGGCTGCAAATTAATTATAACCGGTTTGCTGCAATAGAAATTCAAATAAACGTTTTTAATCATCGTTTCGTTTCAAATTGAATAGAACAAAAACAACGTTTTTGACTTGTTTACACGAAATACCACTTGGCTACGAAAATTGTTTTAAAATATACCTACTATGCCTACTATCTAGTAACAACACAATACAAGACGAACAATATGACGTGTAATTATTGTTATTATTATTGTCTATTGTAGAGACAATAACGGGGACATAATTATTGTTGTCTAGGAAACAAATAATATTATGCTTTTCAATGGGATTGGCAAAACATTTAGCGATTTCGCTTCGAAACATTTACGTCGCATAAGCTGTAAAACATAACCACAATATTTCACTACTAAACGGATATAACAATATTATTATTACGGAATTACATATATAAGTGAAAAACCATTAAACTTCTGTACGGTCAAATTCCCGATAGAATCCAATAGGCTATAAGTTTTGCATATCATAATATTATTATCTATATTTCATTGTTTTAGATTTAAAACGTTTATCGTGTGTACGAATCTACCTCTATAATACGTATATGTCTATAGTTTATAAGTGCCATCGAATAAATTTCGAAATAATAATATTTTCAATTATTATTTCATAGTGCGTTTTAAAATTTAATCAAAGTTTTGATGGAAAAACGAAAAAAACGAAGAGATGAATTGTAGGAAAACTCTCGAATACCTCCGCGCGCACAACATTGTTACAAAATCGTAATCGGTCATCATTCGTGTTACTTATAATTTATTAAAACGGATGAAAATCAAACGATAACACATTTTTAAATTGTTTACAAAACGCTGTGACACTATTCTCGTCACTCCTACGCAATCATACGTATATAGAGTCGTTATCGTTCGATTGTTGTCGTTTTCAGGTGTATTTTAGGTGTATTCGCCGCGACGAGTAGAAATTATTAACAATATTATTTACCAATCGTAATTGTATATATTTATAGAGGCTCGGTGTGAAAAATCGTATTCGTTTCGAGTTTTTTTTTTTTTTTTTTCAACACAATATGTAACATTATGCAAATATCAACGGACGATAATATAATATCATATATGCTCACACACGCACACACATACAAAACGCGATTCGTAAATTATAATAAATATATATATATATATATATACATTTTTTTTATATAAAAAAACACCGAGATAATATTAAAAATATAATAATAATAATATTATGTTCGAGCGCGTGGTACGTTCTTCATCTGCCGCGTGCGTCTCCCGACGCGTCGCCGTCGTGTTTTGTTTACAGCCGCGCGTCGAGAGACGACCGGGGCACGGCTGGCGCCACCGTCCTCCCGGCGCGCAGCGGAGTTTATTGCCTGGAAAACCTACACACGACGACAGGAGAATACGCCCCAAAGACACACTTGTTTCTCATTCTCCAGTCGTTCTCTCTTTATCTTTATCTATTATTATTATTATTATTATTATTGTTTTATTAATATATATTTCTCTATTATACGTGATTTGTTTATCACCACACATCGCGCAATGTTCATATTTAAATATAATATCTTGTATTACTTGAGCAATTTTTATATCAAATCAATATCGGATAATAATAATCGATTTCGTCAAACGAAAATTTGAAAAATTGTAGTTAATAACGAAATTGTATATGGGTGTAGTGAACTAAATAGGATGCCGCGGTAAATAATAATGTACCTATATATACCGCATATTAGGTATAACGCGGTAACGTGAGTCAAATGACGGGACAAGTGTGTGTCAGGATTAAGGCGATTAGTACGTATAGTTTTTTTTCTTTACAGGAAGCCTTTTTAAATTTTTTTATTTCATCAACATCGTGAAATTGACATCGTGTTGTTGAAACCGTCGAACGCGAAATTCATTTTGGATTATATACGAGTTTTTGACATTTTGTATTGTCGATTACTCATATAAATAAACGATAGTAGTGTAATAACTTATAAGTTCGAAAAAATTATATTTCGGAGCAACTTTTCATATGTGTGTGCAATATATTATAGTTTTCATAGTTTTATGTGTTACTAAAAGTTCAGTATTTTTCCAATTTTGAAAATTGAGTTGTAAAAATTATAATACGCTTTAGTTTTCAAATAAACGACAACCTCTCCGCGAGTATTCACTAAAATCAGACAATATTTTTGTCACAAACAAATAATTTACCTTTTGAGTATGATATTTAATTATACGTATGTATCTATAATTCGACTAATTACGGTCGTATATTTTGATAGCGTTTTAATATTGTAATAGTTAATTATATGTCTTATCAGATATCGATTATAATAAATACATTTATAAGCTATAAACTCTTTTTAAACTTTTCTATAAAAATTATATGAAATGTTATTCATTTTGTGTATGAACAGAGAAAATAAAAACGTAAACATTTTAAAATAAGTTTTTTCATTGTATAAAATAAACTACAGAGTATATTCGACGCTCGCCCACGGAACGTATTCCGATGTCATTTTCAGAATAATATAATATATTAAATGCGATGAGTATAATTTATAATATTATTGTTATTCTTTTCATCGACCGTTAACAAAACAGAGTTTGAACAAAGGTGAGTAATTAAAAAAAAAAAAAAAATCTGTTCGATGAATTGAACACGATTTTTATTGTTTTTATGAGTATTTCATTTTATACATATCGCAATATTATTATAATAATATTGACCATGTGTTTTCTTTGACCGACGACATGTTATTATATTCTAATAAGTGAGAAAAATAACATTTTATTAAAATATCGACAATTAATAGTTACGACTCGATGATCGTGTTCGTCATATATTGTCATCACGACTATAATAATAATAATTATTATTATTATTATTATGTTTATTTGTATACAATATAGTTATAGATACCACCTATTTCGGAAATGCGACTGTCTAAATAATTATTTAAATAACAATATAATAACGTGTAATTCTTATATTTTTAATTAATGAAACGAAAAACCAAACAATCAATTCTTAATTATCATATTAGTAGTATATGTATATAAATATATATATATATATATATATATGTATATAAATATATATATATATAATACCTAACACTATAATAATTTAATATAATAAAAACCTTCGAATGTAATCATATATCAGCCGAATGTCCTACCCACTTGTCCGTTGCATTTTATTGGCTTTTACCCCGGATTATGTGTTACGCGACTAGATACATTTCTATGACTTCGGACGATTGTATACAACCTACATAATAATAATACGTATAATATTGTATTTGACGGGCGACGACGATTATAATGTTATACAGATATACAAAAACTCGAGCGATTATGACATATTATGTATAAAAAACGTATGTTTTATTATGAATTTCTGACACAAGTCTATATTATAATAATATTATACCTGCTACATTGTATACAGGACGATCAAAAGATTATCATATTACTGTATATTTCTCGCATTTATTATATTCGGGGAGTATGAACAAAATTATAATCATAAAACCCGTTTGTATATGGTTTAATATTATTTTTAAACGAATAATGTAAGAGGTAGGAGATTTCCAACGAGTTCCGAAATTCGAAAAATCAATCAATATCATATAATTATATTTCGATCACCCTGTATGCACGCATAATATGAAATATATTCAAATATATATTTCCCTTCTTTACGATGAGTTTTAGTTACAATCTATAACTGTGTCTGTAAGTTGTAACGCGAGAATCAATCACAATATATTAGGTAGGTATATGCAACGATAACAAGTCCCGTCGAATGCGGTCGCCATATGCGTATAGTCGCGTATTCGGTTTTTATTCGATATAGATGATTTTTTTTAAATTTAATATTATTATTTAAAATATATTACGTAGTTTCTTATTATGTCAGATCAATCACCTTTACAACTTATCTCTATGTTACGACGTGATAATATACGTATATGCCCGTTTATATCGATATTATAAATAAAATATACGATTTAATTTCCAAATTGATTGAATCACATGAATATAATATTATGACGTCTAAAAAATTCGTCATAATTATTAATGTATAAAATTTCGAAAATTTCGCGACAACCGTATTTATAATTACTTCGACCACCGTAAAACCGGAGCACTCGAAATCCGTTTTGCTATTACATTTATTCAAGAAATATTACCTATACATCACAAATTGGTGTCTCCGATTCGTTTGCTCGAAACCTATAGTGTAAATAATATAATTATTTAAAGAGATTTTTATAACAAGAATAAAAGACCGATTATATTTCACGTGTATTTAAATGATAGTAATATTTTTCTGTGCGGTATTATATGAGAAGTGCAACGGATATCGGGATATTATTGTAATGAATAATCGCATTTATTCGTTATTTTATTTTTTTATTTCAGTTTATATAAGTATACCTATAACGCGACATCTTGTTGGTGACTTGATGCAATGATTACAATTTATTATTTCATAAAACCATAAAAATACAAAATAACATTCACATACTGGAAAATAACGTTAAACGATAATCATAATATTGTTTATACGACCGAAGATAAGAACTCGTTCGGCAAAGTGTATGTAAATATAACATAATAATAAGAATGTATCCGATACAAAAAAGGTAGTAACTCCGTTTTATCAATTATTCAGGAGGAGCAAAATAAAATTTAAAGTTAATTTCTTATCTATTTTTTAATTTTAATATTATTTTATTATCTCTGTGGGATAGATGGAAATACAATATTTTTTGTGGTCGATAAAGAAAAATATCCTTTATCAGAATGCAATGTTAAAAGTCGTAACTCAAAAACAAAAAAATTGAGTTACTACCTTTTTCGTTGGATGTATCGATGTATTAAATATACGAAAAAGACGTATATTACATTATCGGTTTCACTTTTGACTTTATTATATTATATAAATGTCGACCGACCAAATGAGGAATAATGTCAATACACGATAGTGTATTATATTATATAGGTACAATTTTACAATTCATATTAAAATAAAAACCGACTGGAATTGTTATTTTAATTAATTTTATAACATAAGCACTGAAAAAAATATTTAGTTAAAACAATAATTTAAGTTATTATTTCAACTTAAAATTCTAATTATATATGTGACAACCATGTACTTAGTTTTAGCAGCAAAATACGTTTAGTTGAATTTATTGTAATTTAAATATATCAATAAAGCTTATATATGTTATGACATAATAATCAACTTTATACAAGTTTTTAGTTTGTTACTAGAATTATTTATATATTTATATTTATTATATTTAGTTATATTTTGTATATTTATTTAAAAGTAATTATTTCTTACGAAAATATTGGTAATTTGACTAAATACCTAATTCTTAACCGAAATAATTTAGTAAATATATTTTCCCGTGTGAAATTCCGATACCTAATATAAACCATTAGGCTCAGTTTTATTGATGCTTATATATATATTTAAAATATAAAACACAACGATACACACAGTGTTTAAAGAAAGTTTAAAATATGAAATAAAAGAAGAAATGTCAATTTCAGTTTCAACGTTTATATCGATTTTGTAAATTGATTCGTGTTATTCTGGAGTCTCGAATTAAGTAAAAGTTTAATTTAAGATAATATTATTTCAAGGCGTCTATTTGCGTTAAATGTAATGAAATTTTTTAAAAAAATATCTTGTTTCGGTCGTCAAGTTGGGTCTTTTAAGTGTTAATATTATATATTATATTCGCTGCGGTCGTCCTCCAATGGTCAAGTGACGTTTCAAACCGGTCGCAGCCGGTTGGGCGTTACGGTCGTGTTGCCATTGGCCGAAGCGGATTTCTATTCTCACCGATAAATCGCGGCAACTATGCAATATAATATAACTAAAATGAATCGCGTTTGGTAAATAATTATGTTCTTTGCATGTTTTTTGGATTAATAACATTGTTTATATACCGCACTACCGCAGTGCGACCGCCCGGCGGCTGTTGCGTCGTTTAAATCACGGTTTTTCGCGCGCGACCGTGAAATATACAAAAAAAATAATAATCATATTATATAGGTATGTACGTGTGGTATGCACACAGCAGTCGGTTCGGCGAGTCAGTCAAACGCGAGGCGGTGTTTTTACTCTTTATTATCATTATTTATATTTTTTAATTAAGCTATATATGTTTGCGTATATATTAAATATTGGAAATGACACGCCGCCGCGGGTTTTTTTTTTCTTACAAACATATTAGAGTAATTTAATTTTTTCCATTCCAACGGACGTCTTGCGTAATTTTTTCTGTCATATTAGCATATTAAATTGATATACCTAAATCACAGACGTCAATATATAATATTTTATAATTGAATAATATAATATTATAACATATTTATCATACACGTAGAGATTGTTTTAAATTAATGCGTATATAATGACAGCTACTCGTTTATATTGGTACGTTGTGATATTGTTTTTGCTTTTCCATTATACGAACATAATAATATAATAATATTAGATATTATAATATTTATAAAAAATTTATAAACGGTTGTAATCGTATATATTATAGGCATATAATACGTTCAAATAGAATAGGTAGGTAATAATAATAATATTGATAAACGGGCGGCGGCAAACCCGAGTTTTTCTGAACGATCCGTAATAAATTAAAACACCATGGTCTATTCCAATTTCCCTATAGGTATCCAAGGAATAACCTCTCGGAGCAACCGCGGTATTATAGGTTATATTATATATATATATGTTCTTTTATTACGGATGGACACGGAATAGTTTCCGTATATTTTATGTTATTGTTATACGTAATGTAATCATTTTTTTCTCCCCGTTAAACCGGTCACACGCACGAAAATGCAATATCAGCCAATACTAGCCGAACATTTTTTGTAATTTTTCTTCTTCTTTTCGGAAATTACGCCCACAAGACTGTATAGAAAAAGTTATATCTAATCTATCAATTTATTTATATATTATTATATTTGTATACAGAATGACTATAAAACGAACTGATAAAGACATATCATTTATATAGTTTATCGTATTTTAATTATATTTGACAAAAACTCTAGCGAATTTAAATAGACCATTTGAAGACTGGCATTTATTGTTATTTATTAGATTGGTATACTTATAACGTGTGCGATACATAAATACGAAGTATTTGCGCGACTCCAATTTTAATGTAATTGCTCAATAAAAATATAAAATATCGTACGAATGTGTATGACGGATATCTTCTATATTACGTTTAAATCGAAAAATACACGTTGTTCGTATATAGCACAAATTCTATTTTCTGTAAACATAATATATTGTCACAAAACAATGACTGCAGTGATTCTTAGACCATTTTTGTAAACACGATACTCTACCGATCACTCTGTATACACACACTACCATCGCGTCCGATATTAGAAATCGTATTTAATGTGTATGTGTACGTTTGAGCGAATTTTTACCCATTATTTATATACGTTTTTATAACCATTTTAGAACACGTCGTTAAACGTCATGGGTGAATCGAAAAGTATCCCTCCGCGCAACAGTTGATTGGCGGTGTGGGCCGTTAGAACTGTATATACGTATCCGTATCATTATTATATTATTATTTATATTATACGATATGGTGTGCCGCTTTTAACAGGTACAACGTATATAATACATACTTAGGTATAATACGCCGTACAATGATAATTCATTATTATTAAAGAAATAATAGGAAAAAAAATCATTCTCGACGAGCAAATATAATTATTACGAAAATCGAATCGACCGAATTCGGGATAATATACTCGTAATATAATTCAGTCGTATAACATCATATATACCATCTTGTTATTACATATACCGACGATCCATATATATACACACACACCTTCAATCATAGCACATATTTTATAACATATTTCGGGATCGACTGAAATATTATATTATCTTTTGAATCCACGTCGTAAACGTTAAATTATTGTATTATAATATAAATACCAGATAAAATTGTAATTATCATCAACAATTCGAACTCGTTTTTATACGTAGACGATATGTTATGTTCAAATAAAAAATTATTGTTATATTATTGTGAGGCGCACTTATATATTATATTATTATTGTTATACATATTAGGCATACACAGTCGATACGCGACGACGGAATATCGTTCCACTAAACTCCAATTCGACGGCGTTACGCAAACACGCGCGGTAATCAATGTGTAAGATAACCATATTATATTATAATAATAGTATTTTTTCTATCGGCTAATCGATTGTCATAACACTTAAATGGCATTGAATATCGTGAACGTTCCAAATATAATATATTGAATAAGATTATTAGAATACTTCACGCATTTTCGTATATATAAAAAAAAAAAAACAAATAACAAAATATATTATAATTATCACAGGCACCAGGATTAATATTGGTAGAGTGTAGAGTCCAAAGTTTATTAAAATACAAACGATATTTCAGTTTTCATTGACATTTAAACGTCGAGCTACTTATAATAAACACAGCATATACATTGTGTTAAACGACAATAATAATATAGGCCGTAAAAAATATATTATATTATTATAATTAATGGGAAATTGATGGTATTCAAGTTGAGATTTTAATACGTTACGTTTAAAGCGTATGGTTTAGGTGTAATTAAAATATATATCTACCTGCGCGGTATATTTATAATACGAGCGCTTCAACAGTTACCTATATTTAAGTTGTACCGTTTCAACCGACATTTAATGAACCGCCGTCGTCGCCGTGATGATAAAAAACAAATTTAAAGCGTATAATAAAAAAAAAGATAAAGCTAACGCCACGTCGTTAAATATCAAACCATCGGATTTTAGTGTCTGAAATAAAAATGTCGTTTAAAAAAAGTGAGTAGTTTCTTTGATGGCACAATATTATTTGTGTAAATTGAAAAAGAAATATACAAGGGTTATAAATTAATAAAAACAACCGTATTCCACGGGCCTCGAGCAAAATGTTTTTTTTTTTTTTTTTTTATATCAAGTACCTAATATAAATAATATAAAAAAATATCAATAATATTAATAATAATTCCGGTCTGTTAACAAAACGATTGACATCTCAAGTAAATCGCGACGGATGAGTTACGACTGAATGCAACATCATAATAATATAATATATTCTATTTAGATGATAATATTATAAACTCGTTAAACGAGGAGCGGTTTGATGTAACGCGATTTTTCAACTTAATGTATTATGATAATATTATGTATTATAGTGAATAGGAGGTATCTAAGAGTATAATAAAAACGCTAATAATGCATCAATATTATATTTGAAACCATATTATAAATGTAATCTAACCTATTGAATATAAAAACGTTTTTAACCCATATTTTACGAAATCGAATGTTTATATGATTTTTCAAGTATATTTTAGACGCGTGTTTTAAGACGAAAACGTGATTTTTTTTTTGAAATTAAAAACGTTTGCAATGCGTGAAAAGCGTTTTAATACCGATTTCCCGAAAAATTTATAAAATGTCGAAGTATTATTTTTTCAATGCCACCGCTATGTCGATTTGCATTGAACTATACAAAATTTGATTATTTTATAATGTATTATACACGTTTGTACGATTATCGATATTGAACGTGAAATTTCTTTACGTCGCGCGTCGTTGGAAACCCATTATTATTATTGACCATTTTTAAAAACATAAATGATGTTATCGTAACGTTATATGCATTGTTATCACGACTATAAAAAATAAAAACCATTATATAATAAACGTGGTCGATGATAAAAAATAAATAAAAATGTGTCTCGTGACACAACTATATATTATAATATATCGTTTCCATTATAGATTACAACAAAATTCTTAAGCGCAAGTATAGTAGAGTATGATAATACTTCGGTATATGACAAAATATAATTATATTGAAATATGAAATTCTTGCAGACTACAATAATATATTATTAAAATTCAAATGTATATGGGTTAAAAAAGTATTCCTTCTGTGTAATCGTTCAAAAAAAAGTCGATAGTAAACGATAATGTAATTTCGTTATATATAACAAAAATTTAAGTAGAACTTTCAGTATTACAATTTAAAATTGTCAACAATAACAGTATAAATATTAATTAATAATATTATAATATAGTTTAGGTATTATCTATTGATAAAAGGTGATAATACATATTAATCATTAATAATAAAACCGAAATCGAATTATAAAACATTAGCATGACGTATGCTTAATAATAAGTATAAATGATTATTTGAATACTGTCAACTTCATTTTGTATTCATATTATAATTACCGATAACCGATTAATTTAACTATAATATTATTATTATGTATTATATATTAACACGTTTTATATATCAATCAAATGTAGAATAATTATATATTATACATTAATGTTGAAAAAAAATGCTAGTCTGTATAAATAATAATACAAATTTAAATAAATAAATTTATAGTTATTTAGGTAATTCTTATACGACAATATGCGAATTTTATTGCGTGTGTTATCCGATCGTACAATCTAACGTGTTTATAGTCATTCGATTTCTTGGTCGACATGCGCTTCTGTAATAAAACCAGTCGCAGGATCACATTATTATTGACAAATTTCTACATTTTTTTTCGGCTTCTATATAAAATCGACTCCAAGGGGTTCCCATACCGTCCATACCCAATATCACTGACCCATCGAAATAATAATAATTCACACTCTGATTTCTATGCGTTTGTATATTTTTTTTCGGTCGATCTTACTATATAATTCAGCGCAAAATTTGTTTCATGAACGTATGATTAAAAATAAAAATTTTTATAGAGCATAATTTTACATATTTTAACATTTTACAGCTTTAACGTCATATTTGGTTTTCGTATTGAATAATTCACTCTTTTGTAAGTTAAAATGAATTTTATTAATAATACCAAGTAAAATTTCAAGAAAATAATAATTATAGTTCCCTAAACGGTTACTCGACGTGTCGAGTAGTATACGTGCGAGACAATGTCAATTTAGTTCACGAGTAAAATGTATAATATAAAATATATTAAAAAAAACATAGTTATGCTAAATAAGTAATATAAAAATTGTACTTTAAAGTCTATTTGTATAATATTGTTTTATATTTGTCCGTTATTTTTTTAATGTTTGGTAATATAATAATCAAACGTTAATAAATAAACATTTCTGTTACCAGTTGTCACCTATAGTTTTTTTATATAAACATATTAATTTAAATCGAATTCGTTTTGTACGAATTTTACGGTCATGTTTTACCACCTTATTAAGCCATTTTTGGTACATAAAAGCATATTTTCTATTATAATAATCCGATCCATAATAATAAGGTTCTCCGTCTATATATGCTCCGACAATGACGTCGCAATGAGTGAGCGAATAGCGATCGTCATATGCGTTCTGAATTAATAGAAAAATGAATGTAATAAAAATATTATTATAAAATGGTTTTCGAAAACGAGTATTGTAAAGAACTAAAGAAGCGCGTAATAGAGATGCGATATCGTTGAAAAATGTTTCGACACTCGGGTGGAGACCATTACTATTGTAATAAAATATAGTAGTTTTTTTTTTATCAATATCTATTGTGATAAAAATAAAATATTATGCGTGTGTGTGACGCAGAGGCACTGGGCGTTTTTTAGTTTTCATAAAAAACGAGAAGGTTCGTTTTTCACCAGGAACGCCGAAAGGGTTCTTCACAGTATAAAGGTTCCCAAACTGTGGATAATGCTGATAGACATGTTGGTAGATCGTAAAAGATTTAAAAAGTGAATTTTTTTAAGGAATATAAAGACAATTAAATGTCATCAACACCTATTGTATTATACTTCTTCTTCACTTATCTCGTCGTATACTCTCAACTAGATGGAGTCGACCACCTATCTCTACAACACCATAGATCTCGATCTCCTACCTCTTGTTGATTCACATCAGGCTATATCTTTATATTACATACATATATCCCATCTTTCCTTTTACCGTCTACATTAATTTCTACAACAACTCTCATTGTCTCCGAATCATTTCATCTCGTAACGTATCCAAACTGTCTCTGTCCATTCTTTCTTATTATTCACGAAGATTCAACTCCCATATACCTACTAACGCTTTATAATTTGACAATATAATATATAGTGTTATAAAATCGTGTAATTTTTTTTATAAAGTTTTTTTAAAGTAGGTAATGTAAACTTACGTTGAGTCACCAAAATCTGTAATTTTTTAAAACCCACGAAAAGTTTGGGAACTTCTGCTTAATGTTATAATATTTTTAACGAATTCAAATTGCGAATCTGCCGATAATGAAACGCGAAATATACGTCGACGATCGTGGTGGGGGTACAATCGTTGGGGTATTGTATGTGTGTGTTTGTGTGTGTATGTGTGCAGCAGGACGCGGGGCAACAACCGAAAGGTGGAATTATTGTAAATAATTTTTTTTTATTCAACGCTCGCACTGCCGAAAACAGATAATATGATATGGCTTAATATTCGCGCGCACAAAATGTGATGTGTAAATCACACTGCCATTATTATTGTTACCCCCGTGTGCAAGGGTTGAAATGTATAATATATTATACGTTTATGCGCCGGACAGCGGACGTGCGAGGGGTACGGTCGCGAAGGGGAATGCGTTTTAATTCCAAACACGTATATTATTGTACCGTTCCACAATAATCGTATAATATTACACGTACCTAAGTATATTTTATACACACATTATAGTTAACCCCATCGGAAATCGCTGACCGACCGAATTCGAACAATAATTCGACCTCCACCATCACTGGTACATGATGTAAACCAGTGCATCTCAAACTTTCTTTAGTCACGTTGCCCATTATATTTAATGTTTTAAATTAAAATTCTTATGGCTTCCTATACTAACACGGTCTATGATATTTTTATTATTATTTATTTTCTCTGTACCCAGGTACAGCTAAACAAGTTTTTAATAACGCAAATTAAATAATAACCATACTAAATCGCAAAAGATTAGCACTGCCGATAATGTCTAAAGTGAAATAAATTTTTATTCGATGTGTTAATAATAGTTTACTATTACTATTAAATAACCCACTAACCTACAAGACCATTCGATTTTGATAAGCGAAAGTAATTATGGTTTATTTTTAATAAACGTATTTCAAATTAGGTAAATTTGATCATTTTTTCACGTAGTCCTTCCGTAATACAATATCCATGTAACCCCCGCAGTTTATGAAGTAATAAACACTAGGTTATAACCTAAATATAATATGAAATATATTCGACGTTTGTAGAATAATAACATCTATATTATAATATATTAAGTTTAAGACTGTATTATCTGAAACTGTGAAAACAAATATAAACAATTTCATAGGTACTATATTCATATGCGTTTTTCTAGATAACCGTGGTATAACTTATAGCCTATATAGGTACATCAGCTAATGATCGTTCAGAATTGTTTAAAACATAGGAAATTAACAGTTATTTTCCATTTGAGGATGTCGATACGGCGCTTTCCACATATTCTACATATGTAAACATTTTTTATAAAAACTATGTACCTATTGTGAACGCCTTCGAATATTAATATAATATTATATATATATAATTACTATAAAATAAGCGATAATTATTGTTGTTCTGGTCGAGTATAAACGCAAATGTTCATCATAATATTATATTACATAATAGATTAAATAGATTAATAGGTACTAACTCTATAATCTATGTGCACCTATTGATAATGACGTGTGACGGAGTCTTCTATTATAATTATAAAATCCCACGATAAGTACCTACATAATATGTTACGGATAATAATAGTCTATAGTAAGCAATCCTACTGTTACCATATTGATACTACGAGTATAATATAAGAATCAATAAATTTAGTTAATAATGATATTTGAATATTGAGTATTATGTTGTTTGATAATATAAATTAAAAGCCAGTTAAAAAAAGATTTAGCAAATTTATAATAATAACTAAAAATGTAGGCTTAAAATAAGTATAAAAATAAAAACTAACTTTGAAAAAATATAGTTACCTATATAATATACCTACCTATTATTTATTAAAAATAAATTTTGTAAATAAAATCTAGACCATATTTTAGTTTCTGTAGATGTTAGAAAAACATAAATAATATTTTTCTCTTATGTAACTGCCTACCCACAAGTAAGTACATACTAATATAAATGTAATTATATCGTTATCAAATAGAGTTTCTATCATTTACTCTTGTCGATAATGAACGAAGAAAACAATTTGCCAGTCAGACGAGTATAGTGATGCATTTTTGCCAGACGCCAATTATTATCGATTTCGATACGGACGTCGAATAAATAAACCACGTGACGTTAACTATTATTGCGATTTGTATTTATTATTATTATTTTTTTTTATGAATCGTGCACGTCCAAACGTAATATAGAGAGAGAAAAGCAGTGAGAGAGAGAGAGAGAGAAAGAATAAAACAATAGGATTTTTTTACCGAGTGCATAATTTTATAACAATATAATATATATATTTTCGCGTTTTACCTCTCCGCCTCCGCTCACATGCACAACGAAACTATATGCATCGGTCGGGCATAAAGCAATTTACCAATTGTCGAGCGATTCTGTTCGCTATCGTTATAGAACAATATAATAATATTATTATTATTATTGTTATTATGTAATCTACGCGGGTACAATACTGTATTAAATAGCCAATGTCGCTATAGGTCTCTAAAAAAAAAAAAAAAAAATGTAAAAATATATTGACTGTTCGATAATAATGGGCTGCAGCTTAGTTACATAATAACATATTATGACGTATTACCTACATAAGTTATATGACCGACCATGCCGTTGATCGGTGGGCGATTTTTCAATATTGTGCTTATAAGAAATAAATACGTTTTGTGTTTGGATGGAACAAAATATTTTATTTTATTTTACATATTAATGGATATTTTTCGGCCATATTTCTCATTTTGTAAACTTTATGTTGCATATTTTATGCATTATAAAAACGGTAAAAAAAATGATTTTAAAAATATGAATTACCCACCCAACAGAAGGATTATTTATTTTAAGTTTTTAGTTATCGAAGAAAAAGAAGAAGAAGACGGATATACTCAAAATTTTATAATTATAAATTCTAATATAATATTTTATTATTATTAAAATAATTAAATAAAAATCGTATTAATTAATAATTATTAACAAAAATTGTTAAACATTAATTTTAAGTATACCTATACAATTTTTGGATTTTAAGTGCACGATAAACGTATGCTTGCATATTATGTGTATTTCAGGGTTACATGGTTTCTGTTACTATGGACTTATTATAATATGATATACAGGGTGTATCTGTAACACACGATTTTCGTAACACGAATTTCTGATCATTCTGTATAGCGTATTTTACCGTTTAGGCACTAAACACGCGGCGGGACGTTCGTCTCCAAGTAGGTAGGTATATTATATCGTTATAAACGCACACGAACGAGTGTGTTTTATAATGCGTATACACGTATCGAAGGTACGCAGTATACGTTATAGTTTAAATAATAATATGCGTTTTATCGTCCACCTCGACACCTCTGTGTATAAAGTTGTTGGTTTTTTTTTTTTATATTTATTTATTTTATGAACACTTAAAAAACACACTCGAACGCGGACGGGGTAACGTGCTGATGTAATAATATTGTGCGTATATTTGTAACTGCAGTAGGTACCCAAATATATACTATTATACGATATATTAACTCAATATATACGTCCCGACGGATATTCGATTTATATTGTTTGTTTTATTTCTCGTTCTTTCGCCGACACCGCGAGAAAAACAATCGCAGAGATGCACTGCAGCGCAAACTCTGGCGTCTAAAACCCACACGCGAACCAACCGCGCGTGTTTGTATTTACGTACGCGGCACATTAACTCTTTATTAAGGTACTCATTGTGTTCGGAGTGATTTTCAATATATACGATCGTTTGGAATTTCGAATGGAAAAATTATTTAAATATTTAATCGCTGTCATCACGACGGAACCGAAATATCGAGGATATAGCGTATTGCATAATGTCGTGATAATATTATGTTATGCACTCATATACGAGAGGTACAACACTATATGCATGCGTTGTTGACTAAACTTTGTCCGTCTGAACAATTTGTATAATATATTATGTACCCAAAGGCCAAAGAGTTAGAAAACAAAAACAATATGCGATCGAAACGTAGTGTTATTACACTTTATAATATAACGTGTAATAATATATTATTATCTACATTAATTTCATATTTTTCAAGAATGATAATAGCTGAAATTGAGCTATTATGATTTAAAATCGTATTACACGTTCAATTTAATTCGTTATTTGAGCGATGTTTATCAGTTATTTCCTCAGATCCTCTTCTATAATATTTTATTATATTAGATACAATAATGCTAATAAAGTAATAATGAAATAGTTACATGTATACCATTATGAAAAACAAAAAAACAAAAACCGGTAAGTATCTAAATATATATATAGGTAAGAATAATATAATATTATTTTAATTAAATGAAAACATATTTTATTGGTCTAAAGTCTATGATTTTTGTAAACAATAATGATTAAATTATGTTTATAATTCATAACAATAGCAGTTTTTTTCTAACTAATCCGTACATGTGATGAAATATGCATATTTCGTATTATATGCACTTTATAGAATAGTTTGTTCATACACAGACAATCAACTATTATAAAGATGACAAGATGCATAGATGACAAGTAATATTATAATACTGACCACGATTTATAATCGACTAATTTAAATTATGAAAAATTATTTCAATCGAGCAGAGCAAGTCAAAACAAAACACAAAATCTGAGTAATTATCATTAGGTAGCCATAATTATTTTAGAAACTATGCATCGTGTTGGAATATGAAACAATGGAGATTAAAATAATATTACGATTATCTTATTATAATATAACGATTCTAAGAAAATGAAACGTACCAAACTTCAGATGCTCCTGATAACCATAATGGGTATTACAGTTAATTTTAGTAATTAACAACATGAAGTTTTAAAAGTATTTTCATTTTTCATCTGTTGGTAACTATATAAATCTATAATATTATGTTGTAACCACTCATTGAAATCGTCTCTTTTATGAAAAATTAAAAACTTCAAGAAATGAAAACGTATTTTTTACACCTTATGAAATAGTGAAAATTAACTACGTAATTAATTATTTTATGAAATGGATAGCAAATTTTCATATCGTGTAATTAATTTCACTACATAATTGACAAATTAGAAATTTGTACAGTAATAAAAATAAGGACAATTTTTCATTAAATGAACTCTGACAATGTTGGATTTTTAAGCTGTACTTGTAAGTGTCAACATAAAATTTGAATGACCTTAAGAGAAAAAATGATATTATGTTGAAAAAACGATATTTTAATAACTGTAATTGTGTTTAGTTTGATTTGTTTAAGGTTTAATAACTTATTAATTTAATATCTTCTATTTTATATAATAATTTGTAATCATATTATATTAGTCGATCATATTATTATGGTGAAATAAATTACATAAAATAAGAAATGTCTATTGCATGAAAAATTGACTATTTTATATAAATTTTTCTTCTTTCACCAATGTGGAAACCCCTGTCATCATCTAGGTATTAATCTCATGAAATTGTCAATTTTTCATAAAATGGTGATTTCACTATAAATTGATATACAATATATATTAAGAATAATATTAATATTCAACAAAACATAAAATATATTTAAACAAATTTTCGTTACGTGTTAGACATACACATGCGGTCGGGAAAATATTCATAATAGAATTCATTTTTATATAAGACCTGACGTTGTCTTACGCTGCAGATTCTTGCGGAAAGAAAATCATTAAATTATAACAAATAAACAAATACATTTTGTAAATATCTGTAAACTTATAGATTTTTAACACTTAAATTCAAGTATTCTGATCTCGCATACGAGTCATGACCGTGTGAGTGTAATAGGATGAAAATTTAAAAAATATATATTATATATTTACCAATAATAATAATATAATATAATAGCGCGACGAATCGGTCTCGTCCGTCCGTGGGTCCTATAATTTATGACCAGTGAGGCAATAATTATTTTTTTATCTGAAAAACAAAACGACTGTTTAGAACACGATTATGTGTTTGTCGAACGGTTGTCACTAACTCCGCGCGGTGTGTCTTTTTTAGTGCCTATATATAATAACGTCGTATAGACCGCGGACGGCCCCGAGTTCGGTTAAAACACAACATATAATACCGAAATAATAATGTATAAAAAATAAAATTATATTTTCACGTATCCGGTGGTATTGATAATAATTGGATATTAACGCGAGAACCGGACGAAACGTCATTACGGTTAATAATTTATAGTGATTTTTTTTCCCTTTAATTTTTTTTTAGCTGACAAACATATTTTGTTGGTTTCACGCCGAATTTAGCCCGCACGACAATAACATAATATTATTATAATGATATGTAACACGACGATAATAATTTATTGATATATTGTTATTAAAAATCTCAATTTTACTGGAGTATAATTTATATCTATACGTACTCGAAATAAATTTTATGAATTATATTATATTCAATTACGTACACCTATCGGAACGCAATCGTCTCGATATTTCTGCAACACGTTCGAGTATATTATGAAAATCGGGTAATCGGTCCCGGAAAATAAAGCATTTTAGAAAAAAATAATAATTTAACGACCGCTACGTGCCTGGTCGTACGTGCGCTGCACTCGATCTCGTCCCAAGCCGGCTGATCGATGACGTATTTACAATACTTACGTCCGTGTCCAAAACTATTTTACATACAGCATACAGGGTGTTTCTTGTTTTAATGTTTTATTAAACGATCTCGTTTATTTAATTATACATTTAAAAAAAAAAAAAAATTAATTTACATTTAAAATTGTGAATTACTGTTCATTTTTTATCGTAGTTTTTATTATTTTCATATCATTCAAATTTTAGGTCATCTTACATTTGTATGAATAAAATGTTAATATTTCAATTTGTTGAATGTGTACGTAAAAAGCGGTACAGTCGAACATAAACATTTCAAAGTAAAAAAAAAAAAAAATTTTTTTTCGAAGCAGAAAAACGCGCGGGGGGCACACTGTATACGAGAGAAATCAGGAGCGTAAATACACACACACACACACACACACACACACACACACATATACACATACGATATTCTAATATTGTGTGTAGAATACAATCTATTATAAATAGTATTATCGTGCATTCGACGGCGGCATTGCGGTTTTGAGTTACCAGTTACCATATAACAGATTAATGATTTGGCGTTTATATAGTTACCGCTATAATAGGCTAAAAGATAGGTGTAATATTGTATAATATCCAGTGTGTGTGTGTATTCGTGTTCCGAGGTGATGATGTTTACGTTATTGTTATTAGTTGGTTATTATTATTATTATATATTTTTTTCTAGGTGGTTATAGTAGTGTAATATTATTCATTTACATTGACGTATTTTTAATATTAATATATATTATACTCGCCGCGAGTCATACGTATTATAATATATCGTCATGGCTCCGGCGGATTTAATATAATATTATAATATAAAACGTATTATTAATGACCGATTCCAAGTCGCTAGACTCGTATTAATAATATTATTATTTCTTGTTTAAAAAAAAAAAAAATAGTCTTGGGCGATCTTTATGGATATATATGGGCATACGTTGACGCGAAAATATATTACGTTATACGCCCGCGTATTCGCGCGGATTAAACGTGTGAATCGCTTTAATATGCTTATTAAAATAATAATAATAATATACCTAATTCGGAACAGGTCGTATGACTATATACGTTTGTATTCCGTGTGTTTTGCATAATATTATACAACAAATTATTATTGTTTATCGATTTACACGCATTTGCTCATGTATAAAATAGTATTATGATGATATACTCTATTGTACGTTCTACAAACCTAATGAATTCCTCAGAAAATATGGCAAATGAAAATTAATACTTTCAATCGACATGAAACCTTCGAGTGTTCTGGAGGAAAGTAATTTTCACGAAATGTTTAGTATCGAATGAAAAATTTTGGAAATTATTTTTTTCGGTACGGCAATATTATATGATCTACATATTATTATATATTATACAATAAGAACAGAAATTTATAGACGAAAATTCGCTTCAACACTCGAATTTGTTTGGATCGACTTTCTTCGTACTACGAACAAGATGGACGTTACAATGTTCGATGTTCTTTTGAAAACTTGTAATCATATTTAATATGTATAAATAAAATGGTTGTAGGTATAAAATATATCCTGTTTTGTGTCTATTTGTTTTTATCCCTATTCCCGTGATCTATCTTGTATATAATATATAATATTATAGTCTGATATTCGGCACTCTGTGTTATCAAAACTCGCGATTTAAGTGAAAATTCGATACATTTTATTATAATCTCGAGCCGTTTTATCGATCGATGAAACATCTTCGCGATCATTAAAAATATAAAGTCAAACCGGAGATCAGATAGTATACGAAACCGTACACGAGTAAAATGTATAATAATAATAATATTATTTTATGCATTTAGAAATTTCACGAGACGATCCTGTGACAACGGTCGTTTTTCGAACACGTTCGATCACTATTAATTGATATTTATTTGTTTACTTTTCGAATTACCTAGTATACTAATACTACCTAATTATTATTTCCAATATTACCAATCACCTGCAGAGAACGTGACGTCAACGCGTACACCGAGGGAAAACGCATTATTCAATAATATCTCTGTAAGCATTCTTTTGAGTTTCTTATCTTCGTGTGTATACATAATACACATATGTATAGTATAATATATTGAATTCTATAACTCGACCGTAATAATATACACGAGTGAGGCAACATTAATTGTATTTTAACTCGTTTACGTTTTCTTTTATTATTATTATTATTTTGTTATTTAGTGGTTTTTATAAAATCACAAAGTATAATATTTTTACAGTGTATAATGGCACTTGAGTGTACTGTTGTAAATAATATCGGTGTACAATGCTGATAACGGGACAAAATACGATAACGCGAACGTATATCGACGCAGTAATATTGTTATGAATTACTGAAAAGATGACCGCGGAAAAGAAAACCCACTTACGGGAAAAAGATAACGATAGAACGCCAACGCTGTAAATAATAACTGCAGTAAGAATTTCTGTCCAAAAACCAAACGTAATTGAATTCGGACGTTTAATATATTATTTATAGATAACCAAGACCGGACGAGACTTTTTAACATTTTCTTTTTTTTTTAACTATGTTGTTTTAAAAGTTATTTCTTTTGTATAAGATCTAGTTATTTAAAAGTTTTCTTCGCGATCCCATTGCACGATCGTTGATAATGTTTGTTCTTCTCCCGTATTGACATATATAATTATACTCAGGTAATTTACAACAATATAGCACGGTTCAATCTGCTCGCACAGCTATTTTAGAGAAATCAAAATGCACGATTGTGTTTATCTCGCCATTCGTAAATATTGTTGTATTTTCTACCCGGGTGCTTTTGATTTAAACGCGCATTCGTACGGAATATACGGTTAGTTACACTCAACGAGCGGCCATCGTCTGCATCGGCAATGAGTGTGTAACATTTCAAATGCAAATCGGACGTTTACACATGAACTTTTCATTAATAATAATCATAATTCGAGTAATAATATTATGTTAAAACTCTGCAGCTATGACCGGGTCATAGATGTTATTATTTACAATCGAAAACGATCGTAAAAATTATTAGATATCTAAACCATTTTATTATTACTACATTCGTCGGATTTGCGTTTCATAGCACATATTATAATAGTTTTTTATATTTTTATATTTTGGTGTGGGGAACACTATATTATAATAAACTTGTTTGATAGCTGTATTATTATATTCTCTTGTGATCATTCGAACACACAATAATATAATCGGCTATAATCGAATAATAATAATAATCGTCAGCCGACATGAATCTCATTTAATGTCGTCAAATCGCGTCAACGTGAATATTCGGTTATACTTAATATATTATATTGGTACCATCACAACCGTAGTCGACCACACACACAAAAAAATAATCATCGGATGTGGCTTTTTTAATTTTTTCATTCACATTTTTGATTACTAGCCAAGGGAAATTCATTTAAAACTATCTACGTCATTGAGTTACTCATATTATTGTAATGTGTGCACCGCGCATTGAAGAGAGCCATTTATATATTTTAAAATAAATTTTATTGATCGACAAAAAATAAAACCCATTATAATATAATATAGTTAATATAAAGTACTGTATGGTCGAGTACTATCACTTCTCGAACTGAAAGCACCTCGTGACCGATCCAAGGAGGACTAGTTTAAATACCTTCATCGCTCTCGTATTAGCCAATAAATACTTATATATAATATATTTTTATCTATATTGGTTATTTTTGTTAATTTGTGCTCGTTTCCTTTTCAAAATACCCGCAGCCAAGCGGTCTGGAAACAATACAATTACAGGATTTCGAAAGTTTGATCGATAAACATTATAGTCGATAATATTGCTATTATCGTCTCGGTGGCGATGGATACGGCGTGACGGTTTCACGAGTATCTCAACAGTTATAAATGTTAGCGTTTTTTAATTACAATTGCTTAAAACACTTGCATTTGACTGGGCGCGTTAATGGTAAATAACAATAATACTTAGTTACATCAAATATTATAGCTCGGAAGTAAAGAAAAAACAATATACTTACACAGTCCGCCGAACGTTAATATTTTTCTCTCTTAAAAACGTTAAAAGGATTTTAATATGTCGAAGGTTAGTATGCGATAAGTGGTCGTTCTCAAACTCTCTCTGAAGCTCAAAACTGTTGTATAATATAATAAATGAAATTCGATTTTATTGAACAATAAACGTAATAAACGATTGAGAAAACTAGGTATTAAAATACATTTGATTCATAGATATAAATGCTCTAAAAAATAAATTAGCCCTTCCATCCATATGGAAAATCATAAGTACATATTATAACGTACAAATACAAACAGAATCATGTTGAACAAATCGTTTTATATTGATATAACACATAAATTTAATTTTAAACCATTAACCTAAAAAATAGGTTTTATTTTTTATTATTGTTAATCGTGTTATTATTTTAATTTAATTTGAATATATTTATTTATTTATGGTACCAGTAAGTTTAAGATTACGAAAATGTTAAAAATTTTTATTAAACCAGAAAGGCGCAGAAGTTATGCTCCAATGTTTTCCCAAATAAACAGGCGTGATTGGAATGATTAGTATGATGTGTTATAGGACTAAAAAATTACTTGATAAAGATCGTTTGTGCTCATTATTGTTATGGTTCCCGACGGTTTCCCCTCTAAGATCAAAATTAAGTACTATATTTTAATTTGCGGCAAAATGAATAATTATTTGCCAAATGAAGTATATTTTTTTCGAAATATCTTACCCGTATACCTAGACGATATATTAATATATAGGTACCCAATCAAACTTTTATCATATATTAATCGCGATATTATATGTTTATTTATCGAATTATAACAATAACAATATATAATATTTATTATGTAAAGAGGGTGAACGTGATACGCACACTATAACACGAGAAAGAGAGAGGCAGTAAGTAACGTAGTCCATCCGGATAGTTTTCGGTTAATTGATGACTCTGATATTGCAGGTCGTGGTGCGAGGTACTTTCATAATGACAATGAGAATGAGCCTGATCGCATTAGTGTCTTCGATGAAACAAGTTATTGACTGACTATTATAGCTAATATATATTGTTAACGGAAACCGGTGCTGTTTGACCCATGGGGCAAGTGTTCAATTGTGTGTGATCTCACCTTTGATCCACCCTCCCGATCGCAGATTGTATCGGATAAATTTGATGGAGATACTATTTCAAGGGTATAGATCACCGTCGTCTGAGGAACAACAGAGAAATTGATAATAATAATAATAACATTGATGTGAGAATCGAATTATAATTATTAATTTACATAACCCGGAGCGGAGGACTATATCGTGACTCATTTGGACAGAAATGGAAAATAAATTCTGCAACGTTTGACCGTCAAGATGTTATATTGTTTGAATTTAAACTTTTATTATATTATTATGTTGTCTGCATGACGTACGAAATATTTTTTGTAATAATAATTATTATAGCGTCCTGGAGGTTATCGAATAAATAACGATAGCACTATAATATGTCCAATATTGATTAATATAAATGACTAATAAAAAGATTCTGTCAACAGTAGTGTTATTTATTATTTCGTTTTGTTTTTTTTTTTACGATCAAATGACCAACAGCATAAAAATCGAAACGCAGTCGTATATAAGTAGAATATGTATATATTTTCATTAGTAATATTTTTTTTGAAAATAAATATGTTTACGTGTTAATGTTATATATTCGTAACACTATTAACCTATAATATAACAATTATATAGTTACAATCGAATTTCTCGGTAAAATACTTCAACTGGTTATACTCGATAATTTGGGTAAAATAGAAAAAGACGTGTCAAGTATTATATGCACAAGTTCACCTATAAAAATGAATAACTAATGTATGAGAATAAAATAAAACTACTGTACTCAATAGTTTTAGTGCGACGTTGTTACCAAATAATACACGTCAATATGCGTTATCTAATAATAATTGAAAATTGAATTTTTATCGATTTTTCGTTAATATTCATAAATGCACGATAATATTAGATGTACACGAACGCGAGTCATCGTCACGGACTAGAATATCAAACAATAATATTACATATCAGAATATTCAGGTATATAGGTATGTAGGTAACTCGTAATTATTCGTTTCAATACCATCCAAAAAATGATATTATTTCAACGAATCTTATCGACGAAACACTTTGATCGGTACCCGACACGGTTTTTTTTATAAGCTCTCGTCGTTTTATCGGTTAGGCACTACGCCTCGTTTTTATGGTTCCGACGTTACCGGGAGAAACTGGAAATATCCAAATTTCCACGTGTGTTGCGGTCGTACCTACGTATTTTTTTCCCGTCCTGTCATCGGTTCAACGTTCTCCACGACCGACGACAAGAGGACACAATAATGATTACTATAATATACGTATTATATACTTACGGTGAAACACCGCAGCGTAATAATATACAAAACTCGTGTAAACAACAGGAATCGGGTAATGGTTTGTCCGGATGAGCCTTATCTCCGGGTCCCCAAACATATTATATTATTATATTATATAGTGGATTGCGTTCCAAGTAGAAAAAAAAACTGAAACGAAAGACACGTATGAGTACGTTCTATTAATAACGGATACCATGAGTTTGTTCTCCTTACACACACACACACACACACACACACAAACATCATGACGAAAAACTCTGGTTAATTGCCTACAGTTTACTTAATATAATCACCATTATGGATTTACCACTATCCCGGTTACGTGTTATACCTGGGTTTATAACGTTGGTACATAAATATAATATGTAGTGTTGGAACACCGAGGGGGGAAGAAGTTTGGAATGTTCTCGTATACGCTTATCGATATGATGGATTTTCAATAGGAATTCATTAATATAATATTGTCGTCGTGAACGTGGCCACTTAAAGCACGCGCGTTCCTATCTATCTCGGCCGAGCGATTATAGATTGTAAAAGTATCAAGTAGTATTAGTAGTAAGTAGTAATAATAGTAGTAGTAATAGTGAGTAGTAGTAGTAATAGTAATAATAGTAGTAGTAATATTATAGTAATTACTATTAGTTACTACAGTCAGTTGAACTCTTTTGGTCAGTTTATCCGTACGGGCGCGCGCGATCAGGGCGCCTCGTACAGGCTAAATTACAGAGTTCAACAAAACTCGTATACGCGTTTATCGAGAATATGTTATATTCGCTTATCACTATAATATTGTTATCGTCATTATCGTTATTGTTTTTATCAACCGGCATTCAGGTGAGAAAAATTAATCTAAAATGATTAACAAAATATTGTTGATAATAATTTAGTGTGTTGAAATAAATACGATGGAGAGAAAAATTGGAACTTATTAGCGTCTAATAATATTGCGGTGAAAGTGACGATATAGTTTGTTATAATCTCATATTTCGCATAATACATATCGTTCAATATTATTGTACTTGTCGTAGGGGTAAGAAGAAACTTTCAGAGAACGTTCGTTTTTGTCGAATTCGAGTGAAACGTGTTTGTAGGTATATAACGTAATACATTGCGGCTATAAAATCCGAAAACGAAATCGCTGTAAATAATAAAATATAATATAATGGAAGCAATTACAGTTATATTGTTTCGGCAATGTGTAATTATTACACTTATTATACTAATTTATTCAAATGCGTGTTTTGCAGTATACGTTTGGTGTGGAAACTGGAAAGGAAGTAATAATAATAGCGTATTGAAAATAGAAAATTATTTGTCTAATAATCATCGTCGCGACTCGAACCCGAGTGTAATGTATTTTTTTAAATAATTGCACATTCGAATGTAAATAATTATAATAATACATATAATATAATATTCGTTAACTCCCTTAAAATAATGTTTACAATGACCGATGGACAGCAATGTGATATTCAACGTTCACCGTCGAAACCGTGTTAACGTTTTGCCGAAATTAAAAAAATTCTATTTTTCGTATCGCGCAATATTACGTACCTATACAGTTTAATTACGCGCGTTTTGTGCATACTTGTTTACGAATCCGATAAATAACACGCGTATAGTAGGTATACAAATGTTATATTGTATGTAAAACAAAACACGATAAAATTAATTAGTTTTTTTTTTTTTAAATATTTTTTACTGGATAAAAAAATTAAAATAATAATTAGGTATAACGTTGTTTTTTTAGTGTTTTTTTCCCTATCTCCGTATCGTTAATCATATAAGCGGTTTTAACTCGGCGGTTGGCGCCTTAATTAACGTGTTACAATTTCGTTTTATCTTTTAACTCGCGTTTTAATTACAATCCAGCCCTCTACGGACGGTTTTTAATCACCGGTCAGCGAGCGCAACACACCCACCCTTTTCGGGTATGCTAACTCGTAATAGGCACGAAGACCACAATAAATTGACCGACAATCGACCTTATAATAATAATATGTGTAATATTACGGTCGGTGTTTACGTGACGTCGTTTCGTACGAAAATTGAAAAATTAAAAAATAATTTTAATTTCCTCTAGAACATAATATATATATATATATGTATATTTTATAAATATTAAACGTGAACAACATGCGTATTTTTATCTTTAAGTATATAGGTCCACTTTTTATACACATTTTGTTAACCTGCGTCCCTCAAATAAAGCCGGGTGCAATGTTTTTTTTCATTAATTTTATTTTTGTTATCTATATTGAAAATTATTTTATTTATTTTTTTTAAAAAAACTCGTTTTGCATTTGTAAATAATTAATTTTTTTTTCATTTTCCTTTTGGAATCTCAATGGAATAATGTAATGATAATATTAATAATAATAATAATAAACCTCACAATATAATAGTATATAGGTATATATTTCGTTAACGCTTAATAGGACATAATATTTTATTGTAATATTCGAACGCGACGCGACGCGATAGAATAATATACTATTCACGGAGTTTCTTCGGATAATTTAACTATTTTTTTATATAATTTGTTACTTCTTTGTGTTGCTTCTGCCGTTGTTATTGTTGTTGTTGTCATTTCGGTACGATCGCGTGAAAAATTTATTTTTTAATGTCGAGAAAAATTTAAATAACAATAATATTATAATATTATACCGGTGGCGGCGGTGGCGGCGCCTCGGTTGGCACATACGCGCGAGATAAAATATAATATCTTAAAATTAAATCTCCGCGTCTATAGGTGAAAACGTTGTTTCGGTCGAACACGAAAAATACGTGTAAAAAATGCGTGTGTGTTACACACAATCTAACCGACTAAAAAACGTATATTATTATATGTAAATCGTCAGAATAATAATATAATAACGCCTACGGTGGCCGACCGATCTGTATCATCCGTCTATCGTCGCCGAATTATTAATATCATATTATTTCATTCATCCGAACATGCGAGAAAATGACGCGCAGTTGGTTCCATCCGAAAGGTATGCTAGATTTTTTTTTAAACAATTGCCGATAATGACGATAACGATAATATTTCTAATAAACACAAACGGATTATTTGTGCCGTTTGTGCGACTTGTCCGTACAATAATATTGTAACATATAAAAATCGTACACGGCAATATTGTAATAATAATAATGGTTGCTATATTTTTAAAATGTCCGTTCCGCGATTTTCAAATACGGCTTTATCGGCCGACGGGCAACAGCAATAACAACAAAAATGAAAAATATGATATTATTATATAACGATACTCACGTAAGCTGTCGAACGCGACTCATGCAGCAGGTGAGAATTCAGGTGCGTAGCGGCGTCGTCGTCGGCCACACACCATGTCTACACGGGTAGACCTGCCGTCGACCTTTGGGCCGGTATTTCCTTTGACCGCGGTTCTGACGGGTCGCTTCTCCGCGTGATGTTGTTATTATTTATATTATCGTAACACCGCGGGTCGTCGCCAATGGTATCGCAAACACAGTCGGTAGCTGCGGCGAACGACCGCGGTCGTAGTATCGACCGTATAGTAGTGGTCAATACCGGTCAGGTATATATTAATTACGACGTTAATTATAAAATAATAATGTTGACTGAACGGAATATTTATATTACAGTTGTACTATTATTATGAAATGGCAATAGTAAAATGATAAAAGCGAACGATTTATATAGAAAAAAAAAAAAAAACTTTATAAATATAATATCATATAGTTTTGATAGAAATTCGAATCGTCGTCGTCGTCGTCCGTGAAACTCGCGAAATTTCCAATTATTAATTGTTATTACAGTTGATATTCAAATAAAATTGTCATTGTCATCGTTTTGTAATAATAATGTATGTTCGCGAGATGAAAAAAAAAAAATAATATAAAATAACAATAATAATAATGTTTATCGTTTCGTCCGGACGATCCGCGGTGTAGTCGTCGCCGTCCTGATGATGGTCGCGGCGATCCTCCGACGATGGTACGACGCCGTCATCGGCCCGACACCGATCGGCATCGTAGAAAATATAATATTATTAACAAAACGTTGTTTCAATAATAATAATAATAAAAAATTAATTATCCAAATTTTTTTTTCAATCACAAAAAAAAAAAAATTTAAAAAAAAAACACTCGTGTATAAATATATATAATATTATATTAGCAAACGAATGAAATAAAAAAAAAAAAAATATTAAAAAACCGTTTCCACCGACGGTGGAAAAAAATAAATAATATTTAAAAAAACCCAAAAGGGGCGCCGCTCGCGCGAATGTTTTTCCGCGACGTCGTACTTATGCCGCGGGGTTCGTTGACGGTTTGGGTGTGTGAAACTGGTACAGGAGAGCTGCGTGTAAACACGACGGACGAACGCAGACTGATCAAAACGCAACGGTCGTCGTGCGGACCCGGCACACATTCGAACCGCCGATCGCCGCCGCCGCCGCCACCGCCACCGCCGATGGCGACGCCGACCGCCCCGCCCGCCGCGTCGGTTCGTTCGCGGTGCGCGCGCCACCCCGCGTGCGTTACCAGAAGTGGCGGCGGCGGCTGTTCGTTAAAAAAAATTATATTATTGTTATTGTTCGCGTTGTGTCCGCAAAATTATAATCATAATAATAATATTATAATCGCAACAGTCCGTTAACCCGAATTATATCGCAACACGGTGGCGACCACGGTTTGGAGGGTGTGTTTACAACCCTCGCGGAACCTTTTTTAAGTTCAAATTGATTACAGAAAATTTTTTTTAAAAAAACATTCAAACCTGCCATTTCTTCTTGAACAAACACTCTACACTATGATGGTAAAACGCGATTGTTACTATCGCGAAAGCTGCTATCGTGTCATCACGATGTGAACGGGTCAATATATTTTAGCGATTACTATCCTGCAATAAGTTTTATCACGAAAAACTATCATAGTGTAGAGCTGGCTAAATATATCATATTTTAATCGATGATAAAAAAACTCACAGTATATAAAATTGAATATGCTTCAGCGTTGTATTATTTCAGAATAGTATTTGCCCAAAAATGTTTAGGTTCGTTTGAAATTAAAAGAAAAGAGTTTGGGTCGGTAAAATATTGTAAATTTACGCGATCCGGCCTAGGTTTTAATGATTAATCTATTATATATAAATAATGTAAAATATTGAATATTCGAGTCTTTATTTTTAAAAATACCTAAAGACTGAGATGGTTTACACGTCATGTTAATATGTTATGAGATATTATGATTCATAGGTAGTGAGAATGAAATAAATGAAGACGAGAAGAGGAATACCGAAGAATAGGAGGATAAATGGTAATATAATATAGACTATATAGAGAATGATAATATGAAGACAGCTGGTTTAATTGGACGAGAAGTATGATGATATTATTATATGATTATTATTAATTTGTTTATGAGTATTCACTGTGGAATTTAATTTCTATTTCCCAAAATGTTACCAATCATTAACAAGAAAATAATCCAAGTCCTTTGTTTCAGATTTCAATATTATTTTATAGCTAATAAATAAATAAATAATACAATCAAGGATGAGCAAGTTCGTTTAGTTAATAGTTAAGTTTTATGAAAGTGAAAGTAACTTAACTTATCTAAAAAGTTAAATATGCTAATTTTAACGTATAATATAATAATAATTTTAACATTAGAAAATTAACATATTACCTATACCATTTGATTTTAAAATAAATATAATATATTTTCGTTTTATATTAGATTATTATCACATTATTTCTTTAGTAGCTTTTTATATATTATACTACTTGACAGATTTAAAATTATTAAAATTTAGGTACAACTGTTGTTACTACAAGTTAAAAATAAAATATGAAGATATTTTATTTTATACAAAAGTATATATTACTTAAGTTAAGTTCATACAAAAACATTAATTGAAAAATAATTTGGTGTATTTCGAAAATTTTAATTCCTCATGTTAATAGTTTATTCTTAAAAAAAATTCAATTAAAATTCATTAAACTGTAACTTTTAAACTCATTAACGCCCAGTCTTGAATACAATTAATATAATATTATATAATTATTGTTACACACCCGAAGCGTTTTAATAATTAGGTAGGTACCTGCATGGCTGCATGTATATTGTTTATCCGACTAAAATTATAATTAATATTTTACTCTTACAACCGGTAAGTTTTGCAAAATCGCTTAGCTAAATTTAGCCAAATTAAAAATGTATACAAGAGTTTTTTTTTTACAGTAACTCGTTATAGAGTTAGATTACATTTTTGAAAAATAATATAAATAAAATAATAATAAATAGCCTAAAATTCTGTAACTTTGTAATATTCATTTCTTTGTATACGTTTGATAAAGTCGAAACGTAGATATATCTAAAAAGTACGAATGGTTTTTTTTCGAGTATGACGAGTACAGACAGCATGCAAAATATATACCAGATTAATACGTTTATTCCGTGTTTAGGTATCATTTTTAATATATTTATATTGTTTTATCATATTAAACTTATTTTATAGTTAGTGCAATACTAATCACATATTATAACATAATGTCTTTTGGAAACTTCTAACATAACCGTTATTCATTTAAAATCATATTATCAAATGTTGTTTAAAATATTAATAAAACGGATGAAATATATTCATTATTCATTCAACGCTTTTACAAATCTTGACGTTGAAGGTAAGTATTTTTTCAAATCATTTTTTTTACCCGTGTCTGTGGGGTTGTTATAAAAATAAATATAAAATATAATATGAATATAAAAATATAATAGTACAATTGATTTTTAATTTTTTTTATATCGATTGATCGATAAATCAAAAATCTTATAATACCAGCTAATATTTAAATAATAAACATATTATATCGATATATTTTATAAATTTAAATATTATTATATAAAAAAATCAAAGCTCGAAAACATATAATTATGTCTTTATGCAACGATTTATTTTGTCTATGCAAATATTATTTTTAAATTAAAAAATATCTTGATGACCTAGAATAGATATATTTAACAAGCGGTTAAAATGTTTCAGATTAGATTAATCTACTATTAAGAATTTTTTTGTGTAATAAATCATATAAATTAATTAGCGTGTGTATAATTTACCACGAGTAATAATAATATAATATTTCTTTTACATGCCGCATAATCTATATTAGGTACCTATTTAATACAGGCTAATGCCTCTCTTAAGGATTACATAATTACTCGAACGCAAATTTTATTGTTAGTTGTTTAGTGTTTCACTATATATTATAATTATATTACGACATAATAAAAAAAAAAAAAAAAAAAAAAAAAATTGTGCAAAATATCATAATTATTATTTTATAATATTATCTACTGTACCTGCTATATAAGACTTCAAAACTTGTAAAAAATTTATATGAACTAAATACACTCAATACGGTTTTTATATTGGTCAAAAATGACACTTATACCGCAAAATGTCACAAATTAAATGCAAAGTGTGATTTCATGCTAAAAAATAAATACACCAAATGTAATATAATAATCGTATTTGATTGCAGTTCTATACAATAAACTTATAAAATATACTCCCCATCATTACTATGGAAAGGCACGTGCCACCCCTAAAGGCTATAAGATATAAAATGCAATAGTTTCAACTCTGTCGTACTTAACTTGACGTTACACATCACACGCAGTAGATATTCAGTTTTTATTTTATTTTTATGAACACCACTTCACTCGTTGTTATCGTGATAATAATAAAAAAATAATTGCATTGTCGTGAAAAACTCGTGAAATTACAATACGTTGGTCAAGATGTCGTCATTTCGAGGAGCCTTGATACAAATCATCTGAAGTTCATTTTGAACTATAGAGCATTTAATTAAATTCGATAAATATTTATTGAAAAAATATTTAAAAAATATTCTGATTGTAAAATAAAAAAACTTAATCATTCATAATATGAATGATAAAGTTAATGTAATATTATTACAGCCAAACTACACAAATTAATTATTATAAAATGCTATTTCAAACTCATTATAACCAATATACTATTATATATAAAATAAAGAGGTATTTATTGAATGTATTATAACACATAATAGGTGCACTAAAAAAAATCAAATAATCAAAATAGTTGACACAACACCTATTACTGTGCAGTAAAAATAGTAAACAATTTAATTGTTTTTATTGTAACATTTTGGATTTTAAACTATTTACGTATGGAAATTACTATAAATAAATTTAACATGCTAATTAGGTATAATTAATTTAAAACAATTTTTAAGTTTTTTGAGTTAACACATGTTATAATTAATATAAATATTTTTAATATTATTTTACAAAATGCTACAGTTTATTAACTTTACAATGTTCATCTTATACTATACGTTTTATAGATTTAAAATTTTCACCAATATCATCATTATAAATATACTTACTATTATTATAAAATATAAAAGTAATTGAAAAATTACATTCAGAAGTAATAATTATCATGTTACGTTCTAAATTATAATATTTTCAATTAAACACAAATATAATGTATTAAACTCTTGAAATTATACAAGTATATGCACACATAAATATAGCTACAACATATCTAAATTATCTGATTGAAAAACAATTAAACGAATCGATAAACTGTGTATTGACCAACTTTTCAATTAATTAATAAATATAGTTTAGATATAGTACATACATTTTTTTAATAATTACAGTTACATATTATTATAAGTGTTACGATTTCAATGCGAACCAGCGAAACTTAAAACGTTTTAATATAAAAAGCGAATATATATATATATATATTTAATTCGTTAAGTTTTTTAAAAAATAATTTAAACTTTTTAAGTTAACTCGTTAACGAACCACTTTTGTTAAATTTTTTTTTTTTTGACAATACGTAACAGAAGTAATACCGTACCGGAGTGTACTAACTTGTACAACAACATGTTCATGTACTAATCAATTCACGATCAGACCAGAAAAATATATATTTCCGATGGCGATATTGTCGGAAATAATCACGTACGATTTACCGTTTTAGAATAATTAAAGGATTAGTGGTGGTAAGGTAAGTGAAGTGTTATTATTTAATAATTATTATGTCGTGTCTATTATGAATATACTATGTACATATACGTTGTTTTCCACGAGACGTATACGCTTGTTTTAATAAAAATAACACGCAGAACGATCGTTTTTGGGTGTGGAAACACTTAGTATATTTTTTTAACAGAATGTGCTTGCCATCAAGATCACGGTCGTCCACAGTTGGTGTTAACTGATAAGGTTAGGTTATATACTGAATTCATTGTAAATAAAGTACAAACATGTGCCGCTGACCAAATGCGCGATTCGAGATTGAATATTATTATTCTGAAGGAGATTGGAAGAAATGAAAAAAACATAATAATAATAATAATAATAATAATAATAAGTATAGATAAAAATTTAACTTATAACGAATCAGATAAAGAGAGGAATATAAAATTAATTAATAAAACCGTGGCCATGTGTATATACATATATTTTATTATTATTAATTATAATTATAATAATATATATCCGTGTATAACGGGTACTTAGATTACCTACCTATATATTACGAGCAGACACGTCGGCGGATATGAGCAGGTTATAATAGGTACTATTATAGAATCCTATGGAGTTATCAGTGATATTATTAACACTTTGGCTATAGTCAACTTAACGACTAAATGCCTGACGTCAGGTAAAATAATACTATAAATATTTGATTGTATAATACATACTTAAATTAATTTCGATAATAATTAGGTCAAACCGTAACTATATATTTTATTATTGTTAATATTGTTAGACCGATTTTCGTGAAATCGGATAGATAATGAGAGTAACAAACACATATGGTTAACAAAAAGCAGCTAAATTTAAAAATTATATATTTATAACAATATGCGACACGCGTGTATAGAAATGTATTTACTTATAATTAGAATAAACGAATTTTCGCATGCACTAAAAAATATAACAATATATTATTTAATATCCGGTGAAAATATATTTGTAACAAATATGAAAAAAATACAATTACGACAATTACATTTTTTAATTGATATTTTTTTTATTAAATTATAATTCTAAATTAATAAAATATGAAAGTAATTATTGTAAATTAATTTATCATCATTAAATACTATTATAATTAAAAACAACTAATTTCCTTTTATGATTTTACTTTAAAAACCGTAAATGTATGTTTTTAATTTTAACATGGTATACCTATACCTAATATTATTTTATATCTTTTATCGCATTATATGCAATTAATGTTTAGAGTAGAATGATATTTTATAAATTAAAAAGCTATTCACTAAACGACACTAGATTTAATAATTAATAATTAATTTTAATTGTTTAAATCATAAATAATTGGTGTAGTACACGGTACACTAACACTTTGGGTTTTAGAACAACACTTATTGATAACGTTTTAAAACTCTAAAATTGTACATATTAAACAGTAAAATTATATTTTTACCGACTAGCCTCAAAACATAACAATGATGTCTGTTTATATAATATATTTTTTAGTATATTTTTTAGCGAACAATAGTTTACAATAAATACGTGCTACCCGTGGCATTTAACTTGCAAGCGGTATAGGTAGCCAAGACAATTAAAATCGCAATGACTAATATAAATGCAGTCGAGAAAAGTACGTCATATTATATCATAATAATAATGAACTTGCCGGTAGTTAAATATAAATAAGTAATATATTATGCCGTAAGCATATTATTCAAATCAGACATTTTTATCAATATGGTATTTTTCTCTAACGACGGCGTTAAATAACTTATAACTTTTGAATTTAAAAAACACGTATATTTTATTCACATATAATATATATATATATAGTTAAGCACATTTAATTCATTATTTTTTTGTACATTTAAATTACACAAAAACGTGAAAGGCTAATGTATAAACATTTAAGCCTAATATATACCTTTTAACTAACATTAATTGTATTATCATAAAATATTGATATTATATTTCTTTAAAAAATATCAAACAATTTTTTGTTGAACAATTAATAACTGCAGAACCCAAATTTCTATTAATACTTATTTGCGAATGCACATATTTTAAACCTGTAATGGTCATTAAATTTTTGTATTATACAATTTGTGTAAAGGTTCACTAAAAAATATACGTTGGCATATTTTATAGTATTCAAAATTTACAATTTTATATTTGCTTACGTGACAAACATATTGTTATTTATTCATCTATTTATAGATATAAAGCAATTAGACATATACGTTAATAATATGACGTTTACATGAACGTAAAATATGTTAAAAAAACAAAAATGATACAAAAGGTTAATATTAAGTGATCTTTAAAATGAAAAATTGAAATAGATATAAAAAAACTATGTAAAAACGATATCAAATTATCTATACAGAGATTTAATAGGACAATCGATGAACAATTATGCCAGTTCGAGTGAAAAAATAACGATTTACCTACCGTAGGTATACAATTAAATTTAACACTTATACATATTATTTATCAATCGTGAATAAATAATTCAATTGAAGCACAATATTATGAAAATAATGTTTGATTTTATAATACTATTTTATTCATTAAAACTGTGAAAATAGTGTATAATTCATCAATTGATTTATATGGTTTATTATTAGTTATTATTATTATTATTATTGCAGTAATAATATATACAATATATAGATGATATTATTTTCTCAGATAAGTTTACAAGACAACGACATATTGGTTCCTTGACAAGTTTATTTTTTACTTTGTCGTTTATCTCGAGTGTACTTGTAATTTATTTAAGAGGATTATAATAATATGTCAGCGCACAATTTCTGCCTAATGTGCTGTATATAACAGCAAACTAATCTATAGTGCGTAGAACAAAAATTGTGGCGTTTATTGTTTAAGTATGAATCTATACCTATTACCAAAATAAGAGACGCAATATTTACGAGAAAATAACATAACATAGGTACATCTTGTAAATTATTTACCGAAAAAGAATAATAATTATAACTATAGGTACCTAAAATATAAGAATAAAGCTATTTAACATTAACATAAACATTAATACTCAAAAACATTTTTATATTCAAGATTGATAATAAGCGTTTATAATCTTTAAATATACCCTAAACTCTACAATTTTCATCCGTTTTGTAATTTGACTTTTTTCATCGTAATATTCACAATCGATTAAATCTTTTAATAAGGTATATTATATTATTTATTATTTATGTTAATGGACGTTTTTCATCTAGGTGTATTATTATTTTCACTCATCAGTACCCGTAGCCAGATAATAATATTATATACAGGATGATCGAAATTTCATATTTCAAAAGTGTACATTGTGTAGAAATTACATACGTTTTCAATGCTATTTTTATTATTTTTTTAACACAAAGTTCTAAGCATCTTGTATAATATATTACATATATTTTTTGCATTGCTCACAGTGCATATTGTTATTAATAATAATTCAACATAAAGCTCTTGTATTCGATAATATTTAGATCACGAAGAAAATATATAATAACAATACTCTCGTATTTTGTTAATTACTAGGTAAAAAAATTGCGTGTGCTAGTACACGACTCATACAGTTTCGGGTAATTTGTGAATGGCAAACATTTTTATTGCTTTCATTCACAGCGATTAGTGTTATATTATTTTTTACACGTTTAAAAAAATACTACCTAGCACATCGAGACCGTTATATCATTGAGTGACATTATCAATATTATTATAATATTATATGAACGTGTTTCGCTATCGCCATCTAGACGTAAAGATGAAACAAACGAACCTTATATTATGTAGTCACTTCTTTATAACGACATAAACTTTTTATTGACAACGGTGAGATTTTTTGTAGTAGGTTAAACTTTTTTTCTACATATATAAATTTTTATTATTTGAAAATATGTAATACAAATATATTAAGTACCCGACGCAATCAACTGAATGTGCATATGGTCAACATTTAGAATTCTTCTTCTTCTTGAAAAAAAAAAATTATTATGTAAATATTGAAATGTAAATAGTGAATTAACAAAAATAGTATTACATAATATTATAGAAACCGAAATATTGATTTATCTCATTAAAAACTAATAAACGTTTTTAATACATTTTTAGATGAAACTAACTCTACATAATAATACGTTTTTTTAATATTAAAAAATAATAACAATAATATCATGTTAAGAAAAAAAAAACACGATTGATCACCCGGAACTAAGAAACCAAACAAATAATTTTAACTATATTCTTTAAAGTTACGTTAAACCGGTCAGATTTAGGATATATAGCAACTACACGGTAATATTATTGTCACATTGCGTAATTTCTAACGTCGTATAGATCGAGTTCGATCGAGTAAATATTTAATTCCATCAATCATTGGCTTTAGCGAGTTCAAACTATCTCATAAAATATAATCTATATAATATATCTAATATAAAACCACTGTCTAAATTGTGTACAAAATATTGGATAATGGTCGGATTAATACGATAACACAATAAATATCACGATCAATCGTAGTCTCGACACTGACCTTCGACAAGGGAACGTGTTTTAAAAACATCGACACGTGTGTCTAATTATAATATGTATTATACTATTCTGTCTTCCGAATACAGATTAATATTTGCAACGTGCCGGGTGAACGAACTCGTACGTTTCGAACGAAAACAATTGTAATATAATAATAATATTTAGAAGCTATAGCCAAAAGGGGATACTTATTGTAATGTGGGGAAATTCGTTTTTTTAAACATTTTAAATACTTAACATAATTTTAAAATGTTATAAAATAAAATAATTAGAAAATCGAATTATTCGTCTTGATTTTTAATGTTTTCAATTTTTATTTTTTTCAATACTCAATAGATAATTGATATAAATGAACACATATACACATTTTTGTAGATATTTTTCAATATCTCAAACTATTGAAAATTTGTTTTTGGTAGTTTGTTAAAAAAAATAATTCATAGTAAAAGTCGAACATTTTTTATGAATGACACATTAATAATTTTAATTAATTAATTAAATGTTTATAATTTTATACAATATTAGAACAGTCACAAAACTCCAAAACAGAATTTCTTTAGTTGCACACATATTTTGATTTAGATGAATTCATTTATGTAACTAAAGACTTAATCGTTTAAATAGTATTTTGGATAAATATTGTTAAGTTACTCTTAATTAATTTTTATCAAACTTTAATTTCACAATTTATAATACATTTAAAAATTATTCTGTGAAATGTGTATACATAAATATTCTGTAATTCTCAATTGGAAATGTGACTATAATACTATATAATACGCGTTTAATGATATAATTATTACTAAGTTTTTTAAAAAAATAATTAATTTTAAATATACAAATACTTTTGAAAAGTGTTTATAAAAAACAATTTCTTTAATTCATAATAATAATTTGAATATTTTTACTATATTTACTTTAGGAACTAAAGTACCTATACAGTTTTTAAACTTAAATTTAAGTTTTAAGAACACAACTTGTAGCATTTTAAAGAAATATTACTACTTTATTAAATTTTACAATTTGGTTCGACTTAATATAAATGAAAAAATATATAGAAAATTAAGGAAAAAAACAAAGATAAAACGTAGGCATGTATGCTTTATGAAATGTTACTTTAAATTATGTTGTACATAACGTGATGCATAATTATATTTTATTAATTTGTATATAATAATATTATGAAAAAAATACCAATATAATAAATTTTATAATGTATATTATTTTAAATCCATTTTTTATTTTTTTTATTTCTATATTTTAATATTTTTATGACTTTACTATATGGTCATGGGAAAATCGTTTTCACTCGATTTTCATGCGTTTTTAAAAATAAAAAATGGTAAGATTGCGTATAAAAAGATATTGAATTCTCTAATAATTATCGTATATTTTCTTTGGACGATTTTTTTTTCTACTATTGTTTCCGGCGGTATTATAGAAAACGGACGTGGTTAATATATGGTTTTATTTCACATGAGTTCTCGTGCTCCAGTTGTATAATGTTACGTTCGATATATTAGATATATTATGTAGCACCTCCGACAGGGCGTGGACGTTGTTTACGCGTTAACGTGTACCTATATACATAAACATAATATTATATTATTTAATATTTCGTTTTACACGGGCGTAGACGGCGCGGCGGGGCGGTCGGCTGTAAGTCGTTATCGGTCATAGAAATTCTTCGGTCGGCGGCAAACGTCATCGACGAAAAAATTTTCAAACAATCCGTTCACACGCGCCGCGGGTATTTTATTACACTTACACTTACACACACACACACACACACACATACACACACACACACACACACAAACGCGCACAAGCTTGCGCGAGTTCAGTAATATGTATTATTATTATTATTATACAGGTTGATCACATAATTGTTTCACTTTAAATGTATCGACTTGGCATAATAGAAAGAAAAAAAAAGAATGTAATTAAATATAGAACGGTTTGTTATTTAAATTAGAAAACTGTTTCAATTAATTGACTTGTTGTTAAAAATAAAAAAATAGTAATTATTACATTTATAGGTTTGACTATAATTTCACTTTTTGAAATTTTATATTTTTCCTTGGACAGGATAAGATAGAAAACATTTAACAACTATTCGAAATCAACTAGATTGGTAAGTAATATTATAGATATGTCAAAAATCTGAATATTTCGATTATTCCAATGACGTCACTAATAAGCAGAACGTGTTTAAGGGGGCAATTGCCTTCGGCGTCTAAATTTTCTTATTAAAATATCGGTGTTAAAATATTTTTATGTCAATTAATATGTGGCGGGATAGGAGGTACAAATTAAATATATGACGTTAAATTTATTTTGCCCCAGCGTCTTCAACTCTAAATCCGGCACTGCTAAAAAGCGCAAATCGCAGAGAGGCTGAAAATATACAGCGACTACCGAAAAGGTAAATATAAACATAAATATCATAATTTTGATCCAATTTCAACGTATAAAGTCATTATAATATAATATATAAAACGTTAATTAGTAAAAACTTTGATAATACAAATTTGAATCTTTTAATATTGAATTCGGGTTTGTTATTACTTTTAATGTTTATGATGTTTTGTTTTAATTTTTAAGCTTAAAGATAGTCGTATATCTTGTATACAAAGGCTCATTGAATAAAAAATTGAATTTAAGCATATTTATTTTTTTATTTGGTATAAATGAGTATCGATATGAAATTTACGTGTACATGCTGGTCAAGGAAGTATTTGTTATATTATGTTTATATAATTTTTTTTCAATATAGAAACGTAAACCAATTTAATAGTATTTATCTAAAAATTATACAAATATTAATAGATTAATATATGATATTGTAATGTTATCTGTATTTTAGGTACATTAAACACATTATTAATTTTTAATACAATTGACTTGGCCGCGGTTCAAAGTGAAATCGTTTTTGTACAAAAAGCATGAAAAATAAACTCCAGTCGTTGCGGACGCCCTGTATATGGTCACTCGTACTTACAAAGTATATTATATGACGTGAACATTATATACCTGTGAACACCTATACGAATGAAAATATTCGGATGGGTTATAACCATATTCGAACGGTTTTGTCGCGATGAAAGAAAAGATCCATCGCGGGCAAGCAAGTGTAAAATATATTATTATTTAAATGACTTTTACGACCGTCGCACGGCCAAAGGTGAATGTGGGAAAAGCGAGCGCGCTCGCGCGCGAGGTCGAATGAAAAAAATGCAGTGCAAAAAAGTTTTTTATTTCCTCGCGCGCGCTCGCCGTATACAAGCATAGAAATCTTTAGAAATCCAAATGTTTCGAACAAATTATACACGTGTATTGCCCCGTGTACAATGTGTTTCGGGGTAGGTGCGTACCCGCGTTATTATTATTTATTGTTGACCTGAAAGGATAAACAAGACGAAGAAAAAAAGAAAAGAAAAAAATACACGAGAAGAACACAAGACAAACGGAACGGAATTGAATGGAATCTCGATATATTTACGAGGTATCGCACCTATACAGTGTATATAATATTATGAATATTAGACACCTATACACAACACGCGAGAACACGAACTACACAATTTACCTCGTGACAGATACGGAAAAACGAAAAAAAAAAAAAAATAATAATAATAATATTAACAAGAAAAAACACCGTCATCGTCCGACTACCCGTAAACGGGGTTTTGACGCGTAAAGCGCGCGAGACAATTTATTTAACGCCGAGCTAGTAATAATAACAATATGTACAATGAAAAAAATCCAATACGTTCAATATTCTTCGTTCTATACGTCGTCCGTTCACGCCTATATAGGTAAAACGCGAAATAATGTAATATATAAAATAAACACCTTCGAAAACCCTTTTTTTTTCCCCCTCTAGTTATGTACCTATTTCGTTCTCCGCGCGCATAAATTTGTATTTTTTTTTTTTATTGCTATCGAACAGCGCTTGTAAATTATTACCACACTATAATATAGTTTTGTTGTGAATCGGTTATATTCAACGGTGAAATGGGCCGAAGTGTACGAATCGTAACATTAGGAAAAATAAAAAAATTCCTTTTTTCTTTTCTAAAATAATTTTGTTCACTTTTCCACAATGAAAAACAATTCACAATTAATATAGTATTACGTTTATAAGGTATTCATATACCTAATATATTTATTTAAATTTACGATTTTACGGTTTTTAAAATATTTATTCCAAACTAATTAAATTTCGGTATAATTTCACTGAATTGAACATATTTTATAAACAAAGTGACCTTATTTATTTTCATAAATTAATTAATTTAAAAATAATTTCTCGATATTTTTATTTTATTTTAGTTCCTGCTACCTAATTTATACTTAACAACAAATTAATTTCAAATTTTAAACTAGTATAAACCTTGAACTTTTTTTTATTTCATTGATTATCAAATATTTTAAATTGACTTCTTTTTAAGCAAATATAAATTAAAACTTAAGTTTTAACAACATTTTATAAGAAACTTTATAAATAAAAACAATATTTAACAATATTTCATTAATAATATTTAATATTTAATATTTAATAATTAAACAATATTTAATAACAATATTTATATATTATTTAACAAGAATATTAAATAATATATAATTTTAGTTTGGCACGAACCATAAATAAACTAAATATTTGAGTTTTCATATTATAATAGGAAAATTATAGATGAAATAGAGAGTGATATGAAGGTTATAGTTGATATAAATTGACGAGAGTTAGGGGATTAAGATCTATAGAGTTGTAGGACAGGATGACTGACCTCATCTAGTTATACGAACACAAGGCAAAGTAGTTAAATAATAAGGTATTATAATTATAGGAACTTATATAATATTTGAGTTAAAAAAAAAGAAAAAAAACAATTGATTCAATAATAATATTATATGTGTATAATAGTAAAAAACGATTTTCATTTAAAACAATATCTCTCAACATAAATAACCGATTTATATATGTTTATACAGCCATCGAAAACGTTATTTTTTTTTACATTATTTATTATTATATTGAAAACTGATTATAAGTGTTAATAGTGATTAAGTCGTTTATAATTAATTTAAAAGAATAATACAATCAAACCCCACGGTCAATTAATAAATTACATAGGTACATTAATATTGTCAGCCTTCGGCCACTTATATGATAATTTGCCATTGTACTTATGTAGTAGCATGATTTAAAAATAATCTTGTTACACATTGTACAATAATTGTACTTGCTATAGACGTTGTAAAAAGGTAGAGACAAATTTTTTTAAACGTCTTATTTAAAGTTATCCATCTTTCAACCTTTGAACTTTACTTTTGCCTTTTTACTTATCGAACCTACCAATGGTACCGTTTATGTACAAGAACTTATTAGACAAATTGTTATAAATTATAAAACCTGCATTTTTTTTTTAATTAATAAATACTGTAATAATAACGTCCATTTCCCCAGCCCCGCCATGATGGAATCAAATTTTTTTTTTTAAATTTTTTTGTGCTACGTTTGTGCCATTTGTGCTACCTAGTCCCACGTTTGTGCTAGGTCCACAGCCCGAGAAAATCTAACAAATTGTTTATTCCATATTACTGATCCGCCGTGATTTTTCATCACAAATCAAGGGATATTTTCGATTTGCGGAGCGAAGCGACGGCGCCGAGGAGCGCAGCTACGAGTGCCAGCCACTTAGTATAACTAGCCTACACAAAGAAAGAAAAGATGATCCGAGTTATTCAATAAAAACTGTACGTAAAAATATTAAAGTAAATCACTGTTTATTATTAATTTATACAATATAAGATTTTAAATAATAATAAAAAAAAATTATTATAATCAATATTTTTAAAAATTGTTTTGTAGGTATTAGGTTGATAATAATATTATTATAATGTGTATTGTATTATTTATTTAAAAATTAAATGTGTTTTGTAATGTTTATAAGATGATATATATAATTAATTTATGTTTTTTATTTATAAATATAAATTATTTTATTATTTTATTTTGTATACATTTAGAATAGGTAATTTATATATACAATAAAATGTACTTTATTTTCATTACTTAATATTTTTAATATTATAATATTAGACACTCTACCCCAGTAATAAAAATTGTTTTCTAGCATAAACAAACTAAAAAAAATTTAATTTCAACATGGCGGGTCAAACGTTTCTCCAGCCCCGGCAGTATTAAAATTAGATTTTCTCGGGCTGTGGACCTAGCACAAACGTGGGACTAGGTAACACAAACGGGACAAACGTAGCACAAACGAACTAAAAAAAAAAAAATTTTAATTCCATCATGGGAATGGGGTCTGGGTAAATGGACCTGTAATAATAGTAAATTTTAAGTATAAATTGGAATATTTTAAACATACATTTTTTAAAAAGTCAGACGAGTAAGACGTTTTTAACATACGAATGAAATTAACTTTGGATAATTGAGATGTAAGTTCACGGAAGCGTTATTTTTTACATGCTTAAATTATAAGTAAATATTCAGTATTATTTGGGTCGCCAAATACTGAATCGTATCGGAACGGAAACGTCGCGTCCGATCGGATCACAACGAAATAGAATAGTTTGAAAACAATATTTTGACGGATTTCGAAGCGTTCCGAACGTGAATGTTCTTGCACATCTATACTTTTTAGATAAATTGTATGTACATTTATTTCTTTGTCACACGTTTGTGTTTTGTTTTTGTATAATATCTGGTTTAATAAGGTCTAACAATTATTAACAACATTTTTTATAACTCATTCGAAAATATTGGAAAAATATTTTATTATCTTTTTTAAATGTGAAAATAGTGTTTGAAGGAGATGGAGCTTTTTTTTTTTTAAGTTTATTAATACCATGAACCGTCTTTTTTTTCTTCTTCCTCCAAGAGGGCCGGTATAAAAATCATCACGTCTTCATCACTCATCTAGTACTTACAAATTTTTTTAATACAAAATTAATAAATTAAAATTGCTATTATTTTGGTTGTCAGCTACGGGTAACAAGAACGAAATGTGTCCAGTATAAAATATGGCTGTGGAATAAGGAATAATTCTGATTCAGTGTGCGACAACTACCTTTATGGTATAGTTGGAAATAAAAAAAAATGTTTTAACTTTTTACACATTTTAATTAAATGTTAATAAATACCTAATTAAAAAGTCAATAAATTCAATAAAAGTTATAATTAAGATTTTAAAAGACAATCATTATTTCACATCATTAAAATGCATAGTAAGATATAACTATGAATCATCGTATTATATATTTTATTATCATTACAAATACAAAACAATAATAAGTACATCAATAATGTAGGTACTAAATAGGTATTGTGTTTATTAGTAAATATTATTTCGATAAATAAAATTCGTACCTATTCTAGATGAAATACATTATAGTAGCGAAGTAGAAAACTCTAACGAATGTACTTACGAGTATATAATATACAGCTATATTATATTAATATACTTTAGAATCTATTTTTTTATAAAAAAATTTGTACTATAGATTTATATTTTTGTCTTCATAATTATCTGTTTTTATTGTTTTTAAATGATATTATTTTCTTTCTCGAACAATTGTATTTTAATACTATTTTAATTTACTTATATTTATTAGTACTATACACTTTGTGTGAGGGAGGGATTATTAAAAAATAGTGGTTGAATTGTAAAAATATTATTATTTTTTCAATATTAGACCGCGGCATAAATAGGTGAAATTCAATATATTATATAATATTTATAATACATTTTTTTTTCATCAAATAATATATGTATGAAATTATTGCGCATACGGTTATAAATACTTTGTAATATCATTTATTATGTTTTCGTTTTCCTTTTTGCAGCTAAAATGACTTTGTACAATAATAATATAGTCGTAAAATATAAATCCGAGGGTGCAATTATTATTGTTATTATTATTCGACGGGTATATATATAGCCATATATATTATACTCTTAAACGAGAGATACGTTCTTGGTCTTTTGCATTTTGAATTAAATTCAATAATAATATTAATAATGCGATATCACCGTCCGCGAGACGTTTATATTCGCTGCAGTCGTCATCCGTTAGACGTTCGGACGAGGCACTCGCTCGGCATTATTATCATCCGCAAACAATATGATAATAGATATTATTTTATTATAATATTACGTGTGTTGCATAATAGATTTAAACGGTCGGTTTTGTTCATTGATAACGATTTTACAATATTATATATACCTACCTACTACATTATATTATCGTTCATTCATTCCGACAATGGGCGCTTGCAAGCAACAGGATCGCATTTCGGTGCGTGCGGCACACATAATATATTATACACTTCACGAGTGGTCATGCACCGCGTGCGCACGTTCATTCATTCCGAACGCGAACAACAATATGATAATAATAATAATAATAATAATAATATATACCATATTGTATATTATTTTGGTAGGTACCTACCTCTCTATACAGGTACCTAGGTATGTGTAATAATAATAATATATTATAATAAAACGATAGGAGATATAAATAAGTACCCCCAAATGTGATAATATAAAAATGGCGGCGGCGGCGTTATACAATAATATATTCTTATTTATTGTGTTATAAAAATTGTAACGCTATTTATAATACAAAACCGTCTCCACACGACCTCGCCGCGGACTTGCAACGATTTATTTTTTTTCCCCTTATATCGGTTTTTGTTCTGCTGCAGTTTCTTTCGATGTTTTTCACGCGACAAAAGACTCGCGGAGATCCTGTGACATTCACCCCCCCCGGGGACATCGTCACGTCCCTTCGCGCCACCGTCGGTCAAGTCCTGCCGCGTATACAGAGTGATCGATTGTTCACGTTACAAAAATGGCGGTTCGCGTTATTTTTGTAACACCATATACTCCGATCGCACCTCGTATACAGAATTAAACCTTAATTTCCCTACAATACCGCTCGCGTATCGCACTGTTACGTGGTTTCTGGTATATCTGGTACCTATATGCGGTATCCGACGGTGCGGTGTAGATGTATATTTGTGTAGACAATCGCCCGTGCGCCCACCGGCGGAGTTTGCAGTGTTCTTCTTATCTTCGATTCAACGAACAAGAGAAAAAAAAAAAATGTCAAAACCTACTACGAACGAAATGCGATTCCTTTCGGCTTTAGGGAGACATACAGCTATCGTGCTATCGAGACTGCATGTGGCTAATAAATCGCATCCGGAAATCGCTTGTATTCGCCCGTTCAGACTTTATGTAATATCGCAAGGTCCGAACATAAACGTTTTCCCATTGTATTTATTATCCGTTTTTTCTCCTTCTCTTTTTCCCTCCCCATTTCTGCCCCTCTTTCCTTATATATTATACACTACAACGACAACAACATCAATAATAATGCGGTGTATATATATAAAAATATTTTTCAATGTACTATACAAGCTACTGTTATATTATATGTCATACGAGACTGTCAAATGCAGAATTACAGATAAACCGACAACAAACAAACGATATAATAATATTATACAAGTATGTACATACTATTATTATATGTGTATACTGCGGTCGTTGCACAATAAAAAAAAATTCCATGTTTTCTTTTCTTCGTACAAAAATAATAATAATAATAATAAAACACTCCAGATTACTGTAAACGAAAACTTTTTGCTCGATTCGAACCATCGAATCGTGCTATTTTTTTAAAAAAATAATCTCTAATATTTTCTATATAGTGCGGCAAAACTTATCGTTATCGAAACAAACGTTTTAAGCATTATTATTATTATACTGATTTGAATTCCTACACGTGGGAGTTTGCATATTTCTTAATAATTATCATTCAAAACATAGCTGTACTTAGTATAATAATTATGTTTCATAATAGGCAATGGCAATAACAATAATATAGAGGATTTTTTGTTTTTTCATACTTGGCATTTTTTTGTTTTTTTATTAATGCATATAATATATACTAATTGTTGTTACCGTTTTTTAAGGTAGGTACATATGAAAACAAAATGAATATTTTACGCTATATATTTTTAAATGATAATAAGTACTAAATTTACTATAAAATGGTAAAAAACAGCTATAGGTGATAAATTAGTGTGTTGGTCTATTTATACTGTACCTTATGTGATGCCTTCGCTGACGGCTCGATCGCGATCTACGGTTTATATTAGCGTTTCCAATACTGCATGTGGTCCGTGAAATGCAACTGAGAAGATCCACGAACACGTCTTTAAGTATTGAAATCATTAATATATATATACCATCGTAATGTTTGAACCACACTATATTATACCAAATATAAGTTATAATAATGACACAAGAAAATAAATTAATCAATTTAGGTATAGGTATGAATCATAAACTGCGATAGTATTTTTAAAAGGAAATTTAAAGAACCTTTTTTTTCCTCTTTTTCATTTAGATTAAGACGAAATAGTAAATTGTGAAAAATGGATTTCTAATCATGTTGTATACTAAAATTTAAAATAGAAATCGATACGCATAGAACTAACAAAAGTATTGATTCTCATATACCTGATTTGGTATTCATCACTCATTTTACTATATTTTTTTTACTAACCTAATTATAGAAATCGTTTATTTCATTAGTTGGTTCAAATTTTTATTAGATAAATACACACATTTAGTTATAAAAATAGAGAAATTAAATTATTATTATTATTTATTTTATGTGTTTTATGGGGTCTGCAGATATTTTTAGTTTTTACTATCTGTAAGGGGTTCGTCGGAGAAAGAGTTTAAAAAACGCTCGTTTAAATTTATAATATAAAAATATAAATAAAATTATTATTATTAAATATATTAGTTTTACTTTTACGTATTATACAATATACAGTTTTAACTTAATGCATTAAAAGCATTCCTTATAAAATAAAGACATCATAAAACCATTTAATTTTTAAACAATAATTTGTCTAAGAATCTAATTTAGTAGATATTATTAATGCTTTATTATTTAGTTTTCATTGTATATTTTTAAACGATTTATACACATTTGATTGTTTTTACGACATAAAACAGTGTAGTTTATACGAAGTTTTAATAGGCATAAAATCCCTGTTTAGCCTTAGTTTTTAATATTAATTGCTTATGTATAATACTCCAGGAATTTACAATTTCACAAAAGTTTCGATGAATTTAGATAAAAATAATACGATAAAAGTATATTATTTCGTTTTGATCCACTAGTATAAATAATTATAAATATTTTTATAACTGTGTAAAAAACGTATATTATAATAAAAATGATTTATTGAGATGATCAAATAATATTTACGATTCACAACGTTTCCAATAATTGTTAAATAGAAAAAACAATTAATATGTATTTCAATATTTCAAGAAGCGTAATGTGTTTTCAATTTAAAATTGAAGTGACTGAGTTTCGCTCAGAATCGTATTTTCTAATGCAATACTATTGCATTCAAATCTTAATTATAATAAGCCACTAATTTCTTCAAAGACCAAAGGGACGAAGGAGATGCGTTCAGAATCTAATTAACTAATCTAACTAACCTAACCTTCCCGCTTTTTTACAAATTAATTAATATCGAGAACTTAAAAACCAGCTGGCAAATTATATAACAACAATAAACCGTTTTAAACAACTGATTATAGTCAATTATTTTTTATTACACATAATAATCTTCTTATGCATTTAGTTAATGTTTACTTATTTGATTATGACCAATATAATATATAGGTACATTATGCAAATTGCGTAGTATAAAAATAATACCAATGTTTTTTTGTTGTACTTTTTTAAACGATTAAGACGAACAAAAATGTTATTAAATAGATTTAATATACAAGTAGTAAGCGTTATTTCTTTTACATTATTTGAGTTCGATAACACATTTAAGTATTCTGTTATTAATTTAACGAATGTAATAATGAAAATATTAAACCATTGATATATAAATTCATATTATTTATATATAATTATATGTTTATCCGATAGGAAACATTTAAAAAAACGTTTATTACGTAATATATTATTAAATAATATTAAATAACAATAATAAATAAGTTTAAATTTTGAATTTAAAGCTAAATTTAACTGCTTCGTTTAGATTCTATATTTTTTTCTAATTTAAATATTTAAAAACAATTGTAGATGTTCCGATGTTAAATATTGTTGTGATTATATAATAAACAATACTAAAAACGTCATTTGGGCGTAGACCATATTTTTATAAGGTATAATAAAATGATCAGTTTGACGAATCAAAATATAAATTTTAGATAATATATACTTTGCGTAATAAATTCATAGAAATACTATTCTTACGTTGATTGCTGTCTTGTATTTATGTATTAAAAATCCTTGATAATTAATATTATAGCGTGAATATTTATACATATACGTAATCATGGTAAAATCCTGGAAAACGAAATTACTATATATTGATGTAGATATTATGGAGTTTTTCATGATTTTTGTCAAATTAAATTTTTGCCTTCAAGTGAAAAAAAATTACGCATTATTCAGAGTAAATAATATTATAAAAAAATATATGCCATCAAACCATTTGATATTCAATGAATCATTGCGTCAAAAAATATAAACACCTTGTACTTTGTAGCAATATTTCATAATTATTTAATTATTTAATAATAATAATATTTTGTTTACAAAATCAGAATTAAATTACAAAAAATATACATTTCAAAAATAATTTTACAAATATGCAACATCCCTAACAAGCATGCTTGTGCTTGGGGGTTATAAAATTGAGATCAATTATTAAAAAAAATATATATATTTATAAATATAGACAAAACAAAATTAAATTATTATATATTCAAAGAAGACAAATCAAGTCTTCTTAAAAATAACTTAAATGCTTGAATATGATAAAACTCAAAAATATTAATCTTCAGTAATCGATACTAATGAATAGTAACGCAAATTACACTTTTAATACCAAAATATTTCTTGAACTTTGGTACATCTAAATTAATATATTATTATCTTTATATCTTGTATTATAAATATGTGTAACATTCAATTAAAATAGTTCTAAATTTATATAAACTAATAAAGCATATAAGATGAAATTTATACAAGATAAATTTTAACAGTCTTTTTACTGTAATTTGTAAATTATTATTAATTATTTATTTTTAATTTGTAATATAATATTGTGAAATTTTCATATTATAGTGTAATTAAATTAGTAAATGAGTAAGTAAAATAAGAAATTTCAAAACTTAAAATATAATTTCAATTTGTATTCTATTCAACGGCAATTTGTAGAAAAACTTCTACGAATTTTAATTTGGTATACATTTTTGATACCAAACAAGATTGATACCGTGTGATATTATATATTATAATAGGTACTTACTTTCTATATATATCTATTAAAATTGTAATCTATATGTTTTTAAATAATTATTCAATTACAATAATAATATTATGATACTAAAATACTAAAATATCCAATTCCACATTTACTAATTCCACATTAGTAGTAATTACAAATAAGTAGATTGTTTACTGTTAAATGTAAATTATTTTGTGGATTTGGTGTTTTAATATATCACAATTATTGCTTTTTTCATGTTGATTAATATAATTCAATTCGTGACATTTTTATTTCATAAATAATTATTCAAAGAAATGAATTGTTAGCACTTTCAGACAAATCACTATAGTTACCCATAAAGATGCAGCATGGAAATCGGGAGATACTTGCCCCAAGAATTTATTAATAAATAAATAAAAACAAAACAAAACAATTCATTTTTTTTTAAAAAAAAAAAAATAAAAAATGAAAAGTTATGTTTCCTGGTTCATATTATTCGTATTAGTAATGCCGACGAGCAGAAACCACACCCGATACGAATATACGCTCGGCTAGAAGAAAATTAATGCCATTTTCTAATATCGTCCGCAGCGGGAAATCTCTTAATAGTTTATTTACGTGTCGCAACTATTATTCCGACGATTAGTATTGTACAATATATTATAGCGTGGAAGACTGGGAAAAAATATAAAATAGTCATATATAAAACTACCGGCGAAAATAGTTTTTATAATAATATTATTACGATGCGTTTCGATATCCCGTGGTCTCTTAAATACGAACTTCTTTGGTGTCCGGATGATATAGTCAAGTATAATATTGTTGTTAGGAACTGACATTATCGCGACTTAATGCGAACCAGATGTTTACGAAACACGCGAGATTAGAAAACGCAAAACGTCTTATCCTACCGACTTGTATATAATGTTAAATTATATATATATATATGACATTATAATCTGCCCGTAGAGCGTAGGTCAAAAATCGATATAACGAGTACGCCGAAAAACATCGCGATGGGAGGTATATTATATATTACAACCGGGGATGGCAATTTGATAGTATACTTAAAATCACGTAAATATGCGCTCAGAATATTCAATAAAAATGACAAAATATTTATTTATCTGTTTAGCCAAATTATTCTATATATTTTATACAACAAAATAAAATATATCATCAAGGATGGGCAAGTAGCAAGTTTACTGTTTTTATAACTCGTTGAGTTATTTGAAAAATGTTTAAACATGGTTTTTTTTTAAAAAAAAAAAAATACTTTAAATAATTAAATTAAAAAAAAAAAAAACCTTCAATTTTTATTATATTTTTTTAAGTATCTGCCTTTATATTGACAAATTTAAAATGATTAAAAAATAAAACTGTTGTTTATTTCTAGTTAATGTTGTATAAAACATTTTATTTTCTATAAAAGTATAATATTATTTTACTAAATTCCATAAATTAGTAATTAACTAAAAAATTATTTGGTGTTGTAGACAATACCGTAAGTACTCATAAGTTGAAAGTTAATAGGTATATGTAAAAAGTAAATCATTATATAACTTAATTTTAAGATTTTAAATCGTTAAATGCCTTGTTTTATATCTAATAATTACACTCACAAAGAGTGCCAAAAAAGCAGTAAATCCTGTAATTTTTTTTATATTTAAGTACGTATATTTTTATTTTTATCAACACGGTGCAGTTTAGATTGAATTGAATTGGTACACAAATGTACAATTTATCAAATAATTTATTGATACGCGAAAATAAATTAACAACGATTTTAACAATATGACTATTTCTTTTCTTTTTTTAATAAACCAGTTAAAAATATAAAATCCAGAAAAATATAAACCAAATAAAAATAAAAATTATAGTTCTTTGTATCGTTGTAACAAATATTTTAAGAGCTTATGCGTTCTATCAATTTGTTAAACATCTAATAAAAAAAAAATATGCGAATATTAAAAAATCCGTTCGGTTTATACCCTCGGAATGTCAATATTATTATTACAATATTACGCGTCGTCGGAGTGGAATGATTTTTCTAACTATTGTTTGAAACGCATAATAAATTAATACGTACTATAATCGTAATAGCCGCGCGTGAACAAAAACGAACGGACGTCATAATATTATAAATTTTAAATTCACAATAATAATTTAATTTATGTGACGCAGCAAACGAATATTTTATTTAGATAAACGTGTAGATTTCCAATTATATTTACATACCGCGCGTGACATTCTTCGGCAGAATCTCGTGCGATATCCTCCAAAACGGGAAATTCGAATCGATTTAAAAAGTCGATTTTTTTTTTTATAAAATCGTGTTTTTTACATTCTAAAAAATTAAAACGCTATACATCACGTCTATATAAAAATAAAGTGGACAAAATACCTAATTTTTCGATGCATTCGCACACGCACACTTCCTCGGCGAACATCATTAATTTTTTTATTTCACCCCGAGTCGTTTAACATATAAAATTATTTTTTATTTGACAATCTCCAAAAACGCGATATAATTAATACTGTCGTCGTGTGTTTTCTTCTCGTTCGTTATAATACAGAGGTATACAAAGATGAGGTGCAACACATTTCTGTCAAAAAAAAAAAAAAAAAAACAATCGTACGCGTTATACAGAGTGATTAGAAACGCTTCACGTTACAAAAATTGAGATGAAAATCTGTGCCGTCTCGCGTTATTTCGTTGAATTTTTCTGACGCGTCATTTCGATCACCCTGTACAGCGTGTATACATGATTCACTCGGATTCAATATAACGTTTTCGAAAGCGACTATATACGCGTAATGTCTTTCTTCGAAAGTAAGTCTATAATAATATGTATAATAATTTCAATTGTATTATTAATATTTTACATCTGTATTAAACTGCATGACGCCCACGAAATTCCAATGCCACCTTAAACCAATGATATTGTGTTCCGTGAAAAATTATAATAAATATTTTAATATATACTTAATATTATCCGTTCGCGATTTATGTACCGCTGTTTTATTGTTATTCTATACCCGGGTATAGAATATTATACCTGGGTATAATGTACGTCCAAAACTGTTTACACGTAGTATATATTATTAGGCGCCAATCACCAAGCGGTTAAGTCGGACACGCAGACGTTTCTTACTTGTACAAATATTTTAATTACTGTGATGATTATTACGATCTAATGAAATTGTGTTTATTTTCATTAACATTGTCGTTATCAGAAAAAAAATCGGAAAGACCGATTCCGGACGGTGTTCCTTCGTCCCTTCGTTCCTTGGAGAAATTAGTGGTTATTATTATAATTAACATTTGAATGTAATGATAATGCATTTGAAAATACAATTTTGAGCGAAACTCACTCAGGTATACATAAAATATTATACTGATAATCCGTTTCAAAATTTTACCACGTGTGTAAATTACTTATAAAAAAACTCAAAAAAATTCACAAGTTCCTACGCTAAAAACTACATTAGTATCCCAAAATATTTTAAATCAAATTCACAGCAACCAAAATTTTGCTGTTTTTTCATCATTTTTTGGAAGTTTACCGTCTCCTAAAAATTTTTTTTAAGAAATTCATAAATAAAGTACCATCTAGATGCAATTTTCTACCGAAGCATACCCTATTTGTGGTAATCGTACAATCACTTTTACCCGAAAAAATCTTTTCAGACTTTTAAAAATCATAAAATATCATAATAATATAATATTTAACTCTACTAAGGATTATGACTAATGAAGCATATATATAAAAAAAAATGCGACGATTTTCAAAATATTTTGTAAATAGGTTTAACATTATATGATTATGTTTCAATAAAATTTTCAAACACAAAATTGCAGATAATATTACACAATTTAAAAAATATATATATTTTTGTATACATTTCAAAGCTTTATATCTAGTCAGAAAATCAACCTATCCGTTCAAAAATTTTATTATGTATGTAGAATGTACTATGTAAGTACTATGGGAATACTGAAAAATAATTTCAAGTTCCTAAGTTCAATATTGCATCAGTTAAAAGTTTTACAAATAAAAAACCATCAGCTACACATCTCTTTCTTCAAATTATAATATAGTTATTTTAATAATTATTAACAATTAAAATTTAAAAGATAAAAAATTTGAATATATTTTATATTTCAAATAATATTCAAAATTATTATTAAAATTGCAGAAAACTAAGAAATGAGTGTACCTACTACACAGTTTTAAGTATCGAACTATACTTAAAGTGAAAGAATCATACACATAATTTTAGATCCCGATTATTATTATTATTATTATACGTCAATTTGCATAATTTATAATAAACATTTTAAACAAAACGATGTAAAAAAATGTTTTCAGTGTAATTATCAAAAAAACGGCTAGGGGGAGGTTGTTCAACGTCCAAAACATGCCCCTTGGCTAGACCACTATTGGGTATTAGAATACTTGGAAAAAAATAATGTTATGTATTTGGAATATACTTTCCAAATGTTTCCAATATTTGTTTAACACATTTTTAATAGGTTTTTATTTAGATATAGCTAAATTTTAAAATATTGTTATTAATTTTGAAATTCGGTATTATTCAGTAATTTCAGGGGAATCAAACACTATTAGTAGTATTTATAAGTATTCAGAATATTCAAACAAACACATTTTTCAATAAAATACAATTATCTGTAATACTCTAATACCACTAAAACCAAGTAATATATTCAAATAGCATTGTGCTAGTAGCTGTGTTTATAATTTTATACAATCTAATCAGAAATATAAACATAAAAAGTTGATCAATTATATTTTATTACGGTAATTTGCTCGTATTGATCCCACCTTAACCGCTTAGATTAAAAAAAAATTGTGGTTTGAAAATTTAGCAAATTAAAATACGTTATCAAAGACGAAATGTTTCGGATGTCTATAATGCAATTACAATAATATGTGTCGGCTGCGTTCGTACATTTTAACGGAGATTACAAATATTGCTCTCTCTCATTAATAATAACAAGACGTGTATCGATAATACTTCGTGTGATTTGATTTATATTCTGTTTTTCAATTAATTTATTCACCCGACGTGTTATTAAATTATTATTACGTTTGATAATATACGTATATTACGGAAGCATTACGTTTTGGTGGGCAAGTAATTATATATTTTTAAATTTAAAACTCACATTTAGATAATGCCTACCTTTAGATTTCATAACAAATTGAATTTAAACTATAAACACTTATGAAGATCAAATAATGACAGAGATAATAAATAATGAAGCTGTGGTCAGAAATTCGTTTTAAAAACGATCGTAGGAGGAGCGGATGAATGGGGGGAAAAAAACCACTATCATTTCTCGACTGAAGATTAGTTATAATATTATTTACCACCGACGTAGTACTATTCGTTTTTCGAAGGACAGGGGGGAAGATTTTTTATAAGAAATACATTTTATACCAATGTGTATTGATTTCTACAAAAATATTCATGTCACGGCTTATGATAACATTAACCGCTATATGCATAATATGATCAACATTTTTGATAATTGTCAATATTAGTCGGATAATATATAAGATTAGCCAATGCGTTTTAAATAAAATGTTAGAAAAAATTAAAAACTCTAGTGATCATTGACACAGTGGCGTTGCCAGGATTTTTACAAAGGTTGTGGCAGGAGGTGGTGAAATAATTTTTTTATATAAATTATTATTGTGTTCAATCTAATTATTCATTTAGGTGATTTTTTATGAAAGTTCTTTAATCCTTTTATATTCTTATAATATACTTTTCCACGTCATCATACTCTAAATAATCTTTATTAATATTAGCTAATGGCATAAAGCCAAACCATTTAATCTTCCTCGTACATACTTACATACGTACACACGTAGCTCTTAAATACGATTTATGTTTTTTTTTAAACGGAAAATGTATATTCCAGTGTCACAAAACATACACGGAAAGTAGCAAATCATTATATAGGATCTTGTTTATATTTAGAAAAAGTTCTGTACAATATTGAATTGCTTGTACCTAGTAGACTTTATTTAGTGAAAAATCACGTACCATGGGAAGAGCGTTTTTTAAGAGTTAGTTTTGAACTAATAAACTCGCACCACTAACAAGTATGAATCTTAGGAAGGAAAGGTAATACCGTTTTAGTTATAATTTGATCGATTTCATTGTTTTAATGTATGATAATTAATATTTATTAATTGGTAGACAGCTCATAGTTGATAGCTCTATAAAATATAAAATGATGTCAAAAATTCCGTCCAATTAAGCTCAAACCCATGTCTAATGATTTGACAATTTTATCACTAAATCATCAAGATAAAATTTATTATTTGATATAGTAAACAAATAATATTATCAAAGATTCACCGTCTAATATTATTATAATGTATCTATATAGGTAAACACATGACCAGTAGGTGACACAATATAATAATATAATACGTATATGCTTTATGTAACTTGATTTTTTTATTCAATTCAAAGTACAAAAGGTAAATTAAATATTACTTTGTCAAGTTCATGAATATACTATCGTTTTTGTTTGCGTTGATAACATTCCCATATAATGTGATTATTAATGATTATATTATACTCACAAGACATTGTCAAGTTAAAATGTTTAAGTTAAGTAATTTTCAATTAAGTTTCCTTATAGTTCTTTAAATATTTTTTTTTTTTATAAATTGATGATAAATAATATATAGGCGAGTATAATTTGTTTATGGAAAATTTAAGTGGTTTTTATATTTAATTTAAGTGGTAATAACAACAGTTTTATACTAAAATTTTTATATTTGTCAACATATGAGGTACCTAGGTAAGTACTTAAAACAATATGGTACATATGTAAGATAAAATGAAATATAATCAAGTTAAGTTACTTTTATTTTGATTTGATTTATAACTTTTATAAATTAACTAAAATCAAACTTAACATTTTTGTTCAACCCAGACTAATATCTGAAATAACTTAATTTTACGAGTTAGAAAAAAATGACTGACCTATACTGATCAACCTTGTCTATTCGCCGTCGTCACTCGCTACTGAAACGACACCACGGGGCTGCCCCGTTAACGATCCGGAACATTATTATATTGTCATACTCTGTAGACTGTTGGACGCGGTGTAATTTTATTATTACAACTCGGCATGTCGTTTAAATCGAATCAGTTTCCAGACGGGTTCAACAGCGTGTTTGTTTTCGTGCACGTCAAATAACACACAATGGCAGTTAATGATGTGACAACTACCTATCGGAGGTAAATATAATATAATATCTAAACACGCGAACGCAATCAATATCATCTCTGAAGACTCGGTGACGGCGGCCGGTTGCACGACAATAGGGTTTCACTGTAATATACGCATCATCGGTCCCAAACAAACGCAACACGTTATTATTTTATAGAATCGAAAACAATTGAATTATATAAAAAATGATTAAAAAATGGTAGGCGACGGTTCTGACAACATTTAAATGAAACGCTGCGGGTTAGTTAACGCGTAATTTCCCAGCGGATCTATCGGGCAATCGAGTTAATTGAAAACGACAATATTGGTTAAAAGTCAAATTTGAAAATTCGTTTTCAATTATTTATTTACCAACAGTTAATGCTGCACTACGAACCAGTTGAGGTAATAATAATGTCAACTTAAACAATTTTTAACGCATTCCTTTTATACTCGCAACCTTTACGGTCTTTGTTTATGCGCATTGTTTTGTGTTATGCTATACGAATTTATTGTTTACCAGTAAAATGAACTTTGGAGCTAATGACGATCGATGTTTTATTATTTTTTCCAATTTGTAATATAATCACAATATTGAAATATATACCTACATGCAGAATCGCTATACTCTTTATGGTTTTAAACAGAATTTATACATTAGAAAAACGATAAAACAAATAAACTCGTTGATATTAAAACCAACATGACTGCAATATTTGCTGACCCGCCAATAGTATCGTTATATTCAAATGGAATGTACATAAAAATGTCAAATTATTTATTCAATATAAATACATATTTTATAGACAAACACTATTAAGTTACTGCATGTTTTGGGATGGACAGACACCAAGGCAAACATTGTACCTGTACTTGGCAATATTAATGTCTTACATTCCGTTGGAACAACCTACTACCTACATATTATATAGGATTTTGTTGATTGTTGTAGCACGATAACTGATCTTAAGTTATCATTTATACACGAAACAAGATAAAATTAAATAACCAATTCGATACCTAGTAAATTACTATAGAAAAGTAGTTATTATAATGCAATACTGAGTCCAGCAACATAGTATGGATCGGAGAGTTAAATAATGAACATAAAGATTATGGGTGCAATGGATATGAGAAAAGCAAAACGAAGAAGAGAGGATAGAATAAAAAAAATCAATAGGTACATAAGGGGAGTAAAAGAGATGCATCGAATGTAAGGAAGTGAGAGAGAATAAGCTAGAGATAGTTTAAATATACTATTGGGAAAAATAATTCAAAGACAGTGGGAGTTGTTATGGAAATAAATGTAGAAGGTAAAAGAAGGAGAAGAAGACCGAAGAAAATGTGGATAGATAGAATAAGGTGATAAGATAGCTGAAAGATAGGAAATCAAGATCAATGGAGGTGAAAGACTAGGGTTACTGACCCCATCAAGTTGGGAATATAAGGCGAGGTAAAAGACTAAGTGTAGACTTTATATAAGTATAAATACTGACTTTATTTTAAACATAAACGTAACTATACGTTAAAATTTTATAAAGATATAAAAATATTAAAAATAGTAATTATTAATACAAAGAAGGTGTGTTTTATTATGCATTTGTTTTATATTCCATTAATAAAAAATATATTATATTAGTTTAAACAAATTTAAATGTAAATGTCTAAAAATATAATATCGCGCGTTTGATATTTTGATAAATAATAAATTTCTATTGCTAGTGTGCCACGGTTATCTACTAAAATAAATTTATAACCGTAGTAGTGGTGTATCCACTGTTTATTTATAATACTAATTTTACCTATTATAATAAAAAATGAATTAATTTGCATATATTATTGTCCAGTCATTGTAAAGTGCGCCCAATTTTTTTTCTATTTTATTTGCGCTTAGTTTCTTACCTAGGTAAAAAAGACGTACGTCACACCAATACCACGAATTTGGAAATATGACTTTTTTAATGTCAGAGTTTATCACACAATTCCCATGAATTTGCTATAATTACTCCATAACAAGAAGGTTAGTCATTACTTGGCAAAAACATTTTTTTTTTTTTTTGTATATTATATTCAGACTACGCGGTATGTATATTATCATGTTATTTACATATTATACTGACTTTTGGGTCTATTTGTTGCTGTGTATCAAAACAATTATATGTATTCTCAACATTGAATTTTATACAGATGAAAGTTTGTATTATATTCATACAAAGTTATATAAAACTGTGTATTAGTGTTAGGGGTTATGATGTGGTGATACACACCAACACCGTTTATAACTATTAATTCTTAAATAATAAAGGTAAATGCAAACTGCGCTCCGTTTTTTATCATTACCTATAAATAATATACAAGTTGCGTTACGAAAATTAAAAAAAAAAAATTAATATTAATTTTTTAACCAATAGTATTTTCTTAACTATTTACATACTTAGGATTAACTACGAAATTTCTATTAAGTGTATGATTGAAAATATTAATGGTTTTTAGTAATTATTTAATTTAGGTTTGTTTCAATTTATAAATGAATATAAGTTATTGGTTTGTAGTAATTATAATAAATATATATAAATTATTAGCATTTATAGATAGTCTTTATCACTTGTAAAATTATAACAACGCGATGCTACGTGACTGACAAAAATCGTCACATGAGAATAACAAGTCAAATATGGTTTTTGACGATAAAACGTGTGTTTAGATTAATCAGCATTGCAACCGGATCTCCTAAACAATGTAGCGCAGTTTACATAAACATAATCTTACCTAGGTCAGAACCAGCAGGGCGCAGATTATACATATATTATTCGGTATACTTTGTGTAATTTGGGCGCAGTTTACATATGCCTATTATGTGAAATAAAATTAACTGGATAGAAATAATAATAATAAAAAAAAACTTATTCTTTAAAAGAGCACAATTTACTTATTTCATTACAATTAACATGTACATATGTACGCGGTTTCTTGTTTCGTGGTCTTCGTGGAGGCTGATATTGTAAACAAGGTTTTACCGTCTGTTCCCTCCACTGATCCCAAACTTGGTGATTGGAAAGTGGTGGTATCACCAACGTTCCATCCTCTGTATAGTCGCCGACAATATAGGTTCCCTGAGATGTCGTTATTACTTTTGGTTGCTGCACTTCATTAGTGTCGTTTACCTGATCCGGAATGTCGGAATCTTTTGATTCAATGTTATTTGACATTGTCTGAAAAATTCAGAACATTAGCATTGTAATATTGAATAATAATACGTGTAGGTATATATGATTAAAAATGTTTTGTTCTAATATTATTTCATTTCATTTTTTTTTTTTTTTTTTTTTAATAGTTATTCAATTTTTTCATTTTTAATAATAATAATAAAAAAATTTAAAAAACACTAGAGAAATATAATAAGTCTCACACATTGTAATTCATATAAAACTCGTAACTATCTCGTAATATCAACTATTATTTTAGTTTATAATAATAGATATATAGTAAATAATATATAGATAAACGTTATTTAAGAAACAAAATATATTTAATTCATAATTTCAATTCCAACACATTGTTGTATGAATACACTATTGCCAGGTTGTATGAAAACAATTCAGTAAATTTTACAGAACTGTTATCCTAGTTCTAGTTATCAGTTCTGTAAATTTTCATTTTCATGCAACCTAACATATCAGTTGTTTTATTAAAATTAGAAAAATAAAACTATCGTGAATATACAATAATAAGTACAGGGTGATCAGGAAATTGGGTTACAAAAATAATTAAGATAAAACTAAAAACCCGTGTAATCTCCACCATTTTTGTAACACGAAATTCTGATCACTTTGTATATTATTAACTACACGTCATCTAGTATAGTTAAACGAGACTTTATTTTTCAAAGTGTATTTCGTAATATCAATTGCTATTTTATCACATTTACTTTCACAATATAATACCTACTTATTTATGTTTATGACTAGATCGAAAATTAATAATGTTTTTAGTCGACTTTTACCAACCACAAAAAAAAAAAATATAAATAAATAATGTACAAATATATACGATACAATATATTATCAAAACTATACTTTCATTTGATTTATCAGGTTTTAAAAATAATTTTAAAAAATTACAAAATATCTTTACTTATTACATACATTTTATAGTTCTATATGATTTGTTACTTTTTATTGTGTATTTTGGTAAAGTAGACTATATGTTTGACAAATAACATGGAAAAATCTTGGTGAGAAATTATTTTAATTAGATAATTATTTATTTAGTATTGATTAAATAGTATAATATTAATATTTTTGTGTAATAATTATTTACGAAGAATTATTGTTAAATATTTGTTTTTGTTCGTATTCAATGATTGGTTCTATTGCAATTTAAAATTAAAATAAGTAGGTATAACATTCGTATTTATGCTGTAAATTATTTTCTCTTTTTAGACATGTCTATTGTCTAAAGACTTGTATTTTTTTTAGATTTTAAATAGTTAAAGTATTATCATTATTAAAACGCTTGTTTGGTTCTACAATTTTAAATACAACAATAATACATAATCTATAATAATTACTGCGGGTTATTATAATTAATAGTGTATGCTCGAAACGTTCGTAGATAAATAATAATATTATAGGAATTAATTTTATAGGGAGTAAAAAAAAAATTCTAATTTTTATATTACCTTATATTTTAATTAATTTTTTTGATGATCCTGAATACGTCAGGATGATTGATTTCGATCGATTTCAGGTACATTAACATCTATGGTGAAATATTATAACTAAGTCCAGGTTACCATTACTTAAATAACAAACTATAAATTTTCTGGACGAATATAAATATATGTAGATAGGAGTTATAATGCTCCTAGGAAAAGTTCTAACAACTAAAATGTTCTTTAAAAAAAAAAAAACTTGAAATTATATTAAATCATTCTAATATTCGTAAAAATTACTATTACTGTTTAAAAAAATAATTTTGATATATATCGAACGACTTGCTTCACCACAACTAACTGTAACAACTATTTGAACTATTAATATTGCATTAGCTAAAACCAGAACATTGCTGCGATTGAAAAACTGTCCATGCAGTAATTTTATTTTGTCGTGTGACCGTAATGGTGTATAATATGCGATGATGATGAACGCATTTCTAAAAAAATTCTTTAATATGACGTCACAGATAGTTTATGAGTAAAATAAGAGTAACAACAGTGGTACACAAAGGTCTGATAAAATAATGGTCTAAAATAATATTGTTTGGAACGAGACGCGTATTTATTAATGTTTACATAATAATAATATTGTTGTCGTTGCATCCTGTAAATGTGCAATAAATTGATATATTATGCAAAAACTAATAATAATAAGCTATTGTCCATAAAAAAAAGGAGTTTCTGTTGAAAATAGTACGTACTTCTTTCAAAAATATAATTTAGTAATTGGCTTAAATGACAAAATTCGTATTATTATCGAAATATCGTGGTATCATCAATATTAATTTGTTAGTTAAGTAATTTGTTAAGTTTTAATTTTTAACGTATTCGTTTTGTAGCGCATTAAAGTTAGTTTTTTTTTTTTAAAACAATAAACTTTAATCGAATACAAATAATTTATCGTTTTGACGAAAATTCAATCTACGATTAGAACATTTTATAATAATTGTGTTCAGATGTAAAACCATTTCCAATAATTGACTGAATAACTAATGAACTATTAGGTATCGAACTATCAAAGTATTTTGATTTTCTATATTATATTATACGTATATTATAATATACATTAGGAGGAATCTCGTAAAAACCACCATTACCTATATCTAATTAGGTAGTTTTAATGTAGACAGTAATTAGAGGGAAAATCAGTATTAAAAATCTCGACGTTAACGGTCAAGCAACATTTTAGAACGTATAATTTATTGACATTCTACAGAAAAACATAGTAACCACTGCAGTTGGTCTGGTAAAGTGACGTGTCTCAATTGTCATCATTATTATACATTTATATTTTATACCACATAAACCAAACACCCATCTCGTGTGTCTGTTATAGGAATATTTAATTTGTATTTTTATAGTCTCACGCGGAGCTTACTGCATACCAGTAGGTATAATCTAAAGAACAACAACAACGAGTTTGTTTTACTTATTTATTTATTTTTGAATTTTATATACATATTTTATTTTTGTCTACACACGAAAAATATTAATAATTAATTTGTTTGAAATATGTTTTACTTTTGTTTATTGAGCTATTAAAAAATATCATTCAATTATAATTTACTTTTTGTATTATATTACGATATTATTACACGCTATACAAAAAAGTATATAATTAATTTTTCAACGTTTCCAAACTATTTATGTAACGAAGAATTTCATTTAAAATAATCTGTAAAAACTACTCTATCATATTTATTAGTACACACGAATTAAAAAAAAAAAAAAAAAATATTACCAATTATTCATTTAATCATGTGTAAGTATATAGTTCATTTTTTCACAGAACAATTTACAATGAATTTAATGCAAAAAGATCCTTGCGAGTTTAATATAAAATGATTTTTTTAAACAATTTTAGTGTAGGAACTCATTGTGCAAAATCCATAACCGGAAAATAAGTTTAGGCCACGCGTGTCTTCTGTATTTATTTTATACGAAGAAACCATAGGAAAAATCAGTTGAAATATTTATAACTCGTTAACTAATTCAAACAAAATAAATAAACCTATTTAAATCTTTTTAATTTTAATATTATAATAAGTACATTTACTTTTATGTTGTCAAATTATTAATCTGAAAATAATGCTGAGAAATAAAAATAGAAATTAAATATTATAAAACTGAAACGAGTCAATGGAAATTAGAAAATTCTTTCTTAACGACTGCAGAAAATGAATATTTATGATGTTATTCAGTCAAACTGAAACATGTATTCATACATTCATTACTTGTTCGATTGATTAAATCAATGAATAATTGTCAATGAATGAACTGGCACGTGTCTTAAGTTATATTATTACGAAATATTATTGGCTTAATGACTTTAGAGTATAAATTTTAATTATGATATGTATCTAATGTAGGTTAGGTTAGGTTAATATATTATATTATATTCTTACCTGTAAAACTGGACAATTCTTGTATAGATTTTGCAGTATCGACTCTCGAGTCTGATCCGGATTGTAATAAACTCTTTGAAATTAAAACACGTGTAATAACCAGTTCGGCCCGCGTTCGGTCTTCTGTTGGGAATGCGTTTGGTCCGAAATTATACGGATCTTTCAAAACACTACTGCAGTCTATTAGTCGTTTTTATTTTTCCTCTTCACCTGTATAATAATATAATATTATTATTATTTCGTAGCGAAGTGTGTGTGCGCGTGTGTGTGTGTGTGTTTGTAATATACGATGCGGCGTGTCCTGCAGGAGGTCTGGAAAACAAAAATTATAGCCCTGGTCAATTACCTGGTATATACCGCGGTTCGGACTGCAGCAGCGATCGCGCGGGGACGTATACCCGTCAGCACACTTAAAAACCCAAACGCACTCAATAAACATGCTCGTTTTATAGGTTAACCCCCTATCGACTACGAACGAGCATCGAACACGTCATATCTTTACCTCGCGCCGCCGTCTATGTGTATTATATAGGTATATATATATATATATATATATATATGGGTAATATATGGTATAAACCTATTATAACACACACACACATATATATATATATACATACATCGGACGCCTCTCTATTCGCGCGCGGTAACCATCAAAAAGGACCGGGACGGCAATAATTTACACATTTATTGAATCCTCTTGTTTTTATTCTCACAGGTTTTATGGCGTCTCGGGGCGGCGGGGTTTAATACTTTTCGGTTTTATCGTTCGTCCGCACAACAGACGTATATAGATACCTAACCTATAGCTGGTTACCTACCTACAACACCGCACGACGGTTTTTTCGCGTCAGTGATGCGCACAGAGGAGGGTCTTTTAACGAATATAATATAGTTAAGACGAATTCCAAAGATTTTCCAGACCGCACACGCAACAGCAATATCATTTATATGTAATGTAATATACGCATTAACGCTCGCATAATGTCGACAATAATATTATTATTACCTATGTTTACCGATTACTAACCTAACCTAAGGTAGACGCTAGACGACTGGTATAAGTGGAGTGTATTTATATTTTAAAGTCGGTAAAATGACCGTCTTTTAACCATTATTTGTACTCAGAAGTTAATAGCTAATCTAATTCGATATTTTTTCATTTCTGTCACACCGGTCGTTATCTATGAAAATCTGCAATACTGCGTTACACTCTACCATCGAAATGTGCAAAATCATAGCCCCCTTGAATTTTCAGGTTTTAAACCTTAGAAGAAAAACTTTTATTTTATTAAAAATTTACAATTGGTACGGTAAAAAATAATAAACGAACATTTTATTGCAATTGTAGGACAGATTAAAATACTAATTATTGAGTTATTAACATATAAAAAATTAAAAAATGTTGGTAAATAATTATGCAGTGAAAAGGACGAAAAATTAATCAGACATTTTACTTAAGTGATTATTTTAAAGTTAGGAAATTCGATTGCCGATGATGGTGGAAATAGCTAATCTCATATTCTTCCTAACATTCTCCTGAATTCCGTCTTACCACTATAATGGGTCCGTATTACCTCTTGGAGATATAATATCGGTATACATCATGGGTGTTCTATCTTTAGTCTTTATATAACCTAATTCTAATACTGAACAAAATACATAATTCTAGATGTTTTTTAATTTGTTTACAGTATTATTATATTCACGTACAAAGAATATTACTTTTTCATTTTGTTTAAAAAAAAACTGCTATTACTATATTATATTAATTGTCTTATCATTATTTACTAAACAATGTCTTTTCTGACAATAAAGTCAGCAATTTTCTACACGGGATAATTATCCTTTTGTTTGTAGTCGGTGTTAAACAGTTATTAATGTTTACATTAAGTATAAAATAATTAGTCTATGATTATTATTATCATTGTTATCGACGAATAACAATAGCCACAAATGTGAAATCGTTCACGAAATAATGTGTTTTTACTTTTTTGGAAATCTTATCGATTTAATATATATTTCAAAATATTTTAAATCGCATGTACGCACTTATAAACACGCGCTGCAGTTATTATTCATTAAAATTTATGATAGCCGCTTCGGCCGTGCAACGTGTTTTTTTTATATTTTACTCGTATACTTATAATGATAAAGTGGCTGAATAAAGTTGAACAATAATGGACTTATAATACGATTTTATTCTTCCGGTAAAATCTGTATACAGAAATATTTTATCTTCGCAGATATATTATAACTTCGGACTTATTATACTAATATAATACTCGTATTGCTGAACGTTAGTGTAATTTATTACTATTTCGGACTCGTATGGCTTTTTATACATATTATAATATGATAAATTGTGTGAATTTAATGTAATCCTAATAAATATAAAATACCCAAAAGACTATATTATATTTTATATAATATTGAGGAAAAGTATTTCACTCTTTGAGAAAGATTTAAAATTAATAGTTGATTTTTTTAAATATCTTAGGGAAAGAAAATAATTTAAAAGTATTCAAAAAAAAAATTGGAAATGTTCAGTCGTGTAGGTACAACGCTTTATATTAAATTAAACAAATTTAACAGTTCAACTATTATATTATAATAATAATAAAATATTGTATTCAAATATACATTAGGAATATTATTTGTTTGTATTTTTTTTTTTTTTTTTTTATAAATATTCAAGTATTTATTTTAAACACTCTTATAAACGTTATATCATCAGATAAGACATTTGAATAAATTTTCAGCCTTTTATTTCGTTTAGAAAAAGGTTATTCGATTTATTTTGTTTTGTTTTTGAACTTTACATAAGGATTGAAAACAAAATAATTCGCATTCTTAATAACATTATGTACCTCATCCTACTCATACAAACGTTTAAACATTATCTTCTGTTTTATAACACATTATGTAATAATTGGCAATTGCATTCACAAGAGCTAAGATTATTAAAACACTTTATACCTTCTATATGCTTTGCGTTCAACTATATTTAACCTAACCACAGTCAGACATGTACGCCCGAAATGTGGTTAAAAATGTACCGAATAAACTTCGTTAGGTTTTGAATTACCTTGAAAACCAGTTATTATTCCGACCCACAAAACGCTAATTGAGAAATTCACACATGGTCATCATTATATTATATAGGTACCAACGAGTATATGTATAATTAAACTTTGAAAAGTGTATATATAATTAGAGCGAAATAATTTATTCATCAGCGTGATATTTTATGATAATTTCGATTAAACTCATCGCGCAGTGCGCGGTTGAATTAATAATAAGTTTGCTGAAATAAATCATTTACTGAGTATCGTTATACCGATACCTAACTAGGTATGTTATTAGATATAGGTACCTACTACCTACCTAAATGTAGTAGATATAGGTACGCTATTTTCGTCTTACGATATCCAATTAACAAAATAATTATTATCGTACTAAACCATTAATGTACCTATATAAAATCAGTAAATACGATTTTTGAAAACAGTCAACGTCGTGTAAAATAAACGGTGTTTTCATTTTTTATTTTTATTTTTTTCGAAAAGTAAATCAAGTTCAATTTAAAGATAAAGAATATAATATATACATGTACGATGTCAAGGAACTTTTTACCCACGAGTCATAAATGTCAGTGAAATAGATTAATATTAATACGACGTTAGGTAGGTACACAAAAACAGTTTTCGTCAACGACTCAGTAAATACGAGGGGACGTTCTTAAATAGTTTTACAACGTGAGTCTTCTTTAAAAAATGCTTACTTAAATGTTTACTTAAAGACATATAATTTAGACATTTTAAATAATATAATACACAGAAGAAAAATAATACACACTCGTATATTTTTAACTATTTATAGATAGGTATTGTAACAGTTATTCTATTACAACTAACAATAACAATAATGCCTATTAAAAAAAAAAAAAATCTAGTGTGGAAAAAGTAGAAAAAGCAAACCGAAACGGTTTAAGTGAAACAAAAAAACATTATTAACAATATACACTTAAGAAAACTATGTTTCCTATATAATTCTAATATTCGAAGCATTATAATTTTTTTTTATACTAGGTCCCAGAACTCTATGACATATATTGTTAAAAAATACATAAATATATCCAAAACCATCCAAAATTAATTTTTAAAATAACTAAATATGACTTTTCAATAAATATTATTATACCATTGATAATGTTCAATATAAAATATTTCTATAGGTCCTTACAATTTTTTTGCATATATATTTTATAGTATAATAAAAAATAATTCATATTAATTCATATACATAATTTAATGTAGGAGTTACCTATGGTAATTTATGCTGATTTCAAGCTACATTTATTTAAAATAAATCTTAAAACAATAATTAAATATTATAATTGAATAAATAGAAAAAATTGCATCGTATGTTATTTTTATTAAATACTTTGTTTTAACAAAATAAATTCTAACTTTAAATGTAAAAAATACAAATGACACATTCAAAAATTTAAAGAGATAAAATAACCAAAAGTGACCATAATATATATTCAAAAATATCTAAAAAACAAAAATTTACGAGTACCCATATTGTAGCAAAAATATTAGAAAAAGAAACATAAACGAATTAAGCTCCGGTCTCTTGTAATAAATTTTCAGTGCACAATCAATGTATATTTCATGTATTTCTAAAATAATAGATATGCGAACCATTATATGCGTATTAAAAAAATTGTTAACAGTAGATCTAAAACACGCCAGTGAATATCTAATTATATTGTTATTTTTTTTAATTTCTAATCCCATTTTGACAAGATACAAGTATTATAGTTGATAATGCTTCAGTTATACTTATAATATAATGGATCGCATATTATTTTTGCCTACTTAATAGTTAATATATTATAATAGTTAATTATTTTGAATTTCGAAGTACAGTAAGATTTACAGTCGTATTAATGCGTCGACGTCATAATAATAATAATAATAATAATAATAATATTTTAATTGATCGTTCTAGAGACTAAAAATATAAATCGCTAATAACTTTCTAATATAATATACCTACCGATCTATTCATACGTATATCTATACAATATATGTATACAGGATGATCAGAATATTATATTGTAGAAATAATGGAAATAATATCGAAAGCGTATGAAATTTCCGTTAGTTTGGCAACATGAAAATCTGAGATCGCCTTGTATATTATTATACTATATTATTTATGTAGGTAAATGGATTTTTTTTTTATGAAAATATATTTTTAATAGTTTTCGACAACACAAGTCGAGGTTTTGAAATACGATCTCCCCGCCATGATCAGGACTTATAAAGTTATATATATTATATAGGTATAGTGTTGGACATATACTTAACCGCGAACTCTCGGCGTACATATTCCATCACGATATAACGAACGGTTAAATAAAACCATATTATAATATGGTCAATCAGATAATATGTGAAAATAACCTAAAATATTATAATATTATATCGCGGGTTATGCACGTCACGCGCGCGTTTAATCCGATAGTGGATTTGACAGACGCATTCATGGGAGATTAGCTATATTATAACGTGTATTATATTATGCTGTCGCGGAGGACCGACGACGTAAAAATGTAGGCCTACGTTAGAAAAGTTTATGGCACACCAGAAAAACATATTTAACAAAACGTCGTATATACAGGGTGCACGAATATCGGTTTTACGAACGTTTTTCCAAAACCAATTTCAACTTCTAAACTGAATTATATAATGTTATTAAGCAAAAATACAGAATATTTCCTACATAAATAGTTTAAATTAAAATATAGTTATAACACTATATATGGATATTTATAAAATTATAATCAAAACAAACCATTATTATAGAAACTTTGTTCGAAAACGAAATTTTAAACTATCATTTTAGCGTTTTACGATATATATAGGAAATGATATGTAATTTTATAATGATGGCAAAAATACATTTTAGGGTACTTATATAATATTATATCGGAGTTCAACTTCGTAAGTAATTTATTACTTGGGTTACTATAATAAATTGATGATATTAATTATTATTGTTTATGAGTTATGACTATAATTATAATTGTAAATGATAATTAAAAATTCGGTATATAATAATAATATGTTGGCTGTTACAGACGTTACTACCTAGGTAATAATATAAAGATATTTTCAAAATTATTGACTTTGGAGTAATATTTACTTATAATTTATGTTTTAATTATTAACTCATTATTTTGATCGTTGGTCCAGTTCTCGAATATTCATCAACTGTTATTTGATTTCATCACTAAATTAATTCATCATTATTCTTATTGATTGAACGATTCGTAAGTATCACTAAAGTACAAAGTTTAAAATTTATATTACAATTTCATTGTGGCGTTTATTACTATATACGTTTTAAAATAATATAATCTATTCTCGAGACTCGTTTAAGAGTCTAAGTTTAATTATTACATTAATATAAACGGTAATTTTAATCGCTATAGATTCTTTTTAGCAATCCTTTCATATTATAATTCAACAAAACAGCCCCTGTCGTGATCGTCATACGTTTTAACATTACTTAAAACGTTAATATTATATTATTCATTATAATATACGTATTATGTTAATTTAGATAATAATTTAAATCACTATAGTCTGTACGTCGTCACGTTAATTTCCAATAAATAATGTGAAACGTTTAATTATCATAATAATGTAAGTGTGCTATAATATTAATATAATAGCTATATTACACGTTTGTTGGTATTGTTTGAATTAAGTTTTTATATGAGAATTTGAATTACTGAGAAAGTGAGAAATCTCTATAGACCTACAAAACATTATATACGTTAAATGAATTTGTATATCGCACTGCATTGTACGAATAGTATAGTTTTAACGGAATTATTGTAACTGCAGTTTATTTTTTCGAATCAAAAACAACGTTGTTGGCCACTTTAAAAAACAAAAAAAAAAAAACAAATTTCACTCGTTAGCTGCGGTCGTCAAACATATTATTTCCAAACACTAACATTAAACGTTGTTTATAATGTATTGGTATTAAATTGTGTTAATAATTACGAATCAGTTAGAACTCGTCGTTGTGTTATATTATACATTCGTGTTTTTCTAACGGTGTTTTTATTTGGATTTTTCGTTTTAACCAGAACGTGAAACATGGCCAAAGGGTATAAGTTATCGTATTGCGTCAAATGCAGACGTAAGACCGGATGGTCGGGATCTGCGACACTGAAACTGACGAGAAACAGAGTGCCAGCATTATGTGGAAAGTGTTGTAGGTGCAAGGGGAACAAGTATACGTTCGTTACGTGGTGTTTCTACAAGAGCCATAATAAAAAGTGCAAGTCGCGGCGATCGCGTTGTAAATCGCGTTGATGATTCAAGTTCTATATTTGTTTTGATTGATTCTATGATACGTAAAATGAAAATGGAAGAAAACGTTTTTTTAAATAAAAAAAAAAAAAAAAAATTATGTGAATATCAACAAATAAACATTAATATAATAATATAAAAGTGTCTGCGAAAAATATCGAATCGGTAACTGCAATAACGATCGCCAATAGAATATATTATTATAATATTTGATTTCTCGTTAAATGCGCTTTCTTTCCACTATAGGTTTTGTGTACCTTTCATTCGGTCTGTATACATCTAATAAAATGACTATATTATTGCCTTGTACCTACATATTATTGTTAGCAACGTACAATAGAACTTTACGCGAAATGTGTATATTTTTGCACATTCATCCGTAAATAAGTATAAAGTTTTTCTCCAATTTCTTTTAATGTATCACCGATTTCAATGAAATTGTCATTATTAAATCCTCCATATGTTATTACCTCGTACACTATAACATGATATATTATTTAAGTACAATTATTGAATCAATAGAAATAAAAAAAAAGTGAAAAAAGAGGAATGCGAAAAGTAATCAATTTATTAGGAAACTCGAGGTTGTTGGGAAGATATTCGTTTAGAAAACTATATCGAAAAACTATTATAACAATATGGAGATTTTATGGTAAAAATAGCAATATCGTGTAAGTAGTTTTTCGAACGGGCTATATATCAATCGCTGCAAAACCTATATTTTAGTAAATAATCTATAATATCTATATAAAAGAGAAAAAAAACAAATCTCAACTCGTTTATAAAAGGTAGATGGTACATATTACGATGTAATAATAATGTACAATGGGCGGACGGGTGATCTCGGACTCGGGAGAGCTCAAAACAGGGGAGACACTGTGCCACCAGTTGGGGTTATAAACCGCGGTATTAACCGTATACTCGTGCTCAGATCCGCTATACAAGGTATATACATATTATATTTATATTATACCATTGTGCCTATTTGTGCGATCCACGCGTATATATATAGGGTACCGTTGACGGTATAATGATGATAATGTATCCATTTTCCGTCCTATTATCACTCGTTTTCTACAACATTGTTATGTATACGTGAGGTTAGTTTTGGAGGGACCGTAATATGTGTGTGTATATATATACTGTGTGCAGTGACTATTATTATCATGACGTGCGGTAAACCAGGGCAAAATCATTCTCCTATGCATAATATGAGGGATTTTGTTCGCATTATTTATTGTTGTCGCGTATAATAATATAATGTATTATTTTTACAATACGTGTTTTTACGCGGCTACGGTCGTATTATATTATAATACGCATAATACGGAAAGAAAGAGAGACTTTAAATCCGCCACTGGTAATTGCACGCGCTGCAACAGCATCCGCCGCATCGTCCAAACAGAACCCTACGTATACAAATATATTATTATTATTACTATAGTACATTGTGCGGTCTATGATATAATAATTAAGGCCAGGATTTGAATGTAAAACGTATTATTTTTCCTCTCGTCGATCCCCGCAGTGGTTACCAAACTAAACTCGACCCACAGACCACCTTTGCAAATTTTCAATCACGGACTAACACTGACAGGGTCAGTTTTATAATAATGATTTGAACCTGGTTCAAATTTAAAAGAGCCTGAAGTTTACTGAATTTAGATTAAACTGAAGTGGGACCGCCGTTTTCAGTCAAGCTCAATTTAAAGATTATCAGCAATTTGATTGATTGTGCATTAATATTGATACCGGTACACCTATTCAACTTAAATTTTGGTCTTCAGGTATGCATTTTATTACGTAAAATTAAATAAAATCGTTTTTATATACCTCCTAAGATGGGTTTAATTAAGAAAAATAAATAAAAACGAAATCAATATAAATTAGCCATAGTATTATGAATGTATCCATCACTGTTATCACCTTGGTATTCTAAAATCACAGTTATGAGTAACTAAACCACGGTTAACTTCTGTGATTATAATACTGATAATAGTTTAAACTAGGATCAGATACTGAACTAGACTTAACTGAACTCTATAGTTAAATCTAGAATTGTAAAACTTATCCGTGAACGATTACAAAGTTGGGGAGATCTATACTTAAGCAATTTCACTCTTTTTTAATCATTAAATTGATCTGTTTAATGACAAGAAAACGATTTTTAAATTTTAATCGAAATTTACAATTAATTTGAAACTTCGACAATAATATTTTTTATGATCAATAAATAAATAAATTAATTTTGGTACTTTAAACAAATGATTATACTTTGTGAATGAAATGTGCTATTTTTGGGTCTAGAACACTAAAAAGCTTCCTTTTCCATTTTTAGACTTAGAATATTAAATTAAATTTCAATAATTAAAATATTGAATTTTAACTACTTATATAGGGAATAGGTGAAAAATAACCAAAAATCTTTAGTACTGCGGGAACCACTGTGTATATCCAAATTCAAATTTGGCTTCACGAATAAAAGAAGTGTTTTTTGTTTTTTCCATTTTTTATATTATTTGAAAACCATGTAAATATAATTCGAAATATTTTATCGTCTATATACCTATTATTGTATTTATAATATTAAAAACTATATTACAATATTAAAATATTATTTAATAAGATCATATTTGTATCCAAAAATATATTCTGAATTCTCCTATAAATTTCTTTCGTTTAAAACAGAAATGATAGGTACATTTAAATAAATTATTATACTTAATTCAATTAGGTTTGTAATCATGTTTCTTCCTGTGAAAACTATTTTTTAATGTAATTTAATTGTAATGATATTAATTTTTTTCATTATAGTATTTATAGGTACTACCTAATTAATTTATAACTATAAGTAGATAGATTTCTTTTAAGATAATACTTCTATACCGTTTTTGTTTACAAATTCATATTATGTTTTTAAGATGTTAATATTAATTGTAAAATATAAAAATATAAATTAAAAATAATAATAATACACGTAATAATAATACGACATTAAAATGCATTTCTATCTAGTTATAGTAATACTATTAGTTTTCGATTTCGAAAATTCATACTTCGAAAAATTATTTTATTTAGTAAAACAAATAATATAATTTATATTCCTACGATATACAATAATTTACCAATACGGATGTTGCATAGTCATTTATCATCTATCGTAAGAATCGAAACCGAAACTATATATGTCTAAATCGAAAGACATAAAACTTAATATTATCGTTTTCACTATAATTTACGTAGATTTCAAATAATGATTAACTCTTAAATAGGTCTCCAATAACATAGACAAATTTTGTTTTTAAATGTTTATTATCAATGAATAATAATAAAATAATTAAAAAAATATTTTAAGTAAAAAATGATATAGATTTTGAAACCACGTTATCTCGTCAACATAAAATTATGTCAAATTCGCTATTATTATTTTATATATTTTCTTTCCGATTATAGTTAACTATAAAAGAAATTACGTCAGAATCCAAACAACACAAAACATCATAAGATTAATTTGTCAATGTTCCATTTCTTCTATTATTATTATTATTATTATGGATGTATAAAAATCAATATATTCTGATGAATTTAAATTATATTATGAATTCCATCTAGTTAATACAAAATATTCTGATTACTCTATCAATGATAAAGTCTTTGGTATGTCTACATACATGGTTATGATTAAGTTTTCCACCATTTATCACTTTATCAACAAGTAATACATGTGTTAAAATTATAATATGTTTTGATTTTATAATTTTTTCAAGTTCTAACATTCAAATTAGATGTTATAAAATCTAAAGTAGATTAAATTTAATGATAACGATATTTGGTGAAAACTTACATTGATAAGGAACAATTGATACGGTAGTTAGTCATCTTTTTTTGTGAACAAATAGATTAAATTCAAATCATCAATTCGATAATTTCGATGATATTACATTCTATAGTCCCACTATAACAAATAAATATATCAGCATATCCAATAATTTATCACTATCTGAACAAATTGAGAAACATCTTAAACTTTGGACTATAAAAAATAAAATGACTTAATTGGCACTAAAAGAATTATATACATTTTATGTTTAATGCCTAAATTAAAAAAATATTTCTTTTGACCCAGGAACATTTTTAAAAACACCTCAAAGCACTAATTAAATACTACTATTACTAATTACACCACTATTAAACCCAGATTGTAAGCCCACGGTCATATGTTTATTTAGGAAAAGCTAATGGCCTATATAATGTTTAAACGTATTGATTTAATTAACATTCCCAGTACATTAAAGTAGAAATAAACATAGTTAACGACTTTTTAAATAGTCAGTTATACTCTATTTTATGTATAATAAATAATAAACCAAATTATTTTTCCAATCAGTATATACCATGGTTCAGAAAAATTTAATAATTTCAATGATTTCTTGAGTGTTTTGTTAATAAGTCTTTTAATATTAACGACAGGTGGTTTACGTATTAAGAATAAACATATTCAATTTAAAATCAATATGCATTTATTTGATGCGGTTGCAAAGGTTGCATCCTTTTTATTAAAGTGCATTCTGGATACTCATCTTGTACTAAATGTACCCAAGAGATAGTATATATAATATATAATAGAGCATGTTTTCCTGAACTTAACTTTACTAAAAGGAATGACTTAAATTTTTTGGAAAAAAACTAATTCAGAATATTAACATATTCAGATCATCATATTGGCGAATCAAATATACAGAAAATTCCTTATATTTGTCTGATCACTGATGTACCTTTGAATTATTTGCATACAATATGTCTTGATATAGTAAAAAATGTTGTTGTTTCTACATGATGTTTTGGTAAGTCACCTCACAAATATGCAGCAAGATATATTATTATAATAAATGATACAATAACTTCATTTCCTAAATTTGTAAGAGTTCCAAGGTTTAGTAAATCTAAACATTGGAAAGCTACAAAAATTCTTCTTTATACAGAACCAATTGTATTAAAAAGTATTCTTAACAATAATAAATAAGATAATTTTATAACTTACATGCAGGTACTAGAATTATATTATCTAATAAACACAAATCTTTTACAGATTATGTAGAAATCTGTTTTATTTTGTATTATTCATTGAACGCGTTTTAAAACAAAGAACAACCTAAATGCGCACAACATTGATTACACCTTAGTCGCAGAGAAGAACAACGCAATAACGGTATTGATTTGATTGCAAAGTTGCAGACATAATTGTATAATATATTAAACGATCATCATACAAATATAATCTAAAACCAATTTATTGTAGTATTCTTATGGTCGACGTATGAAAATCAAGTGCAAATCTCTACTCTTTTTCTGTGTAAAACAAAATTTTAACCACTGATAATTAATTTTATTAATTTAATATTGAATATTATTCTGCTGTTTACCGTCTTATAACAGTTTAATTCCTTATAAAGATGAATAATTATAACATAGTATGAACTGACCTTTACGGATTTAGACGATCTTAGCCTTTGGTAATGAGTAGGTGTTGAGTTTTGATCATTTTTTGACAAAACAATATTACAACGATTTCGGCCGGTTGTTATTAAACTGTTATAAATTTATAATAATATTTGAAATTGTATATTTAAGTATCTTTTTGTGAAATTTATTGGTTAAAGCACAAATTATGAACATATTATAATGATAAGTGGACGCCGACAAGACGTAAATATAAAGTCATTACTGTGATAACTGAATGTACAGTGTCGCCATGTAACACCTGTGAACACTATTGAATTAATTCACACGAAGAATCTTGTTGACCACACTTTGATCGAGAAATGGTCAAAAAGATAGAGTTGGGAATATTTATTGGATTTCACTGATCATGTGTTCAACTAGTATCTTTTTTCTCACACAGTCCTCTAATAACCCTATTTAAATTATTAAATTAAAAAAAATTTAAGTAAAAAATTATAAACTGGATAAAGAATGAAATAATAATAATAGTTTCAATTGTGATGTCAAAATACTGTTGTCTGTTATTAATTATTTATTTAAAAATATAAAAAGTATATAAAAAAAGTATAATAATATAAAAATTACAAGTAGAGGTACCTATAGTTTGTTTTTTTTTATCTCAAGTTGAGAAAAAAAATATAAAAATCCAAAATCAAATTAATAAAATTACTAAAATGAAATAGTAATATTAATTTAAATTATATTAATTTCTAAATAAGTTGCAGATATCAAAATAAATATCTAAAATTCGTAGATATGTGTGGATACCATGAAATGTTAAATAATGCTATATCTATTGGCTATTACTGTATTGTATTTGTATTATTTAAAATTAAATTATAATATTATTATTTATTATTTTAGATTCTGAGTGAAGCGAAAAATGGATTGATTTTACAATGATTTTTATTTTTATTTTTATTATGTCTGAAAGCACGATTTTGCGTAGAAATAATGGTCCATGATAATAAGATATGCTTTCGGTAGAAATCTAGTTGGTACTTTATTTAGCTCATTTTTCAAATTTCTAAAAAGTTTTTCCTTAGAAAAAAAAACTATCAAATAATGGCGGGAAATCGGAAAAATTACGGTTTCTGTTATTTAAAAAAAATTTATTTCGTGATAAAAAATTAGGTTTTGATCATATTTTTGAACATTTTTTTAAGTGTTTACATATAGATAGTTTACACGCGTGGTAAAATTTTGGAACGGATTATCTGCAGTTTATTATATTGAGTTTCACGGAAACCTTAATTATAATAAACCACTAATTTCACCGAGGACCGAAGGAACGTTCGGAATCGACATTTTCGCTTTTTTATCATTATAATTTTAATTATTTTAATCATTAGGTAATAATAGGTACTGTATTAATTATTAAGTGGTAAGTATACAGTATAATACCTACCTATTATAATAATATTATCAATTAACTAAAACCAAAAGGTACTACCAAATTTGTAAGAAAAATAACTTATTTATACATCTCTTATTTTTGTAACGTGGTTACATTTAGTTGAACATAAAAAAACGTCTAAATTTTTAATTTAATACTTTATTATTACTTATCGATAAATTGTATTTTTCTGTTAATGAGATATTATATTACCGTATTTTTGGGTATATATACTTCATACTTGATATTACTGAATATAATATACCTATTACCTACCTATTTGTGTATTATGCAGCTCGATATGTGAATAATTTGTAAAAGGGAAAAAATACAAATTTTAAAAAATAGAAATACGATTGTTATTTCTTTTTTAGTAATTTTTTACGAAATGGGTTGTTCAATCTTTTTAAAACAATCTTCTCTTTACATTTTCTAAAACACCATAATATACAACACCTTATATAGTGCGCCGACAGCCTCTTAAAGTATACCTATCTAATATAAAATATTCAACAAACAATAATGACAGCCAATATTATTATATGTCATTCCGTTATTGTCGTGTACAGTAGGTATATGTTATTATATTATTCAACTTGGCTAATATACCTACCACCTACGCAATATAAATAAATAATCCGTTTACTCGGAATTATATATAGGTAGGTAATATAATCGTTGAGACGGTACACACACGCGATCACGTAATATTATTTGATCATAATCCATATACCATTCATAATATTTTAATAATAATAATGGACGAGTACAACAGGTATACTCCATATATTATTCATATTGGAATGAAAGGGTTTATAGAAATATTTAATAATACAGAATTTAACGATAAACGTGTTCTCGAATATACTCCGCAGTAATAATAATAATAATAATATATATATATTTACCTATTATAATTCAACGAGGAATATAATAATATTATTGTTATAAAATATACACGTGCACAATAGAAATGTTCTGACATTAATATCGAATTACGAATGAGAGTTAATTTGGAATTTGTATGTAATTGTATATAAGATAATAAAATTATCAAGTAGATATATGATAAATAAACCTAAAAAAATGTATGGGGTTTTTAACAAAAAAAAATTTTTCTTGTCCTTTGAGACTTTTTCAATGTATATTCTGTGAAACTACACACATTAATAATTGCAAGGCTGGGCAAGTCAATCATATTATATTAATTATATTAAACCTTTAAATTAAATGTTAAAAGGTAAATAAAAATTAAAGTAATTTGGTTGAAAAAAAAATGTTAAATATAATATTAATTATACGTTATCTATCTATAGATATATTTTGGTTTTATCTTCAATTTCATCAATTTTTTTAAATACCTATATCTATATCTATTAAATAATTTAAAATTATTAAAATATCAAACTATTGTAATTGCAAGTAAAATTAAATATAGGTACAAACTATATTTTATAAAAGTAAGTACCTGCTGCCTATATTTTTTTAACTACATCTTTATAAATCTCGATCTACTATATTTCGTCCATTTCGTTCTCTATTCCATCTAACCACCTCCCCCATCGTCTTTATAATTTCTCTTCACTGCAACATATTATAAGCATAACCTAATTCTTCGTATCACCGTATCCACCGTTCTATTTTATCTTTTATTACTCAGAACTTCGATTCGTAAAACATTAAACTAGTCACAAAACAACTGACGATTCCCTACACTTCATCCATCCATACTTTATCTTATTTTTCTTGTCCTCCTCATCAGAATTACCATTCTGAAAATGTAATTTAATGAATTTGTTTTACAAACATAGCAAATATTTATTATATTTTCTATAATTATACTAAACTAACCAGTATACAAATTTATATATACAACAAAGTCTCTGTTGTATCCCCTCATCCTCCCTTAATTATGCCACTTTAGCTGTGAACTAGTCATATTGATGTTCAAATAGTTAGATAACTTTAAACAATACGTTCAACAAATTCTAAAAAAATTTTAACAAGTATAAATACACAATGTTAAAAAAATTTACATAAGTAACGCCAAATTCGCATATTATCTAATTTGGATCAATCTGTATACTCATAGTGTCCATTTATTCATTATTAATTGTTATTGATGAATCGTCTGTTGACAAACTATCTTTTGACTATCAACTGTCCTAGATTCTAATATGTATTCGTATACAAAATACGGATCGCTTTCATGTATATATAACAAAACTTAAATATAAGCATGTTGGAATTGTTTTATATTTTCACTATTCGATTCTATTAAACGTCGCGTGCGTGCGCTCATACAATATGTATATATCTAAATCGATCGTGTGCAATACACGATAAAATACTTATTTAGGTACATAAATCGTCGTTTTCGTCGTCATCGTAATATATTCGAAGTTTATAAATAATAATAATAATAATAATAATGACGTATAGAATATGGCCATCGTCCTTCTTTCTCGGTTATAATACTATACAACGACTATTATAGTATAATATTATACCTGAACCAAATATGCGTAGGAGGATTATATTATTTAAGTAACTAGTAACTTTATTTAATAACTATTCTTATGTGGACACACACGCACGAAATCCAAACCAACCGAATAGTATAATATAGAGGTACCTATAATACAATACATATAGGTATCTACTGTTTACAGGGTGAGTTCGTGTTAAAATAATAACAATCGTTTAAAAATAATTTACTGGACAACACGCGAACGTAATCTCGCCGTTTTCAATAGCCGAAATAACGCAGTTATGCGATCACTCTGTGTGTCCGAATATCATCACCAGCACAATACTACAGTATTTGTATATATTATAATTATATTGCAAGAGCGTCATATTATACGTACGTTGCGTGTCCTTATTATATTATATTATACCGTCGCCGCTGTTTGAATAAAAAACTAAGTACATGTACAGCTACAGGTTAGCTACAGGTATATTGTATAAAGTTTTATTCCGTCGGCTTCTATATGTTTAGCCGTTTTGTTCACTTTTACGTTTCGTGAAAAATCCGATGGAGGTCACATTATATCGTTACGTAAAATTAAATTATGTAGGTATATTATACTACTTTTGGATTTTATACGTTATTCATTCGCGCGGGACCTTCGATAATATTTTTAATGAAATCAAACTGGGAGACAGTAGCGACTATTACAATATACCTATGATAAGGTATTTCAGGGCCGGATTTAAACTTTAGAGTCATATTCATATAGTCGTCATAGTCAAATATTAAGGTTTAACATGAGTTTTTGAAAACTTGGTTTAGTTCATAAACTTGAGTAAAACTATGGTTTTATTCTGTATTATTCACAGTCATCTTAACCAGTGATTAGAACTATAAGATTCTATAAACTGCAGATTATCTCAGGTTTATCATCCACCCCTTGAATATCCCTATTGACTTTATTTATATTAATTTTTGTCAAACTGAAAATAATAATAAGTTTTATTTTTAAGAATAACACTACTGTTTTCTTCATAGAACTTACAGGCTCAATACTTAAATCTTAAGTCTAATACAAATTTTACATGCTCATATATATTTATATATCTTACATACATCAAAATATTATTGATCTAATTAACTTAATAAATTCAACATTTCTTATCATATTATTATGCATGTTAATATTTGTATATAAAAATCTTAGATCATTGTCTTATGTTTATGAAATAAAAATTATATTTGTTTTTAAAAGTGGATTGTATATATTATATGTGTATATATAATTCTTGTTATAAGAGTTTATTTTTGTATTATCTTCTCTACAAAACTTTGGGGGGGGGCTAATTAACATTTTGGGGAAGCTAAGTCCCCTCCAGCCACCCCCAATTACCATCTATGTCAATAGCTAATTGTGAACTATCAGTTTGTATTCTGATGTGTACAGTTATGAGTTTAATATTGAATTATTTGTAAAAAAATAACTGTAAGGTACCAATCGAAAATAAGATTTTGTGTCTACTATATAAAAATTTAAAATTTAAATTTACCCAGTAACACAGTTACTATAACGTAATAACTTATGTATTTTAGGATCTTAAAAGTATTTTAATAAATAGTATAACATAATAATATATAGATAATTTAATAATTTATTATTTTATTATTAAATAATTATATTTTTATACTTATTTAAATATTGTACAGAAAAATAATTTATCAATCAACCATCCTCATAAATATTATTTGCTATTTACATATTTTGCAAAAAACGTTATTATTAAATAATATCAAATTGTAATATAAATTTGTTTCTACTTTGAATAACACGTGTAATAATATTTTACGAGAATCACACATTTTTCAATAACTTATTCGAATTAGATACGAAGTGTCAATGTAATACATAGATACTAGTTTTTTTTTTCAATTTGAAAAATTGGTATAAACATATACCTATATGAGCATGCGAGACGTAGGTAAAACGTAATGTGCATTTATTATTTTATTAATTTATGACATCGAAGATATTTTACAAAGTTTTACACTCCGATATAAAATAACTATACAATATTATATAATGTTATTATTAATCATGTATCTTCTAATTATTAGAATATTTCTTTATTCTTATTTTTATTTATCTGCATATTTGATTATTTAATAAAAATTATTCCATTAAATATTTAAATGATAAAAATGAGGTAGGTACAGTATAAATATTTTGTATTAAAATTTTTCAAGGCTAGAAAACTTAACAAATTGTTTAAACTCGCTAATTTAAGTTATTATAGAAATGTTTAAGTAAACTCAACAATAAAAGTATAAATTAGTATAAAACAAAATTAAATAAGTATGTTAATTTTTAAAAATTATAGTTTTCGTTTTATCTTATTTTTTTTAAGTACTACTTATATATCGTTCTACCTATATATGGACAAATTTAAAATTATTAAAATGTTAGATCTAATTTTGTTGCGGGCTATATAAAATAAAAACATATGTTATTTTTTATAAAAATATATTATTAATATTATATTATAATACATAACTTAATTTCATAAATATACAATCAACTGAAAAATAATCATAATATTTTATATGAATAAATTTAACTTGTAAAATTAAAAATCAATACTTAAATAAAAGTCACCCATTATACAATTTAACTTTACATGTATAACATGATATTAACTTTTAAAGTATAAAATTATGTCTCATTACAGAATTACTGTAGTTGTCAATATGTAGATTATACTAATTATATTATTGTAATATACATAATTCGGGAAAAATCTATACGATATAATAATACATTCTATACAAGTGCTAATTATATATTTATTTTATGGTATTATTAAAATATTTGAATTATTTCCCGTTTAGCTCTATTATGTTTGTATAAATTATATATTATGATAATATAATAAAGCTTTTACGTTTTACCGCAGACAAGATCATTTTTGCAGAATAGTAATAATCAAATATACCTACGTAATCAATTAATTGACATCCGAAAATAATACACTAAAACTGTGCTAGTAGATATAGCTATAGATACCAGCATGAATGGTGTGGCGGGGGAAGGAGAACTCCTCCCTAGAGGTGGATATGAAATAATGTATAAATTTAAGCAAAATCATAATGTCGTTTTGCAATTATATTGACAGTTATCTATTAACTATTTAACGTGCTAACCACAAAGACAATTGTGTATTATAATATTACAGATATTACATAAATAGTTAAATTAAAAATTAAAAAAACATTGTTTTGTCCCCCCCTCTTTGAATTTTTACTTATGGTTGCCCCAGGGTAACACATAGTATAACTATATGGTATATGTGTCATGATGATCATATTCAGAGCGTTGATTTTTAAGGGTGACCACTGTATAATATATTATTTTGACAATACAGCGCGTACACTTTGATAATATTTATGTAAAACATTAATACTTCGGTCTCATTGGGTTAGAATAAAAATTCAGTTCCAGCATCGTTTGCATAATTATAGTAGTCACAATATCTAAACATAGCGTGTAGGCGTTTATACTATATATATATATATGAATTTCGACCGCGTTCGTTCTGTTTAAAAATTATAATAATACACTTTTTTTTTATGTACATACATATTATATTGCTTATATGATATTTCGTCACGCCGGTTAAACATTGATAATAAGAGAAATCACGTACGTCGGTTGATAAAAAAAATATTATGAAATAAAATAAAAATTATTATTATTATTATTATTATCAAAATGCAAATGACGTTAAAATTAATTCAAACATCAAATTCCTATACAAGAAGTGGACCACAAAATGACAACAAAATATCGATGTCCTAGGGTGGAGGAATCTAATAGAATAATATGAGTATCGAATACTCAATAAACTCGACCCGATAGCCGCAAAAGAACTTCAAATATGGTATAAAATTATGCTATTTTAAATGTGATGAATTCACGCTCTTGACGGTAAAATACGTATTTAAAAATTTAATTTGTATAAGAAGTGATCGTTTAAAATTGTCATTAGATTATTTTACGGAACTGCGAATAAGAATAATAACATCGATAACGTATGCAATTTTGAAATTTTCACCTTTTTTGTAAACATGAAAATTTGAACACCCTGTATATAATAAAAAACTATAATTATTGTTATAGTTAAGTCAATGGAAAATGTTTATCCAACGAGGGTTGAAAAGTGAAAACTAACAAAGTTTAACAGATATTATATTGGTTATACATCATAATATATTAATACTACAGATTTCATGATACTATATACCTAATATACTTCCGCTCCACGAGTCGACATTAACATCGAGACGAGGATGACAAGAACAATAAAATGAGAGAGTTCTTTTAATTTTCCTGACGTAAATATTGTTTAACCTCGAGAATAAAAAGTGTTGTGATAACGACAAAATATATGGCCACTCGAAAAACTGTACAAACAGAGTACTATTATACACGTATATTATTATATTTACTTCCATAATATATTTCTATTAACAGTACTATATATTTTAACTTCCTGTAAGAACATGTACTTTATATACAGTATGATCGAAATGTAACGTCACAATAATGGTGGTAGTGAGATAGGACACATCAAATTTGGTTTAGAAGCAGCACATAAAGTGATCTATTTTTTTTTTTTTACAAATTTGATACAACCCACATATTATATTGTTTTCGTGTATCTACTGAGGATAATTCACATTAACACAGAATATGAATTCTAATGTTTAGATTGAACATTTTTAAAGAAATATTAATTGGATTTAAAAAAACAACACATGATTTTATACATATAAAAAAATATATAGAATAATATTATGTGTGATAAAGTAACAAAAAAAAAAAAACAAATTGAACAAAAATACTTTATATTTTGAGAGATTTACATTAGATCATGAAACATAAAACAAAAATCACCCTTAATAAAATGGAATTTAGGTCATTTAGGTAACTAATAATAATATAAATTATTGGCTAAAGTATTATGACAATTTTTAGATATTTTTCTAGAATTAAAATGCTATCCCCAATTATTTCCTTAGTAATTTACCAATAGTTATTATAATACGAAACGGAACCACAATAATATTATATGTTCAAAAGATGGAAAGTACATGCACAGTACGGTTTGGCATTGGCCCCTCCCCATGATGGTCTAGAATCTAAATAATCTCAAAATCCGATGCTATATTAAACATTTTATAATATTATATTCTTGATAATATAATTATATATAGTGTGATTAATGTTTAAATTTGAAATATTTATTAAAGCTAATTGAAAAAAAGCTATGCTCAATTGAATTGTTTTCATCGTATTTATTTTAAATAGGTAACTTAATTAATAAAAATAAAATAATAGACTATTACGAATACAACAATTTAGTTTATAACATTATATTTGTATTAGTCGTGACCGGATAAATTGTTTTTTTGTACCAGTTCAAGGTCATTTTTGAACGTTTTTCCTTCGTTCCTTTGGTCCTCGGAGAAATAAGTGGTTTATTATAATTAAGATTTGAATGCAGTAATATTGCATTCGAAAATACGATTTTGAGCGAAACTCAATATAACACAATATATTATACTGATAAGCCGTTCCATGGTTAATTCATAGTATTCTTAACCTACCACGTGTGTAAACAACCTATGAAAATACTCAAAAAAATTTAAATTACCTATATTTAAAATTGCATTAGTTATTATGAAAAATCTAAAATCAATTTTATCAAAATTACGATTTCCATGAATTTTTCTATATTTCCGTCATTTTTTTGGTAGTTTTTCTTCTCTCAAGAAAAAACGTTTGGGAAATTCGAAAAATGAGCTAATTAAAGTAATGACTAGATACAATTTGATACCGATAACATATCCTATTTGTGATAATCAGACTATTATTTCTACCCGAAAAAGTGTCTTCAGGCATAGAAAAAAATAAATAGAAAAAAATATTGTAAATACAATACATTCCTCGCATTGTTCAAAACCAAAAAATAAGGATAAATTATATTCGGTAGAACCTGGTGAATAGAGGGTAGATGAGACAAACAGAACAGCTAAATATTATTGTTAGAGTAGGGGAAAACATATATTTTTACATCTCCGAAATAATTTATTACCAAGTAATAGTTACTACAGAATATATTGTAACAATATGTCCATGATATTATAATATGTGCTTTTATCAAATTTCTCCTTTAAAATAATATGCTGTTATGAGCTATTAACATTTTTGCCTACACACGTGAAATTAATTCCTTAAGGTATATATTTATATATATAAATGTATATTACCTAGCTAAAATGGTGAAAATCGCATGTCATGTTTATTATTAAGATCGCTCTGTATTTATGAAAAAAATCATAATATTACAACGCCCAAAAAAAAAAAAAAGATCGAATATTATTATTATTATTATTATTACAATATGTTCACGCGGTACCGTAAACTTTTCAAGATAAAATAACAACAACAATAATAATAATAATAATAATAAATTAAAATATCTATGATTGATGTTCGTTTATGAAAACGATTGTTTTCTATTATTTTAAATAATAATGCGCGTTTCTAGAGCCTGAACAACGTACTCTGTTGTCATTCGGAAGTTATTTATTAGTGGGATGAGCAGGAGGAAAAAACAAACTAAGCATCGAGTTGTCAGTTTGTCGTGGTAAATAGATACGCGGGAGAACGCGAAGTAAAAAATTTACGGATTTTCTAACGTTAATCTTAGACCGCTACAACAATACTATAATAATGATAATAATAATATTAATATTATTTTTGTCGGACGCCCATCGCACGTCAACTGGCGTGTATAATATACCTACGCGTGTGATGCAGGCGCCATAAATACAATTAATATTAATAATATATTATTATATTGTAGTCGTTCATATAAGTACGATAATAGATTAACTGTACGTGAAACGATCCCGCGGAAAACGAGTATAATATTATTATTATAATTTTATAATTTCGAAGAACTCATAGGCGCTAGAAATCGATGAAACATAATTCTATGAATCGCATGAATATATTATAATGTTATTATTTTTTATATATAAAAAATTGTATTTATTAAGTAAAAAAAAAAATATATATATATATATAATATATTTCGACCAATAGCAATAAATAATATTATAAATTTATGAAACAAGATAGAACGAAACATACATCAATTGTAGACAATTATATCAATTTTCGAGCATATAATTCGTGATTTCAACATATTTAATACCTAATCGAACTACTATTTTACATTTTTACGATTCTTAGTTCATTTTTATTTTTAACGTTATTTTTCGTAATTTTGTACAAAACTTAATAACATTTTATACAAATATTATTTAATTTCCCTAAATCTAAAAAGATCTAAAAATATGAAACAATGATTGATATTGAGTTGTCAACTATACTGTATACTTCTATTAATACAGAAAAAAAAATCAATACAAATAATATGTAAACGATTATAATATTTGTATTCATTATTCATTGTTATTGTTTTAATTATATAAATAAACATTTTAAGTTCATTAATTGTAATTTTTATTGGAATATATATATATATATATATAAATATATATTTTAAATTAAAGATTATAAAAATTTGTTCACTAATAAGTATCTGTTGTACACGTCACCTTAAATGTATTATAATAATATATCCATATTAATTAAAACATTTTATTGTTGTCTCCTTCTACACAATGAGAAATGTAGAAAAATCACAGTAGGAATTCAATTTTCGCATTTGAGTTTAAACATTTATGATCAAATTTAAAGAGTGAATCATTTACAATACGATTTCTGGTAAGTATTTTTTTTTTATTATTATTAAATATCATCTGACAATTAGCTAAAAGTTATTTAAAATATGATAAATTGATAATAAATTAAAATACATATAACTTCGTTGTGGGACATATATAGTACTTCCAAAAATGATAAGAATTTCGGATTATTTGGATGTACGAAACCAATCTTGAAAACAAAAAGTATTCCCTAAAATATTAAAAATCTAACTACTTCCTTATCAATATATAATGCATGCGCATGAATCTGCTTGTAGCTCCGCAAATCAAAAATATCCCTCAATTTTTTGTGCAAAGTTATAACTTAACTAATTAAGGTTTTATACTATTAATTACACAATGTAATTTCTGCACTTTTTAAATTTTTTATGTTGGTATTGGTCGTTATTTCAAAGATCAGATTCCTTCGATAATGATTTCTTATCCTTTTTTGGAACTACTGTATTCCCCTTCCCCCCTTCGTTGTCGAATAATATTTTACTAAAATGTTGCTTTTTTACATTTTTATAACAATATTGTTTAAGCGGTAAATTTAACTCAAACGTCACAATAATTTATGAACCACGTGACTGTGGTTCTGCAGATATATTACAAGATATTATATTGGTGACAGAATTACAGAAAAAATATGCAAGGTGCATCCTCTAAGGAGCAAAACAATATTATATTCGCGTTTTATATGCGACGTCGTAATTTAATATAGTTTTTCATTTGTTATATTGGATTTGGTTTTGGGCCGTTCGCGATTGCCGCATATTTATTCAGATTTATCCGACGTACCGACCCTCTCCCTAACGGTTTGTTCAATTTATTTTAATTTAAAATTAATTTACTATGCCCATTGATAACGCAATTCACGTCGTAATCATCAATCAATGACATTGTAGAACGCATGTTGCATATTTTATATATACATCGAAATGTATTGCTGTTTTTCGCGTTCGTATAGCAGTGCCTGGCGTAAGTTTTGAGGTGGAAGCTTGCAAGCTAACATTTTGAATTTCAATCACAGGTTTCCTATAGGGAATTCTTCATCACTTTTTTCACAATACATAACATACTATAACAGCCACAAATATATATAAAAAAAAAAAATATATCGTGATAAGTATACAAGAAACTTGTTGAGGGATCAAGAAGTTATAATACAAATAATATAATATACATCAATAGATTCTATTTTAATTCTTTTTTTAAGTACACATGACATAATTAAATTTGACATATTTTATATCATAAACACGGACATTTGAGTTGCTTTTACCTTCACGATAGTGTGTGTTAAATGGTAATCCAATTCCAACTATGAAAATCTGTGTTTCGATGCAAATCGTTTTCTCGGCATCTCCATATTTATTATTTTATTAATAGTAGGCAATTGAAAATTAATTAAAAATTTATATTTTTTATATTGTATTAAAAAAAAAATCATTAGGTACATTGTATTATAACAAGTTTAAAATTACATCAAAAGTAAAATATTAAAATACAACGCGGTATTTTACACATTTTAATTTTTTTTTTTAAATAATACTACAGACGGAAATCGTAGGTTAAGGAAACAATACAATTTGAGCTATTTACTTAACCTAGTTAAGTTTTATCTACGGATAAAATATGTTTGAGAAACACCGATAACGATATACGAGTATTATATAATTAGTGGTGTAGTAGAACGTATAACGACTTTTTGGGTTTCACTATATAGTGGGTATACTCAAAAAATAATTTGTGATGCACGGGTATACAAATATTTTCTTAAATAATCAATTTAGTTTTTTCCTTAATAATCATTCAGTAATCGGATTATATTTAGTATTTTATGAAATTAAAAAAATATATATAGTATTTATGTCGAAAACAATTTACAATTACAACTCACAATTAAGGATTTCAATATATTTCAAATTGATAGAACTTAGAGTATAATTATTAACTTTGGGATTTCTTATAATCAAAAGTTTTTAACGACTACACCACTGTATTATATATTATATTTCGATTATTGAATATTATACCGATTTTACTTCACACTGAATCGTATTATAGGTATAATACTCGTAGGTACTATTGTGCGATCGGAGAACAAGTTTGTCAATAATATTATAAAATATTATATTTTCACATCATCATATTTTACTGCGAGTGTTGACGGTTTAATTCTCATAAATTTTGTTTTTCTTCGTACACGTGACGAACACTAGTTTAGGTTTTTTATTATTTTTTTATATGGGAACGGAACGGGATACACTCGACCGTGAAAAAGGCCAAGGATAAACCGGGAAATGACGAGAATGCGGATACGTCGTTAATAAATATTTAATAATAATGTGGAAATTAATTTTTGTTTTTCAAAGACGTCACAATAACCTCGGTGCTCGGACATTCGGATGAACTGAGTCAATATAGTGTTATACATTATTTATTTTATATCGTCGGGGCCAACATCTAATTAGAATCCATGCTGTTTGTGATCGTGTAAAGTAGTTGTTTTATCATAATGTATATATTTTCATTTCTAATCGTATTTAAAATTTACTTTTCATTTTAAAGGATATACCTTATATATAGGACCCGGTCGGTTACGGTAAGTACTATATAGTTACAAAAATAACAACAACAATAATAATAATAATTTATACGAATATTTTAAATTTGAAATGAAAACGTATAGTGATACATAATATGATAGTATAAGATATACCAGATACCTATCTATAAATATACAGGTAACTCGTATTTTAAGAATCCGACACGTCAAATGTTTAACAAACAAAACGCAATCGTGATTTTCGACAAATTGGTAAATTACCGACAGAGATATTGTGATGGATGTACACTACAGAATTGTCTATACCACTCTTCTCGGTGTTCTCTTATTTTTATAACATTATATTGTTCGTAAACAACTATTCGTCGTGTCGTTGGCTCAATTCAGTTAAATTCGTTTATAATAAATAAACAAGCAACTTACAAAATCGTATTCGTATCACAGCAGTGATACGCAATTCTGGAACAGTTAAATAATTTTTTTAACTCGTTAAATTAACTTGATCTAGAAATATTTAATCTTAGTTAAAAGTTTAAAGTTAATTTTGATTTTGGTTGAATTAAAAATGTCAATTGTCAATTACAAATAAAAGTAACTAAATTTAATATTTATTCATTTTTTTATTTTAATTATACAGATAATTTAAATTAAAAATGTATATTAGTTTTATAATTTTAATTCATATACAAATTTTAATGTACCTACCTTTATATAATAATTAATTAAAAAATATTTCGGTATTTTTAAAAAAAAATTAACTTATCATAATATACTTTGACTAAAATTATAACTTAATTTGAACTTTTAACTCATTGTTTCTCATTCTTTGTCATACGTAGATAATAATATGTAAGTTTAAATAAAATTTTTATTTTATTTTGGCATTCAATTCATTTAAAATGTATACATATAGTATAATTATACACACGTTCATGAGCAATTCAGTAATCTATTTAACATACAATCTCATCTAGAAACTTCAAACTAGGCTAGTACATAATATTCTAACGTTAATGTTAAATTTAAGTGTTAAGCAAAAATTTATATTCAACAGATAATATTATGAGAGTAAAACTATAAAAATGTACATTTCGAAACATTTTATTTTAATATGCTATTAATAATTATTGGAAGTATAAATACAACGTATTTTTGTATTGTGGAATGTATACTCATTCACAAAAAGGCCTAACACCATCCTTGTAAACCCATTATACGTAATGTACTTACTTAATGCCATTGTCAAGAGTATCATCAACTGAAAAGTTAAAAATATGTTTTTGTTAAATACGAGTAGAAGTAAGTAATGGATTATCGTTTTCACTTCGGAACTATTTAATATTATAAAATAGTCGTGTCATCAGTACAAATATTGTCACGAGGCCACACGCAAAAACATTTTGTCAAAGTCATAAAAATATACTACTTATATATTTAGTTCCTCGGTTAATAATATAAAATTATGAAATTAATAATGAATAATATATAATATGTTTTTAATAATAATTAAATTATATAACTACTGTTCATATGGACGTTATGAAATAATTTTTTTACCTTATCAAATTTGTGCTTAAGAAATACGTGTTCGTAGTCAATGTCTAAATTTTTTTAATTTTGATTATCGTAAATGAAACTGTTATATAAATTGAAAAATTCATTCAGTTGTAAAACAGAATAAAAAATATTAATAGGTACTAATTAAATTTAATATTATCGAACCTACAACCAATGTATGGTAATTATTTAGACTTGCAGTCTTTTGTTTTCGACGTCCATATACGTCATTTACTTATTTGTGCTGCGGTTAAGTGCGTTTCAGGGCACCGTTATTAGAATTATTGTCGTGCAACCATAAAACTAAAAAGATTAAAATATGTCAAATAATTGATTTAAGACTTTATTTAATTTTTTGAAAGGTTAAGTTAGGTTAGGTTACCAATTATTATTCTAAAAATACTGTGTCATGTTATTATGCGAAAAAAACCAACGACTTTGTGCCGTGAAGATAATTATTGTTTTTAATTTTGCATTTAGATCCGCTTTTACATTATTTATTTAATAGATATAACAGGCATTGGCCAAAAAAATTCACAGTTGGTATAATAATATTTTATATTATATTATTTTATGATATTATGAGATTGGATCATTGGATTTGATTCTGGAATTCTGTTAATATTTTAATTTGCATTTTTCTAAATAGTAAACAATGCTGGGTAAAAATGTATCACTTTTTTAACTTGTTAAATTAAAACTATGTAAAAATATTTAAGTTTGATCAAAGTCAAAAATTAAATGAAAATAGTAACCTAAATTGGATGCCTACCTGCTAGTATAAAAATTATAAACAATACTGCTAATTATATTATAGTACTTATATTATACAACTTCACGTTATATAAGTAAAATAATTAATTGAAAAATAACTCGGTATCTTAGAAAACATTTAATTTATCGTTATGCAATTTAATAAAAATTAATTAAACTTTAACGTTTTATTCGTTTAAACGTCCAATCTTGATAATAGCTACCTATATAATATGAATCTATAATCAAATAAACGATAATGTGACTATCATAAATCAATGAGTTGTTAATTGTTGGTTCTGCGTCCTATTCAGTTTTAGGTAGATTTCACGATTGAAACAATAGATTATTCAAATATCAGTATTTTCGCATCATCTGTAGCCATTGGTTAGGTTAGGCATATAATTTGTATTTTCTGCCGCACATTGTTTAACGACGTGTGTCGTGTAGATCATCATCGTCGACTCGATAAAAATATTTTTAAGATAAGTTTACGCTTATTTAATTTATACTATTTATTAACTGGCAAACTCAAGTAACTATAAGTAAGTAAGTAACAATACACTCAGACACACACATATAAACATACAGATAACTGGTAACCGGTAACCTACGACGCAGTCATATAATACGAGGTTTTAATTTCCCCAAATATTTATATTCAAAATTATTATTATTATAACACCCGGCGGCGTGACGTCCGCGTCTCATTAACAACGTGAAATTATGATCGCCGGGCGCTATAAAATTACACCCCTCGACGTGTTATGACATTACGGACGGTCACGAGACGGATTCAAACCATTATAATACCGCATAACAAACGTGTTAAATATGATAAACAGATATTTAGAAAAAATAAAAAATAAATCTTAAAAATACGTGCGGTACAGCACCATAATATTATATTATACCTAAAACGACAAATATTTATATTTAGTATAATAAACGTATAGAGGAATCGCATGAATTTGATTATTATTATTATTATTATTATAATTTTTTTTTTTTTAACACGAATATTATTAATTTTATTCATATTTTTATACTTTATAGACGTTGCTGTGGAAATGCCAAAGCGAGGGCATCGAGTTTCATTTGGCGACACAAGAGAAAGCCAATCCGTGTCGAATCCGCAGCCGCCATCGTCGCGTTTTTATTTAATTGGTAATAAACATTCTCACGCGGGGACAGCCCAAGCAGGCCGAACTGGCTCGCAGAGTAATTTTGCTCTCTCTCCCTCTCTCCCTCATTCTCCTCCTTACAACTACGTCGACATAATTATTATTTTATTTCACCTACGTTTTTTTATAACATACTATACCTACCTATAAAGATGTTATGAACAGTCATTTTTATATCGAACCGAATTTAGAATTTATCATTCTCGTTCATAATTGAATTATTGAAAAATTGCAAAAATACGGAATTTTTTAAAAAAATTTAATTTTAGTAATAAACAAATTTTTGTTAAATACTTAAACGTCATGTTTATATTCATTTATTATAATTTTTTTTTTTATACCAGTATTTTTTTATACGAGAAAAAATAATTTTAATATATACTATAAGGACTTCATTGTGTTACTTTATTTTAAAACAATAACAATAATTATGTATTGATTAAATTTTCCAACCGAACTATTATAAATGTCTATTTATTGGTTCGGTTTAAATATTAAGAATGTGAGTTTGATTCAACAATCAAACACCTCGTAACATAACTGGTAATGTTATATTATTTTTACGATATTGTAATGCACGCGATTATAATAGTCTAAAGAAAAATATCTATGCGTGTGTATGTCATATTTCGCCATATCGAAAATTGATACCTATATTACATTGGTACCTATAATAGATTAAACTTTATACTTTTATTATTATTTATTAATGATAATGTGTGAAAACAATTTTATTATTAGATTCTGAGCGAAGCGATGGACATATAGTTGTACAATTATCTATTTTTATTTTTTAAGTTTGAAGACACTTTTGTGTAGAAGAATTGGTTTTATTACCACAAGTAGGCTATACATTCGGTAGAGTATTTTGCCTAGTTGGTACTTTATTTAGATAATTTTTCGAATTACTCAAGTTTAAGAAAAATTTTTGAAACACTACAATATTCATAGAAACTGTAATTTTTACAAACTTGATTTTAAATATTTTATGATTACAATGCAATTTTAAATGTATAGACTTCAACATTATTTTAAGTATTAGCATAGCTATTCTGTATATAAGAAAACATTTTGTAATTATTATATTATATATATTACTTAACTCAGTTATAAGAAATTTCCTATAATGATGACAGACCCAATTTCTTATAATATGCATTTAAATTTGGAATTTTGAGTAATATTGAAAAAATATGTTATTTTTTTCTCAATTAAGTATAATATAATTTGAAATTTTGGGTTTTACGGTTTGACAATTTAATATAATATTATAATACTTAAATATAAATGTTTTTAAAAAAAATTAAAATCAAAATGTTCCTTTTTTACAAGCCTTCAAACTTTAATTTTCCATATATTTGAGTTTTATGTTTTTAAAAGTCTGAAGAAACATTTTCGAGGACCGGAGAGACGAAGGAGAAATACCCAAAATCGACTAATTGACGTTTTATTTTATTTAAATTAACCATTTTTCTTTTAATTATCACATGATCAAAATGGATTTTTTACAAAATGCTACGAAGGTAAATATTAAACTTACATATCTATAAAATATTTTTTATCGATTTATACTACTATTTAAGTGACGCTATTATACATTAATATTGATGCTAGCGGTTATATTTTAAACCACTCTTAAGTGTTTTATTCTTTTTAATCGACTATGAACATTGAACACATTTTTACTTCTATGCAGTTCTAAAACATGAATTGAGGTATAAACCATAAAGCAACTCTGTGAAACAGCGAGGTATATCTTTTGGAACTTTCGGAACGCCGCACCTTACGTTTGAGGTACTTATAAGAATGTCTTATCCATTCTTTATTAGCCGTAATATATCATTTATATAATATATCATTTTTAATTTCAATTCTGTAAAGTAGATTAATATAATGATTCGTATTGTTTTAGAATAAGAATGAAAACAAGTTAACCGGTCTATTCTCGATATATTTATCCTTTTCAAGCAATATAATATTTAAAACTAACAGGGACGTATTAGATAATAGTCAAAGTGAATGGAACACATACAACTACGGGTTCTTTAAAATATAATATTATAATTTGTGCACTAATTTCGTGTAATAAATTTGCATAAACATCAAATAGCTAAACAAATAACTTATTTGATAAATTAAATAATACAATATATTAAGATAAGTAATATTTAAAAAAAAATTGCCGTTAAGTTTAACAAAATATTATATTTTAATTTCATCAGAATTTTATATTATTTTTAATTATATATTTAGGTATGTGTTTTTAATTTTTCATTACAATTTATTTTTGAATGATTGAGTTCTGAGGGACTGTGAAGAGCATCATATTATGTACAATATTCCATTTTAACTTCGTTAAAATATGCTGGTTATAATAACATCTTTTTGGTAATTGTAATTCAGACAGAAATTCGATTCTTGACAAAATATAAATCTTACGTGTTATCCATGCCAAATTGAATGTTAAAGAGTGTTATGTTATATTTTCTCGTAAATATAGCAAATCATCTTCGTAAATTATGTGTAGTATATATACACACGTACTTCACATTTGGGCTCATCAGGGTGGTTATGTCTCATAATAATAATAATAATCAATACCTAGTAATACATTATTATAAGAAAAATAACATTGACGGTTCTTGAAGTATATTGGATTTTCTCGCGGTCTCGTCTCGATTGAAAACAATAAAAAACGTAGGATTTATATATAATATTGTAAAAAACTGACAAATAATTAATTGTACTACAAATCAGTATTGTCAAAAGGGGAAGTTTTTTTCTAATAGCCACACTAATTGAAAGAAAACACTTTTATATTAAATGTTAAAACTAGTGAAATGTAAAATAATAATGCTATAAATATTTAAATAAATAAAAATAATGGCTTGAGAATATTGAAAGATTAAATATCTTTATTATTTTATGAAAAATAATATTTATGTACTTATAAAGTTAACAATCATACACGCATCTGTTTAAGTATAAGTTTAATTAAAATTTGTAATCGAAAGTCTTGAGTTTTAGATAATGTTAGATAATTATAACACTACATATAATTTATAGGTATATATTTTTTTGCTCATTCGGGTTAGGTTGCTTAAACGTATTATAACACAATTTAATATTATAAATTTCTATAGAAAAAAGTTTATTGTACAATACGCGCAATACGAAATATATAAATGCATAATATAAGGTGCGTTACCTGGCACCCCAATGTTGGAATTTTACAATTTTTTTTTTATTTTTCATTAATTGTACCAAATTTGTACCAAAAAATTTCCTGGAAAAAAAATCGATTTTTCTTCCGTGATGCCTAGGAAATATTTCTCACCAGTACTAGATACTATAATAAATATTTAAATAATATTATGTTATACCATTGTAATCGAGACATCATTATATGAACAATACACTTCCTCCCGGGTCCATCACAACTTTTTTCTGGCGCCCGAAGGGTATTATAGTTCCGTGAGGTCCGTGTTAACACTTTATCACAATACAACAATATAATAATAATAATGATTAATAATTTTGTTTTTATTATTATCAACATGTTATAATACAAACACACGTCTTCGGAGGGTAAATCGCGGCAACGGGAGTCGAGACGCGCGGACAAATTATATTATATTTTCGGAGAGAGCGCACGGAATTCGTGATTATTACCACGTAGATTCTCGAGTGGTTTACACGGGCTACAAACGAGAAATAACAAAAAATAACAATATCACAACGACCGTTCTTACGCGTTATTGTATCGGAATTAATAGCCGATCTCTGAAGATTATTACATTTGACTCCGAAAGTGCTGTTACGCCACTCGAAACAGCCGCTACCGTAAATTATTATTATTATTATTATTATTATATGATGGTGATGGACATATTGGTAAGTGATAAATGTAAAAATAAAAACTTAAATATTTACAATACGTTTTCGAGTAGTCGATTATAAAAAAAGTATTCAAATATATACTAGCTACTACCTATAAATCATATTTTGATTTTATTCATATTCATCTTGGAAATTAGTACAAGAAATTTATTAATAGAATAATATGATCTAAAATTTAAATCTTGACATTTTTATGTCAAGAGCTATAGTTTTTAAATTAAACTCAAAGAACTATAGAATTACCCCCTTTGGCTATTTTTAAACTCCTTGTAACACGTGAAGAGAGTGAGCAATTATTATAAAAATTTACGCAAGTACTTTTCAATAGTATTGAACAAAAAGAAGGGAGGAGGGAAATAAAATTAATTAAAAAATGTTTCCTCTTCTATGGCTAAATACCACCCTAATGTATATACAATAATATATCCAAAATATATTTACTAATAATAGCAATAATTCCGCAGAAAATTACAATTTTTGAATGAGGGTTTTTTAAAATTATTATTTAGAAAATAGACGATGATAATATTACTTTTCTTTTTTTTAAATTTTAAAGGTCTAGTAAAAAAAAACATTAAAAATTAAACTTTTCAAAGTCTACTGTTTATTTTTATATTCTATATATATGATAATATAAATAAATAATATATATGAATTAAAGTAATATTAATATAATAACGACCATTTACAATGATATTTTTTTATAGTAACACGTAAAAATTCAACAAACAAAATATACTTCGATGGAAATAAAAACAAAATAACTATAAATCAGTCATTCATATTTTACATTAATTAACTCTTAATTTAGTAATTAAAATGTATGTATATTTAAAAATTAAAAGCAAACTAGAATTTTACATTAACATGGTAATATTTTTCAGGGCATTTTATGATTTGGAAGAATTTTTTAACTTATACCCACGTGAAAACAATAAAAATATTAATTTAGCAGTTTTAACCAGCGGAGGAGATTCTCAAGGTACTTATGTATTTGATTTAATAAATAAATTATTATATATTATATTATTTAGTTACACGGTGCAAATGATGTTGGAAAATGGTGTAGTGCTGGTGAGAGCAAGTTAGGAAAAAGTAAATAGTTGTGAGCAGCGTTTGAGGTGAAAGGACTAAGGGTTATAAGAGTAAAGCTGAGACAAACGTATATAATTTAAAACGAAGTAATCAAGATTTTTATAGAATAATGCAATTAATGAAAATGAGTGATAATTTTCTGGGTGAAACTGATAGGTTCAAGTATTAAGACTCAGTAGTGCAAACTATTTTTAGTTCTGAGGAGGGTATCAAAAATAAGATAAAATGTGGATGGGTGAAGTGGAGGAAAGGGTCGAATATTTTGTGTGATAAGAGGATGCCTATAAATTTGATAGGTAGATATTATAAGGCAGTAGTGAAGCCAGCAATGATGTATGGTTTGGAGTGTAAAGCAATGAACAAAATAATGGAGTAGCCGTTATGTGTAGTGGAGATGAGAATATTTAGATGGATATGTGGAGTGACTAGATCGGATAGAATAAGAAAATATGGTAAATGGATATATAATGAAAAGTGTAAGAGTTGCATTAATTGTGGGGAAAATGAATTAGTAGGCAATTTATAAGTAGAGATAATTAAATGAAGTACATCAATTAATGTAGAGTTTAGGATTTTATTTTTTATTTTTAATTATTCATATTATTATAGGTTTAAGAGTGTTTCAGTATATTTTTGATATACGAGTTTTCAAGCATTCCATTTTTAAACTTCACCAGTCAATAAAAAAAAAATATTATCTTGTTTTTTTTTCATAGATCATGAATAGTAAAAATTAATTTTAAAACTAAAAGATAATAATATTTTGATCACTTTACTTTTAAATCAGTTGATATTACATAAAAAATTTGAAAAAATAAATGTATTAGAAAATAAATCATATAGAACATCAGTTTTTATTCTTTATACTCTTCTTTGACTATAATTTTTTTATTTATTCAAAGTATTAATAATAACAATCACATAATATGAAATTCAATTTAATTTTAATTAAATATAAATAACAGTGAAATTTTTAAACAGGCTTTTAACTATATAAAAAGTAAAAATTTAACCGCATACGCCTAATTAAATTTTTAGATTTCATTAATCCTATATTAGCATATTTTGTATACAGATACTTTAAATAAAACAATACATAATTTTATTTTATAAAATTCAGTGTTTTAACAATATTATTAAGTGCATATTAGCGATGCTATTTAAAACTTTATAAGATATATTGAACATTTTTCAACATTTAAATATATTGTGTACTGATCACTGAACGAACGAACGAGTCCCTATTTTTTAGTGAATCCCGACACAAATTGCGTTTTCAGAAATAATAAATATGTAAACTTGAAATTTGAAATTTGCAAATAAATATATAAAACAATATTAAGATTCAGGTATTGATTTTGTACAACAATGAATAACTATACAATTATTTGCTATTTTTTAAATTTTTTAGTATGAATAATATTTAACAATCTGTAATAAAAAAATTAATTTTATCGATTATATTCAACAAAAAATTATAGATAATTCATTCCATTTAATCTCAATTTATTCACAAATGTGTGTGTTTTTTTTTTTTATTTAGGAATGAATGCTGCAATAAGATCAGTTGTTAGGGTCTCTATTCAATTAGGTATAAACGTATATATGGTCCAAGAAGGATATTTTGGACTTATCGAGGGTGGCGATTATATAGTTAAAGCCAATTGGTATGATGTTTCTTCGATTCTGAACATGGTATGTTTTACATTGAATAGGTAATATTAAATTACGAAAAGTAATCTAACTCAATAGGGTGGTACAATTATTGGAACGAAACGATGTGAAGAATTTATGACCAAGACAGGAAGAATGAAAGCCGCCAAAAATATGGTACTACTTGGAATCAATAACTTGGTTGTAATTGGTGGGGATGGTTCTTTAACCGGTGCTAACACATTTCGTGAAGAATGGATGAGCTATATTGAAGAAATGTCAAAAAAGGGTAATAATTATTCGTAGCCCAAAACGTACGTGTTTTGTTCTGTTTGACTATATCTGCCAATAAATTCAGAAATAAAATTAGGTTTCACCATAACAGAGTTATCTGTAATATAATTTTGAATGTAAGTTTTATATTTTGTAAGTAATTATTAGGATCATTGAGATGAATCGGAAATTATTGTTAATTAACTATGTAAAAATAGTACAAAATAAGTATTAATAGTGTTTTTTTAGGCTTATAAATTATAATTATAAAATACATTTGTATTTATTACTTATATTAGAAAAATTTAGTTTTACGTAATTGGATGGATTGGATAAATTAAATTCATATAAGTTAACTACCATATAGTATAGTAATAGTATGGATATTTCTTTAAGAAGATTTTTAACAAGTTGATATGGGGGCCAGATTATTCTGTTAATTCGATAAACTTCTCTAAATTTGTGGCAAATATTGAAAAAAAAAAAAATTTTAAATGTAAAATATAAATATAAATGTTTGGGTAAAATAAACAGAAGATTTCTAATTTCTATATTAACCTAATTCAATGAGTTTATATGCGATAACGAAAAAATAAATAAAACTACTTGAATATTTAAAATATATAAGTAAAAGTGATTTTTGCCAACAACAAGCTAATTTTAATTGTATACGTATTTAAAATTAGTACATACACAATTTGTATTATTTAGATAATTTGTATTATTGATAATTCTTGAATATGTTTTCATTTATCCCATCGTATTTACTCTACCTTCAAAATTCAAACAATATTAATGTGAATTTAAACTTTATTTAATTTATGATTTTATGATTTAAAATTTGTATGTTGTACAAAATATAACTATACAATTAATTTATATACAATATTTTATATTTTCTCGAAAATGTATATTTTCATAATTTTGCGCAGTGTGACACTAACAGAATAACAAGTAGATATTATAGACTGGAATCTATTAAGTAGGTAGGTAATAACATAACTGTATTTTTGAGATCAAATATCTTATGAATTTTTTAGGAGATATAAGTCAAGAAATGGCAAAATGTATTGATCAATTAAAATTGGTTGGAATTGTCGGTTCAATTGATAATGACTTTATTGGAACTGATATGACAATCGGCACGGACTCAGCATTACATCGAATACTCGATGCAATTGATTCCATAGTAAGCACAGCATTTTCCCATCAGAGAACTTTTATAATGGAAGTCATGGGTCGCGCATGTGGGTAAAGTTATACATTATATAATTATACGAATACAAATTTATAAATAACCGTAAAATTTCGTAATTAATGTAAATTTTGGTTATTTGTTTAGTTATTTGGCCGTCAAAAGTGCTTTAATGTGCGAAGCTGATTATTTATTCATTAGGGAATGGCCACAAAAATTGAATTGGCCAGAAATATTATGTAAACATGTAGTGATGGTGAGTGAACCATACCTATTATATTAAAAGTATTTAATATGCGTATAATTTATAGTTCTAAAAATAATTCGCATATAAACATACAAAAGGTATCAAACTAGTTAACTAGATAAGTGTTATGTGTGAGGTACGTAGGTATAAAATTCGTAATTAACACAGAAATATTGTTCTATGAAGGCAAGAAAATGGGGTAAACGATTGAATATTATAATTGTTTCGGAAGGAGCAGTTGACGAAAATGGTAATGCAATTACATCAGAGATGATCAAGACAGTACTAGTAAACGAATTAAAACATGACGCAAGAATAACGGTTTTAGGACACGTACAAAGAGGTGGAAATCCTTCTGCGTTCGACCGAATTTTGGTAACAAACATTTCAAACATTTTATTACACATTTTAATGCGATTGTGTAACTTGAGTACATAATTTAGGCTTCACGTATGGGCGCACACGCTGTGATGTCATTATTAGAATCCAAAAAGAATTCTGAACCGAAAGTAGTTTGTCTAAAAGCTAACAATATCATTACGTTATCGTTGATGGAATGCGTCAAAGATACAATAGAAATAGGAAAAGCTATAGCACAAAAAGATTTTAATAAAGCACTAGAACTTCGAGGACAGTACGTTTATTGTTTATACATCAGTCAAGGCTGGGCATGTTAACTAATATTTTAAACTCATAAAATTAAGTTGTTGTAAAAATGTTTAATTTGAATTAAAAATTAAAAGAAACTTTTAATTTTAGTAAACTTAAAAAAGTAAAAGTAAAATGAAAATAAAAGTAACTTAATAAAAAAATTTAAAAAAAAAATTAGTATATACATTTTAGATTCTGAGCAAAGTGACGTTTTATAGAGATAATTTATATTTTTTGTCTTAGTAGTAAAAATTTCTTAACCAAAGCCCAGCCTTACATAAGGTGTTATATTGCCGATATTAAAATATATTTAATTTTGCTTTGCCTATTACTCCAAATACTGAACTATTTCCAGAGGATTTAAACAAAATTTAGATACATATAAACAAATGATGAATAAAGAACTAACTTCAAAAATAGACGTTCGTATTTGTATAGATAATATTAATTTTCAGAATAGTTACTTAACAATATCAATAATGTTTTAGGGAGATATAACTTTAATTTTAAATATCGGAGGTTCTAGTAATGGAATAAATGCATTAACGTATTCCATAGTACGAGCAACGATCGCATCAAATAATCGAGTATTTGGTTCAAGATTCGGCATTGATGGATTTATAAAAGGAGAAGTAACTTTAAAATATATATGATTACTTATTTATTACTTTCATCATAAATAGGTTAAAGAACTTTTGTGGTCTAATGTTATTGGCTGGCTAAATCAAGGTGGTGTCAAACTTGGTATATCGAGAACAGTACCCGACGTAAAAATGTTAGGAGAAATGGCAAAGCAAATAAAACTCTTAAATATCAGTTCTTGTGTCATTTCTGGCGGACTAGAAGTGCCTATTTTTTTAATTCTACATTATGTAGAACAATGTGTATGATAATATGTCAAAACTTTATATATTTACAGGCTTTGAGAACCGGAATAATAATGTACGATTATCGAAATCAATATGAAGAGTTTTGCATACCCATAATCGTAATTCCGGTCACGTATAGCAACAATGTACCGGGCACGGATTTTTCATTAGGAGCAGATACAGCTTTAAATCAAGTTGTAAAAGTACTTACCTAATGTTTTTATTATTTTAATATTGAAACAAAGATATAAATATAGCTTTTATGAAATTATATAATTATAACATAGTTTTGAAAACTTTTACAGTGCCACATAGTTAGATAAGTATGTAGTTAAAATTTAAGCAGCCTAATAATTTTGATACTGGATTTTAATACAATAATTTTATAAAATTATATTAATGTATCAACTGAAATCCTAATATTAAATTAGACAAGTTATTAGAGTCGTTTAAAATAGATCGTTATCCATTCTTTAAAGTCCAAATAAATAATTTTGATAATATTGACGTTTGTTCATTTTTTTTAACAAAATAGCGATTAAATTCAAAATGTGATAATTTGATTTGGACACAAAAATTGATATTATTTAAATAATATTTAATACTATGAAAGACTGTAACGTTGTCAATTTAAATGTTAAAATCTAACCTGACCGTTTTTTAAGATTAAGGGATATGTACAAGAATGTGGAAATTTAAGAATATAAAATGTATACTTCATAGTATGAAGTTTTAGAAAATAGTCAGGAAAATCAACAATAAAACCAAGTTATAGATTATATTTATGAGGGGCCAATAACAAGAGTAAAACTATGGTAACAGTGCATGATTTTGAATGAAGTTATCAAAAAATGTATAGAATAAGGCATTTAGAATAGATTTAGATTAGTGATGATTTAATGTGTGTGATATGTTCAAGTACTTAGGATTGGTAGTACAAAAGAATGGTAATTTTGAGAAGGAAATCAATAATAAGATAAAGAAATTATTAAGGTGGAATGATGAAGTGGAGAAAAGCGTTTAGTTTTGTGTGATAAGAAAATGTCAATAAGATCGTAAAGTTGGTATTAATATTCAGTGACGAGTGAAGCCAGCAATGTTATATAGATCAAAGTGTTAGGCAATGAATAAACAAAAGGAACAGAGGATGAGTTTAGGTGGAGATGAGAATGTTTAGATTAATGTGTGGAGTGATTAGAGGATAGAATAAGTTGCATCAATTATTGACAAAATGATAGAGAATAGGCTGAGATGTTTTAGGCATGTTAGGAGAAGAGATTATTAAGAGGCAATGAATGATGTTATAGAAATAATTAGGAGTTAAGAGTGGAAAGAAGAAGACGAAAGAAAAGATGGATAGATGAAATTGAGAGTAATATGATGATAGCAAGTATTCATGGACAAGATAATCGAAATATAAATAAGTGTAGAACGAGGGTAGCCGGACCTAGGAGGTAAAGTGAAGAAGAAAAAACATTAGTTTTTGACAAATTATTCTATTAAGTGTTATTTCTTTTAGTAAATTATAATATGTTCAAATAGGTATATTCATTTATGTATTTATATAAACAATTCTATCTATTTATGAGAACATTATATGACATTTTATTCAATTAGTTTAAACAAATCATTTTGGCTTTTAATTAAAATACAAAAATGAACAGCTAGTGTTTATTTTATCGACAATATAAATTTATTTATAATAAATTAAATGCCAAATCGACAGTATACAAAATGTGAAATATATGTAAGTATAATATTAACGTGAGTAAGAGAATCTATAATAAGAGTATAGTTATGGGAGATAATTATGGATTTGAACTCAATCATGACTATCTATATTTTAATACAGATGGGGGTGCCAAATCACAGCTCCAAATTCTAGTAAAGGGCGAACTAGTAAAGGATGATAAGTAAAGATTGCGAAGGTAACTGTGTGAGGTAAAAAAATGGATGTTATGCCTCATGCTTAATGAAATCTAGTACATTAAGCGTTCTACTTATAATGAAGTATGTCAATGTGGTGACTAAAACAAAGGTTTGAGGAATAGCGAATTCCTAGGTCTTTAATTTCAGAAACACGTTGCAATAGGATTTATTTCAAGATATAAGAGAAAAGAATATGTGAACAAGATTTGTGAAAGGAAATAACATAGAATTTGTCGATATTAAGAGATAATCCCAAGTTGTGAGCCCATTTACTAAAAATATCGATTTGATTTTGTAAAATATGGCAATGTTTGTTAGATTCAATAGTTAGGAATATTTTAATATCATTAGTATAAAGAATAATTTCTGCCTTGGGTAAGAGATAATAAAGAGACATAAAGAGTTTACAAACAGGTTGAACAATAGCGGACTTAGATATCCACCCTGTAGTACCCGAGAAGTTACTTCAGATAAGTTGGAAACAGTCCCGTTTACTTTAATAAATTGTTTTTTACTTGAAATATAGTACTTAAGCTAAGAAAACAGTGGTTCCTCAATTTCTATTGACTCAATTTCTTTGCCAAGGAGATGATGGTCAACGGAATCGAAGGCTTTCGAAAAGTCAGTAATTATTACATCAGTCAATTGATCCTTTATTAAAACTATCACGAATAAAAGAGGGGAACATCATACTACTGATCATAGTGGATTTGCTGGTCTGAATTTATGTTGTTGAGGGATGAAGATATAGTTGAGATTTGGTTTTATGGAGTTGTAAACAATGAGCTCAACTATTTTTACTAGGTGAAGTAAAATGTAAATTGGCCTATAGTTGTTGTTCATTGAAGGATCATCTAATTTAAGAATAAGAGTTACTGAGCATATTTTCCATACGTTAGGACGGACAATAAATTCGATAAATGACCTTCATTTAAGCATCTAAAAAGAAGGTATATAGGGATAAAGATAGAAAAACGACAGTTAGAAGTAAACAGGCAGGGATGCTATCAGGGCCAAAAGAATAACTGTGCTATGTATATGTATATGCTATATATGTAGCTTTCAAGGGCTGAGAGGACATCATCTGGTGTAAAATGGGCATTGGATGGAAGATCAAAAAAACAGCTTGGATATAGGTCTAGAAACCAGATATAGTGAGGATAATATCTTAAAAACAGAGGAAAAATAACTGGACAATAGAGAGAAGGATTCGATATTGATGAGACAATGAGAAAGACATAAGAAAGAGTCAAGGTAGTGTACTGTTGCAGGAATAGTAGGATATTTCTTAAGGTCACGCATCTTAATTTTTAATTTAGATCAAAATAAATTACTAAAATAAAGAAACCTGAAAGGTGCATGTTTTTATTCAAAGTCTAAATTGAGTTATATAACACGCGTTGTACAAATGTTACTTTATTATATTAATTTGTTTTCAATAAAAATAATATACTTATACAAAAAAAAAAAAAAAAATATTTTGAGAAAGTGTTACAATTTGTAAAAAATAATTTTGTATTAATGGGATATATTTAAATATATTATAGCTATGTGACATTATTAGACAATCTGCAGAAGGACATAGGCCACGAGTATTTGTCGTTGAAGTTTTGGGTGGTCTTTGCGGTTATTTAACTTCTATGGCAGGTATGTGATATTATATATTTAGCTCGTATCTTCAGATCTATTTATTTAATACATTGTGATTTATAATATTTCAGCAATGGCATGTGGCGCTGATGCATCTTATATTTATGAAGAAAAATTTGATATTAAGGATTTAGTCGAAAGTCTGTATATATTAGCTGATAAATTTAACACACACAAAATTACTAGAGGTCTCGTATTAAGGTTACTTATTTTATTAGAACATTATAATATAGTAATTTTATTATTTAAAAGTTATCAAATAAAGAGATTGTTCGAAAACTTATACACCTACCTGCTACTTATATAATTATTGTTTATTATAGCGTCCATTACCATTTATTAATATAACCCGTTAGATTCCTATTCTTAACGATTGTATTTATGAATTATGATAATTACATTATTATATGAAAAAATAAATAAAAGATTAATTGGGAATTTTGGATAGTTTTATTATGTGTATATTAATATATAATATTAAAATTTACACCGAATAAGTCATTTATAAATTGTGTCATAACAGCATCTAGACCAAAGCAACATATGGGCAACTTTATTGTCATCAAATTTTGGCAATTGTTACCAACAATGTTGTCAATATTATGTAAAAATTTATACGAATGTTCAGGGTAAGAATGAACTACCAAAAAAATGGTTGAAAAACTGCGAAATTCATGGAAACTGTGATTTTGATAATTTAATTTTAAATATATTAGAATTTTTAATGCAATTTTGAACACAGGGACTTGAAAATTATTTTAAATATTCTTATAGGTAGTCTACATACATGATATAATTTTGATATAGATTGGTTGATTTTTTTACTGAATATAAAACTTTGAAATCGCCTGTAATTTTGGGTTTAACATTTTGACAGTTTTATAGAAGCATAAACATATACTACTTAACCTATTAACAACAAATTTTGAAAATAGTTTTTTTTAAACATTTTCAAATTGTAACTTTTCACATTAATGTTTGAATTTTGTGTTTTGAAACAAAAAAAGGGCAAAATCGTGGTTGACATGAATTTGATTTAAAATATTTTGGGATAACTAATGCAGTTTTTAATGTAGGTATGAAATTATTTTGAGTATTCACATATGTAGTTTAAATACGTGGTAAAATTTTGAAACGAATGATCACTATGAAATATTATATATTCGACTAAGTTTCGCTCAGAATCGTATATGCAATATTATTTTAATTCGTAATTATAATAAACTATTAATTTCCTCGAAGATAGAAGGGACAAAGTAGGAATTTCTGGAACAGACCGCATTTTAATCAAATATTATATAACTTAATTTAAAATATCTATATTTTCGATTTACCTTCAGTTTTTATCATAGGTATATTTTTAAGTAGGTACCTAACGACATTCAACTTATATCTGACTTTTTTTTTTTGAACCAAAAGTTGGGTTTTTTTTTCAACATTTTACTAAAAATGCAAAAATTACTTTTACACCTATATAAATTATTTATAAACTTATGGTCTGTTATTGTAAGTATGTGTTGTATACTTGTATAATATAAAGTATCATTCCCAAATGTGTATTATTGTATTTGTACTATAAGTTATTAAACACCCATATTAAACACGTTTTTCTTTGTAAATCCCCCTTCAAAAAAATCATGTCATATGTCAATTTTAATTGTCCTTTATAAAATATGTTTCTATGATTTAAAATTATAATACTTTTACAGATCTGAAAAAGCAAACGATTATTATACCACGAGTTTTATAACTAAGTTATTGACTGAGGAAGGAAAAGATTTATTTACTACTAAAGCTTCTGTTTTAGGTAAGTAAATTAACTATAGTTAGGTATAGAATAAGACATTTCTTTTTTTCGAGTATTGTCAAAACTGTACGCTTAATGGTCAATACTTTATATAAAAATAATATTTTTTGCTTAGGTAGTATTGCTACAGGTGGTGTTCCTAGTCCGTTTGATAGATCGTTTGCTATAAAAGAAGGTCAAATGGCAGTTGAGTGGATTAATAATATAAAAACTCAATGCACAGAAAAGGTGAACTCACCAGGCTCTGCAGTAATATTGGGCTTAATGAAAAATGATTACAAATTTACCAAGCTAGAAGATATGAAATCGGTTATCAATAACGGGTATATTTTAATAATAATAAAATAACTAATTAGTAGGTAAATGTAATCTTTTAGTTAATTCTTAATAAACTTAATTAATTTACAGATGTCCACCTAAATATGAAGAATGGTGGTTAAAACTCAGACCGCTTTTAAAAATGTTGGAAGAACCAAATTACTGGAAATTATTTAAATAAATAAATTATGACATATTTTTATTCTCATATTCGATTTAATTTACACATTAAGAGATTTATTTATGTTTGATTTAGTATAAATTAGTTATCAAAATACCCTGAGAATTATCTAAAAAAATTATTAAAGTTTTAAAAATAAAATAATAAAAGTAATAAAATAAACGATTTAATAAGAGGTCATCGTCACTAATTATATAGGGAATAATTATTACTATACTTATTGTTATATTTGTCAAACGTCGCATATGATATAGAAATATCCAACATTTATCTCGTTATCGGTAATAGAGCAACACATAACGAAAAATTGTAACGGTACAAATTGTTTGGCTTACTCAAAACCTCATAATACCATGTTGTACTTAAATAATCACGCAGAGTCACAAAAACCGGAGATAGATAAAACATCAGAAAGTCAAGAGACGATTACCATAGCGATCAGTGCACACTTAACAGCTACGTCAGGTGATCAGGTATTGTTGTCATCAGCGCGGAGGTGCATGTTCAAATTGAAGACAATATACATACGAATTGGTCATATATTATTTGACTCAGGTTCAAGATGTAATTTTATAACGGGTAAATCGACGAAACTCTACGTAAACTATTTACAAACACTACGTAAACCATTTACAAACACTACGTTTGACGTGTCTTGTTAGACAGATCCCGGATATAACTTTAACTATTTTATTTGTAATTTTATTTTGTGTAAGTAATTTGGTTATTTCAATGAAAATATAGTCGAGAAAAAAATAGTATGAATTATATAATATTTTTGTGTTTAACTTAATATATCCTCTACAGGATTTAGAATCACACTTAAATAAAGAACAATTTATGGTAATCACAATCTTTTATTAGTATTGAATTAGTCATAAGTTGGTTCAGTAATTTTCTACTACAACCAAAATGGTATAAGATAAATACTATAAGGTACACAACTTTTACCGGACAAACTAAGAATACAGAATATAAGGTCTCAAATCGCGACATTTTCAAATGCGAAGGAACCGATAAATTAGTGACGTACTATATACGTGTATACTCGTGGGAATTCGGATGCTGCACGTGACGCCAAAGAAGATGATATTAACTTTAAGAAGACGATCTTAAGTCGAGAATGAACCATATAAATTAAGATTTAAGAGAATAACAATAGATATTAAACGAACGTGTGAAAACGAAAAAAAAAAACTTAGAGGCCTAACCGTATCTGCACTATAATGGGGATTAACTACATATTATTATGATACGAAATACAACTCGAGACTCGTGACTTCGACGCAAAGCCGACTTATTTTATGACATGTTTATTTCTATTTTCTTGCACTCGAGTTCCCAATTATTTTCCGTAAATTGTTTCTAAAGCATCAACATCACTATTATATACATTATATTATAATATATCTATTACTATAATAGTACGAGAGAATATAGACTATAACACAGATTAGTGAAAATATTTTAACTATTCAAACAAATTTTTTAGTTACATAGTTTGAGATTATATTTAATTACATTAAACACGTAGTTCGTTAAAGTGATTTTTGTAGTAAAAAATATTTAACTATTACAACAGTTTGAAATAAACAAACCATACCGTACAAACCAATTTTTAACGTTTTTAAACGTTTAATCGATTAGTAATTAGTATATAATATTGTCCGTTTCGATCCGTAAGTCAGTCCGTAAACGATATTTTGTAATCATTTTACTCCTTATCGCTCCAGCCCAAAGTATACAGACGCGCGTTCTTTTTTCCCCGAAATTATCTCGTTCTAACATATTAAATATTATAATTATTATTTGTCAATTTAATGATGGTCGCCCGACGCAGTCCGTTACAACCGAAACCGAACCGAAAGAGTGAGAAACGACTATAAACAATAGTAGGTAATAATAATAATAATAATAATACATTAAATTATAAATAAATGATGACTGGCTGTCGATGCGGAGGGTCTTGTCGTTAATTACTTATAACCTGGTAACAACCACTACAACAACGGTCATTAACAACAATATAACGGCGGCGGTGGTCATCACACATCATCGGACTTGTCGGCGACGGCGGTGTATATAGTGTGTGTACGGCGGCGTGCCCATATTATACACCGTATACCCGGGTAGTCGTCACATCGCGCAGTAATTACTATACCGCGACCGCGGTTCTGTTCGTTAACAATATTTTGACTGCTGTTATGCGCGGCGGCAACGACGACGACAACTTCGACGTCTACCCACGTACAACTTGTCTGTACAATTAGGTATTATAAATTATAACGATTTATCGTTTCTGTAACGATTAACGTTTAAAATTTAAAGGTCAGATTTTTGAAGTCGAAAGTCATTTTTACACAATTTCACGAAACATGTCATATTCAGCAATAACTTTCTGTGAAAACACTAGTTTGGTCCGAAATGAGATATATCGGCGCGGAGAAATTTTATCGTCAGCGACATTTGAAGGTTAGTTATACTTAGAGTCTGGGTTTGTATACAATTACATTTTTTTTTTTTTGATATTATACAGCTTGATGGGTATGACAAATGTCGACGATTTGTTTAACAATCAATGCATTAAATGCAATAAATGCATATTTCAGGGATATCGGCATATTTGAAGAATTTCGCATATTTATACATTATAATATTGTGTAAGTTTGGTTTTAAAAAAAATTCAAATTAATAATAATACAAATTTTAATTAAATATTTTCGTTTCTATTAATTCTATAAACTACCAATTTTTAAATTATATTATGTAAAACATTTATTATCAATGTTATACTATTACAACTAAAAATCAAAATTAAATATTAGATTTATTTTAAAGTAATGTTTTTATTATTACTAAAGCCCGGATATCTATAGATTGTTTCGTAAAAAAGTATTTTTTTCTCTAAATTTTTATTTATTTTTTTTAATAAATGTGAAAATATATTTTTATACAAAATATGAACGACTGATAAATCTATATTTTCATGGACATTTTTTTTATCTAATAATTTATTTAAATGAATATTGTTTGCTAAGTAATTTATTTTTGTTTGGATGTTTAGAAAAAGCACTGAATAAAACTAATATAAATATAGTTTTTTCAACAAATAGCATATTATATAAATTAAAAAGTGTACTTATTTTTATAATTATTATAAAAATATATATATATATTTGCATATAAATGCATATATTTTGGATAAGAGCATATAAAGTGTATATTTCAAGTTTTTTATGCATATTTGCATATTATTTTAAGCTTTTTTAGTGCATATAAATCCGGGCTTTAGTAATAATAAAAACATTACTTTAAAATAAATCTAATATTTAATTTTGATTTTTAGTTGTAATAGTATAACATTGATAATAAATGTTTTACATAATATAATTAAAAAAGTGGTAATTTATAGAATTAATAGGAACGAAAATATTTAATTAAAATTTGTATTATTATTAATTTGAATTTTTTTTAAAACCAAACTTACTCAATATTATAATGTATAATAATATAATAGGTATATATTAGAGACGCTGGCACCGAAATTTCCCAAATCCGTTTAATCCGAACAATCTGGATGCCTAAAATATTTTTACACATTCACATAAATATGAATTATTTATATTAATATATCTTAGATATATTATTATTATTTCTGAGTATAGTTTAGTACATTTTTTTATAATATAGCAGATTTTCACAGGTATCTAATGTACATAGTTTTTTTATAATATTGTACCAATCTAGACTAAACCTGAATTTGTTTTTTTACTAACAGTGCACTATTATAATAGAGCTTACGTTATTCTTTTATTTACTTTTTTTAATCGTATCATTAGTATTTTGATATTATTTATTATCAATACAATAATTGTTTCCTCGATAATATCGAAACAAATTTTGTTTTGTTTTAATTGAATTATTAATTTATAGATTATATTATCACCTACTTATGTATATTAATTAACTTTGAATTATAGATTTAATAATACTTCTCCAAAAGTTATCCATTAATATACATATAAATATAAGGATTCTCAATTTAAAGATTAAAAATTATAAGACTAAGAATAATAAACGAGTTAAAAAGTTAAAAGTTATATAACAAGTTATAGTTTTTTGAGTATTAACAAATAACTTAACTAGTAGCATTTTTTTTAAAATACCATATTATTTTCTAGTTATTTTTTTTTAAGATGTTAAGTTTAATAATTTACTTTTATAAAAAAGAATAAAAGTGCTTTTGTATTTAATTTAACTTGTAACAATAACAATTTTATATTTTAATAATGTATAATTTGTTACTTAAATACAGTAGTTTCTTATTTTGTTTCATCTGGAACATCTGCTACTCTTAATCAAGTTCTACAGTCTACAAACCCATAATAATAAGCCTGTAAATAATAATTTCTATCTAATTGTATTTTTTAAATGTCGCTAAATAGTGCGTAGTCATATATATTTTTTATTGTTTAGTATTTATCGTTAACTAATTAATAATAAATTTCACCAAAAATAAAACTTGACTGAAATTATAACATTGTGTGCCTGTAAACATTGTTGCACAAATTTGAGTACGGGCCAAATCCTCGTTTACTTTTTACTTGGGGTCAGGCCAACCAACTTTAATATAATTATACTGCTAATTAAGCTATATTTAATTATATAGCTTCAGTTTAACTTAATTTAAATTACATAACTTGTCCAGCCTTGATAAAAATATAGTCATAGGAACTATTATCATTATTTTCATATAATATAAATGCTATACCTACTCAAACTTATAGTGTATATATTAAGAGTAGACAATATAGCAAGTTAAACATATTATATTTTTTGTACGCAACGTGATAATTATGAAGTTAAAAGAATGCTATTAAATAAATAACTAATAAATTCTATTAAATCTAGAATAAATTTTTGTTAAAAATAAAATAAATATAATAAATTTTACATTTTACAGTCAATTTAATCATTTTGACCACGTACCTGATGAGCGTGAATTGGATTGATCATGCAACCGTAAACTTATGACTTGTTGAATTTATATCTACCTGCATTTAATAGATTTCGAAGAGGAATAATATTATAATTAAATAATAAAATATTAATATTTTAGTGAACATTTTAACTGTTGGAAAAATTAAAAGTATACAATTACAACACATTATATAATGTTGTCATCTGTCCATCACCATATTCTTATACGTTATTAGTTGTTGTACCTATGCAGTTTTCGTCAGAGTCATAAATTGGTAAACCGTAGAACATTTTCATATCTTAATATTAAAATTCAGATTTTAGTATTGTATTTTACATAATTTTTTATTATGAGTTATAATAAAATATATTAATCGATAATCTAAGTATGGAAATATTGAGAAAAATACCTTTATGATCTAGATCATACTTTTTTTTTAAAAAAAGGAGAGGGGTGAAAAATACGGTTTAAAAAAGTGAAGGAATGAAATATTATGTATCCCATATTACTTCGACCTTGAGTTGGTTGAAAATATTATATCTTAGTCAATATTTATACACGTATTTGTTTTTTCATTTCACATTCCTTTGGGACACGAGATCCGTGACGATCGTTTGTATACAATAATAACGTGATAAGACTTAAAAAATGCAAATAAAACACATATTTTTCATATACCAGAATATTATAAAATATAATATAAGTTTCAACAACAATAATAATAATAATCGCAAAATACTCATTTTCCAGCCCCGATAATAATAATATCGTGGAACAACGGACACAATGCTCTATAAAATCGTTCCGGCCTACAGACCCGGGACGGGCGCGAATCGGTTGCACGATCTATATAACATTATTATAATATATGTTTCCTCTGATTTAATTCTCGCGATCGAATATCGACGATCGTTTTGTCACGTTGACAAATTTATGTGCCGTGAACACATCCGAATCGAATATTTAATCATGCGTGTTTTTTGGATAACAATAATGATAATAATAATAATAATAATAATAAATAATGAGTATAATGACGTCTATAATCATACTGGAATATATCCTATTTCAATCTCTTCGCCATTGCTGGTACCCCTCAGAGAGAACGATTCCTTTCTATCCTCGTCGCCACTAAATATTTATACCACCTTTATAGTACCATATAGTACCTATATACCAGATGTCAAATTCATACCTCGCTGCCTTCTGCATGATAATAATAATACACGCGTGATCATGTTATTGTCGTGACGTATATATTATTATTATTATTTAGACGCGCGAACCTGGTATATATACCCATATGCCGGTATAAACCATGCAGCAGTTATCTATATAATATTTATTATATATATATATATATCGTTTTGTGTCGTATATGTACCTATACGCGATGTCGGCGTTTGGTTAATCGACTATGCGAAAATAAAAAATAAGAATTCACAGAAAAATCATAATAAAAGTACCTATTTATACCACAAATGTGCCTGTCTACAACAATATAAAATAATAATACCTTTTCGGTCGACCGCGCGACCATGGTGACCGCGCTTACGGTTGTCCCTGTTCATAAATTGTATAATAACCTAAACGGGCACGATAAATACAAAATTTTAGCGAAAATCGAATATTTTTATTATTATTATTATTATTGTGGTGATTCATGGGGGACACACGACACACGCGTACTGCGAATTTTTGACGGATTAACGTCTATTTAGAACACATTTCTCTCGGGCTTTTGACGGACGTTTTTCGTGCTCCATTCTCCGCACGTCAGCGCGCGCGCCCATCGCATTACATGTACAATGAATTGTCTAACCGAGCGGAAAAATACAAAAATACAATCGTCAAATAAATCGCCATGTTTGAGTAAGTATATTATTATAATATATTATTGGTTTGGTACCTGCGACGAGTTATATTCCTGTACAACATTTAGCTTAAACCATATAATTTAATAATATTCTCGGTAAACGTCCGATTTTGACAATACTATAACACCAACGAAATTGAATAAGGAATACGTACCTAACCCGCGAGTATAATAATAACAAACGTGTCTTTTCGGACATTTAACCGCCCTAAATAGGATAGTAATTTACAATATAATATATCTACATAGAACGATCGTCAGAATAATATTATTAATAGTCACGATAAAAACGGACATAACGTTGAAAACGTGTCTATATTATGTTATTCTCTCCATTTTTTTGTAACGAAAAATTTCTCATCACACGATATACATGATAATACATTGTGAACTATACATATATAATTGACTTTTTTTGGTGCGTATAAGTTTAGAATATTTGTCGACGATAAAAAAATACTGAAATACGATTTTTTTTTTTTTTTTAGAATTTAAAAATACACGATTTAAGTATAAGATGACAGTAAAGTTTTCCAATTAGATTGAAAAAAAATATATACAATAGTTTGCCCCACGATCATAGCAATAGTTAAATACAAGAGACTCCTAGTGTTAAATAAGTTAGTTATTCGAAAACTTTATAGACACATATAATTTAAAGTAGGTATTTTCAAACAACTTTTTCCCTCCGGCATTCGTAAATACTATTTCCTAAACATCATTTTATATGTGTGTTTGGAATATAGTTTAACAATACTCTAGAAAGTAGAAACTAGTATAGTGAACATGATAATAATAATATTCTATCAGAAGAATATTATGAGAACTGACGACAGGATTCAAAAATTCCAAAATTAAATTAACAAGTACAATTTATTTTATTCAATATACAGTAATAACATTTTTTATTTCTTAATCAATTAATCGAATCAAAAATAAAAATCGAATCTTTTGGTTAGATAACAATAACGAATATTGTAGGTATACGAAATGTAACATATTGTACGATATTTAATCATATTTTATTGTACCTACATCACATATTTTATCACGCGCGCGTCGAGGTATTTCGGCTCTCGACAGTCGTGTTCTCATAAGTCACAATATTATATTTTAAATAATAATATGCAACTGCGGCGGGGGCGACTTATATCATTATTATTATATTATAATAATATATACAGATAGGGCACAATAAAAACATGACGAGAGAAAGAAAATAAATATCGTCTTTATATAATAATAAGAATGGTACGTTAGAGTACTACAACAGGTATAGTATATTATAATATTATAACCCTCATGTCCGTTTAGGATTATAATATGTGTGAATACGGAGTGTTTGAAACGTAAGGAAATCGAGGATTTTTCTCTCCCTAAATAACCTGCTCTTTCATTTACAATTTTCTCATTTACTGGTCTATCTACACCAATGGTTAGGTTAGGTAAAGCTAATAGTGGACCAAAAGTAAATTTTTGATGAGTCACAGAATATTTAAAACAAAATTAAAGTTATAGATGTCATTTTTGTACAATATTTATAATTACTTGAGTTTTATGTCAATCATCTATATTTGATGCTTAATATTAATTCTCAATTGCACATATTCCAGAGAAATTAATGAATTGTATACTGCCAGTTTCTCTTTATCCGGCAAATCGTTGGTCTTTACCCACTACTAAGTATATATCTGTTTAAGTGAAAAAATATAATCCATAGATCATAATATGATGGTCGTATAAATGATCACGTTTTTTTTAAAAGAAGTATGACAACATTTGACATAAACACCACCCGTTTTGATATTTGATAATAAGCCAACCATTTAGACAAAAAATATTCATTAATAGCCTTAAGAAACGCAATGTGCCTCATATCGACTCTTCGAACACCCTATATGATACTACATTACCACGGTTACTAGTATTAGTGGTACTGGTCACACGCAATACGCATTTATTCGACGACTATAAAACGTGATTTAGAGATGATGTTTGGACAGGACTCGTATTTTTATATTATTATTATTATTATTATTTTTTTTTTTTTGTCTTTTGTGCGTGGACTTGGCCCGAAAACAAATATTGTGATTGCTTGCGTGTCAATGGTGTAACT
>CM023361.1:7638926-7762440 GCA_013282895.1 Eriosoma lanigerum
ATTATTTTAACAAAAATGCTCGTTAAATACACGTTACGTAAGCGCATAATGTGTAAAACGGTATAAACTATGTACAGATAAGGAGTAATGTGTTATAAACGAATAGGTTTTCAAACCGAAAATCTCACCCGACCACCGCTAACCGCGTATACGGTTAGAACACCGATTATAAACGCGCGTGCGATGCGCGAGCAACAATATCATTATATTTTACTTTTGTTTGTGCTTAAAATATTCTAATTGACCCGTCGCGGCCGGTAGCCGTTGCTCGCGAAGATGTTTTAGTTTTTTCTCTCTCGTTAACGGTGTACCTATACTCTACACCTATACGGCCATACAGGTGGGTGGTATACCTAATTCTATTATTATAAAGTGCGCACTAAACGATTATAATAAACTTAAAAGTGTACGCGTTTTCGACTATTAGGTAGACGAGGGGAAAATCGTATGGTGCGGCGCTCAAAATATTCTACATAATTTTCTGTAAAAGCGGCACCGGGTTGTCGGCTGACTATGTAATTTTTCCGCGGCCAACGCGCTCACTGACGTCGTATAAACTGTTGTTATTATTATTATTATAATAATGACCATGACAATCACGCGCTTTCGCTCCCCTGTCGTTTCTGTACAAATATTTGTCTAACACCAGTAATCGCTATAATCGGTAAGTCGTCGATCATCGAAATATCCGACAAAAACGACCATCACTACGCAGAAATGCCGGACGATATAATATACAATATGTTTAACTAAACATTTATTTTAACTGCCTAGGTAAAATTAAGTTAATATTGAAAAAAGTACATAAATCCGGGTTACTATATATGTCTAATGGTATAATGGTTAGTCACACTGTTGTGACTCTTATCATAATATCGTTATCATTACATACTACGTATCATAAAATATGTGTTATAGGTTCACACATAGTTTTAAATAACAAATTAATGTTAATTGTTTTTAATGCGTTTTATTTTATAATAAAATTAAATGTCAATATAATAATAATCGTTGTATTTATATATGTGTGTAACAATAAAATAAGCGATACTTGAAACAGACTTAAATTAAAAGTCAAAAGATATTAGGTATTTCATACACACGAATTACATATTCTACATGACTTTGTTTAAAATTAATGCGCATGACAATATTTTAGTAAAACAAAAAATAAATAAAATAATAATATTCTTAGTTTTAAATACCAATTGATCGAATTTCTATGTCGAAACATATTAAATATAATCCTTATATGAGTATTATGTTCACTTTGTAGTATACAAACTAATTTCACACGACTTAAAAACATGTCACATTAAAATTTAATTATAATAATAATAATCATTATTGACGGAAATGTATTCCAATTTACAATAATAATGTAGTATATGAATAAAACAGGAAAAATAAAAAACAAAATATAATTTTAAAATGTAAAAAAAAAAAATAATAATAATAATAATTTAATGTTTAATGAGTAAATATTAACTTAATATTTTGCCAACAATATTAACTTCAACTTTGACTTTTATTGCCTATCGTTTATTTCCTGTATATTCGGATTTAGGTATATTTTATATTTTATAAAATTGAGGGCATTCTGATTAGGTACCTGTCAAAATAATTACATTTTTCTTTGCACAACTTTAAGTTAATTTTACAAGGCGATATAAAATAAACAAAAGGGGAAGATCGATTTCGGACGTTCCTCCTTCGTCCCGTCAGTTCTCAGAGAAATTAGTGGTTTATTATAATTAAGATTTTAATGCAATAATATTGCATTTGAAAATACGATTCTTAGCGAAACTCAATATAATATAATACTGACAAACAGTTCCAAAATTTTATCACTTGTATAAACTATGAGAATACTCAAATAAATTTATAATTTCCTACGTTCAAAATTGCATTAGTTATCATGAAAATTTAAAATCAATTTCGTTAAAATTACAAATTTTATATTTAATTATTTAAATTATGAATTTTCCCGTTTTCTGTTATTTTTTAGTAGTAAAGAAAATCTATTTATTTTATTTATTTATAGTCAGAAAATAAACCTATCCATTTCAAAATTTTATTACGTATGCAGCCTACCTATGACAATACTCAAAAAATACTACCCGTAATCGTATTCGATCCCGTATTCGTGTTTTTTTTAAACTTCTAAAAACACATAAAATATCATAATATTCAATTGATATTCTTATATGTAAAAAACTAGTTTCTTTATGTATTTTTTCACATTTTCTTTGAAATTTTCGGTTATTTTGTATTTTAAAATTACGTCTCGAATGATATTTTAGGTAGGTCGTTTCGAACGTGTGTATGTTGTGTTTCCCCTTAATAAGGGAAAATACTTAATATATTTGACAACCCAATAGATATAAATTATAATATTACACATATTATATTCTAACGGTTTTAATCCCACGAACATAACGATGACTCGCCATATCGTACGGTTATTATATTATTCACGATCTTTCAAGTATTCTATTATAGGTATAGGTATATTATTGCACGCGGTCACCTTGGTATAGAACACCGTGATATATTGCTATACCATATGTACGACCGTAAAGTTTAACCGACCCAAAGTTTCGCAAAGACCTTTCTTGCGAAGTGTCTACTGCGTATATACTGCGGTCCACCGTCCAACATTATTATATAGGTATAAATAATTAATATAGGTATGCATCTGGCGCAATTAATATTATGCGAACGACGATCAAAGTAAAAGGGTTGCTTGATTAGTTTACGCGTCGCGCGTTCCTATATATGATGTCGGTAGACGTATCGTACATTATTCAAATTATTATAGGTCGTAAATTATAATATAATATTATTATGTTATTCCCGCAGAGTAACTATCGTCGCGCGCAATATTATCATTATAATATAGTATATAATATGTATCATATACGCGTATAGAAGGGACATGTTAATTAATAGCGATAAATAATAAACGCAGCGGCGATGCACTATGATGGGGGATTGGTTTGTGGGGCAAACTTTGAAACCGGCATTATGCAGTATACAGGGTGATCGGAATATCGAGTTACAAAAATAACCGAGACGTAACATCGGTAACACACGTGCGCGATTCTCACCATTATTTTGTTACACGAAATTCCAACCGCACGCTGTATAGTGTGTAATATTGTCGTAAAAAATAATAATACCGTAGTCGTAGTTTGTACCGCGGTAGACTTTTCTCACGTAGCGTTCGCGACGGCCAGACCGGACTCAATCGTAATACGAATATATACGTTTTAATTATTACTATAGGTATTATAGCTTAGTAGTTACCGTCGCCGGAGGACCATCGTACACGTGCACGAATTATGTTTAAAAACGACTCCGCGTCAGAAGGAAAGCTATATGGACGGATAGTACTGAAATACGTTTCGATTATACACGAGTATTCTGATCGAAAGAAATTAAGAATATATAATTAAGAAATTAAAAATAACAAATCCTCTTTTTATCGTATATTTTACAACGAATGACAAAGTGTGTAATAAAAAACATTGGAACCAGGGAGAAAATAACATTATCAAAAACGTCCAGTCAAAAAGTTTAAGTGATGTATGAGAAAAATGTTATAAAGTTAAAAAGTTATATTATACCTTTCAACATCTATTATTATAACTCCACTTGGCTGGTTCACAACATAGTAGCATTGTTCCTTTTATGATATTTATATTTCATATAGAAGAAAATGCTTAATTATTTTAAACACTAAAAACCTAAAAATATACGATCATCTTAACCCTGCGTGTTAATTTGACGTAACATAACTAAATCGAATTAATTATTTTCATATTGGCGTATCATAAGAACATTTACGGTTTGTTTAAACCAAAATTTTAAAAGTAACATCAAAAGTTCAAATGATATATTTTGGTTTCTAATCAAAAAAATTGACCAAAAAATAAAAATTGTAGTTTAATTAATTATATATGTACATTATATCTATACGATAAATTTCAGAAGTATTGTATTGTTAGAGCGAACATTTTATTCCCCAATAAATATACATTTTAAATGTGGAAAAAAATTGTTTTTTCCAGTTGAAGGGTTCGGTGCAACAACGTGATAAAATAACTTATGAATGATAATACAGCTAAAACTGCTTTACATATTGTTACAACAACCATATATAACATCCATTATAGTAATTGTAATAAACCATAATATTAAAGTACATATATTATTTTGTTCAATCGATCTAATTATCAGATAAGATTAAACTTATTTAGTTTTAGCCCCAAAATTGGTTATACTCATTAGTACATATATGTTATATAATTATATTTAAGGCTATTAGTTAAAAATTAAAAGTAAAATTTATTTAAATTAAGCTTTTTAAGTACCATTAACTTTTAACTTAACAATAAGTTAATTTTTTTTTCTAAAATATCCTTGTTAATTTTTAGTTAATTATTTGTTTATCAATGTAAGTTAAATTATAGGTAGCTATAATTTTATATGAAATAAAATTACTTTATATTTAATTTAACTAACATATATATATATAACTAATTAAAGTTACTTTCGTTTTCATTTAACTTAAACATTTATAGAGTAACTTAATTTAACGATTTGTAAAAAATAAGTTTACTTATGAACTCTTGATTTTTTTTTTAATTATATAACATAATATAAAAAATTATACCTGAAATTTAATGTCGCGAAATAAATCTCCACGGGATAAAGCGGTCGTCTTTTCAAAAAGCTATCCAAACTGTTATTTATGTATATTTTTACTTCAGGGCCAAGTTTATAAACTATTTCTGTCCCATTTCGGTGTTTGGCCTTCCAACAAGGAATCGGCTCTTCTATATGGGTAATGTTTTTTTTTCTTTCGTTCCGGTATGATTTTGTAGCATAATGCACCTGCATTCATAGATAGAAATCGGTAAACAAACGTCAAGTACATGAAAAACGTGCCGTTTTATTCAAAAGAAAATATTATAATAAATCGATTTTCAGTCATAATAATATGAAAGCGTAATAACAATAATAATAATAATAATGCATTTGACCACCGGCGGCGCCGGCTTTTCGTGCGGCCTACACACGAAGTCGAGCGGTGGCCGGTCGACAATATTTTTGCTTTCCGATAACATGGTGTTTTATTATTTTTCCGTTGAAAAGAAAAATAATAACAATGAAAATTGGAACTCTATATATTATTATAACATGTCTAAGTATAGCCGCAAGTACTTATTTTTGTCGCATTCGACTTCTAACGTTTTATCTTATAATATATACGGTTCCGTCTACCCCTGCTCACTTCCCCACCACCGAAGACTCATTGTATTATCTATTACAGGTACCTCTATACCCAATACGCGCCGCGGTATATACCCGGTATACAAGCGCCGCCGCCGTCCCGGTTGGAAATCGATCGTGTTCGGTTGAACGCAACAAATGTTTTTTTTTTCTTCCCCTTTTCATTCTTTGTGGAAAACACTGCGCCATGGGTAGCCTAGATACACGCGCAATATTATTTAATATTATACACTTGTACATATTATATTATATATTATATTTGGCGCGGTCCGAAGATTTTTACGACGATCGACTTTGTGTTGGCATTATATTATTTACGACAATGGGCCGAAGTAACCGATACGGTCGTGTAAAGTCGAATTTATAATAACTGTACGGTTTATTCGTTCTTTAGGGGGAACAACACACACACACACAAACGAAAAACTGTATAATATTATTATTATAATAATATATTATGATAAATAAACACAATTAAAGACGGTCCATTGTCAAACGTAAATCACACGCACGAAATTCTGTGCGACGCAGTCGGACGTCGCCGCGCGGACCCAAAGCGGTTTTGTTTTGTGTGCAACCGTACACGACGGCATCCGTCGCGTAGCGAGTCACGCGGTAATTGGAATACGCGTTGTCCGTGCTCGGGGGGGAGACGGCCCACCGCGATCGACGACACAATAAGAATTTTTAACGAAAATAACGAATCGGAAAAGCGAAAATAAAATGATAATAAATAGTAATTCTACCGGCCATACGCAATGCGTAAATCGGTCCGAAAACCGTTTAGTATAGAGTTATCGATATACCATATTGTAATATTATACCGTAAACGCGTTTATGCCGTTTATTATTATTATTATTTTTTTTTTTTTCAATATAAATAATGGTCGCGGCAGAATGGATTCCGTGGGCGGACGCCGACGACGATGACGACAAACCCGGGAAAAATCACCTCGAAAACATTATTGTATTCCAAAACTAACCGTATCCGCGGTATCGACCAAACTGATGTTTGTACTATGTACAACCCTTTACTTTTTCGTCATCCGGGTGACCGTAATCCATCAATATTATTATAATGTTTTGTACGTGCGATACAGAACATATCGTGTACAGAAACCGTTAAAATTCATACGTCGAATCCGTCTGTCGATCGAATAGTACTTTTATCGCGCGTTTCAAAGTTTCCATAAAATACAATATAACATAATATTATAATAATACATCGGCTTGAGGGTAAACATAAAGTAGTTTTCAACAAGAGAACGGAATGGCCGTAGACGACCCCTTTAATTCGCAGTTATATTTACATCGCTGTGGAAAAAAAAAAACTGTAGATATTATTTTACTCGTATTGTATACCCGGTGAAAATCGGAATGTTATCATCTTGTAATTAATGATGTTAAATTACCGTAATAATCTTTTTAGATATTATTCATTAAATGGAAAATTTTCCATTTTCTTGACAATTTTCTTCTTGATTTTTAAATGTAGACATTAATATATTGATTGCTATTTACCCATATATGTCCATACAGGTCATATTACTCAGTAGTCAGTACTTACATACATTTAGCTAACATTAAAGTGTTAACGTGTTGTCTAACAAATTTACCACTTTACTAGTAACTAGTAAGAACATTTTTTTCTTACTATCTAAGTTGCAATTTGCAAATAACATACATGATAAGACAGATAAGTAACAAAACAACTTTATAATTATTATTTTTTAATAATTTATTTGACGTTACATTTCACCGAATGTAATTTTTTACAATATAAAGAATATTCTCTTTGGTAATAATTTTCATAACATTATTCTCATGAATATTCTCTGCTCACATCACTACTTGTAATCCATTAAAATATTTTCATTTTGATTAGTCGGCACAGGCGGAATCTGCAGGGTTCAACATTAGAGTGTGCCCATAAGTGTTAACGAAGAGCGATAGAGGCATAGAGTAACTAAATCCCTTTTTTTAGGAATATACAAAACAGTACATTAATTTCAAATTTACAAACAATATTTATTTAAAAAATTGATTTTAAAATGATTGAAAGATTTAATAATTAAAATATATGTACTTAACTAATAATTAAACACTAAAACACAAGTTAGTATCTAATATTTTTATAAGACGTTGATAAAGTAATAGGGACATTATTTGCGTAGGTACCTCTATATCAAATTGATATTTTGTAAAATATAATTATCAAATTTTTGGAAGAACGTTTAAAAATATCCGGGATAATTTTTATTTTTAACATACCTTGCAGTTCCGCCTATATTAGCTAGTTTTTTTTTCATTATAATATATAAAAAAATTATAACAATATTATATTAATTTGTTTTTACGTACATTTTTATTATAATCGTACTTTTAATTTTTCATAAAATGGAATTATTAATGGTACAATATTGCACGATAGTATAATATTTAAACAATTTTATATAAAAGCTTCTATTTAAATAATTCTGTTGCTGTTTTTAAATATAATATTGCTGTACCTACATTTGATTGAAGTCGTTATTAATAAATTAAAACAATTAAAAACTACTTAATAAACATTATATATAATTATTTTTATGAAATATATTTAAGATAATTTTACAAATTATAATAAATTTTACTCTTATAATGGTTAGGCGTGGATCTAGAAATTATAAATGGTGGTTTAATTTAAAATATGATTGAAAATTAACATCATTTTTTATATTAATATCTTACAATTAATGTTTAAAAGCGGGCTTAGCCCTCTTAATCCACGTTTGTTTATGGTTGGTATTTTATATTTTTAGGTGGTCTCCCCCTCCGGCAATTGATAATATTACTTATTATCATTTTATTATTTTATTTTTTTAAAAATCTAATATAACCGTACAACAATTTTTCAGCTACCGAATATTTAATTATAAATAATATAACTTTAATGTAGATGTTTGTCTATTTTCGTGTAGATAACAATATTAATAAAAATAATTAAATATTACAATATTATTACATATTATGCATAGTTGTAAAAGTCGAAACTTGATTGTCCACAATTTTTACATCTCAAAATTATTATAATATTGACGTTAATTATTATTATTATTATTTTTTTTTTGGATTATCTCCAAATCTCAATTTTTGATCATCTTATACTTTGGACCGACATCGATTAAAAAACATTTTTTATCTTCGAAATCAAACATAACTTACGCATGCCCTTAAACGTACACTAATCATTTCGTTTAGTATGTTATTAAGTGCACATCATCAAAGAAACTAGTTAAGTCTCTTCGGAAATTCTTGTTCCACATTGACGGGACATTAATAATTTTATTTCAAATATACACACACAGTCAATTATAAACTTGTATTTATTTCACGTTATCGATACCGATCGTAAACGTTTTTTTCTCTAGAAAGCAACAGGCGTGTTCTAATATATTGAATGTATATCAATTACGACTATGCTCTGAAAATTCTACAAAAATGTCTTTTGAAAAATTAAAAAAATTTGAATTTCTCTCTAATAATAATATATTAATATACAAATGAGTGTGCAAAAATAACACTCAGATTGTTTTAAGTCTTAATTCCAAAACTTTATTTTTGTGTTAACGATAATTTTGCACGATTATAGTCGACATATTATAGGTGCATAAATCATGGATAAGGAACAATTGAGCTCACGATCATGCCGTTGTCACTGTCAGAAAATGGTAAAATATTATCCTAAATATACTAAATACATGTATCGTTCTGTATTTGAAGTTCTTACATTAAATATTATAAAAAATAAGTTAATTATTATATTTTTCTTGAACATCTTTATTGTGTGACTCGCGACAACACAAAATACAATATTATATTCTATAATAATTACAATATGATGTCATTTATACCGATTTCTCAAAAGAGTTTGACAAAGTTGACCATCATCTACTTGTTAAAACTCTGGATTGTCTGGGTTTTGGTGAGCCGCTTCTTACCTGGATCCACTTCTATTTAATTGATCTACCTTATTTTGTTTCTGATTTGCGTTTCTCTTCTAATACCTTCTACACTTATTCTGGTATTTTTCGGAGTGCTGTTCTATCTCCCTTATTGTTTAACCTTTTTGTTAACTCTGCCCCATCTATTCTCCATTCTAATTAATTATTTTTTCGGACGATATGAAATTATTTCTAAAAATAAAATCACCATCTAATTATCTTTTACCACGAAATGACTTTCAACGCCTAGTTGATTGGTGCAACTAAATGCTCTGTTATATTATTTTTCCGTTATGCTTCTTCAATACTTTTTTCTTATTCCGCTAATAATATAACCTTATATCGCTCTGTTGACTCAATACATGATCTAAAAAGATCTATAACTGATCGTTATATATATATGTTTTAATTTTTATTAGTAGTGCTATTGTAATTTTTAGGCTTGCTTGTTATTTTAAATAAATAAATAATATTTAATTTTTGGAAAGTAAACAAACATTAAAAATTTATTCAGATTCGACAACGACATGATATTATGAAAAAACGTCATGTAACATAGCACATAAAATAATAGCGAATAATATTAATAACTGCCTATAACGTTTTACTACCTACATATTACCTTTTAAAACATAGATTTTGTTTATCATAATATTACAACCATTAATAATAATGTAGTGAAAACTATATTCTCACGATGATATAGCGATATTATTTTAATAGTACATAATGTAATCATGTTATTATTATTAATTTTTATTATTAGGTATTATTTCAATTATTTTAATAGACTACCTCACACGTTGATACTGTTTAATAATATTAATAAAAAAAACTCATTCTATATAAACCGATTTTTGTAGTGTAGTACGATTATAATATTATTTATAATATTTTATGACGTACAGGGTAATCAGATTGTATAATAAAGAACATAATGGAAATAACGTGGAAAATGTATATGTGATTCCTACAGATTTCGTTATGTAAATTCTGATCACTCTGTATAACATAATAAACAACAATAATATTATCTAGGTATATTTATAATATTTTTCCCTAAGCCTACGGATATTATTATTATATACCAATGAGTAATGGGTGTACACTTATACAGAATGATCAAAATTGTATATTACGTAAACGGCGCGAGTTATATACGTTTTCAACATTATAATATCCATTATATTGGAATTTGTAACATAAAATTTTGATCACTATGTATACAGAGGTGCGTCTGGTTTCCGACCTCTCATATAACATTATATAGGTGTGAAGTGCAACTGGTATATATGTTTTTTGGACTTGGGTGTTATTCGGTAGCGTTATATACATATTTTTTTAAATATCACTTGACGAGACAGAGAAAAAAAAACATCTATAGAATATTTTCGAGTAGGCGTAGGCATATATAAATACCTTACTGGTGTTTGGCTTATTATATTATATTACTCGAGACTATTAAATAGTTTCACACTATATTATATAATAGTCATTAGGTACTGTTAAAACGAAACTGGGTTCTACTTCACACGACAGACAAGCGATTACACACGTTTGTTTGATACGAAAAAAAAAAATACAAATATGTGTTTTATTTCATTCCTTTTTGGTTACAATATGATAATACAATTTAATATTAAGTACTTAAACAATTAAAATCGAATTGTAAAATGATTAATAGTATTATTGTTACATTACGCATCTGCTATACAGTATAGTAATAGTAATATGAACCATTTTTATTTTTACGATAATATTATTATTGACATCGAGCTGCGCAAGCATTTTCCAATTGCATAATTCAATATATAATTAGTATTTTTACGGAAAACTCAAGTTTAATCGCCACAAAGAGACGTTTATACATATTAAGCCTGCAAATCGTTTTTAAATAATCCAATGGATTAAAATATTTTTATATCATATGTTTGCCTCATCGTAACAATAATAGAATTATACTTAAACGAGAATTTCGATATTCCATACTGTTGACACTGATTTTTTGTTTTCTTTCTCGTCGTAATTTTTTGTTTTATCCATTTGGTACTTTTTTTACTTCATATTTTCTTACGTGTATCAATTCCTTATACTATATGCCCGTACATAAGATTTTATTAGTCTATAAATAGAAGATGTCATCGTAAATAGAAAAAAAAACACGCCTTTCTCAATATTCAAAACAAACAAATTAATTTATCCTGTTATATTTTTTAAAAGTTACATACAATAACGTTTTAAATATATTCATATAAATGATTAGGTATTCAATTTCCAAATAAAGTGTATACTTTACTAATAGTCTGAATTGATGAACACAGAAAAACCACTATTTAAGAAAAACAAAATTATATAATATTTATCTTTATATATATAGAACATAATTTATGCGATTATTGACCTTCGAAATAAACAAAATTCTATACCATAGTCAGATACTATATTTTAATATTAAACATATTTTCATCGTTATATGGTATACCTAATAAAGTGCTTATTACAGGTAAGTAATATATTATATGCTATTATAGTAAACAATAATCATACATAATGACAAACTAATTTTTATCTTTAATCATAAATATTTTCATTTTTATATTATGAAAGAATTGTAATCTGCCGATTCATTTGACAATATTATATTTAACAAACATTTAAATTATACTCAAATTACTAAAATACGATATTATATATTAAAAAATTGTGTAGTTGTAATCATAATTCTCATACAAGGTGACCCACTAAATATAATATAATTCTATATGCTAGGTGTATATATTTATATATTATAATGAATTGTTTAAATTTGTTTTCGAGATATTTGATATTCGAAATAAAAATAAAAATTATCTTACAATAAAAATAAACAAAAATCAAATAGAAAAATATAATTTATACCTAATTGATTAAAATTACATATTTTTTAAATGAAAATATTAGAAAAACAGCATTTTTTTTTTACTTTATTTATTATAGTACCAAAACGTATACGACGAACAAATAACATACTGTTTAAACTATAATTTGGTGGGTTTTATTATTTTTTTTTTTTTTTTTTGACAGATATTAAGATAATGACATAACTAATAAATAGTTAGTTTAACAAAATTTGAAAAAAAGATTTAATATTTATACATATTTTATACAGCTATAAATCTTTTGTATTATTAGGTTTACAGAATAATATAAGCAAAACAAAAAAATAACGAAAAAGAAAAACATTTATTGATTTTAATTTTAATAATTTTTTTCTTTATATGTTTTGCCAAGTTAAATTAAAGTAATTTAGACAATTATTATGTTAAGTGAAGATTTCTATTTTTCAGATAAAAAATCTTATTTGTTTTTTTTTTTTTAATAATTAAAACTCTGAAATACATTTCAATTGTTACTAAAATTAATACAATATTAAATTAATTAATATACTTAAAAATCACAAAAATTTAAATTAAATTTTTAATTATTTTTATCATACAAACTTATTAAAAACAGTGGTGTAGCGTAGTGTATAGGCGGATATATGGCGTATAACGACTTCGGTTTTTACTATAGTGTGTATACTTATAAAATAATTTATGGTACGCGGGTATACGAATATTTTCTTAAATATTTTTTCCATAACCATTATTCACTAATTTGATTATATTTAGTATCAAATAAAATTTAAAAAAAATTAATACATTTGTGTCAAAACAATTTACAATTACAACTTACAACTTACAATAAACGGTTTTAATATATTTCAAATTGTTAGAAACTTAGAATATAATTAAATACTTTGGAATTTATTACGTATACTCGAAACTTTTTTTACGACTACACTACTGTTCAAAGTGAAAGATGATCTAACCTAATCAAACCTAGTATAGATATTAAAAGGACTAATGGGAATGAAATTCCTTTATATACCTTTATCCTCATAGATATATTATATCATAATACAGTCAGTTATAAATAATATTTTGTCTGTATTATTATACAGACAAAATACATGTGTTATGTATGTTTCGAGTTTTCGATAAGGCGTTTGAATAATATTACGATATTTTCCCTTCAGAAAATCTTGAAACAATGTTTTTTTATAAATCATAAATTTAAATTGATTATATTTTTCTAACACCAGCAAAACCAACGGGTTATTCGGCCATAGTTAGGAATATAAATTATTATTATGTAGGCGAGATCGGGGGAAAAATAAATATCGATCTCGTAGAACGAATTCACGAGTTGAAACATAAATGAAAAATATCTCATAGGCAGTAATATTATTTAGTACGTTCAACATCAACATCACGACGATTTTGTACACACAAACCACACACAATAAGAATGAGATCGTTCCAAACTGAACGGAAAGTGTGCGTCCGTATTCGGAGTTTTGAGGACAATCAAAACACCGCGTTCTATATAATATTATTATTATTCTACGTATAAAAGACGAACGAATGCACAGATAGGTTAGGTACCATACTCTCTATTACAACTATTCTATACGACGACAAAAACCCAATCGTTTCTCAGGTCTGAATGTATGATATTATTATTATTATTATTCTGTTTAATCACGTTGTCATCCGGCTTGCGGGTTAAAAAATAATAATAATAACGCACACGCAGGCAAATCACGGTCTCACGACCGTAATAAATTTAAATAATATTTTAACTTCCACAAAAGGCGCACGCTGCAGTTGTCGCACAAGAATCGCTTCGGTGAATTACATTTTTCTTGTCATTATTCTGCGACACCGACTCCAGTGAAGGAATACGATGTAAAATGTTTTTTTGACTATGATGATGGTATGTTGTATATATTATATTTTAAAAAAAAATTATTCATGTGTTTATCTCTCCTATTAGATTTTCCATAAATTCCAAACAAGTATATAGATTGATACATAAAACGCCTGTATTCAGACGAAATTTCCTCAAAGAGAAAAATCGTTTCTTTTTCGTTGTCGATAATATTGAAAATAAATTTCAATTTCAATAAACGACTTGAAGTTGGATACCGTAACTAAAAGCGATTCTTTCAAACATTCATCTGTACCATAAAACATGCAATAAATGCCAATAATTCGACATCAATCAAAACAAATTAGGTTATAATTATTATAATATTAATAAAGTGAGATTTTATACAAAAATTCGTAAATCTCAATATATTATTCCTAGTGGATGTAATATACCTATTATATGATTTTAAAAGTTTTACATTCAATTAGTAGGTATCAAATTTTTTAAAGTACCTTCAAAATATTATTAAAATATAGTAGGGTTATTGTTGCATGTTAAATGAAATATACGATATTGAAACATTTTATTTTCTATTAAAGTATATTATTTAACTTAACTTTATAGAAAAAGAATTAACTGAAAAGTGACATGGTATTTTCGAAAAAAAAAGTGATTTGTCTAATAAATTAATTTTTTTAATGATTTTTTAATACGTTTTTCTAAACATTAACTCGTTAACGTACTGCTTATTGGTAATACTGTAATAACCATGATCGAAAATTCGTTCAGTAAAACAACCGTTTAAAAGCGTCTACATTTATTCATTTATACGCTTATTATAATATTAAATAAGTATAACTACAGACTATATATAACAATAATATTTACACCGCTCATTGTCCGTCGACTATAAAACGAACGTCAATAGTTAATAGAACAATCGAGATCGATGATTGACCTTTTCCTATATAACAATAATACAATGATAATACTAGGTAATAGCAACCACGCTGTGCTCCGAATTGGATTAAACGATTTCCATGATGCCGCGGCGGAGAATTGATTTCTGCCGCCACAGTGTCAACCACGGGAGACGTTCGATCAACCAATCACACCTATCAATTATTTTTATAATCATTATTGTTATTATTATTATTATTATTATTATTATTACTATTGCTGCCGCTGATTTCAATATTATTATTTTAACTATACGGTTATTATACTATTATTGTTAACTTACAATGCAATCGATGTGGCTATATCGGTTGATCGATGTCGTCCGATCTCCGATCTACTGGAAACAATATTATAATTATTATTATTATTATTACTCTTGGCGATATAATACACATGTGTTGAAGCAGCTGATTCCTTCCAAACACGTGACCCCTATGCGTATTTCGATTACGAATACGAATTATTGAGAGTTGAATTTAATAGTTGAATCCCTAAAAGTCCTTGGGTACAATATTGTGTTCCGAAACTAGGGTCAGATTGTAGGGTACTAAAGGACTCACTGACAGTTAACGAAGATCTTAATTAAATGTATTACTTGTATACAGAGTGTCCTTTTGTTTATCGTGTTTACCTAATTGATATTATTGAAAATTACTCTGTATATAATTTTATATAATTTCAATGTATACTGATCAGAATATTTCGAAACAAAATTAACGAAAATAACAAGGTACCTATGTGATGTTGGCAATGTTGACATTATAAATTATTTAGCAAAACTTTCAAAACCATCAAACATTGTGTATTTGGACTTGTTAGACGTTAAAATTTATTAGAAGCTTTCTTTAAATTTATTCGACTTTAAACTTTGTAATGCTAAGTTTTATAGCTAGCCTTAAATTTTTCATATTACTTTTTCAAAACCATCTAATAATTATCAAATATTATAATAATAATAGTGTAATTGGATTTTAAAATATCATCAAAAACGTATATTACCCCACCAAACGTTTTTGTGACACAAAATTCCGATCACTCTATATATTTTATAGAAAGTTAAAAACACTTTTTTCGTTATATTTGTTAAATTTTAAATTTGATTTATAAAAAAATTAATTATTTTTATTTGTGTAGTAAATTGCTAAAGTTTTAGGTAGGAAATTAATTGATAAACAAATTTTGTGATCTAAGCTCAATTTTATGCTAAGATTATAATTAAAATTACGAATAATAAAATTTATATTTGTATAACTACTTATAAAGTTATTTTAAAACTAAAAAAGTACCCATATTAGATACAAAATAACACAGATAAAAAATATTATTAATATTATTTATAATACTATTAACTATAGTCGTTTTTCTTCACAGCTCATGATTTATATGTTTCTCTCTATAATCTATATTAAAATAGATGTGTTTTATATTTTTAAAAAGGTCAAAAATGAATAGGGTGTCACTATTTCTAGTCTATAATATATATAATTCGGTCCTATATATTTTGCTCAAAAGAACAGTATTTTCCATTCCATTTTTTACAAACCTAATACAGTCAATTACAACGTGTTTTTCTTATATTAAACTTGTCAGGTAAAATATTCAATTCTATTTAATTTGTTATACTTTAATTAAAAACAAATTAGGTAGGTACCTAAATTGTAATAAAAATGAGCTCTATAGTTGTATGTTTTAAACTAAATATGTTTCAAAAGTAATAATATAATAATTATAATATCTTCATATCCAAACTACTATATCAAGTTCTGAATCTCATCGCTAATCGTTATTCGTTACAACGATTATTACCGTTTAAAAATCATATTCAAAATTTAAATAGTGCTCAACTTTATATATCATCGATAGATTATATCAATTAAGTTTTTATTTAATATTAACATTTTATCGTTCTCCAAACGTTCGAATTATAAGCCATTAAATTTTTTTAAGCGTTTTCGGTACCTACTCGTTTTATGTACATTTTTTCCAACACAAATAAGAACATTATGATTTATTTCCCTAGTTTCACAAAATCAACCAGAAACTGTTGACATTAAAATTGTAGATAGGCGTAAAGATATTACAATAAATCATTATAAACAACATAATATTTTACTAGTGTACACTATACGGATCTTCTCGAGTTTCGCGTTTGCATAATAATGATAATAGTTGTACAATAAATTACAATAATAATTGAAATATATTAAACGGACTGGAAATAATATTGACATTTACGTATAGACGTTACAAAATAAAAACAATTTATTTAGTTTTATAGTATTAAGATTTATTGTTATAAACAAATGTTTTGAACTTTCGAATATTGACTCGTTTTGTTAAAAATACATTATTTATTTTTTATTATGAAGTCCTTTTATAGGCCTTACATATTATAATATAATAGAAAACTACGATCGAAACTATTTTCGTAAGCAATGATCATCATTTTATACAAATAAAAAACAGATACTAACAGTTAAACTATTTTGACGCGTACCATAAAACGTACTTTGAGGTGAGAACAATATTAATGTTTTCCCCTCAAATACGTGTTTTTATATATATAAGGTTAATTCAGTCAATTATTTATATATCTGTTATATTCTACTATAATAAATAACTACCATATTATTATGTTATTGTCTATTTAATTGTTATGTATTATTTAAGTTATATCTCCAGTAGATACATTTGTTATAATATGTACAATTATCAGACTTGGTTAAAATAATTTTTGTACGTATTTTGAATATGTATTCAGTATATTTACACATTTAGAATATTTATTCGTATACTTAATGGAATTAGTATTTCAAATATTTTAAACATACGTACTTTAAATTAGTATTAGTAATATATTCAGAGTACCTACTTCCTTTTTATTAGATATCATTAACAAAAATATATAAATAAAATAATTAATATACTTATTTAATCAATATAAAATAAAAATGTTATCAATATTTAATTATTTTAATGTTTGTTTGTAATTGTGAAGATTAAATCTTTCTCATAACTTAATCATTTATTTTAAATACATAACTTTGTTTATATATGAAAAATAATTAGGTACTTTAAAATAATTCTCTAAAAAAAAAAAAAAAATATTTGATCGGAACCTATACATAGACACTAAATATCACTAATCATCATTCGTTTAATACGATATATTGAGCCGTTTTTATCAATTACGTAGGTACAAATTCGTACTATAATTTCTAGAGAAATTCAAGTTATCGTTGATTCGAATGGACCGAAGTTTTAAAGTCATTTTGATCTACTTTTTGATTGTTCTACTAACAACCATAATTTAAGAAAATTGTTTACATTCAAAGAACGTAAAGGACGTAAAGAATGTAAACGTATAAAGAAAAACAAATTATCACATAATTGTGTAAAATTGGATTAAAAATAAAATATTGTAAAAGTAAAGAATTTATCCATATTATTATATTCCTAAAATCCAAATCTATTACAAATGATTACAGATTTGTTTTTATTTAAAGACCATGGTTTCCGCGTTTCCTATTGTCATTTCAATGGTTTTCTCGGATGACGAGTAATTTCCCTTATTTAAAATTATAATAATTTTCATCAACAATGAAAAAATTTTACAATTAGTTGTTCGTGATTATATCGAACGAAAGTCGGAAGCAATCCCGGACCCGGAAGTCGGTAATTTTTAATATTTTAGTTGAACGAACTTAGTATAGACACGACAATACACACAACGACCGTGGGTCTTGAAAACTGTATGCTTCCTGTCATCTTCATCCGTAAAAAATACGAAATACGAATAAAGTTGAACTACCGACACAAGGTTAGGATTTAAATTATTTATCGATTATCTTTCTCGTAATATTTGTATAATAATCGATTTTACGATTATTTGCTATAGAGTGTAGTATTTTATTAGTAATGTATTAGTGTTTATGGTAGGTACAATGGACAAATATAATATTCAGTTGAAATAAATATTTTTTAAGTTATTTTGACTTTAAATTCTACTTACTTATTTATATGCGACAACTATAATATTATATTAATGATGTTAAATAAATTTAGTTAAATTTATAAGAAAAGTAAACATAATAATATAATATTATAGATAGTTAAATCAACATAAGTTATAGTAATTAACCCATTTTTTTGTAGTAATAGCAATGATTTTTTCTTACATTATATTATTATAAAATCAATGATTATAGGAACTAAGAATATTTAGTAATTCGCATCAAAATATTGGTAATTTAATCAAATAATTCTCAACCGAAATGATTTAGTAGGTTGGTAAATATTTTCTATACTTTTTATATAAAATAATCTATTATAAATTATTAATGATATTGTTCTGATTTATCGAACGTAGGATTGACATGCTTATTGAAAATATTGTGTCTAGGTTATTATTAAATTATTCAGAACTAAATAGTTGAAAAATATTTCCATATTAGCATTCTGCTAAAACTGGTCTGTATAATATATACACATATATGAGTAGTCCATCTGTAAATATGTTATATACTCGTTTCATTTAAGAAAAATTTAAAAATGTGATATAAATTGCGTTAAAGTACTAAATTTCAATTTCAATTTAATAGAAATAGTTTTCAGAGTTAAGAGGAACTATTATTATGTACCTAGTTGTACCTAAAGAGTAATTTTAAAGGCTGTCTCATAAATTGTATAAATAATTTTATGTCTGTTTATTCGCAAACCATTTTGAACACTTCCTTCAAATTATACAGTCCAGTTTTTGAAATTTTAACAATCGGTCGGATCTGATTTAACAAAAAATGTTTACGTCGATTCGATAAAAATTTGGATACCTGCGATTATGGACCGTATAGTTATGAACTTATAACTAAATAGTAAAGCTATATACTGATAGACAATAATAATTATAATTAAGTTTTCTTATAAAATAACGTCTATATTGTATTGCATTAAGATTTAAATTATGTTTAATTTAATAACTTGATAACTTAATAACTTAATTATGTTTAACTTAATAACTTGTCGATAGCGACTGTTAATTTGTATACATTATATAGGTATTCAATATTATAAAAAATTCGAATACTTTTTTCAAAACTGGATTAATGATTATACGAGTACTATATAATATGCCTATATTTATAATCTTAAAGAGTATTCATTATCCGTATATTATGTGTATTACATAATTTATATCCGGGCCCGTCAAAACGTTCTAATCTTTACCTCAGTACACACATAGAAGATAAATAAAATAATAATCATAAATAGATATACATATTAGTATTATTATTATTATTATTATTGCTGTTGTAGGTTTTGTACATAAGTATACGGTCTCTGGAATCTATCGTTATCTCCTCTTTTTATTGACCCAAGTTCTACGACGACAAGTCAACATACTGTGGCGGGTCTTTTCCGCCGCAACGTTAAAGTCGATTTCATCCGAATACGTGATTATTAACTATACGTTATGAAGTTGTATTATTATTAACGTTCGGTGTTTTTTTTTTTGTTTTTGTTTTTTTCTTCGGGTGGTATTGTAAAAAAAAAAAAAAAAAAAATATAAAACGCATTCACATTAACGAGTCGTATTAAAATAATAGTTGTTCGACGGCCGATGTTTTATTGCTCGTTTCGAGCTGTTTGTCGTAATGTTTTATCATATTTTTCAGAGTACACACGCACACAAAAATAAATAAATAAAATTAAATGAAAAAAATATAATAAAATAATATGTGGGTATTTATTAGGTATACCTGGTAGCGTCGAGCGGGCGTAATGCCTATGCTCTACTCATATATTGTATTATACATATTGATGGAGATGTCACACGCGATCTCTAAAATTTTTCTAACAAGACCTTCTAATCGCCCTGTATAGTGTTCTATATTATGCTAGGTAAAAATGTTTGTTAATTTTTATTTCTTTAAAAAATTCAACACCACACATTATAGAAAAGTGTTTGAAAAGTCTTATATTATTAAAATATATCAATACAATATAAAACCTGACGGTTCCAAACGAAGCAAGTTTTTTAAAAAAATAAAATATAAGTTACAAAAAGTATTTAATTATAATTATAAAAAAAAAAAAAATGTTAATAGTCCTATATAATAGATAGTATTTTATAATAATATTTGAAAAAAATCGTTTAATATACGTATTATAGGTACGAACCAAACGATATTAATGCCTAACGATTTCGACGCTCGCATCGTGCCGGAGGTGGTTCATATAATAATATTATTATGTTCACGGGTGTATCGCAGGAACAGATGATCTATATAATTGTGGACTATGGTAGCGGGCTAGCAAATAGTAACATAATTATATAATTCATTATTTTAAATAACGCGTAGGACCGATAAAGTAAAAAATACCAGATAGCTAAAAAAAAATCAACGAAAAAATCGCTTAGAAAGTATTTTTACTGCCAGCCGAAATATTCAGCTTTCTGTAATCGTTCGGGTGATGATACATTGTCAGGGATTAGAAAAATGCCGTAATGTAGTACAGTCAAACATTAAAAATATATTTAGAGTTTAAACAGTAATATTTTTAAAATTATTTCTATTTTAATTCAAATTACATAATGTATGACAACCATTTAGGCCTCTGTTGCGGCATTTATTAAGGGGCATAGAATAGGTATCCAAAACACCATTATTGTCTATAATATTATTATTTTGTTCTGTGTCCACTATGTCGTTATTTATAAATATCTTTGAATAAGCGTACAATATTGCACCATGCTTATTATAGTATTATTATTTTATTACATTCTTATTATACTCATCTTTGAACTCTGTTTATAATATAATGTAATATGTACGTTATTATTTATTTATTATTCGATTTTTATAAGTACATTTGTCTATCAATTAACGTCGTTATAAAATCTGCTCCTTGGTATAATACTAATTTATTTTTTAATAGTTTTTTTGTTTTTTTCTCGACTAATTTTTAAAAAAGGTACGAACAGACCAGGTGATGGTGTTGAGTTGGTTTGTCCAATAGTTTCTCAAATAGATTACTTTTAGTATTTTCTATTTTATGATAAATGTCTCTGTGAGGGAAGGGATATATACCCTAGCACCAGAAATATTTTGACTCATGTTGAGCATATGAACATAAGGAAGTGTGTATGAATAAAGTAATAAATAAATAACTTAGTACAGTTATATCGACATAGTTACTGGTTAAATAATGTTTACAAAATTAAATGAAGTAAATTTACCAAAGGTAAAATGATCATATTTTTCTCGGCTAAAGATTAAATACGAGCTTTAAAAAATATAAATTAAATTTTGGACTGTGTGTAATTTTCAATATAAATTTGGTATTATTAGTTGTTAAAAGAATATTTATAATCGATTGATTTCAATATTAAAAAAATTTATGAATAGACATATCGCATGGATTTTATAGAAATCTTTAGGTAATTTGAAATTTTAATAATTAGTTAAATATTAAACTTTCAGCTATACACATGACGTCCTCAATTTTTAGTACTTTTTATTAGATTATCAGATTATAATCAAATGATTCTGAAACATAGTAACATAATCAAGTGTATATGAATAAGGTTTTAATATTCTAATTACATTATGGTTCGTATCATTATGCATTGCTTATGTATAAAATATTCAATTCCCTCGTCCATTGCATCATGTTTCAGTGTCACAATTATTATTCCTTTTTTATTGTATCTATTATGTTCTTAAAATATATATTTTTACCTAATATAATATTAATTCCCTAACTCTCTAAATCAATACACAAATACTACCTATACATAATATTTTCAAATTCAATCATTCTACATAAGAGTTTATATAACGAATATTTATATAGTAATTGTAAAAATATTTTAATCAATTTCTTAAAACCTATAAGTGGATTTTTTTTAATATTGTTTTGTTATTCTGTGCTTGTGTTTTTATTTATGAATAAAAATTTATTATAAATTTACTTATTATGTAATATTTATTTTGCTATGGACGCTTGTAACTATAATTTCGGTAAAAGTCACTTATACATATTTTAAGGAGGTTACAGTATTTCATTTTTTATTCAGTTGACAATGATGTAATTGCTTATCATACAAATCAGTCAAATTATTGGTAGTTAGGTGAAGTTTAAAAAATCGTTTAAATTTAAATACTAGTTTAAGTAAATGTTATTGTTAATAACTAAAACAATAATTATGTATGAAAAACAAAATTGCAATTCTATCGTAAAAACTAAATTACAAGAAGTTACAATTGATTAAATTAAAAAAAACATATTTTGACTCTCATTTTCTGAAAAGTATAGAATGTTTTCTATAAAAAGTTGCCTTTTAACCGTCGAAATTATAACATTGTATCAAATGCACTACCTGTTTAGGTAGTTAACAATAATAATAATTTTAATTAATTTTTAAAATAAATATTTTAGCACCTGAAATATGTTTATTCTATACTATAGTTGAGCCTATGAACACAGAGGATTGTAGGTATATGAATAAGGTTATTATAAATTGGTTAAATATTAATACAAATAGATATTGGATTAAATTTGATGAACTATAGCAAACGACATTGAAAAAAAACGTATATTTTATTTTTAACAGTAGCATAGCATTTGTGTATTAATTTAATTGATAGTTTTTTTATAAACAGGTGCAATGAATTATTTGTAAAAGCTAAAAAGAAATCAAATTTAGTACACGTACAAATTTTAATAGCTATTTTATGTTGATTTGGTCGAACCAATGGCATAATAATTTATATACAGTAATTGAATCATATAAAATACTATTTTTTAATTAATATTAACATCTGTTAAATAATAGGTATTAAGTATCCCACCTAAAAATGAATAGCAAAATAAATTTAAATATATATTATTATATGATTTACAAAAAATAAATTAACAAGATAATAAATTCACGGGATTTTGCAATATTTCCCATCAAAAGCAAATTAGATACGTAATTAATAAATTAATTATGTGTCACGATTTTATATTTAATAGCTGATAACACAAAATCTACATCAGTAATACTAGCAGTATTTATAGTGTAAAACAAAAAAAATCTAAATTTCTGACTTGTAAATTGTTTTTATTCATTAATATTGAGTTTAATTAAAATACATCATTATGAAATATACATTTTTCATTTGTTCTTTGGTGTCGTTTATTATTGCTTTCACTGTGACTCCAAGTATCTGTGTACAAATTATAGATGGTATGATTGTTGATAGAACATTACCACCATCGCCGACTATACATTAGTAATTATGGTTTTTTTCTTATTATAATTACCTTACCTATAACATTAGCCATATTCTAGTAGGTTTATGGTTTCATTTCTTTGTACATTGCTTTTGTATAAAATATTAAATTTCTTCGCCTATTGCATCATTATGATTTAGTGTCAAAATTATTTTAAATTTTAGATTCTGAGCGGAGCGAGGAATATATTGTTTCTACAAAGATGTTTTTTTTTTATATATATATATGAAAACATTTTTTCGAAAAGAAATAATTGTCCGATTATCACAAGTGGGATATGCTTTCGGTAGGAAATTGTGTCCTCTTGGTACTTCATAAAGCTCATTTTTCGAATTACTCCAATTTTTTTTTTTTGAGGAAAACTACCCAAAAATGTCAAAAAAAAATTGCAAAATTACGATTTTCGTCATTTTTTATTTTTTATTTCATGATAACTAATCAAGTTTTGATCGTAGGGACTTGAAAATTTTTTTTAATACTAATATTGGTAATATACAAGTGTGGTAAAAATTTGGAAGGAATTTTTTGGCCAAATATAAGGCTTTGAATGTTTTTCCAAAAATAGTTAATATTACCAGCAATTTTGGGTTTATTGATTTGAAAAATTTTCAGAAGACTAACAATATACTACCTAATATTTTTACAAAATATTTTGAAAATCGTGACTGACAATTTTTTTATAAGCTTTTTATTATTTTTTCTGATAAATAAAATTTTTTTGGGTAGAAATAATGGTCTGATTAAATAAAAAACCTTGAAATAAAAAATAATTTTGTTATTGAATTTCCCAAAAGTTTTTCCTTGAGAAGCGGATAATTGGTAAAATTACGATTTCCGTTATTTTAAATATTTTAATTTTTTTATTATTAATTGAGTTTTGATCGTAGGAGTTTGAAAATTTTTTTGAGTACTATTATAGGTAATATTTACGTTTAGTAAAATTTTGAAATGGATTGGATTTTTTCTTGGCTAAATATAGAGCTTTGAATTTTTTCCAAGAATGTTTAATATTTCCTGCAGTTTTTGATTTAAAGGTATAAAATTTTTATAGAAACCTTCATGAAATGATAACTCCTTGGATATTGATCATAGGGTTTTGAAATTTATTTTGCATATTTATATATGTAATTTACAATCGTGGTAAATTTTGGAATGGATTATCAGCATAATATATTGCAATACATTAGATTCGCTCTGAATCGTATTTTCTAATGCAATATCATTGCATTTAAATCTTAATAATTATAATAAACCACAAATTTTTCCAAGGACCGAAGGGACGAAGGAAGAACATCCTAAATTGTCGTTCCCTCTTTTTAAATTTTTATTTTGTTCTTAATATATATATTATTCTCATATTGAATATTAATTCGCCAACTCACTGAATCAATATATAAATAGCATATACAAATAGCATACAATATTTTGAAATTCAATAATTCCGCAAAAAATTGCATACATAATATATTAGTATAATTATAAGAAACAAATTTTAACCAATTTTTTAAAACTCATTTTAGTGCCATATACGATTTTTCGATCTTTGTTGGAAAGAAAAATTGTGTCCCTATTACCTTTTAATATAAATTTATCATAGCATTTATCATCTATATACCCATTTAATTTGATTTAATATCTTATCTTCAACTATCTACACTCTATGTTTACATTAAAACCACAATGAATTATTTGAAGTTAATAATCCAAGAAAACAATCCAGAATGTGCGATTCAAAATTACACGGTAGTTTGAATTGTGAATATAAATACAATTATATTAATACTATAAAATAAATTTTTATTTATTTAAATTTATTAGAGCTTACTACCACTATTTTGATTATATTTAAAATCAATGTTATTCTTAAAAACTAACATGTCATAAATTTATGAAAATCAAAATTATACTTCTGTCAAAGCACATATTAGTAGATCAATATTAAGTAAATTAAATTTAAAAAAAATATTTTGGCTCTCCTGAAATAAACATAATATTTCGATTATAACAAATTGCCTTTTAACCGTCGAAATTATAACCATATATCAATATACCAAATGATGGTACACTATTACAATACTTGTTAAAAAACAATGTTTATTTTGAAAATGCATTTTTCCACAGTACTGGTGGTGAAAGTGATGAAGAACCCTGACATTATTTACTGTTGAACTACTCTATACCAAAAATTAAAACTGAAGATACGTGATGGTCCAGCTTCAAAAGAAACGTAATTTCATTATAATTATTCTCAAATGACGACTCATCCTAATTAATACTCAGAATTTATTAATATATAATTTCCCTGTATCACCAACACTTGGACTATCTTTCGCAGCTACTCCAACTGAAGTATAAATTTATCTTAACTTTTCTTCATATTATTATGTTTATTATCAATTATAAATTATAATGAAAATAAATGCTTGAAATATACACATAATATGATTCATTTTGGCATTGTTTTACCTCCATCAAGAAAAATTTCTGCGTGTGCTCATGAAATGATTATATTGATCGAGACTATTTGATTTTTTATTAAAATTAGTGAGAGTAATTTTCTTTTGTATTATATAAACTTTTATATTATATCATATGAAATTAACCATATTTATAGTCAATTCTTAAACCTTTTCTCAAATTATAATTGTATAAGTGTAGCTTAATCATAAGTTTTGATAAATAGGCTGAGGACATGTTTTTAAAAGATTTAAACATGAGTTAATTAAATGAAAAATAACGAATGGTTGCTGGACTAAATGTTTTAAAACTATATTTAACCACATGAAAATAATACATACATAATTATGTATATTATTTTTATAATTGTATTGTTTACAAGTTATCAACGGTGACAGCCTATATGGTCGACGAACACGTGTAAATAAATTGGACACCATGAATCAAATAAATGAAATCTCGAATATGAACGAGCTATGAGCCCCAATAATATATTAACATCTAATAAAGTAATAGAATATTGCACTAATAATAATAAGTTTAAATAGAGATAAATTTGCACGCATTTTTTAAAATTTCTAAGGTATTTAAGGTATTCCTAATAATTAGCCAAACATTATGCTCTCAGCAATACATATGACGCCCTCGATTTTCAGTGGTAAATTATCAGATTAGAATTAAACGATTCTTCAACAAATGTAATAGGTTAGAAAATCGACAGTTTGTGAATAAAGTAATTATGAATTGATTGAAAAATAATAACTAATGGATATTGGATTAAATTTAATGAAACTATAACGAGCTATTAACAAATAATATTGAAAATTAAACGTATATTTTATTTTTAATGGTATCATATCATTTTTACATTAAATTAATTTGTGGTTTTGCATAAAAAACTGTAATGAATTATTTGTGAAATGTAATATAAAATAAAATATCTTATACCTATACCTAAGTTTAAATAGTAATTTTATTTTAATTTAATCTGAAACAATGGAATAATAATTTATATACTGGAATTAAATCATATACAATACTATTTTTTAACTTAATATTATCGTCTATTAAATGTTTAAAGTGATATATTAAATCATATTGAATTCAAATATATAATATAGTTTATCAAAATCAAATCAGGTACTTTAATTAGTATATTAATTATATATGCCTTTTTTACATTTAAAATTTAATATTAAAAAATTAGATCTGTTATACCAGCAATTTTTAAAGTGTAAAAGCAATAAAACATATATCTCTGACTTATAATTTTTTTTTCTATGTAGATATATAATTCATTAAAAATACATAAATACACCACTATGAAATATACATTTTTCATATGTTCTTTAGTATCCTTATTATTTGTAGTTAATGTGATTTCATGTTTCTAGCATAATTATTCCTTATTTAATTATTTTGATTATGTTCTTAAGATAAATATTTTTACATTTTGTAAAATGTATTCGATTACTCGCTCAATCAAGTTACAAATAGTATAAAATAATTTCATTCCACATAAAAATACATTGGTTGTATTTAAATTTACAAATGAAAAATATATTAAAAATGTGCTATGTAATATTTATTTTGTTATTGACGAATTTGCAACTATAATTTATTTACGTGTCGATTATATATAATTTATATTATTATATATTATTATATATATTTTAGGGTGTTTACAGCAATTTAGTTGACAATAATGTGAACGCCAATGACGTCAGTATAATAGCGTATTTATTTCTTATAGTTTGTGATTATATCGTAGAATACAAAATTCATATTATCAATACTATGATAAATAGAACGATTTGCAGATTGATAATAATTTTTCGATAAAAATTTATATTCGTGTTCAAACTAAGAAACTCTATAAGACTTCATCATGACAAAGAGATGTTGTAAAAAAATCTTATACCCAATTTATTTTTGTAATGTTTTTGTCGTTGAATAGACTGCGAGCGGTGGCCCCTCAAACGCGCGGCCGGGTGTGACCGCACCGCTCATCACCCTTATGACCGACACTGAAACTACTAACACTTATCTTACTCTATTACCTAATGTTACTTTCAACTATAACAAAAAATATAAACTAATGTTACGCCATGGTTTGGCATCCAAAGAAACTTAACATCACCTAAAATGCATTCTGAAATAACTAAATGTAAATATTGTTTGTCGAACTTTCATCTAATGTTTATTGAACGTTCGCAATTATATTATCAAGGTAAAAATGAGTTTTCATGATTATTTTTTCGCTGTATACAAATACATTTAGTCAACACAGTTTATGTTGTTAATACCATTTTTAAACTTCCACTATACACCTCAATTATAATGGCTTGTAACTTATGGACGTGACCCTCTATCACAAAAATAAAAATAAGAAATCGAATAGATAGATCTAAATCGATCTAATATTTATATAATAATTAAAAATGTGCGATACCATCACTCGCACTCTGAAACTACGACAACACGACAACACTCACACTTGCGCCCCGGTACTCAATTCGGTTGGACTCGGTGACATTACGGTTGATTTTTCCTTTCCCAGACCAAATTCAATATAGAAACAAGTATCTCACGTCATGGTTTGCGACTAAAGAAACATTTAAAATGATGTTCTAAGAAGTAAGAAGTTCGATAGTTCGAGCTACAATCTTGATGGCGATGCAGGGACGACAAAGACACGGAATTTAAAGTGGTAGTATAATTCGATGAGTGTGTACATAAACATCATATTATTGTTGTAAATAGTTAAATATCATTTTAATCAAAATTGTAATATTTCAATAATTATATTGAAAAATATTTACGTTAAATAAATAAACGTAATATTATTATAACATAAAATATTCTACAACAAAAAATCCTTTGAGCTCCAGCTTTCGAGTTTTGGTTTGAGGTGGAATTAGGAAAATCTCCTGATTTTGTAAGTAATAAAAAATCACAATCTCACAAGGTATAATATATATTTTTTCTAATAAATAATAATATTTAAAACGAGTGTTAAAATATTTAATTTTACAATAAATAAACAATGAATGAGGTAAAACTTTTCTTCAATGATTCAAAATTATGTGTATTGTTTAAACATCTTTTATAATTTATAGTTGATAGTAAACATAATAATTTGAAACAATGTTTAGATAATCTATTACTTCAGTTGGAGTAGCTACGGAAAGTAGTCCAAGTGTTGATGATACAGGACAATTATACATTAATAAATTCTGAGCATAAATTAAGATGCGTCGTCATTTGAGAAAAAATATTCCACATGTAGTTTAGTTTCTTTTGAAGCTATACTATAGCATATCTTGAGTTTCACTAATAATTGTTTTGCAGCCATAATCTTAAAACTTATGGAACGCACGTTGTATATTATCATTGCGTTCTATATTAACGTTCTACATCTTAAACTGTTTGTGTAAGTCAATTTGTATTTTTTCAGTTTTTAAATGTTTTATAAAACTTATTACATTTTAAATTTAACTTTGGTAAAATGGTTGTTATGTATGACATTGATTTTTCATTATTTACTGAAAAAAAAATCATTAATTTTAGAAAATCGCTGTAGATTTAATATTATATATTTGTATCATTTATAAAATTTAATAAACATAAGTATTTATTATTAAGGAAATACTAAAATATAGACATTTTTATTAATAACAAAATTAATCTCAATTATATAAATAATATCCAAAACTAAATTACAATATAAAAACTAGAGGGACAATAACGTGTTGACTGTAGTTCAGCCTATTAAGATAAGGGAATATATATGAATAATAAAGTACTATTGAATGATTAAAAAAGGATAGCAAATGGATATTGGATTATGATGTATTATTATACAAACATTGAAAAAAACACAATTTTATTTTTAAAGGTACCATGACATTCGTTAATACATTAAATTAATTTATAGTTTGTCATAAATGACTGTAATGAATTATTTGTAAAGAGGAAAATAAAATAAAATTATACGTTGAAGTTTTAATAACTATTTTATTTACTAAAAATTGTTCAGAACCGTAATGTAATTATAATTTGAATACAGCAATTAAAACACATATAATATTGCATTTATATTAATATTAACATCTGTTAAATTAACAATAAAATAAATTCATGCTCTGTGGAAATTTATAATATAACCCATCCAAAATCAAAATGAATTAATTATTTTATTAATATTATATACTTAGTATGTAATTTACGTGTGACGATTTTATATTTAAAAGCTGATATCACAAAATCTAGATCAATAATACCAGTATTATTTATAGTGTAAAACAAAAAAAATCTAAATTTCTGAATTTATAAATTGTTTCATTTTTTATACATTACTAATGTATAAAATATTTAATTACCTTGCTTACTGCATAATTATGTTTCAGTATAAAAATTATTGTTTTTTAATTATTTTTATTATGGTCTTAAAATATATATTTTTACCCTATATTTATTTATTTATTTATTAGAATTAACTCCAGGCGGCTTTTACAAATTTACAAATAAGAAAGAGATGTGTAACAGACAAACACACATAAAACACATAAATATTAATTTTAAGAAAAAATGAACCTCCATAATAAATAAATAAATAAATGCTATATTAATCTTTATTAATGTAAAAGAGAGAGAAGTTACGACTATGAATTATATTGTCCATTTTTTAAATATAGAAATAATAATAATTATTGATATAAAACTATTACAATTCCAGAATGAACCAATTAATGACTCATGTATAAATTAATTAATTACAAATAACAGTCCAAACAATAAAACAAAATTACCGTTTAAAAGTGAAATTTTAAATTTTTGGAAACGAAGAAATGAAATAACAGTTAATAATAAATTATTATGTTTAAATGATATACTTCACACAAGTTGATAAATCTAATATTAAAACAATTATTGCATAAAACTCACACAGGTATAATACTAAAACCATAAAAAGGCTAGATCATTTAAAAAAATTAAAAAAAAAAAAGAAATTTATAATTTTATAAGGAAATGTATATATATATATATCTGTGCTAGATATCAAAATAAAAGTCCTAAAGAACCATTAATTAATCATGATATTCATGATATACCATTTATTAAATTAGAGTTAGATATAGATGAATATGGTAGGATACTATATTCACTCGACTGAGTACGTAAGTCTTACTTATTTACCCTTCTACCAAGTAATGGTTAAGTTTATCATCAACGCAAGACGATCATCAAGCATATTTTTTTAAATTTAAGTTTACTTAATACGTATCTTTATATTAGCTAGTTGGCTACATAATATCACTGGTTGCAGAAATGTGAAGTAGCAAATTCATGCGTGTGTTATTATTTGAGCAACCAATAAAGTGGTTAGACCATTAACCTCACCAGTGGTGTCATTTCAGTTTTTACTAGACTAGGGTAGACCCATAAATTTGCCGACGATTTTTAAGAAGAGGAGTGGGAAGGGTCATTTTTTTTGGTGGGTACTTTATTTTATTGTAAACGGTAATCAATTAAGGGGTTGTTATTTTTGAAATCTGCCGACTTAGGATTTGGCTAATTATAGGCTACGGCAAATATATGAGTTGCCCCCTTCAAATGACGCCACTGGACTCACTAAACCCCCACCATAATAAAACTATGAGGTGCAGTATTAAAAATTCAAAAATAATATAAAAATAGTCCCCATATGTACCGATTATAATTATCTAATAAATATTATAATAATAATGTAAATCTTATTTATATAATTTTGTTGTCATTAGATAATTAATAATACAACTTTTGTGTGAGCACGGACGTAACTAGATGGTGGGGGATGGCTTTGGAGAACTTAATTCTATCTAAACTATTTTTAGCCCTCCCTAAAATAATTTGCAGTTTTTAGTTTATATAATTATGTATGATTATTAAAAATGTTATACATATATATATATATATATATATATATATATATGATATATTTTTACTAAAAAACTTAATTTTTATCTCAGGTTGTGTATTTCAAAATAATTGTTCTAATCTATTCAATTATTTGATACAAGTAAGCTCATTTATGTTGTTTAGATATGAGTGCGCGAGCATACTCACATTTTATTCACGCACTCACCTAGCAATGCGTTATCTACAATATTCAAATTTTTATCATAGCATAGAAGAATATTCTGTATAATATACTCGTATATTTTGTGGTCATAGTCCATAGATAAGTATATTATAAATACTACAATTTATATATATATATATGTATATATGTTTGTATTCAGTATTTTCTTTCGAAATTAATTTAATTTTAAATATATTTTATGGATTTAATATTTACAATTTATTACATAGACTATAAGAGAGAAATTGCCGACTTTTGAAAATTTCTTATTTAACGGGCAAAGGCTGTAGTCCCTCCCTCTCAAATGACACCCCTTCTCACCTTGGATCATTATTCTCGCGCATCGCACTGATACTAAACACACATAATGCGAGTATACACTCGTATAATACTATTAATAGATACCTACTACCTAGTTTATTTTATAACATTATCTTATACATTTAGATGTTTAAACAAATATGACCAACAAAATATTGACTAACAGCATTTCGTTCAAATTTATATAATATTAGCCGGCTAGCCGCTTTGCCCCGCGGTAATAAAAATTGTTTTCTAGCACATACGAAAAAAATAAAATTGTAATTCCCACATGGCGTGACTAACGTTTCTCCAGCCCCGTCAGTATTAAAATTCGATTTTTTCGGGTTGTGGACCTAGCACAAACATAGCACAAACGAACTCAAAATTAAATTAAAACTCTCACATGGTGCGGCTGGGGAAATGGACCTCATTTTTTAGGAATACTATAATATAAACGTTAAAATAATGGAAAATTAACGCATATATCATACAAACTATGACTTTCCCTATTGGCCACCTCGGCTATACCTTCACAATAATACGCCGTCACCTAAATTAATATTTTCTAACATCAAAGGATTCGTTTTATGTGAGGAGACACTTTGTCGGCGTTAACGATAATAATAATGATCGTACGAGAAAAATATAAAACTGTGTATTTTTCGAACACGTTCGCTAATCGAAGAAGAGATAAATAAATAGTAAATTCACCGTGAACACATATGAATAATATAAAAAACATACTAAACGCACGTCATATTGTCTGAACAACTATTATACTACGTTAAAATTTATATATATTTAGAAAATAATATTAATATTTATAGTTCAATTTCCTTTGAAGACATAAAAATATAAAAAAAAAAAAATATGCAACGAATCTTTCGCGTACGATTTACGTAGTAGGTACACATAACGAATATAAACTATTATTTAACGACATCGCGTAAGTTCGAAATAATAATAAATAATACGAGAAAAAGTCTCATGTTTGATGCTTTATATATTATACGAGTGTATCATATTTATGCGTTGACGATACCATATACTATAATAATATACTCGTCTAAAAAATATTTTCGACCGTTACACAGCAGTAAAATCAATATGTATTTTTTATATAAAGGTTAGTTTAGTTATAAATCCGTATACAGGGCGTGCATATAGATAATAGTAATAATGTATTGAACCTAAATCGTTAACGGATAAATCGAACCATTTTTCAATGTTATTTTAACAACATCATGTCAATCGATGGTAATTCGATAATAATCGAAAATCATGATTTTTCTCTTTCTCTGAATCCTCGTTCATTTCGCACCACCTAGAATGCCCTGTATAAATCAATATATTATATACGTATCTATATATAAGTACAAGTACTCGTGTTAAATAAAAAACGTTCTTAGACGCTCATAAATATAAAACAAACGCGTTTATTTTCACTCTATCTAATAATATTGTATATATTATACGATAAGGGAAACTTAATAACGTTTACGAATTGGTTTTTTCTGTCAGAAATAAATGTAACTTTTGTGTTTTACGATGTTCGGCGTGCAAAATAATATATTAATTTATTCCAAAGTAACCGTTGCACTAATAGCAGCGGTGGTAACATAATTCAGGTTGTATTATATACACATGTGCCACGGATCGAATAAAAATATTCATTTATATCGTCATATAGATAAAACGAGTAGGTATAAAAAAGTATATTATAATTAGAAATGGTATTTTAATGTCCTAACAAATATTGTTAAAATAATCTAAAAAGTTAAAAAATTATTTCAATCAGAAATTCAGAATCAATTTCAAATAGTTAGCAGAAATTAAATTATTGTAACACGGATTATTAGGTTTTATCCGAAAATAATAATGCGGTAAATACCTTAATATTGTTTCAATTTGGTACTTGTTTTTATAATACAATAATGTAATAATAATTATAATTAAATTTAAAAATCTTAAATTAACCTTCATATCATTCAAAGTTCAAAGTTTTTGAACTGTTTCTAATCTAACACTGTAAATTTTATTTAAAATTAATGTATTTTTTTTATTTTATTTTATATGATTATAAATTGTGAGCTCATGACCCCACACAAACCCCGTTCAATGGGCCCTATTATTTTTTCGAAAAAATAAATTAATATTAATAATAATAAAATATTAAAATTACTTTAAAAATAAACGTAAAAATCATGTAATAAAAATTATAAAATTACACACAAAAAAAAATATTGTACAAATCTTTATAAAGTGTTTAACGTTATGTATAACTCATTTAAATATACCTAACCTAACCTCACATGATAAGCTTTTACAAATTATAAAATAGTTTTTTTAGATATTAAAAATTATAACACATATTACTATTTTTTTATTAAAATATACCTATAATTAAATACACTTTTAAATATCGTTTTTTTTTCAATACGGCATATTCTATAAAACTAAAATAATATAAAGATATAAGATAAATTAATATTATAGACATCGGCCATATGGATATGGGCTGTATCGACCCTCTGGTCTATATATTTAATAAAATACGTATATTGCGAAAATTTACAATGACAAATTTATATTTATATCATGATATTAGCCTAGAAATACTAATTTCTAGTTATATATAAAAAAACATAAAAATTTACAAAATTACAAACAATTATAATAAACTTCTACATAAAATTCAATAGGAAGACTGTAATAATAATAAGTACAGTTCTATGATATACATTTTATCAGTTTTAATTTCTGTGACTGACAAACAAAACGTCGCAATATCCATTAAATTCGGTATTTAATAATGCGACACACGATAATATTTATTACAATATAACTATTTTTTTTTTTTTTTTTTTATATGAAATTGTTGTTGACAATACAAAAATTAGCGCAACATTTTTTTTTTTTAATTTAATGTAATAAAAGTAAATTATTCGATTGTTTATGATAATTGTTATTGTTTTTTAATTTATTTTTTGTCATAATCATAAAAAGTAATGTTTATTAAACGCTCTCGCGCACACACAAACACGCGCGCGTCGTCCGACGTAATAAAATATTGAACATCCCGCATCCTTGTTTCGTGCAGCATAAACGACCGATCGACGTTAAATAATTCATAAAATAATGCGACGGACTCGTTCACGGCTTGTTTATTCTGTTAATACCACCGCGTGGCACAGAGGCGATGATCCCGAAACGTTATATGACTTCTGGTTCGATTTCCAACAACATGTCATCGGTCTACTTAAACGTATACCGCGTATACCAGCAGTGCGGTATGCGGTACCTAACCTACGTAACTTTCGTGTATGTTAATAATAATAATGGCTCGTTGTTTACTTGGCATATTATTATAATCTAATATTATTGTTTACGAAATTACGAATCATTCCCCTGTCATCTAACCTAACCTTCCGCGATGGCGTAAATAGGTACGCAGTTTCCCTATTGAAATTTAACTATAAATATAAGTTCCTGCAATAATATTTAAAATAGTTAATTAAAATCGTTTCCTATATCGTGACACCGAGACTCGAAAACACGATGAAACGTACCTTTAAAATTTAAATTTATGCATGTAAATTAAAATTATATTTAAAATCAATACATATAAGTATATGTTTAACCGAATATAGTGTCTAATAATAATGAAAAATTAATATTTTTACATTATAATAATTGATGATCACGCGATAGTAATTTTATTATAATCCATATCATTTATTTACAAACATTAATATACATTTAATCGAGTTTTATTTAGTAATATCATAATAATGTCATTTAACATAATATCATACTATCAGTCTTGTAAAGTATTCGAATAAAATTATTTGAATACTAGTATTTAAATATATTTTGAAGTATTTTTCAGTATTTTAAATACATTTTTTTAGTATTTTTAATACATATTAAAAGTATGTTATACGAAAAAAAATACTTGTATTAAAATAGGCACCGATAAAATTTTTTTCTTTGCATTTTATTTTTATACGTTATAAAATTAAGCTACTATGAAAAATTCATAATTTTTACACATTTCCTTGCCATTTTATAGCAATGTATATTGTAATGTACCTACATCTGGACTGAAGGTTATGAAAATAACAAGTATTTTTCATGTAAAGTAACTATTAGTTATATTCAATTGGGTAAACTTAGTAGATATTTTTTTATTTTTCTAAACATATTTAATATTAACGAAAGAGTATTTTTATTCAAATACTTTAAAATTTTGAAAGTATTTTAAAAGTATTTAGAATACAAATTTATTCCAATTTAAATATTAGTATTAAAATACTTTTTCAAAAGTATTTTTTATAAGACTGCATACTATTTTGTAACCACCACGAAAGTTTTCGCTCAAAAAATCGCTATTAATACACGTTTGATAAAAATATTCAGCTTACACTATACAAACACACTAAAAATATTGACATTTTATAAAAATCCGAATTTTTACTAGAACACTTCGAAAATATCAAAACATCGATGTCCCAAATGATATTCTTAGATTCATTTTCGGTTTTCGCTTACCACGAAAACAACGAAATAATATTATGGTGGTATCAATTCAGTTTAAAATAGTATGCTAAAAAATGTCGGTAATTTTTCACGAACTATTCCACACGAACAGTCTATTTATAGGCAGAAATAACATTTAAGATGTATAATATTTAATTCGTAAAATTTCACACGTGAAACTAAAAATTGAAAAATGAAAAGTTTGCAGTCGTGCTATGATTATTATTGTTATTTTATTGTAAAACGCTTTTTTCAGTATGGTCAAAATACGTTTTAATATTTACCGAGGATTTCAAAAAGTTCTCCTTGGATTTCAGTCTGCATATTATATAAGAGTGTTTGTCTTTGATTATTTCTTACTGTTTAAACTGGTATGATCAACAATCATATTACTTTGAGTTTTAAAATTTGAAATATTTTAATCGATTTCTCGATGACATAATGTAATATAATGTTATCGATATGTCCAAAATTTGATTTTTTATTTATAGATCAGACCGCGCGTCTCTTCATTGACCCACGTGGCACTTAACGGCCTATACACATTTTTATAAAACGATTAAAACGCCCGGAAATATGACGCGTGCATAATATTATAATACCCAATAAACGTGCAGCGGTGGCGGTGGCGGTGGCGGTATATTGTTAATGATCTTCAAAATTGATAAATACGTGTACGCGTATACAGGGTGAATATCGTGAATTGAAAACACACGTGTAATTATAACCGCCATAAAGTTTGGTTTTTTAAAGTAATTTTCGATCATTCTGTATACGGTAATACGTATATGATTTTTAACTAGTTAACACAGGGTGGCAATAAATGCCGCGCACGTTATAACCCTTTTGACCTTCGTAACGCTTCCATCTGACAACCCTAAGCCGCGGCGATAGATCAGAGGCTATTTCGTCTTTGTAGAAAAAAAAAATATGACGTCTTAATTGCATGGTATATTATAATATTATATAAAACTATATACCTGCTGTACACAGAGAGAACATTAACAAGCCGAAGACAATGCGCGTACATACCTATATAATATTATATTCGATGTTAAAAAATTAATTTATTTTTAAAAAAAAAATGTATATATTGTATGTAATATTATTATAATTTATTATATATTATTAATAGCGTGGAGAACCGTCGTCGCGTTATTATTGCCAACGCCCCGTAAAATAATATCAAAATTAACCGTTTGGAGAGAAAAAAGATCTTATATTACTTTTATATATATGTAGGTATGTATACTATTTTAGCCGATTATTATATTATCAATGAAATATGTATAGGTACTCGTAATATAATAATCGAACGTGATGTATAGCGAGAGAAAATCTCGATAAATCGAATATTGAACTCGATTAATTTATATAATATTCTAACGGGGTTAGGTTAGGTTACATTTTCAATATTTTCGAATAAAAGATACATCAATAAATTCAAAGTGTTAGTCATAAATTGTGTCCGGTAAACTTTTGGAAAACACAATGAATGCGAGTATAATTATTATAAATTAATTAACGTTACGTATCAGAAACATTATAATATATGATGTAAATATTGTATGTTGTACATTTTCGAATTTTGGGCTATAAGGTTATACTTGGAAGAAAATTGAATATTTTATGGATATTTTAATGCACTGGACAAAAATTTAATTATATTATATTTATATTTTTGAATTAAAGCTAAGCTTTTAACAATTAAGGGGACGACTACCATTTTAAAATTATAGACAAATTATATTTTATTTTAATTTTTAATTACAACGCTAATAAATAGATACATAAAAAAATAAGATGCAATTATCGTAAACGCTTATTTTACTAGATAACTAACGATTTGTTTTCTTGTAAACTAAAAATAATGATACACATCTGTTTTCTAAAATGATTAATGCCCTCCGACTGTTATATTATGTGCTTTGGGATGTTTCATAAAAACATCAAAAACAGTGATAAATAATATTTTATTCAAATTAACATATTATTAAAAATTGCTCTTAAATGTCTAAAGCATGTAAACCTACCGAAGAAATTGTTTGAAAATATGAACTTCTGAGTATAATAATACTATATTATACAGGCTGTTTGGAATTTCAACATTAAATCTACATATGTTTTAAATGTTATTATTATAATTTTTGTAACATATATATATATCTGATCACACTGTATACAAATTATTTCACCAGCACACGTAGTAAAACACATCATATTATTATTATATTATCGCATGTAAATATATACGGCGGCGGTTAGCGCACAATGTTTTTTTCACGCCGCTGAGCGAATATTATTGTCTCTACCTTGTACCAAATTCCATCTCTGATTGCGGTTATCTGATCTTAACTAGTCTCCAGACTGGTTGCTCATTTACTTACAATGTATATTATATTCGAATACATATGCATACCAATTACCAGGTAGGTTACGTGAAATTCAGTTGACCGAGTATTTAGTATATACCTAATATATTATATAGGTACGATTAAGATCGACCGAGCATGGTTATTAAATCACGGAGAAAACATTATAATATAATATCATATTATTATTATTATGTTCATATATTAATTTTATATATTATAAAATATACGCGGTTTTTTTTCTAGACGACGAAAAAAATAGTAATAATAAACTGTTTTGTTTATTATATAAGAAATAATTTAAAAAAAAAAAAAACATGTTTATAATATATCAGATGTTATAATAATAATTGTAATAACACTAGTCTAATGTAATATTATATTTAAGGTCATATGTATGCAAAAATTAAATATTGATTATGAGGTAAGTATATACGCATTGATAGAAATATTTTAAAAATATCTAAATAAACTAAATAAAATATAACCACGCGTTCAATGGGCCATTAAGACAATAAATTTAAGTTCGATATGAATATATAATGGATTTATAATTATTAATTATATATTATAACGAGTTATTTTCGTCTAACAACTATCCATCTCAACTATATGTAAGCACCGAACGACATAATAATTTTCTAAATTCCTATAGAGTTTTCCTTATTGTTTATTTGATTATGACATCGCGTTGATTTAGATACTATTTAAGCGCAAATTACTATACTCAAAATAGTAATCAAAAAACGGTGGGCGCAATTTACTAAACTCGATTAAACTACCCGTTCACTGTGGGGACAATATTATTTGTAAAATTTTTCCAGCACTGTTGATCTGTCGATTCGGAGGTAATACTTATTTTTTTCAAAATTATACAAATATTACAATATTATTAATATTATTCACGGCCGATTTTAATCCCAAGAAAAATATTAACATGATTACACGACGGAATCGAAGATAATTTGATTTTCCCAACATATTTTTAATGGATTGATGTACGATTTTGTAGGGAAGATGCATTATAATATTATTACTATTATTATTAAAGACACCTAAATTATAGGCACCTGTATATACGCGTTGTCGACGATAACGAATAACTAATGAATAATTGATTGATTGACAGAAATTTGTTTTTAGAGTGACGTATTAATCGTGTAAGCTGTATTGATTAAATGCGCTAATAAAAAACTGAACATTATTAACCATGCACACGGTCTAAGATCAAAAGTCATTAATAACAATATTGTCGTCATCACTGCAATCGTTCATTAAATACGTGTTTTAAAAAAAGTTTTGAAAACTAAGATAGTATAAAGGTGTTTTTATCTATACATTTGAAACTAAAAACTACAGATATTCTTTATATTTTAGAATGTGTACAATTTGTAAATATAATAAAATATTATGAAATCCGAAATTTCAGACTTTGTCTTATTTTAAGATATGGTGTATTTAAAAGGCCTACACATTTAATATTGTGTATCTATAAATTATGAAATGCAATACCGCCACAACTCTAAAAATGTTGAAGTTTTACATTCAACACATACGAAAATTCATTTTTATTGAACGTAAAAATAACGATTTTTACTTTCTGGCGTTCTTATGCTTTGAGAATAAGTTAAAAGTTGAACAATTCAATATATCTTTTTGGTAGCCAAATAAAAAATTATATTTAATATATCATTCTTGCATTATTTAAATCGAAAATAGTTTTATCTCATAATTGATAGACTAAAATTGTAACGGTCTTGTTTTAGGTGTGAAATGTATTTAACATTTATGTATTTTTTATGTAACTTCAATATTTAACTCGCACATTCCCAGTATAACTAAATTTAATGAGTTACAAAATAGTTAGTTAACTTACCCGACCTCGTAAATAACATCACAGACAAATACTGAATTACTGTATGAGACTACAAGAGTGTATAATAATATAATACAATACACGGTTTGCGTCGGGTAAATATTCACAAAAATCACATTATTTTAATAAAATAATAATATATTCGTCGGACGATAATATTATAATACCGAGTGGCAACCCCCCAAAGAGGACGTATAAATATAAAATAATATTTCGTTGTTTGTTTTGTTTTTTTTTTTTTTTTTTTTTTTTTTTTTTTGTATCAAGCTTCGCGTCTCGAAATAATATAATATTATTCACATAATATTATCTTGATTTACTTGATAAATAAACGCGATACTACGCGCGGGTTTGGGAGAAAAGAGAAATGAAAATTAATAAATTAGAAAACAAAACGGTTAGTTATTTATTTTTTTTTTCAGTAATATACCATATACCTATACCTAACCCGGCACGGTTAAGACCACACGCGACACGGCTCGACAGCGTCTCAATGTTTACGATGATGTCGGCGAACAACGGTTAGTGTGGTCCGTTTTTAATATTATATAATATAATATTATTTGTTATTAATAAAATGCATATTTTAATATAACAATAACGAGTAAAAAAATTATTATTATTTACCCCTGCACAACGAAATATTCAAATGACTCAATATACATGCGTCGGTAATGCATTGGCCAACAATCTGACGAATTCAATCTAACCGTCCATTGTACACAATAATATATAATACAAAAAAAAAAATGTATAAATAATATCATGATGTTATAATAATATTATAATATACTTAACGGTAGTTGGCGGTTGTGACTGTGCAACCACAACACGAACTATGGTAACCCCTCTCTCATTCACTCATTCTCTCTCTCTCTCTCTCTCTCTCTCTCTCTCGATGACAAGATAAACTCGCAATATAATAATATAATATTTAATAATAATAATAATAATATTTATAACCGCGAACGAGCTCCGGACGTGGTTGCCAATAATATGTTATAATATATTATTAGTATTTGTTCATATTATTATTATTATTATTTCACGGGGTAAAACAAAATTGAAGCATAAATCACGGTGGTGGAAAATATATATATATATACCGCGAATTTAATGCGTAAAACCGAACGATTTCGAAACGACCAGACGAAAAACATAAATCTTCGCATCATATATTGTAAAACTGCTGTATGAGGCCCATATTATTATTATTATTATGTTTGCTAAAATCGTGGGTGGTTGGTGAGAAGAATACGCGAACCGCTGAAATCTCGTCCTGGATATTTAGTTTTTAAAAATTAAATTGTTATTCGCTCGTTGTAAAAAAAAAATAGTCATACACCAACACAATCGGTACAGATACGTTATATATAATATATTATAGTATATGAAACTATAACAATACCCCATGTTGCCTATGATAAAAAAAATTATATTTTTTGTTCCGTCTTTTATAATAATTATACTATTAATTTTCATAATAGTGTTCAGTGTTATTATTTTATCAGACTAGAAATTTGTGATTAATTTACCATGGTTCACGAGTTAGGAACCGTATTAAACATTATATTATAGGAACTAACATAAGTACAAATAAGATTACATTAAAAACCTAACTATTCGACAACAGTTATAAAATATACCTTCTTCTTCATGTTCAGCTTAACGGTCCATTTAGGATCAGCGGTGCCATTAAAATCTCTTTCTATCTCTTTGATATACGCTGTCTCTAAAGTTGCGGTCTGGCCTATTATTGATAAATCATTGGCAACTACGTCAATCCATCGGGTTTTGAATCGTCCTATAGGTCTCGTTTTATTTATTTTATTGACTAATACATTTTTAATTAGATGCCCATATGCTCTCCATGTTTGCCCAAACCATTCTAAACGTTTTCTTCTAATAAAGGAGAAAATGTCTAGCCTATTATATAGACTTTTTATGTTTCTATTACTTTTTCTTTTATATGCTTGTATAAAATATATAATTATTAAAAAACAATTTTCAAAAAAAAAAAAAAAGTTACTTAACCAAACGCGCCAATGGGGGGAGGGCCAAATGGGCCATTGTTTCCCCTGGAATTTTTATATACTATTTGTTTATAGCAAAAACTTTAATATTATATGTTAAATTGTATGTAGTTGTATTTTTTTTTAAAATATAAATCTGCAACCTTGACAATTAACGACGAATTATCGAATATCACTTTGTTCTTTATATAATTAGTATCTTACCTCCGGTGGTATTTTATCCTGTAGACACGCTTGCACTTAACTCTTTTAAAAAATGAAAGATTCACATTATAAGTCTATACACAAATAAGCATTAATATTATCATTGCGATGCAACATAGTTCTTCATCAAATTATCAAACTACAAGTATATACATCATATTATATAATATAATGAGTACGAATTATATTATAATGGTTATCATGGGGAAGGTTATACTTTATTGAATTGATCCATTACGAAGACAATAGAAAAAAATAATAACAATAATTATAATACAAATACGCGATAGTAATATGTGTATGAGTAAATAACACGCTCATAAACTTAACTACTGTATGAAATCTGCTTGTCTATTAATAAAAATAAAAAAAACTCCGCGGAGGAGTAAATTATAACTATAAACTACGTATTTATATATATATAAAAAAAATATATGACCGTAATAGAAACCCACTTGATACAAGCAAAACAAGATGATAAATCATTTTAATGATAAATATTTATATTATTATAATAAAATATACTATGAATAAGTAATATATATTCTTCGTCCAACGTATTATTCGTCATAATTGTTATTAGATTTGTCAAACGAAACAACCATTAATAAAATTATGAAATTGCAATAGAAATTACATTTAAAATTGCAACTGTGCGATCAAATATGTACGAACACATTTAAGATAAAATGAATAATTACTTAATCCGAATAATCACTATTGATTATCGGTTAAAAGTTAATAATATTATAGATATCTACTGTAATAGTAGTTAGAATAAAAAATAGTGCACTTTTATATATTACAGGTAGGTATATGAAATAGAAGTGAATATTTAATTATCAAATTTCGTTTTATCCGTTGGTAATAGTATGTATCCATACATGTAATTAAATAATTGTGTATAATATTTAGAACATAATAATTGGATTTTGTTAAATTATTTATATTTTACGTTGGTTTCAATTATACATTTACAGGCATTTAGATATTATCAATTAGAGATTATCAATATTATTTTAATTGTTAAATATTAAATATTAACAAATGCAAAAAAAAAAATTAATTTTAATATTGAATCCAAAAAATAAATCTAGTTGAAATTATAATTCCGTATAGTTTACCTAAAATGTCTACTCATTATTTTCAGTGTTGGTCTTTACAGTTTTTAATCGTATAAAGTATAGGCGTGTAAAATGGTGGCTTTATTTTATTTAGATTCTTTTATTTCGTAAAATGAATTATATCGTTGTTATTATTTTTATATCGGGCCTGGGTAAGGTTTTTTGCTTATAAATAGGAACAAATAAATGTATTAATTTGTATTATTCACTCTTCGGAAATCATTTAAACGCAATATTAAATGCACATATATAGGTACAATAACATATACTATGCTATATTTACACCTCGAGTTAATCTATGTAAAATTATTCATAATTAAACGAAATCGTCGAATCTAATACCTATTGATTTTATCTATGTTAATATTATATTACGATCATAACGACTTGGTTTAGCATTTGGTGTTAGAATAACAACTTAGGGATAATTTTTATAGTTATTATATTATGTTATTTACAGTAATTGTAATTTATATTTATATTTTTTAATATACATAGGTACCTAAATTATATACTTCGTATATCAGTTAAATAATAATAAACTATAATCGCTGTCGTAAAAAAAATAATAATAATAATAATAATAACGATATCATTAGTATTCACATATACAAATACCACTACGTATATATTATTATATCAATTAATCATTAATTAACACATTTTCGTATCAAATTTCCAACTATCAATTTCTACACGCGTTTATAATATTATGTTTTGAGATCCACAGATTGCTATTTTTTTTTGGTATTATAAATCATAAAAATTAAATTAAATTTTTTAGACGTACCTACAATATAAACATGGTGAATTTTAACTAAATAAAATCGAATCGATTTGATAATAGGTAATATTATACTGTTCATACTTACATCAATAAGATTTTTTAATAGTTTTATAATATTAGTCAGCTATAGTAAACGATTAATGAACATAGAAAAAAACGAAATAATTGAATCGGAAACGTTCACTTACGTAAAAATGTATAGTTTTTAAAGAATGATAATTTTAAGCTTTAATTGCACGACAAAAGGAAAAAATAAAAAATTTCATCGATAATTATATATTTGATATTGTTGTTTATCGATATAATTGATCAGGATCAAATGTGAATCAATAATAATATACTATAACACTTTTAAATTCATATTCATTACGGATGACTTTTATTTGAATTATGTTTTTTTTAAAATATATATAATAAATATTGAAATGAACACTTAAAAAAAAATCAAAATTTATTAAGTAAAGTATGGAAAATTCAGTCACATATTTTTATTTTATACCTAGTTGTGTGGTTTTTCAAAAAATTACGTAATTTTCATTAGAAAATGCATTTCATATAATATATATATATATCTTGTATTTTGTAAATTTAGACATATTTTAAATTTATTTAAAAACAATTATTATAAAATATACTAATTATATTAATTACTAATCAAAATGATTGTTTAAAATTTATAAGTTTATAAGCGATCGAATTGATAACTTTCATATTCGCGTGGAAGTACTATTTTATAAGTAAAGTTAATTAAGTTTTAGATAAAACGTTTTCATTAAAACTTCAGCGAATTAAAATCATTAATCATAATATATAATCATATTTTTTTGGGACTATTGATTATTTTCCTTACTATAATAATAAACGATTATGGTATTTTGCAGATGATATTTTATTGTATATAGATAGGTACATGCCTCTGCTATAATATACTTCAGGTTTAAATTTAAAATCAACGCCATATGTTTGACCATCAGCCTCTGGCCCTGATGACGTACCTTAAAATATAAATAATTTACGCATAATCATACATATTATAATCTCATCGTCGTCGTCGTCGGAGAGATCGTATCGCCGACGACGGTGTGCGACGACCGTCGGTCGCCGTGGTCGAAAAGCGATCGGTTATAAATTAAAAAACCGTACTCGGACGATAATAATTATTATACAGATATATTTTACGACGATTCGTCCGACCACATATTATAATACTATTGTATATTATACACCCATAATGTATACAGTGTGATCGGAATATTATTGTGTCGCAAGAGCTATATATATAGAAATGATAACTCTGTATGCTGAAAACGAATTACTGTATTATGACGTAGGTAGTTTTATTGCATGTTTTTCGTGATGAAAATTTAAAATCCGTGTGAAATTCTGATCACCCTGTATGCGCGTATACGATAAATATAATAATATGTATGTAACACGAAAAACAACAATATTAATAATAATAATAATATGCGCTTTTTTAATTTCATACGCATTATTCTTATAATATCTTATCTCGTTTCGTCTTGACGCAAGTTTTCTTCTCGCAATACCCATCACCGGAGACAGGCCTAGCTGCACGACGCGACGCCTGGCCTATAGTTCACACACCCACGGGGACTCCTTATTATTATTGTTATTTGTTTATTCCGACCGCCGCCAGTGAGATCGTAAAAACTAAAAACAGCTTCGACTTTGAACAATCGCTAATATTTAAACGCATACGATTATAATAGTTTAAAATATCATTAGGTAAATGCCGTATCTGGCAAGTTAACTGATATCTTGAACTCTTGAAATCTATTAGTTATTCTAGAAACGTTTTCGTGTTAAGAAAAATAAAAGTAACTAAACTTAGTTAAAAGTTTAAAATCCATTACATATATGAATTCAAAAAAACATATTATAGGTATATGTATTTGTTGTAACCTCCCATTTTTACAATATGTTTTCTATAAAAGTATATATTATTTAACTAACTTCATTAAAAAAAATTATATGATATTTTAAATCAAAATCAACTCCCTAAGTTCAAAATTAATACTTAAAAGAAGTAATTTGTTATATAACGAACTAAATTTTAAAAATTGACTCAATTTTAAGTTTTTAATTAAAAATATATTATACAACACGGTGGATATCTCTGAAAGATAATCTAATAAGTATGCTATAACTTAGGTATACGAGTATAATAGGCAATATTTATTATTACATATATATAGTCGAAACGAGAATCTTAGTTTTTTTAAACAATAATATTATTTATTTATATATACAAAATAATCAAAATTTAGTAGTAGACATATTTTGGGGATTACATCAATTAGGTATCATTAAACTAACCTAACCTTGCCTCTTATGTAGCAGGTATATATATAAAAAATATAAAACCTAATATATTATAATTATAATTATTAATTGTCTAAATATCAATATAGCCATTTTGTAGATTTAAATATTTAAAGTAATACGTTTGCACTTTTGAGGCTTTATTTTTAACAAATTTTCATAAAATAAAATAATAATTTTAAACTATTACGAGAGTCTTTAAATACAACAACAAAAAAATCAATTAATTATTAAAATTGTGTTTTCTTTTATAATAAGTCAAAATTAATTAAAAATCGAAATTTTAGTATTTATATGCAATTTATGGTTTTCAATAGAAGAATTTAATTATTTATATGAGCAATTATAATAAATATTTAATATATAAATATATACAAATTTTAAATTAACATGCATATTTCTTATATTCAAAATACACATATAGATGTACAGAATACGTCATACCATCAAATGTAAAACAATTCAAAAGGATAAAAGTCATAAAATTTTTGATTAATTACACATTTTCTAAACACAGTATAGTCTACGAAAAATGCAAAAATGCCTACAACACAGGAACTCACGATAAGAAACATTTGCATTCGATATTATTGACCAAATAATATAATATAATAATATAATATACCTATACAACAGGTACATATATAATGGGTCTCTACTGCAATATTATTAATCATATTATATTGTTCTACGATCGCGTTGTAGATAACTTCGTACATATATAATATACCTATTAGAATTAAAAAGCATAATAATTCGATTTTTATATCGATAATAATAGTCTCAAATATAACGATCGAGCATTATCTACTTCCATTAGCTGTAGACACATCTGCAGATTTCTTTTGGAGATAATCCAAAATTCGACGAATCGTCTTTCGTATCGTGCTTACGACCAGCACGCGTGAAATGACCCGTTTTTCATAGTTGTGTAATCATTTAGTATTCAATATGATTTCAATACCTCCCAGGGTGTACGGCAATATATTATAAATGAGCGGTCGGTCCCGATTGTGTCACTTATTATATCAAGACATGAATGAACCATTGATTTATTTAATTTCACTATTGACTCCATTGAGTTTCGAGATCGTTATCGGTTGTTATATTATGTTAAACGTCTATTTGCGTCCGGTTTTACTGCGTTTCGAATTTTAGACCCAAATATTATCTCGACGAACGATAAAAATATATTATATAGTATTTACAATATTATTATGAATGGTTCGCATTTCGATTCGGTTCATAAATATCGCTTATCATTTAAGCGGTATACCTAAATGAAATATGTACGAACTCGGATGAGAGAGATGAAAAATAAATTTAACTCGAATAATATCTACTCATATTATTACAATAACTTACCAGTTAGGTACTACTGAGATAAATCGAAATAATTTTAAAAAGTAAATTAATGCAAGATGACTTTATTAATTATTGGATTTGTCATAAGTCATAAAGTCATAAGCCATAAATATTTATAAAAATTGATTTAACTACGACATCCAAACACTAGTAGTTATAATTAACAATAAAGACTAATATTTTTTAGTAAAAGTTGAATATAGGTACTCATAAGCTAAAAAACTATATTATGCATTATAATTCTAAAGGGGGTATATAATTAAAAAAAAAAAAAAGATTACGTCAAAAATGTACAGATTGTAAAAATCGAGCAATAATTTTTTCACCTTGTAGTTCTTTATAAAGTACATAAAATATATGATATTTTAATATTTTTTGGTAATGAAGAAAGACATAATATAACTATTGTTTCCCCGTGTTACTGTTAAATTGTGTTCGAATTGTAAATGTTTTTGAATATACCAAAATATATTATATTGATATAAACGCTAAAAAATAATAATGTTATTGTGTTTTTATTATTTTTTTTTTTTTATTATTATTGTTTTAAGCCATAATACTATTGTTATTTATTCAATTATGCTGTCATATGATAATATATTAAATTTTAAAACACTACAACAGCTCTAAGTATAGTATATATTATCGTAAAACCGTTCAAAATATCGGAATATTAAAAAGTCATTATGGTTTTAACGTTTATCGAATTAAAACACACAATCAAAAGGTTTCTTCTTAAAATTAAATTATTAAAAAAATATAATAATAATATGTTTGTGAACGATAAAGGACCCTCGTCGTGTCGATAGGTAGGTGCCTATATTTAAGTTGTTTCTTCAAATATTTCGAAACGTGGGTGATTTCTATTAAATATCTACGTCATGTTATTCGTTAATACGGCGATACAAACGTTATTATTATTTTCGTTTTTTTCGACCCTGTTTATAATACCACCGACATCGAATTATGTCAAACAATCACACGTTCCGCATCTGTATAATATTATATTATACGAAACTGAGGTATTTTCCAAGTGAATTGTTATTATTTTATTTTTTATTTTTCTTCTTCTCATATTTGATGCCTGTCCGTTTAAGGGTTCGGAACGATAATAATAAAACTAAATAAATATTTTTAGAATAAAAAAAAAAACTACCTCCGTGTATGGTGGCGAGTGCCCGAGGCCGATGATGTATTTGTGTAGTTTGTTGGTGGGCCGCTTCGCTAATCGGCAAATTTAACCCGACTAATAGCGCTGCCTTACCGGCGTTTAACAATTCATTATAAAACAATTAATTACGTTTAAATTGTTATTTAGAAGTATGATATTATTATTATTATTATTTATTTTTTTTTTTTGAACGAATTTAAACGTAATGCTCGGGGCATCGCACGCATATAGTAGGCACCTATATACAATATCTATATAATTATTTATATAAATCGGAATATTGTTCGTCGTTCGTCGTCGTCATCACATCGTCGGTAGGCCGACGTTTAGCGCGCGTTAAACAACCGTCGAAATTGACTTGTTCGCGCATAATGGCTTCGGAATAATAATAATAATAATAATATAATATTGATGCGTCTGGGTGGATGATTCGGCCGGGAATAGTAACGTGATAATAAAAATTACAACCCAGGGCAACGGATATATAATGTCTTAATAGAGCTGTCCGAAGAGAGCAGACGGAGGAGATGAAAAAACACTTACGATAAATCACAAAGCATCTGGCAAATTATCGTTTAGGTTCGAGTTGAGATCATACGAAATATGTAATAACACCTCAATATTGTTTTTCGTCATCCCTCTGGCTGATGTATGGGGTTTAAATAGCTGCCAGCTAGAAGGGTGGTCTAAAATAATAATGATGGAAACAAATTAAGAAGGAAAATGAAAGATTAGAAACAAAAACCTGACCCGTGATATTGTTTCCACTTGGTCCGAAGGTCATGTGCGCATTTTCTAATACGAATATTGTTAAGAAAAGAAAAAAAATTGTATCTTCATAGGCTGTGTTTAAAAAACGCTGATTGTACGTCATGTTATTACAGAAAACAAATTTAAAAAGCTAACAAACGATGACTTTTAAGGCAATAACTTAAAATTCAAAGTACCAACTAATATATTGTACCTATATATTATGTATGGTTCCGGTATTGAAAATCTAAAAACCATCATTTTCATGACAATATGACCGAGTAAATTGTAATAATTATAATATTTACTATAATGCCCTTCAAAAATACTCTGATTAACTACATAATAATTATAGTAAAATTGTACGTGTACCTGATTAATTAAAGTTAATTATAACTCGATTAAATAGATACTTAGCTCCTAACTACAAATTATATTATTATATTTTCTAAAGTCATATGATAGTGAATATTATAATGTAATAACAACTAGGTGTTCTATACCGAAAGTTTTGTATACGTTTTTTTTTTATTAAACTTGATAATAATATTATGTAAATAGATTTGTTGAAAAAGTTTAATCCCAAACGTTTTGTACATTGAAGAAAATCATGAATGTAAAATTATCTAAGATTTATTTTGTATTTTGACACTAACGCGTGGGTAGTATTTTTGATCTGACAGTTCTCAGAATAATGCGCTTGATCTATGAGTATTAAGAGAGTTGATGCGTATTTGATCTTTAAATAAATTCTCAAGTGTTTGATTATTTTTCCAAACAGAGCTTGTTGTTATTAATAGGAAAACGATTTTTTTATCCGTTGAAATAAAATTATTGACAAATAATGTTGCAATAAGATCTAATTACAAATTTAATTTACTGTTATCTTTTCTAATTTTTTATATTTTTTTATTCATATTAATATAATTATTATGAACTTGAAATATCATATAGTATTCATCACTATATCGAACAAATGCATTATTATTTTAGAAACATTGCAAATAATTAAAAATAACAATTGGTAGAATTTTGATTTGATAGAAAATAGAATTTAGTTTTTAACTTACATATTTACTTACTACATATTACTATTATTACTACCTAACCTAACCTAACCTACTATAGGTAAGCACTCTATTAGAAATTCAAATATATAATATTCAATAACAATATTTTTTTCTGATTTTTGAATACAATCAGTCATCGCGGTAAGAAATAATTATTGCATTGAAAATTACAATTATTTCTATTTCAATTTGTTCATAAAATCATAACCACTGGACGTTATAACGTATAACATAATTGGTTTCGTTAAAAATGTTTAAAAAAAAAAAAAAAAAAAAAAATAGTCAATATACCATATTATAGTCAGAAGAGAAAGGTTAGGTTAATATGTTATATTGTGACTAATTTGCATTTTTCGAGATTTATACGAACATAACACATCACATATACAGAAATTGAAAAAAAAATAAAACAAAGAACAAAGATAGGCGTCAAAACATCTTTGTATAATTTACACACATAAAAATATATTATAATATTATTTATATACATATACAATATACATTTTATGATTATATTTAAACTGAAAATTTTGTTATTTTTTTATTATTATTAGACAATAGATGTAATTGTAATAAAACACACGTGTGGTTTGAAAGTTATAGCGATAATAGAACACCTACATGGTACTATAATAATCATATAAAAGTCAAAGACTTAAATTATTTAAAAAAAGTATACACAAATTATAATAATAGTGTTGTCATCTAATTATATATTAATATATTATTATATACACACGTACGATAAAAGTACCGTTTTAGTTTATAAATAGCATTTCCTCAATATTGTTATTTTCACGAAATATTATAATTTTGTTTTATTGTTTATTAACATAATGCATATTGACATCAATAATTTAACATTATTCTATATGATCTAAGGCATGTATAGATTTTTGTGATTGGGGAGGAAGAGGGGCAGACAAAACCATTAATTTTTAATATCATGGAAACCATGTAATAACTAATTATATTGATATTATTTACCACGATGAAAATATTTGCGGGGGGGGACTATTGCTCACCCTGTCCCACCACCAATCCGAAAACCAGTCTATATGAATATGGTCTATTACTATTGGATAACTGTTGAATAACCTAACCAATTATAGTGAAGTATATAGGTAGGTACAACATGATTACCGAAAAAACTAACTCTAATTAAAAGTAAATAGTTGAGTAACAAAAATAAATTAACTTCTTCATGATTAAATTTAAAATAAAGACGTAATAGTTTAAATTACAATTTTTTAAATTATGTTTCTTTTTACATTTTCATAAATTTAATAACTGACGGTTTTAGTTTTCAGAATTATGGAAATAATGGTTCGATTACCACAAACAAATAGAGTACCCTTTCCGTACCAAAGTCCATCTAGCTGGTACTTTATTTAGCTCATTTTTCGAATTTCTCAAAAGTATTTCCTTGGAAAGGAGAAAAACTATCGAAAAAAAAAAAAAAAATGGCAAAAATCGGCAAAATTACGGTATACTGTTTTTAAATTAAAATATTACAATAGTATTATTATAATACTATTGTTATATTATTGTGATTATATTTTATTACCGACAAGTTGCAGATTTTAGTGAAACATAAATATAATACATATTATACCTAACGAGACGCCGCACGTTAACGTTAATCGTGCGTGTGTGTGTGTGTATATATTATATTTTTTTTATAATTGAACGGGTAAAAAAATAAGGGGAGACCTTGACCTGTGTTTCGGCTTAGAATTTCAATAAAAAAAAAATAAATAAATAAAAAATAAATAAATAAAAAATAAATATTTTACGGACGTGTGCATGCCGAGTGCGGGCGCGTTGGATTAGAATAATATAATATTGTTATTATAATATCGCGTCGCGATGCCGCCTCGCGAACGACGACGTCGTCGGAAGAGCGCACAGCTGCCGCGGCCCACGCCGCCGCCGGTCGACCTCGTTGGCTCCGCGGCGGATTGGCGCCTGTCCGCTACCGCTCACCAGTTTCGGATGCCGCCGCTGTCTTGGCGCGACCGTTTTGTTTAATTTTTTATACATTTATACTCGCCATATCAGCTCCGTGATAATAATACGCGGTATTTATAGTGGAAGTCGTGCTCGAACGTGTCCGTCTAGTGCTCAAGGGCGTATTTTAAGGGGGAGGGGAGGCGACGTGGCAACTCTCCCCTTGAATTTTTTCAAATTCATTATGGAATTGATTACAAATAAAACCGTGTTATTTTTCAATAATATTTAAAAAACAAACATTCTTATATACGCACATTTATTGTACTTTACATCGGCTAAAATCATTTATAAATTACAACTAATCGTATTGATAATGTATGTATACAAATAAACACGATCTTTTTTTATCAAACCATTTACATTTAATTACGATAATCGATTTTTTTTCAACATCTCACCTCCCTGAAATAAATACCAGGGACGCCCCCTTGCTCGTGTTCAAACTGTAAAGTTTACGTTGAACTCGGAGCATATTATGTTAGCGAATTCTAATGTTTTGGAAAGAATATCAAATCTGTTTTGTAAAATATCGTGACGTATTAAGTTTTTCATTATTTTAACACGCTGTGACTACTTTCCCAGACTATATTTTACAAAACGGATATTATGGCATTCCCTCTAAAATATATGCTTCTCTTTAGATACGTTCACGGATATTTATGCTCGAAAATTAACATAAAAATCACATTTTAAGTTTTGCGTTAATTGTAATTTGTTCTATTCCCCCGTAAATGGTGACAGAACATGAGGGTAAAAGGTCATCGTACTTTCGTACTCGCATATTTTTCTGTAAAGCTATATCTCCGTGGACTCTGTCCATCTAAAGGAAAATATATAAAAATAGAATTTAATTTGTGACATTTGAGTTAAATTCACAGATTACACATTTATTATCAAATTTAAAGAGTGGAACATTTTCAAATTTCTCTCGTGTGTTTTTGCAATGAACTTATATTTATTTAGAATATTAAAAAAATTAAAACACTTATAACTTTGTTGTTAGATGACATTTTACAAAAATTCAACGAGATAACCTCGAAAATATTACCCAATATTCAAATTTCCTACAATATTGTACAAAACAGATATTACATTTGGACATTCAAATTACAAAATTGTTTTTTTTGTATCTGAAAATATTTTTTTGTGTAAAAATAATGGTCCAACTACTACAAGCAAGGTATGCTTTCGGTGGAAAATTGCATCTTGTCGGTACTTTATTTAGTTCATCCAGTCGAATTTTACAAAAGTTTTTTTCTTGGGTATAGAAAAACTAAAAATTAAGTTATTAACTAAAATTACAGTTTCCGTTAATTTGATTTTATATATTTTGTGATAATTAATTCAGTTTTGAACGTATGGAGTTAAATAAATTCTTTGAATATTCACATAAGTAGTTTACACAAGTGTTAAAATTTTTGAATGGGTTTTCAATATAATATATTGTATACCGTATACCAATATTATTGCATTCAAATCTTAATTATAATAAACCACTAGTTTCTTCGAGGACCGAAGAAGGAATTTCCAGAATCAACCTTCCCGATTTTTAGTTATTTATCTCAAGTAATATAAGAAACTACGTTGTTGTATCTCTATCATCAACTTTTTTACATAAAAAAATAAATGGTTCTCAATTTATTATCTTATTTTTAGAATACAGAAAAATATATAAAGTCAAACAAAAACTATATTATTTCTGCGTAGTACAGATATCTAGTTAGGTTAAATGAAAAATAACAATTTACGTAATTATATAAATTGAATACCATACGTAGTATAAAGTGGACGAAATATTTGTTTTTGTTTTAAAAGCAAAACTTAATATCAATAATAATAATTTAATTCCTATAATATTTTCACGTTTTTATTATTATTTATTTTTTAAATTACCTATTGTATTAATAAAAATGATTTTATTTTGTCTTACGAAATATAACGGAATGATGAACCACGTGAAACTCTCAATATAGAATAGGTCAATTTATTTGCTTTGAGATTTATTATAAGTATTTTTTTCTGTTATAAATTTTTAAAATATGTGTATTAACTTTAATTTTACAATTTCCTCCAAAGTTAAAAATCCAAAATATTACATCTCGTCCCGTATTAAATTTAAATATACCTACCGACTATTATATGAATTAACGATGAGGACGACATGACGTTGTTGTAACAGACGTATACAGAGAAAATCGTTTATAATGATGTCGAAAAGGGGAGGCAAATTATTGTCGTTTTTACCGATGTGTCGTAATAAGTGATATGTTTGTACCGAGTGTTTCGTCATACGAATAATAATAATATTATAATATACGGATCACGTTCAATGAAAATAATGTCCTGAGTGGATCGTGATCGTTTCTGTCGATAAGAATCACAAACAATACTCGCGTTTTCCGTTTGATTTTAATCTATTACACTATCGATTATTTTATTTTTGTACAATAATGAGGAAAAATAATACCTAATATACGTAGTCGTGTATCCAAATCACGCGTTAATTATACACCTATAATATTATAATAAGCGTTACCACTTACCACTCACCGCGTAAATTTTTAAATGTAAAGTACACATTTTACAATAGAACAGCGATAAATATTTTTTTATTAATTCATTCATTTTGAATATTATGATGTTGCATTGTCGTGATATTTACGATGACTTCAATGCTAAGCCATGTTATTTTACCATTAATTGAAACGGTTATTGATGAGAAACAAAAACCGGTATTTCTGAAAATCGCAACAAAACTGAATTAATATTTTAAACGCTGCATAATATGAAATAATACTCGTCTCCGGTAAAAATGTTCCACTAAACACTGTTTACAAATTTAGAAACGTGAAATTTATATATTTCTATAAACCCAACGGTTTTCTAATCAATTTTAACCCTATCAAAATTACGAGATATACACCGATATACTTTTTCTCAACAAAAGTAAGTAAATATTAAAAACATTTAAAAAATCAACAGGTTTTCTACATTAGAATAAATAAATGATTATACAATTTGTATAGATATATATGGATTTTAAAATGTTATTTCAACATGTTCGTGTTCAGTTCAATCATATACTATTAAATAATAGTTATCTTGACAAGTTTTGTTTTTGTACAAATGAATATTTTCAAGTATCGAAAAGATTGAAAATATATGAAATTCCCACCAAATATCATTCAACGCCATAAATATTCATCGCACTCTTTAAAAATGACTCAAACTGAATGTCATTTAAGAAACATATATTTTTGTAATCTTTAACATTGGAATTAAAATGTATAATTTTAAAACATTCCTATTTAACTGTTCTGTATAATTTATAGATATGCATCGATTTATTTTTATTATTAATCAAATACAACAATAATAGTAGATAATACATAAATTATATTTATTTTTATTTTTTATAAATACAACAAATATCTGTGTCAAATTAATTTTGATAAAAAAAAACCGGTTAAATCATCGTTAAAAAGGTTGAATTGAAAAGCTATTGGACAAAAATTATACCAAATTGGACAAATACTCATGTACAATATACATTATATTTTATAATAATAATATTATAATTACTTTAATGTCTTATAATGTGGGATTTTAAATTAAACAAATAAATAAATGATTTATAAATTAGCCGACGAAATAAAACAATTTACGCATCAACATTTGATCGCATATTTATTTGTTATTTTAATTATACGAAAATTACTACTAAAACAACCCACTTGCTTGTTTGTAGTAGATATTCATCAAATATAGGTAATATATTATAATATATATCAAGACGTATAATATTACCTAACCTAAACCAATCTAACCTAATCTACCTATTCTACCTAATAATAATATTATTAAATTATACTTCGTTTAGATAAATTTATTTATAGTTTTTTTTTAGTCAAGGAAATATTTTAAAATAATTTTTATATTATCGTCGATACTTAACGTAGAACTTGAAATATTATTTATAATAGGTATAACGCTAATATTTTAACTCAATAAATTAAGATATTTTAGATATGTTTCAGTTAACTTTAAAGTTTAAAGTTAAACGTAAATAAAATAAATTTAACTTAGTTCAAGAAGTTTAATCTTAAATCTATTAATTATTAAAAATATTTTTATTTTACTTTCATATATTTTAAGGAACTTAACTGAAAACTATTAAAATGTAAAACTGTTATCGTTTCAAGTTAAATTTAATAAAAAACAAAATTAATTGTGATATAAGTTTATAAGTACCTATAGTTTAGAAAAAAATTTAAATCTTTATATAACTTAATTTAAATTTTTTAATTCGTTAATGCTTTAAAGTTAATTATTATTATATTACAATTTATTGTCTATTATTAGATAATACATAATATAATATTTATATTTTCTAAGCAACATTTCCAATTATTTACTATACTATAAGTATATAATAGCAGGTAAACCTACTACGTGCGTATATGAAATATTTAAAATATTCAATTCAAAAATAATATTTTATTTTATTTCTATTATGAGTTGTGACATTAATTCGCATTACCATAGCCTAACGATTAATATTAATAATACCTATATATTTTACACATTTTTGGCGAAGTTCTCAAAAATGACTGTTTTTTTTCTTCGTCGAATTATTTTTTTGACTGTTAAAATATTATTATGAAATAAATATTGAATACTCGTATAATAAAAATGTAGAGAAAATATTAAAACGATCCTATTTACGTGGATGTTTTCTATAATATACTATAAAGTATAAATATAGGGTAATCGGAATAATAATAATGTTTTAGGAGTTTTCAATTTTATTTCCAATAAAAAATAATATTTTAATTAAGTTATATAATGAATTACTTTTTGTAAGTATTTTCCTGTATCTTCAGTAAATTAATTTTATGTGATTTTTCATTAAATAATATAATTTTATAGAAAAAAGTATTTTTAAATTTGTTAATACATTATGTTTGGATATATAATTATAGGCATTATAGGTATTTAATGAGTATGTCGAAAATTTAAGGTAAAACAAAAATACATATAATTTTAAATTAAATTACCTAATATATTCATATTTAATAATATAATTTAAGTTAAATATTATTTTTTTCATTTAAATTGCAATTTACTCGAAGTTAACTGGAAATAAAATTGACCTTTACATTTAATTTTAATTTTAGAATAACTTAATTTAACGAGTTAATAAAATTAGTTAACTTGTCCAGCCTTGATTATTTCTATTGCTTTGTAATACGATACTTCTGATCGCTGTGTATAATATAAACATTAAACATAAACTCATCACAATATAGGTGCTCGTCTTTAAAATAAGTTTTATTTCTGTAATTTTTTCCATTACATGCGATGAAATTTTCTGATTTTTTTTTTCAATACTACAGTAAAAGTTTTTAATCGGTAATAACATGTTACATAATATTATTACATGCGCTTTATACGTGCAGTTTTATTTACAATTGTTGTCCATCACAGGGTGAAAACTAATTAATAACCGCCGAAGGTAAAGAAGTCGATTTTTTTTTAAAAAGTTTACATATTTATATATTATGCGTACTCATACCTGTAGACACACACAAACGCAGCGATATATTATATATTACGTACAACTGTTATTATGATTCGGTATAAGGCGTTGCTCACGTCACCTTAAAGTGATAATATACAAAGCTGGTGTATACACGTATAGTATAATAAATGTATAGCTTTGGTCAGTGTACATAAACGTTTAATTAAAACAGTCTTACGTTTACTTTTACGTCTTAGGTTTATTTCTACAGCCGCAAACACGTATAGAAAAAAGTGTACTTGTATTATAATATTATTGTGCGGAGAACGTTTGGAATATAAAATAAAAACACTCGACTTTTTCTTCTTTTTCAAAGCCGACAGAATAAATGATACACCTCCTATGTCTCGACCACGACTGTGAGAGTATTATTAATTTTGTTTATATTATATATATATATATATATATATATTTGTGTGTGTATACACAGATTCACAAACGTGATCGTATACAGGTAGGTATAATATTATTATTATACCGCGATGGACCACACCGGTTCAATGTTTGTCCGATTAAAAACGCGTATAACCAAAAGTCGTTTACAGCCGTGTTTCACACATTATCATTATTATTATTATTATTATTATTACAACAACGTGCGGTGATATTATAAAATATAAATATTACTATTATTATTAATTTTATACGAGAAATATATCCAAGCGAATGGAATAAATTGTATATTTATGTCAATTATTATTAAACATCATCCAGAAAAACGACCGTGTTATTATTATTATTATTATTATTATTATTCTACATCGTAACATGTTATAAAACATTTTGTCATTAACATGTAAACATTTACATATTTACATTATACATTATACATGTTACCACTTACCGCGTACCTATATCTCGTTATAAATCTCGTTTGCAGTCAATAACAAATTGGATGTTATTTTTTGCGTGTCTCAATATTGGTATCGGGAAATATATAATATATTATAATAATCACCGAAAACAATTATCTTAAAAAACGAGTGTTAAACCCGATAGTTCAGTTTTATACATTATGCCAATTTTCGTTATAAACAAATGACATCAGAGATAAATTATTAAACATATTAATAATACGTTAATCTAAAAAAATTCTCATATTATTAACCATTTTAAATGTGTTGAAAACATTTACTATCTAAAATAATTACTAAACGCAAAATAAAAACTGTGGCTTTTATTGTTAAATTCGAAATAAAACAATCTGTATTAAATATCACGAAAAGAATATTTTTGAGAGATTTTAATTTATTTTGTAAAATATTTAAGAGAAAAAGTCTCTTTGATTTTTTTAAATATCTGTAAATTTCTTTGTCGTACAATATTTTATAAAATCGATAGGTAATCAATATCTCAGCAATAATCCATTTTTCGATTCAACGTAGAATTATTCGCTATACCTCACATAAAGCAACAAATCGATGAATTAATTCCAATTTAAGAAACTAGTTTTTAATGTGGAGAAGTCTATTATTTTTTATTTCGAGTGATACTTCCGTATGTGTCAGAATCAATCGAAAGCGTATAAAGAGTATATTATACTCTAACTTTATAAGAGATAAACAATAAACTGTCATTTAAACAACGAGGAAAATACCATACGAAATATTTGATTTAAGTTACAAAAATACTGAATACTTATTATAGTAAAAAATTGAATATTTTTTTAAACATTTTTTTCTTAACCAATTTAAATTTTCAGTGTGTTCAACTATTTTTGTTGATCTCTATATTTAACTGTCTATCCCGTTCTTTGTTTGGAGCATGGTCATCCGCAGATGGATGGAAAAACATTTGCTCTCCTTTGCTTTTTTGAGTCAACTATATATTATAATTACTATATATGTAATACAAAATAAACATATTTTAATAATTTTTAGGTTACTAAATTACCATACCCATGAAAGATACATTTCACAAACCACAATTTATCACTACTCGGATAGAAAAACTAAAAATTTAAAAATGAAAATATTTTACCCCCTCCCTCTTGAAAAATTTCTGCGGACGACTTTGGTCCGGAGGGTGTATTTTTTTAATAATAATTTGTTTTCTATCCCTTTTTTTATTTATTTATAAATCGTTTAAAACATTATTTTTCAGAGTTTACTGGAGTAGCCGACTCGAGGTCTCCAAATAATCTTATTATAATTATTATTTTTTTATTATTATCATTATTACCTATATATATATTGTATTTATTTACGACGTGTGCTGCGGGGGGGCCGTCGGCTAGCGATGATTAAATTCCGATTAAATCGATTGCGAATTAATTTATATAGGTATATACGAGTAAACACGAAACATTTATCATATTTCACCCTACGCAATAGGTATAATACATTATATACAAGACAAGAAACACAAAAAAGTTTATATAATATATATCATCCCTTTTTTATATTATTTTTTTTACCGCTAATACGATACCTCCAAACGTCACTTTTCTCGCGGTAAACGTGTTTTTTTTTTATTATTCGATAGATGAAACGAAAAATAATGTCTGCCGTATTGGCCTTAAGTGTTGGACACATAATATTGCCTATTATTACAGTATTTTATTATACACGTACTTTTTAAAACTATAAAAAAAAAAATATTGTTTTTGAATTATTTATGATATTGTGATATATAATACAGGGTGATCAACATTTCATTTTAAAAAAACTAAGCACGATTTGCTGTTTCAGTCTGCCAAACATACACTATAATAAAATTATCATAATCAGAACAAAAATTGTGGCATTAAGGGTAAATTGAGAACTTAAATGCGTATTATCAAATATCTAAGAAAGGAAAATAATATAATTGAAAATGTGAAAATGTTCGTTTAATAAAATATTTTCTAAAATAAAAAAATTTAGTTATTTAAAAACAAAATTAAAGTTAAATTTCCATTACTTAATTTTTAGAAAACTATCAAAAATATTATTTTCCTTAAATTTCATAATTAGCGTTTAAATTCTACATTTACCTGAAACGGCGCAATTTCTGTTCTCTGAGTATGCGGATATTTTTTATACTGAAACTTAGACAAACAAAGACTGCAAATCGTGTACATTTCTCGTTTGAATAAACGAAATATACAGAATAATGTGAAACTATTTATCGGAGCATTTTTCCTTCGGCAGATCAATATTTTGAATGTTTATTATTATTCTATTGTGATATGAAATTACAATCACACTGTATATACGTATTATATCCGTTCGAGATATTAAGTATCTATTTACGGCAAAATTAAATGAATATTTATATAAAAAAATATTGCGAACGAAATATGAATATTGATCACTAACAACTACCTATTTATAATAATATTATGATCGTTTGGTAATAATTCAATTAAAATCGAAGTAAACATCGTTAATAGATTATTCAAATTTAATCTTTAAACCCTATACGTATTAATATGGTGGATATTATATACACATTAAGAATCTTGTTTTTTTTGTTTTCATTTTAGTTAATTTATTTACTTACCTAATGTGACACTAATGCATGTTAATGCGAATCGATGAATTTTAATTTGGTTTTTGTACATCGTCTGAAAGGCACCTTCACATTTTAACGGGGCAAAGCAATATAAAAATTATCGTGTTATAATTTATCAGAAAATACCAACTGTAAACTTATACGAATAAAATACATATTTATTACAGAGTTGGAAATAAATATAACCTCAAAGCTCTTAAAAACGTCATACGTGCATTCAATTTTAATGACCTTTATAATATAATATCTAAATTATTGATATATAAAATTCATATTTTTCTCGTGGCTCGTTTATAGATTATAATTATTTGCCATAATTGATAAGAACATAAAAAATAATTAATACTTAGGTAACTGCGATACTTATCTCGGTTAAATGTTAAAATATAGTGTTCTGCGCGTACTCGTAAATGCAATTAATATACCGGAGAATTATAAAGTCGAAAGTATAATATAATAATATACCTGGCTATATGTAAAAAAAAAAATAAAAATTTATTCAATTAGGTACATATATGTACTGCGATCACTATTGAATGTTTAAATTTTATTTAACTCTCGTTTAATCTCGTAGGTATAGAGTTTTAAAACATATTATATTGAAATAATATTTTCTTACAAACGCGACATCAAGTATAATACGTGAATTAACAACGTACTTAACGTGATATTTACATTTTTTAATCGTATATCACATAATATTATACCCAGATCGATTTGATACGACAAAATAATTACACTTTTTAAACGGTACAAAATATTATAATATTGTTGAGTAAACATTTCTCGTTAGTTGACTTTGCTCGTGAAACCCAAAGATCATTGGGAATTTTCAACGTGCGTATTAATTATTTACGATACGTATTATACGCAATGCATACCATGGTTTACATTATATTATGTACCATAATAATATAACTAGGACGCACCGTCGTTAATTATGCGGAGATTCAAAGATATACCGAGGTTTATGTCTTAATACTTGGTATTAACCGTAGAACGTTTAATTTTTTTTTTTTTTGTATAATTTTATTCTCATGTCAATGTCAAGCTAATAAACTAAACTGCCATAAAAAAATCTGAACTCTCGACCATAAATAAATCACAGCGTATTACCCCCACGTGGGCGCAATTATTATTGTAAAAAAAAAAACGGATATGTATTTTCTTCGAATCGCAAAACGCAATAATATTGGTCTTCTTCTGTGTAATAATCGTTCGTAATATAGTTTATTAAACATTTTGCAACCACGATAAAACTACCGATAAAACGTGTCAGTCACGCGACAATTATATATTTTTTTCTATAAGAGTTTTCACGCACCCGCGCAATATCAAATATAATTATTCGTAATAATATAAACGATGATGGTTTTTGCGATTTTTACAGTTTGCAATTATCACAATAATAATAATATAATGTTATAATATTACGAGAACCTGATTTATAAGATTTCATCACGTACGTAACATTATTGGCCCATAATTATTACGATATAATATAAACGCAACACGATCCTCGTGCGATAAAAGTTTACGTGATGGGCTGATATATACCTTTATTTCATATTTTTGTAACTAGAAATTATTGTCTAGAATTGCTTTTAAACTTTTTTTAGACTCATAATATTATTTGAATAAATTATTAAATAAATTTCAAACAAAATCAAATATCCAATTGTGTATTATTTATCTTTTAAATCTAAATTTTGTATATTACACTTATTTGCAAGCACACACAACATAATTCCGTAATGCATCACACTTACTGTTTAATATTTTTGTCTGCACAATTTGTATCGGAATTCATTAAAAAAATAAGTACTGAACTTAACTATACTGTATGCTACAATATATCATAATATTAAATGTATGACATTTATACGATACCTATAAATAATTTTTTTTTTTTTATATAATTTAGAGTATAAAACGTTTGATTTATTATTTCAATAAGGTATATAGGTGGGACGGGACCACATTGATTTATTGCGGAAATAAACGGATTGCAAAAAATGTATTTCAAAAAAATATCGCTTCGGTCAAATGCGCGATATATTATGTAGTTATAAATATACCTAAATAATTATATTATAATATACATAAAACAATGGTTAAAACCTTAAAATGTTCGTCTCAACGAAAAACACATTTTTATAAGTGTCATCCGGACGAAAATTTAATATTATGTAATTTGTGCACGAATATAAATTATACCTAATATGTAGGTACGTGCGCGCGAATCGTCATCGTTTGTGGTTTCGCTACGCGAGACTTAATTTTTTTTTACAGATATTTGTTTCAAAAATTTCAAACGCTTGCCCGGATAATACCTCGGTCACGGTGGAATTCGATATTTCCATTGCCGATGTGTAAATATTTTATTTTGCACGACTGTAATAAAATATCTATTCGCATTTACATATTTTTTTTTTCACTTCATGTGGAAGTATATTATACAGGGTGATCGTTAAATAAATATATATTTTTTTTTTATCGCGAGCTAAATGCTATAATTTATTTTTCCCATTTATTATTATTACTTTTCCAATACAATATAATATTTTAAGTCAATAAATATATATATATTATATCTTCGTCTCATTACAAGTATATGATGACAAGATGCATTTTGTTGTAGTACCTATACCTTCTATTTGAAAATCTAAAAAAAGACTATAATTATAGACAAAAATTAAATTAAAATTTTTACGAGAATTAAGATTATTGTTTTTTTTTTTTTTTTATTTTAAGTTATTTTTAAAAAAATCATCCTGTATATAACGTTAATTTCACATTGGAAATAAAAAACAAGTATAAATCTGCCAAATATCATATACCTATTTTAAGTAAATACACACGATGTAGGTAATATATATCGTATATAATATAAAATTACATGTTTTCGTGCATTTGGATGATAATTCAAAAAAAGTATGATAATACTCGTATTATACCATCAAGTATAATAATTTTATTTACAATAAAAATTTTATGTTGGGGGAAATGATTTCCGAACGTGTGATATATTTTTAAAATAGCCAAATTTAAAAAAAAAAATGTTTTTTTTTAACAATATGTCAATATAATTTTTTTAAACATGCATATTATATATTGATTATATATTTTTTATTTAGTTTTTATTAATCGTTTAAGATGAAATAATGTAAAAAATACACATTTTATACACGAGATGTAAGTTTTAATATAGGACAGTGACTAACAAGAATTCTTATAACATTCGATGATGGTCAAATATACGATTAAAAAATGTATATTTAATATTAACTCGATAAATAAAGTAGGTACATGAAATAATACGACGATCACATTGCATAACAAAATCGTATACTCGTAAATATAAAAATTAAAAACAAAATTAGCTGTGGGGAATAGTTTCTGCATATGTTCATTGTGGCAAGCTTACGTTAGTTATTTGGCATTTTATTTTACATATTATCATTATTTTCGTGTCACATAATACTATAATAGATAGAGAAAATGTAAAATCATTTTAATATTACAATAGAAGAATAAAATTTGAAAACAACATTATTATTATTATGTTATTAGGTAATAGGTGCAATATACAATCATTTTATTGATTTATACCATGTTTAATTGACTTATATGTGCACTTTTAGAAAAAATGATGGAAGTAATTTTGATGATTGTGTATTATGATAATTGAATGGCTTAGAAACCAGCTAAATTTGTTTTTCGAAAATGCATTTTTTATAAATTATTATCATTATTATTATCATAAAAATTTTGTTGCAACAGCGAGTTTCTTATGTCATATGTTTTTTATAACTCAATTTAAAACATAACAATATAGTAAATATTATTTGATTATATTTCATAAGTAGATATTAAAATACAAATTTCGGGTACATCATATTTTAATTATAGGTTTTTTTTAGTACATAACCTTGAAAAACTGTATTTTAAGCGCAACAACTAGATAAATCTATAAGTTTGAATTTTTTTCCTTCAAAAGTTAAACAAATTGACTCAGTCCACAGTGTTATATTATTAGCTAAATATTTTAGCATCGGTTGTTCATTATAAGTATAAAACGTTTTTTGTCGACACTGAACATTTTCAAAAAGTTGAATTTATTTGATTTTTGTCCCGAGCCCTTGGATCGCGATATTGTTTCGTACATATATTAAACATTTCCGTAACTTCGAAACGTACAATACAGGCATTGGGCGATATACGCGTGGCCAAAAACGACGCAGTATAACAATCGGCGTGACTTTAAATAATTAATATGATAAAATATATCAAACGGATAGGGAAAATGGACCCGAACAGTGTGTCTGCATAAATAAATAAATAATAATAATATTAAAATGATAAAAAAAAAAAAAAAAAACGAAATACCGGACACAGCGTGCGCACGCGGGAACGTTGCAATAGGCATACTATACATTTCACGGGTCCTAGTGAATCTGCCGCCCGGAGTCTATGATTTACCGTGCGGCTAACGTCGGACGACACGTCGTTTGTCATCGAACGGCAATCATAAGGCACCCGGAATAATAATAATAATAATATAATGTGTTAACCAGTAGGAGAATCGTTTTCTCAACCGTGTCCTCTGTTGTTTCGTTTTTTTATTATTTTTTTTTTTTTTTTTTATATAATATTATTACGTGTCTTCGTCACGCGCGTTGAGGAAAAAAATATAATATTTATCGTACCGAATCCTATGTTGAAAAAATTTAAATAACACACAATATAAACCGGTGGGGAGGTGGGGAGGTGGACCGCAAGTATAGGTACGAAACGATTGGGAGATATCTTATATAATAAGAAGGGATACACATTTTTATATTTTTTTTTTTTTTTTTTTTATTTTTTTTAACGCGGAGGCTGATAGTTATGGTTTTATTTTCAGGTCTTTATATAATATTATAATATTATATAGAAATTATTACAAAATTTTTTTTTTATTATTATTCAACTCGTTATAAATTATCTGTACTCCATCAACGCGTCCACCGTGGCTACAATAATTTCCAAAAGTTATAAAAAAATAAACATTATAATTATTAGTTTATATTTACTTTCATATTATATTCACCGATGTATTTTGTAACATTTTATTGATTTACAAAATCAATAAAACATCGCTAAATAAGAGATGGTAAAAAGTAAAAATGCGTTGCCCTGAGGCATAAAAAAAAAATATGACGTTTATTGTATAATTTTTTACAAATGTCTGATCAAAATAATATAAAAAATACACAGCGATTTTTTTGAATCAATGTATTCCCATGAAAAAACGTACATAATAAAGTTTTAAATGTATCTCCATAATTTTTTAGCATGATTTACTGATCGTTCTGTATACATTTTAATATTGTGTACAATATACTAAATAATATAATATTTTTCAATTTTTCCTATAACGCGAAAGTAGTAAAAAATTAGCATAATACATACTATTATATTTAACATTTAAAAAAGTGTAGGCTGCATAAAACATGTATACATATTTTTTAAATTAAATTTAATACATCAGTATTTTGTTTTTGTTTTGCTTCTTACTTAAACTCAAGCAGTAAAAATGCGTAATAATTTCTGAACGGAAATGGAACACGAATTAATAACAACTTAATATTTTATAAAATAATATTAGATACAGAGTATAACGGTGAAAATATAATATGCGATACGCATACTTAAAGTAATTATTATTATAAATATTTTAACATTTTATCGAGAGTGTCCTTCGAAAATTTACTAATATTATAAAACTAAAAATGGCAACAGTTAATCAATACGTTATTGCATGCGTATGTCACACATGACCGTTTTAAATTAGTAAATCCACGCGGGTGGCTACACATAAAAAAGGGTAAATTATGCAATTTATCATTATTTATTACGTTATTTATAAACATTACCTATTTAATTATTAAAATATCGATATTCAAGGTGACCGTCATACTAAAAATTGCCATATTATTATGTCATAACCTGGCGTTTTCCTTCGACCCAGCACCAAAACGCGTAACTTCATATCAGCTAAATATTATAATATTACCGACCTGAGCACATTAATATAATTACTTATAGAATTCGGTCGGTAAAAAAATGTATGGAACATTTAATATAATATTTATATGGAAAAAGACTATTATTGTGTCATTCTAAAAAAATAATCACTAAACATGCGTTTAAAACTCTAATTATATTATACTTTTTTAATATAATGTGTTTCACTAGTAGTTTTTTACCACTCCACAATATATTTAAAAACATTAAAAAAATTAATTTGGTTTTTTTTGTTTTTTCCATGCTCGTATCTTTATGATGCGGACCGTTGCGTATTTATAAACATTATTCTAATGTAATATTATACTATACATTACTAAGATGATTCGTTTAGTTTGTCTATCGATTTAAATTTATTGGTAATCAATTTTTATTTTTTAAGATATTTTGTCGGATTTAATTTCATTGTAACTTCAAATTTTAAATTCCATATTGTAATAATTTCACGCTGACCTAACCTAAATACTGAAACGAATTCTTATGCAGTTTACCGATATGTTTTGAACGGTGAATACTACCCGCGTTTTAAATTACCGTGTCTCGTCATATTAAATTTTTCAATAATATTATTGAACAATGTATAATTTCATAAGAACAGTATAACAAGCGTGTTTTCGCACTCAATCTGATAATATTCCTTATCATGTTTAAAATACTTTATTTTTTATAAGGAAGAAATACATATTTACATTTAGAATGAAATCACTCGCAAGAGTTTATTGAAAATTTATTCTGTACATTTTTAGAAATATAATTACCTATTAAGAATATAAACATCATAAAATAGTTTATGTTATGTTATGTCTATAATCGACGGTACAAATTGACAAAACTATTTATATTATGTATTTTTTTATGGTATTATTGAGGGTTTAAAAAAGTATTTTAAAAACGTGATTTTAGATTTGTAATCGTTTTTAATACGAATATTTTAATTTAACATGGATGCGGTAAATAATTAATAGTAAAAATAAGTTAGGAGTTTCTGACGACCGGCAATGGCTAATATGTACTGTGTGAGCAGAATTTTATATTATAAAAAATAATGGAGATAACATTGAGAACGATTCCCACCACTTTTGTAATATTAAATTTCGATCCCTCTGTATTTATTTTCTCGTACTACGCATAATTTATACTAAACTGTACATTACCGTGAATGTCTACTATTAATATTTTTCTCTTCTTTTACTTCACCTTATAGACACATCAAGACGGAATCGGTTACCCTAGACGGATATTATGGGGATTTGGAGGCTTAAGCCACCCCAGTAGATTTTAGGTCTTTCTATTGAATTTCCAAACATTAATCTATTACTATGAATATTTTTTTTTTAATATTCTACTAGATTTTTAAATTTTGGTAAATGCACAGGGTAAAAATGACAAGACTCCAAATATCCACCTATGTCGACTACCCCCTAAATCTTCATTGTTCTCGATCTCTTACATCTCGCCTATTCACATCAGCTATTACTCTTTATTTCATCTATCCACCTTATCTTCGGTCTTCTTCACCCTTTTATCAATCGATCTACATAATTATAACATATAACAGTTTATATTTCAATTTCTTATTGCACAAGTTTAGTCCACGCCTGCCAAAATATTAGATTATATTGATTTCTTAACATTTTTTCGTGGACCCAAGAGTAGGTAACGTATACGATAATGACAATTAAAAAATTAGTCACCTTTAAAAAAAAAAAACCTAATCTCGCGGTTTTTTGTATTATTACTATTCTATTTTTCGGTTAGTTTATATTATTGTCAATTCGATCCCGCGCTATTGTTGTCGTCCTTTGTGGTTTGCCGATGGCATTATTAACAATATCACACCGATTCTTAATCAATTGTGCGTTATTGATTGTCATTGTGCGGCGGCGAGTTTCTGCGTGTCGTTTTCTCTCTCTTTCACCCCCGGGACGACGATATATAATATTCACTATCTCGACACGGCCAAACGAAAACCGACCGTTTTGGTCATATAACATGATATTATTATATTATACACGATTTTCAATTACCTTAGACCGAGAGCTACTCCTCCCCAAAGACCCGACACACACGTATATATTTTTATATATTTTATAATCGGAATATACCCGACTTGGGGGAAAGAAAAAAAAAAAATAGGAAATCGAAATTATTATTTCACGCGCGCGACACTAAATTATACTTTATTACACGGTAGTCTTTACACGCGCGTGCGCGCGCGTAACAATTCCACGTTCGCATTTTTCGCCGGGACGGAATAATATAAGAGAATACAATTATTTTTTTTTACTTTCCCCATTATTTTTATTGCCCGGACGTAGACGCCCCCCAAAAAAAACGGCGAAGAATGTATATAATAATTATTAATATAATATCGCGTATTATATTCTGTTTGAAAAACGGTATCGTCAATAATCGTAGTCGAAATCTTTGTATAAAAAACAATTATTATTACTATTTATTAAAAAAAAGTTAGAAAAATCTATTTATGCGAAATATAAAATTAAAAACTACAAAAAAGTCCCGAAAAAATCGTGACGCATTTTACTTTATAATTGTTTTTAAGTAACAGATATAACATAATTAATGATAATAATATCATAATACATATATTTTTTTTTGTAAAAGTTGAACTTAATGTAATTCTGTTGTTTAATCGTTTCAATTATATTAATACTATAAAAAGGAATGGAAAACATAATTATTACAGAATTGTTAAAATAACTTAAATCGCTGTCGCTTTTAATTTCTACCATCAAACATGTCATATTATTATGAAAACAAAAACGAGTTCAATCCTGATCGGACGCATTCCGTCAAGTCCGGGATATTATCTATTCAAATTTATTATGAAAAAAATATTGTTGCCGTGATCTATTAAATTTGATATGAACCAAATAATTGTATTTTATTTCAATTACAAAAATTAATTCTGAAAATTTAATTGAAGCGTTATGACTACAACCGGGTCTATATTTGTATGACTTGAGTGGTCAAAAGTTCATCTTAGATAGAACATTTATAAGTGGAAAGAAATTAAATTAATTCCATATTATATACTTGAATAGTAACTGTTTTATTAGATATTTAATCATGATATGTAAATATTTTTGCAAAAGTATTAAAACTTGCATAATATTGGTAAATAAATTATTAATTTCAATTACAATAAAATTGTAATTTTATCCAGGCAAGTACCTTGTCGATAAATTACATAATCGTAACCCGTGTAGGTACTGATGTACATAAAAGATAAAACTTAAGAAATAATTTAATTGAAAACTAGAATTATAAAAACTAAGTAATATTTATGCTTAATTTTCTCGTGGTCCTTCTAGTATTCTAGTTATTAAATAACTATCATGGAAAAGGGTTAAAATAACAGATAATTAAAAAAAATCACTTATTTTTAATAAACGTCCTAAAAAGAAAAATGCTAAAAAATATGCAGGTATGTTATTTAAATGATATTTTGAGCGTAGAAACATAGTTTAAGACGTTAAAAAACATAATTTGAAATTTTAATACATATATTCATAATAACATACAGAGTGATCAAAATGTAATGTCACTAAAATGGAAATTACTTACGTTTTCAACGTTATTTTCATTATTTTTGTAATGAAAAATTCTGATCTCCTTGTACAGTGTATTATCATTAGCAAGTAATAAGCGCAAGTAAATTGTTTTCCCTTTACTTTTTAGCGCAGCGTAATAGAAACCGACCGTAGGGTGTAATATCATATATATATATACAGTGCGTTCGGAATTCTTGTTACAAAAACCTTGTTACAATCGCACATAATAGTATAATACGTTTCTATCGTTTTTAGACGCCACTATGATATTTTTCTAAAGCAATATTTTGATCACCCTGTACGCACTGCAATATGGTATATTATTGTATACCGTATACCATATACGCGGTTAAATAATTCGTTTTTACGCTGAAAATGGCAGCTCGCGGTGTTGTATACTATAAAATAATGATCTGCGATATAATGGCCAATATAATGTTTGAAGAGAGTAGAATTATATAGATTAGACTTGAAAGGAATTACGTACGTATATCTTTATACGGTGCAACCGTCAAACAATTACATGGGTAGAACATTATCGAGCTGTCGGGTCCGACAACAGTGTTGCGAAAAATAAATTAGTAACGAATATAATATGTGCGTTTTGATTTTCCATTACGAATTGATATTTTCGTAGAATCCTGAGACTAATAATTTCTTTTTCTTCTTCTTCACCTTCTTGTTGTTATTTATTTTATTTTTTAACCCGCTGCCACAAATTAAATCCATTTTTTTTTTTCGTCCAGAAGAACGTCTATAAACAATGCGACGGATTCGGCCTCTTAAAAACGTGGTCACGGGAATATTATTATTTGTTGCAGTGTGTGTGTCTGAAAAACGAGACTATATCGAGCACAATGGAATTTCAATATTCATTATGACGTGGTAAGAACGACTTGAAAAATCGTGAATGCCCGTCTGCTTTTATTGTAGGTACATATATATATATACAATATTGTACAATAAATACAACCGACCGAAAAAAGAATGATGTAACGAGACAGCTTCATATCAATTCACCGACCGTTTAAATAATATTAATAAAATTATGCCTACATAATATTATTATTATTTCTTATTATAATATAATACAAAATATAATATAGATATTGTATTATTTTAAAATTAATATTTTTTTTGTCTCGATCGTACTCGTATTTTAAATACATCAGTCAGGCATACTCGTGAGCTGAAATAAATGCAACTCGAATTTATTTTAATCAGTATGTTAATTGAAAATTATAAAAAAAAATCGTATTTATATTATTATTATTATTATATATTTGTATACGTTGTTAACGAATTTTCAGGCGTTATTTAATTTAATTATAATCGTATGTTATTTTTGTCGTATTTATCGGTTATATCGGATTATATAATATTATATAGGTAAAATAATCAATAAATGATACGCTATTAACATTCTACTTTAAAGAAATGTATTTTTAATTTTTACTACCTTGTTTAAGTGTTATAGTAGATTTCGTGTAGACACAAGTCTACTATTATATATTGTTTAATAACCGTAGCTCAATTTTTATATAAAATAGTGATCGAAATCAATTCAATCAGTGCCATTTTAGTTTTTATCATCACGATATTAACGATGAAAAACTATTAATTTTTTTTTAAATTTTAAACACTTCTATCTTATTTAGTTAAATTTTATTATTAGAACATAATATCATTGTACATATTAATATTATGTATTTATATGTAGGTACAACGAAATTAACAAATAAGAAGTGACGGTAAGTTTGCGATATACCTATCTTCGCCACCATTGACATATATTTCTTGAACGAAAAAATAAATTCGTATTACATAATATTATATTTTGCCTTTGATTATAAATATTAGTACCAACCTACTACCTATATAATATAATAATATACAGAGTAAACCAAATTATATATTTATAAAGCAATTAAATTGCACGGTCAAAAAACATATTGTTTAATTACTAAGTGTTTATCTCTAAAAAAATGTTTAAAAATATTTTAAATTATAAATTTCTCTATATTATTTCACATATTAAAACGATAAAATTATGAGACATATTATTTTAATCACTCTGTGATACAATTTATTATGGCACCAATAAATAATTTCTTGTGCATATTTATGTAGAGGTATCAAATTTATATTAAAATAGAAAAATGGTAGTGTATGATTTATTTACTATAATTTTATAAACGAAATTCGTATTATTTAATTGAAAATTATGATCAGTATAATAGCATAATCCAGACAGTGAAAAAACTTATGTACGTTTAAAATGATTAACCAAATATATTATGTTCCTTGATTAAGCTATATACAGGGTGATCCGAATTTTGTATTACATAACTAACTTAAATAACATTGAAAATGTAATGTTTTAACACGATATTATGATTACCCGATAGGTATAGTATTATATTTAATAACAGTTATAGTTAAATAAAATAATTATAATATAAACAAAAATAAATGTTGCTTCCACGTCAAACACACCCACCCCTTAAATCCACGCATATCTGCAAACATATGTGTTTCACCTTTCACAAATGGTCATAATCTTCGATTCTGACAAATATTTGGTTGTAAAATATTTAATAACAAACATTTTTTGTTTATAAAGTAATTTAATACATTCGTGTTATAAATTATTATTAACATACCTATTGTGTAAATTAATAGTTAACTTTAAAGTTAAACGTTTAAAATAAAATCACTACACAACGCAATCGAGTTATTTAATCTTTTTTTGAGTGGGTTTCAGCTACGGAAAAAATATTGAAATAAAATAAAAATGTATAGGAGGAATTAAAGTCTTCGGGATGACGGAATAGATTAATTTTTATTTCGTGCTTCTGTAATATTTCTTTACCTATTCAAACTCTTTTTGTATGATAATAATTTACAATAAGTGATAACATATTCGTATTTATACAGTCATACTTATATTTAATATGTCTCAACTTTTTAATTATTGTATTTCAATGATTATAATATTCGCAATCTAGCGTGTGCTATATCCGATCTCATATTACACGAGTTTTTCAATAAAACTCGTCCGCGTGTATACACGTTATACACTAAATGCAGCAGGTCTACGTATATATATTGCCAGGTAGGTATAACTGTTGCAAATAAATTATTACTAAAAGCTGTAAAAACTGTGGTGACCGTGGAAATTGTCGACTAAAAGAAGTGAATTTCTTATTCCATTGTTATGTGTTATAACATTGTAGTACCTATATAGGTACGTCTTGTGCGTATACCTACGTACCTATATATATTTATTTATGTTATATATAATAATATAAAATACGGCACATGCGGCGAGGTTATAATATTATTATTATTATTATTATTATTATTATCGTTATTTCGAGTCTGAATGGAACGGCAATATTGCTCTGACCCAGCCGGACTGGGGCCGACGGTGGACCGCGCGATAGGGATGAAGTGGACAATAATGTATAATAATAATAATATCGCGGGTATGTATATATATATATATATTATATAAGTATAATATACCCTGTGACCATATCTACCTATGGGTCCGTACAATATAACGACCGTGAATCCGAATCTTTTTTAAACGACAGTGTGTGACACCACGTGTGTGGCGATCGCAATTTATATTTCCCCCCTCGAGAGGTGTACATAAATAAGCTATAAATTAAACGGTCCTTATTATGTTACGCGATCGGTTAAAGGTGGTTTTATTTTATTTTTATTTTTATTTTTATTTTTTTTTTTTTGTGGTCCGTGTCACGTTTGTTGGTTTAGTTCCAGGCCGACTGACACGTCAATGTAACATAAATAGTGATATATACGCGCATTTTCCCGTCCGGTCAAAATAGTTGAAGATTTTAAGAATTTCACCGAAAATCGTAACAACACAACATATACATTATAATATATTTTATTATACTCCCGTGGCAATAATATAATATTACCCACTATCAGGTACGGGTTGTAAGTACGTATGGTCAACCTATATAAAAAAAAATGCATAGGTATTTACCACTAGGTAACCTTATATATACCTTATATTATATATAAACGGTATGCACCTCTAATGTACCTAACCTAACGCGCCTATATTATATACGTTTCACGAACGAGGGACACGATGTTATTTTATTGTATTTAAGTTCGCTCCGCGTGTGAAACTATGATTTTTGTCGGTGCCTTTTTGGGCGATAATTCAACGGACACTTCGAATCGAAATCGGTCACGGTGAAATCGTATACGCGCGCAGTTAGATGACATAATATATTATTATAATATTGTTACGTACGTTCGTCTATATCGTATCTAATAATATATAATGTGCGCGCGTAATAACCGAATTCGAATTATTTAACGTCAAACGAACGAAACGCAACAAATATCATAACTGCTTGCTTTAAATGATTTATTTTTAAAACGCGTGTGAAATTATTACACACATGTATACCTACAATCTGTAACCTACACTCGTACCTGACCTATGTTATACATACAATTACATTAAACGATTATAATATTTTATTGATAATTATTTTCAATTAAAAAAAAAATCGATGCGATTTTGCGTAAAAATACATTTAAATACAATATTCAATAAACGTCATCAAAATTATACCTAATAACTAGGGTACTAGTTATTTAAATGTTAGACAATTGTAAATTTTATACCTTTGGATATAAATACACATACAAATTATAAGATGAAATAATAATCTGACTTATTAAAATCATTTTATTACCTTTTTAACTTTATTTGCAATTATATAATCAGAATGACGAATTTATAATTTTTCAAGTTATATTAGAGGTACCCGGCGTCTATATATAATATAATATAAGGTAGGTTACCTAATGGTAAATACCTACACATAAAATATTATTCGTATGTTAAATTTATAACAAGTATATTATCATTTATATAAATACCATTTATATTCTTTGTGGGTTAGATTTATGTTGTTACATTTATGTACTCATTTGTTTGTTAAATTCATACAATATTGTTTTTTTTTTTAATCGAAAATATATAGTTAATATTATCTAATATAATACGAACTGAAAAGCTTCGGATTGGCCAGGCCAGTTACTGAGTAAATCTCGGTAAAAAATTCATAAAAAAGGCGCATTGTAATAAATAATTGAAAATAAAAATCTTGGTGATATTTGCCATTTTTATTTCAAAATACAAATGTATAGAAAAATTTAACACAATATTTAGGTACGTTTTAAAGATAAAATTAAAAAATGACGGTAAAATAAATAATCTCGGTGAGTCGAATATACCCAATCTCTGAATTGAAGTCAAGAAGAACCTATCACACTTGTTAAAAATGTGATAACTTATAGTTAATTTTAAAAATATTGTTTATTTTAAATTTAAAATAACATTATTACCTAATATTATATTTTTTTGTAAAATGCAGTTGAAAATGAAATAAAATTAATAAATGTTATCTTAAATTTGTTTAATTTCTCGAATTATTTTTCTAATACACTATAGTTTTCTGGTAAATTGAAAATGATTGAAAGTGTATTTTAAAAGTATTAATATTTCATCCAAAGTATGTTTGACACTCTCCCTAGTCTGTAAGAAAATTAAACAATTGTTTTATACAGACAAATTAAAAATTATAAATTGTTTTAAAAAACAATATATTATATTATCGATAATATATATTTTTTTTTTTATATAACGTTTAGGTTATCTAGTTGTAATTTTTCAAACGACGTATTTTTACAATATTCGTATTCTAAGCGCGTTCGTTTTATAACCACGTCTGAAGTCGTATTACAGAATTACAGATTAATTAAAACTATATCGACGGACATATTTTGTGTGTAACTATTTGGTATATAACTTTTGTGAATCATTTACGACTACACACCTGTAGGTATCAGGTAACTGTAAGTACAGCGATGGGAAATTGAAATTCTTTATTCCTGAACCGCATTTTAAAATAATATATATATACATATATTATCATAATATAATATACGGTTTCTGTATAATACGCGTTTATAATTTAAACATTAAACTCGCTAATGTATGTAATTTTACATATATATTATGTATATTATTAAGTATTAATACTGTTTTTATTGTTTATTTTGTTGATTATAATATTATTATAATAACGACGATTTCATAAAAAATTAATTCATTTTAGGAGAGTATATAGTATATAATATTACATATTTGTACCTGTATGATAAACGTATTATAATATTATACGTTTACAGCTGTTTTATGAAATTAAATTAAACCAGGTGGGTTCGGAAGGATCGAGTCAAATGTTATTATTATTAGTATGCGTATAATACGCGTATGTATAAATATTATATTATTATTATATTACGAAAGGGGAAAAAAATAACCCTTTTAACCTGATGCAGTCATACATTAATGTGTAAACTTTTTGATAGTTTCATCAAATCGTTATAAAATACGATATAAAAGCATAAAAAAACAAAAAATTTAATAATAATAATAAGGTAATCACTTAATATGCTATCCCTCTTAGTATCACATATTTATTAAGTATAAATATATAATATTATCATACAAGATATATAGTCAACATTTTAAAGTTCTAAACAATATTTTAAATACAAACTATGATATTATAACCATGTAAAATTGTGAAATATTCTGTATATGCCCTAGAGATTGAATTATAATACCAATTAATTATTTAAATAATAAGCGATTTAAATGATATTTTTACTAGATTAATTAAGTTAATTGAAGAACATACAAATTAATATTAAATAATTATTAAAATTGTACCTATATTGTACCTTTATTTAGTTGAGCAAAATGTTAAAATAATTGTCTAGTAAAGTTTATTTTTTAATTATAAGTTATAATTTGTTTTCAAATTTAATTAACGTACTTTCGATTATGGTATCGAGATAAATTATATAAAATTTATAAAATTAAAACTATTAAACTAACTATATATTTATTTTCAAACCGATTATTGTATACTGAATTGGATTCAATATACATTTTGTTCAGTTGCTATTGAATTAATTTCGTTTTATTTTTCATTTATGGAGGTTTATATTTTTAATCAATACTTTATCTTTCATTACAAACTTTAATTATTATAAATGTATAGCTAAAACACTCGTGTTAATAACAAAATTATTATACCTATATATTAAATCAAGATTTATTTTAATATAAAAAATGTCTTTATCTAAATTATTATTTAATTAGAACCAAAATAATATTATTATAATTTTTCAGAAAATTAACTTAATCGCTTACACCAGCTGTTTGGAATTTACTCATATTTGTTCATTTGACATATTATAATATAAAGTTTATTGATGGTTTTACTATGCTAAATAATAAATTATGTATTATAGCCAGTTATATTATTAATTGTTATAATAATTTAGGATACATCGTGATATTAATTATATTACAATAATTATTAACAAAATAATACAATTTAAAATATTGAATAATTATCGGTTATTCTTTTATGAATATTAAATTGTTAATAATATAAATTATTATTTGAATACAAATAAATAAACCAATATTCAAAACTATTAATTACCTACCAACCAATATAAAATATATGTTAAATTTAAATAAAATAATATCAATTTTTATTTATAGAAATTAAATAAGTATATTGTTGAATGTTTCCATAGAATTATTTCAATAAAACAAACTAAAAATGTAAATACTTGTTTTTTATTATTATTTTTGATCATTATATTTTTGTTCTGTTGTGCAATACTTTTTTTAGAGTTTTCTTGTGCATCACTTTTTGAATTTATTGTACGTTTTTTATAATTCTTCGCCATCTCTTTAAGTTCTATTAACCGTGTTGGATTGTTTAGAATTAACATTATGTTTATAAACTATGCTAGGCTCAACGAATCAATTAAACTTACTAAAATTATTCACCATAAAAAATAATAAAACAAATTGTAACATTTATTGAAAGTGGCGCACAACAAAACTCCAAAAAACAATTGTAATTGTTTCGGATGATTATTCAATAAATGGAAAAAATTTACGAGATCAGAGTAATTTATCGACTTTAGCAGCCCCAAAACCAGTTCGTCTTAGACATTGGCCAAATCCACTAATGGAAGTCTCTTTACCCATATAAGTTTCTAAATCAGCTATGTATGTATACAAAGATAACTAACCGATAAGAGGACCTTTCGGTTAAATAATACCAATGAATAAGGATTGGGTTGAGCGGTTATCAACGCCAAAAAAGTTGTCTTCAGAAACAATGTTAAATCTAAATTATAACCCAAATTTTATACCAATATCTGCATTGAAAGCAAAAATCACACAACATAAAAAGGAGTTAGCTATTTAGTAGCTAGTTAGTTATTTAATTTTTGTGTATTTTAATAGGTTTTAATAATTTTTTCCGAACATTTTATGTAGTAAAAATTGCGAATCCAATGTTATGCTTTGTTGTTAAATAGCTTTGATAAGAACAAAATTGTAAGTAAAGTTACATATCTATAAAACACAACTAATAAAATATAATATTTTTAATATAAATACTATTGTTTTTCATTTATGCAGGTATGTTTTGCAAGTATAGAACATATAAAAAGAAATATGTAGTAAACAACGACTGCAGGGAAAAATAAAAATTACTAAGTCAATTTTTTTTGGTGTATTTGGCATAACCTCATACACTACATAGTACTTCATTATTTAACCGACAAAGTTAACCTATATAGTAGTTATATATATTAATAATTGTCACAAATGGTGCAATTGATGGTATTGTTAGTAAAATGTGTAGTAAAAGAAACTTTTAAAAATTTTGAGATTTAAGTACCGAGTTTGTATGCATTACCTTATGAAAATGCTATACGCCATGTTACGCTTTGAATATATAGATAAATAACTTGGATCAATGCAAAATTTTAGTGTTTTACCATAAGGTGTAAAAATAAAATTGTTTTTAAAATTATTTTACTATTATTTCTCGTTATTAAATCATATTATTAAATTTTTCGATGTCATCGTCCGTAACCCAACACGATAAAGTTATAATAATATTAATATGTTTCGTGCGGACGCCTGGGCAACGGGGTGGAAAAATATGCGTGTAATGACTGACAGCTACGGTACGATTGACTCGTCATCCGCGAATCATCCTCGGTCCGTGTTTGGACTAAACGGTTGACTATACAGGGTGTTCAACGTTTCAGGTCTTTCCGTGACATGTCCATATCTAGATATACCAGGGGAGATAGGTTAGGTAATGTTAACGAATAAATTAATAATCTTGTATTTGTTTGCGTCATATTATATACGCGTAGTATGTTTGCAGATTTCGCGGTGGACTTTGTTACAGGACCCCCGTGTGTAATATTGCTTATTTCTGCGGTTTAAAACCATAATACGTCATTATGCGATCACCCTGTATCAGTAACGCGATAAAATAACGCCTACAAAAGGGACGACGGCGACGAGGACCGGAGTCGAGAGATTGAGAAAAGTGTGCGCATATTATTATTTCGGTTGCAGATGAGAAACTCTATATCGCGGGTCCGGAACATGCGCATGTATCAGCACGTGACCGTGGGTGGTCCGAGTGCTGCCGCCCGCCGCGAGAGATGTGGCCTTTTATACGAAATATCGTATTAAAATATAAGATAATAATATTATTATTATTATTATTATTATTATTAGAATTGGGATTTTATAGAAATTTGCCTTTTTCCCCCCTTATTTTGGTATAAAACGAAACTATAGAAATTTAACTCGCGATCCGCAGAATTAAATACCAGACATTCTATTCGGTTTTTAATAACATTATATTTACAAAATGTGTTTCAAATCTATGCGATTGTAAGGTAAATATGTATTTTTACATCACACAATATTCTCGTGGTAGCTCGACCAGTTTTCATATCGTTATCCTTTATTTAATACAAGTTGATTAATTGTAATAATTATAAATATGAACTATGGAAAATAAAATATGTTTTCTAGATCAACGAGTAGGATCTACATATTTATAGTCGTTTATCCGCTCCCCTTAGACCATAGAAATTATTTTCATATCATATACTAAATATAAAATATAATATTAAACAATTATAATAGAAAATTTTATCATTTAAACTCGTATTTCGTAATAAATTATAAAATATTTAGAAAATATATTTATTAGAAATATTAAAATATCTATTTAAAAAATGTTCATTTAAACGCAATTACAATTTAAATTTACGCAAAATAAACCCATTCTCGATTACGCGACTGGTTCATCGTAATTTTGGTGTATTTTATTTGTTTGAAAAGTGCCAAAAATTAAAAGTTCGGTTACACGCAATTTTTTCGAAAAATTTGGGGAGGATTACCTATGTTTTTACTTACTATAATTTAATGTAGTTTTAAAAAATATACGAAGTGTAAAAATAGTTCTAACTTCTAGACAGTGACGCCTACAGGAGAGGTTAAGGTGTCACAACCCCTCCCCCGAAATGTTTTCTTTTATTTAATTTGGATTCAAAATCCAGCATACGTTAATGAACGAAGCCCGCAGTGACGTAAAATTTACAATGTGCAAATATACTATAAAAATTTTTACCATATTACTGTTTATTCCACAAAATTCCCCTTTTTGGAAATTATTATAAACACAATCCCTCCCCTACCTAAAAAAAAAAAATCATGTGTGCGCCACTACTTCTAAATAAAACTGAAGATACAATATCCAAAAAAATTAGTAACAGAGAAAACACGAGAAATGATTATAACTTTAAAACCAAAAATAGAAAATTAAAAACCTTAATATCAGCGTTTAATTTATTATATTAAATGCTCTTTTTTTTAGAAAAACATGTTCATCAAAAAATCGACGGACAGGGTGGTGCAGAATTAGGTGGATGTGTCGTTCCATCCAACCCGTGAAATGTATAAAAATTATATTTAACGAAAATATTGTCATGAAAACATTAAATTTTTAATATATGTTTAAAATATAAAAAGTGTAATGATTAATCTGTTTAATTTTTATTGCGTATGCGTACACTGTTACGTAGAAATTAATTACACCACTCACTACTCGTCAAACGCTAACATCAATTTATCTATGAAAAATAATAATATTCTGGTTGAGAATCGAACTGGATATTATATGCATGATACATTTTTTTTTTCCATAAAAAAAGAAAAAATGTAATGTATCACAGATAAAATTGATAAACAGAGTAATAATTAAAATATTTTATGAGTTATAAAATATGTTTTCTCGATTATTTCTAATTAGTAAACTCTTCAATGATATGAATAGAGAATGATCAGAATTTCGTATTACAATAGTGGTGGGTAATACATACATTTTAAATACTATTCCCATTAATTTTGCAACATAATATTCTAATCACCCAATATAATGTATGGTATATAGTTTATATTATTCTTTACTAGTCAGGCGGATATTAATAGAGGATCTAAGCTCCCTCAGATGATTTTAGCTCTTCTACAATACTTGTTAAATTAGTTTGTTAAATATAAAATATTTATTTGTATGAATATTTTACCAATAACTAATTTAAATAATTTGGTTAATGAATATGTTAAAAATTTTAATGAATTTATTGATCTCGAACAAGTTATTATGTATAGTATTATACTATTAGAGTTACAAAGATCTAATAAACAGTCGTCATCACCCTCACAAAAATGATGCGATTCAATTATTTACTTCGTTGCTACATTTCCCCATCTATACTCGATGATAGGAATTTTATGATACAACAAAAAAATTACACGTTCATTTAGCAGTAAAAATTAAAGTGAGCATTGCGACGAAATCTTCAATTCTATTATTAAAATTTTAATAAAATTGCAATTATAGCAATATCATCGTCCAGAATTTGTGATTACATTATACCTGATAGTTGGTACCTGCCTACATACTATTATAAGTATCTACACTATATACGTATAATGCAAGTCCGTATTACATTAAATTATCCATAATAAGTAGGTACACTCGTCGTAGTTCATTATCATATTAATTTACGAGCGATTTTTTTTTCCTCTTCTTTTTTCTTATTGTTTCCCCTTTTGGAGGTTTATCTGACAAGGCGTATCTACGACTTACCCCTCAACGTGATGCAGCAGCCGTTGCGTGAGGTCTGACGCATCGTAATAATAATAATAATAATAATATATCTGATTCGATATTATGACATGATGTAGGTACATGGACGACGACTATAACGTTTTTTTTTTTTTTTGTAAAATATTATCATATTTGAAATTTATTATAATGATAAATAAATACTATATTTTATGTTTTCATTTTTTATAAATTTTTCAGCCCGTCAATACGCGCGCGAGTATACCTTTACCATTTTATTCAAATGTACGATAATAATTATTATTACTACTATTATATGCCAGTTTCGTTACCATTGTCATCCTGTCGTGCATTGTGTAATATTTTAAATAAATGTCTTATATTATATTATGCATGATTATACATTTATGTACTAAAACTAACAAACTTGCACTTAAGATCTGAAAATTATTAAATTTTACGGGTTTTTTTTTCTCAATTGAAAGAAATAATTATATTAAAAATATATAATATTATAAAAATCTTATATAAGATCATAGATAAAAAATTAGAAATAGAATGAATAGTAAATTTGTATCTTCTCATTTGCATTTTGAAGTATTTTTTTCAAGTTTTAGAGTAATTATATATTTTTATTAAATCTCAGTATTGTTAATTAATATACCTTTATCTCGGTATTTATATCGGTTAAACGTCCACCAATATTCCATGGACTTGTATAAAAAATAGTTCGAAATTTAATAAAAAAATGTTAGCCTTATTTATATTATGATTTTCATTTGTTCGGACAAAAAAACAAATAGTTTTCACCTATACAAGTTGACCGGAAATTCGTGTCGTAAAATTTTTAAAAATATAACATTTAATGTATTACATTTTCAATGTCATTTGCGTTATTTTTGTTACACGAAATTTTGATCTCTTTATACATACGCATACATTATATGAGCATGATGAATTGATGAGTTATTAAAATAATAATACTTAATAAAACGTATCTGAAATCGACTAGCGACATTGTTCATACCACATAAAAATTTGTTTACTGAAAGGTACCTATATAATATTGTAAAAACGTTTATCACTAAACCAACCCTCGCGGACCGCGGTTATCGAATATTCTTGCCGTTCGTCATATAAAATTGGTTATTATTACCTTTTTTGTAATAATAATACATACGTATAATGTATAATAACGTATAAAATCCATTTATTAATGGAATTACTATACTTTAGATTAGAATCAATTACATATTTGTAAAATTAATAAAAAAAAAATTCATAAAATATTTGTAGACAAACTACTCGAAATAGCCAGACAATATTTTAATAATACGAATAGTAAATTAAATTTTTTTTTTTAATCGAATTATCTTACGAATCAAATATTATAAATTTTTATTTATATGCTATATTTTAATACAATTAAGCGGATGCCTATACAAAACTCTCTACATCTCAAAACTTAGCATACGTAATATTATATTATAATAATATGATCCAGTGCGATTATCTGATTACAAAATTTAAAATTCTAACTTTCTATGTGATTTTTGATTATGCCACAAGATCATTCATAACCGCTTTCTTCGCATTATTTCCAGCAACTTTTCATTCTACCAAGCTAGCAAATAATATTATGAAAATACTGTTAAATTTACATATAATTGAATTAATTATCAATTCTTTAGACTAACTATATTTTAATTATTTACATTGTTTTGGGTTATAATATTTAGTATTGTAGTGTTTATTAATTACGAAAACTGTATTTATAATTTTGCAAAAATTGCAAGATTTAGTACCCTCAGTTATATGTTAAGTATTTGAGTTAAAGTATGTAAATTCACTTTTAATAAAAGTATTTGGAACAAAAAATTTTACGATTTTTTAAAATACGATATCTGTTTTCAACATTTTTGTTAATAATTACAACGTGTTTGATCGCTGTGGTTTTACTTTTTAGCATCAGGTAAGTAAAAATATTTTTCAATTAATGAAAAACAATATAAAAAATTTAAATAAATACTTAAAAGTATTTATAATAATATGTAATTTTTTGGTAGTTTTTTTTCATTTAAGGAATATCTTTTGAGAAATTCGAAAAATGAGCTTAAAACCAACTAGATACAATTTGCTACCGAAAACATACCCTATTCATGATAATGGGACCAATATTTCTACCCAAAATTATGCTTTACATTAAAAAAAAAATCATTGTAAAATTAATACATTCTTCGTTTCTTTCACTCATAATCTAAAATAATTATCTGTATTTCACTCGCACAATAATAATAAAGATTTATAGATCAAAATCATATGGATTTAATTTGATGTAATAAAAAAAAAATTTAATTTACCAATAATTCGATAAATTATAACATTTTTTTTATTTTGTTGCCTAATTTATACTTAAATAATCAAATAATTTTTAAAAAACAAATATTATTGTATTTTATTGTGTGATATAATTTTGAAATGTATTTTTTTTTTTTTAATTTTTCTAATACTGAAAGATCTAGCGTTCTTTAATTTATTTTTATACTAGAAAATGTAAATTATTAAGTATTTAATATTATCATATCTACAAATATTTCCTTAATGAAGCTAAAGAAATTGTATAATGAAAACTTTGATTTTATTAAATGTTTCACAACTTACGTTATTTGTTTTTATCACTTTATATGATTTCATTGAAATTTAACCAAATTTTAGGTCTTCAATTATATGAAAAAAAATAAATAAATGTAAATACATATAAGTACATATAAATTATTTTATTAAACTTTGATATATTTAGTATGATTCATTTTTAATTCAATGCGATATTATATATTATATTTTATTCGTGTCCGAATAATCATCGTAATTATTTTTGATAAGGTTTTAGTTTTTTTTTTAATGACATTAAATAACAATAATACAAATATTGTGAAATCAATAGATACCAGCTAATAATATAAGAAAAATTACGATATATCGTGCAATATACTGTAGCGCCTTAAACCGCATTATATTATACAATGGTGTAAGTATATTCGATGGAGCGATATTTGACGCGGCATTATGAATATTACATTTTAAATATAATATTATGTTCGATACGTGTACAAATGGAGACTTTAATTTTTAATTAAAATGTATAAAATATAAAAATTATAGTATACATTATGCGAGTTATTGTCATTAATTATGTCAAATTATGCATTTCAAAATATTATCACGAGAATTGTTTTCAACTAATTTGTCATTTATCTATTTTTAGTGCTAAGAGCTGTGACGATGATTACAGCCTTACAGGTTAATACTGTCATTTTACATTTTTAGTCCAAAATTTTAATTCTATGCATTATTAAAATTTTAAAAATTATTTGAATTTTTATATTATTTTGTAGTAAAATAAAAATATAAACAAGTTTTCTAGTGATTTTTTTAATGGTACTTTTGGCCACTTTTTAGAACGTGTTTGTGATCGATTTTGGGGCAAATTCAGATCTTATTTATTGTATTATTATATTAACCTTGTAATTATAATTTACATATCATATATACTATACGGACACAACGAGTTAAAATAATATCTTAAACGTCATATTTTAAAATGGCATAATATAATTATTAGCCGTTTATGTTACAGAGTTTTATTTGTTTTCTCAATATTTTCAAATAATATTATAATATGCGCTGACCTCACCTATTATTTATAATAAACAGACAAGAAAAACTAGTTGGATAAAACGATTTGTGTTATCCGTCATAATAACACGTGCAAGGTGTAGATTATTTATTTTTACAATCGCGGATACTCAAATCCGATTTTTAGAATTACTTATGACTATATATTAATATTATTATTATTATTATTATTATTGTAATATATGTATGACGAAACGAATAATTTACTGCATAAATTAAAATCGTTTTTCTGTTTAATATAAATAATAGTAATAATAATTTTATACGACACTTCAATACGTTAATTTAGTGAAAATTATTAATATATTTTTTTTTTTTATCTTAAATGCTTTTATAGTCAAATATTTATACATTATACACTAAAATTACTGATTTATCAATTACTATACTAATTTATCGTTCGTACATCCATAAATTAAAATTTATCAATGTATTCATAATTTATACACATAGGAATAGTATATTATATATTTGTTTTTTTAAGACAAGTTTATCTATTTTTTATTTATATTAGGTATTTTATTAAACATGCATAGGTTAACTGAGTGTGAACCTGAACGTAGTAATTTCGCAAAAATAAAATAAAAATTACAGCCATCTATATTTTCAATTATGTTTCTGAAATAATATAATTTTATTAAAAAAACAATAATGAATTGTAATTATAAAATAATTAACCATAATTAGGGAAATATAAAATCAAGATATTGTAAACTGAATTCTGAATTAGAAATTGTATTTAAATATAAGGTTATTATTTAACAACTAAATTATATTATAGATAATAAATAATAAGAACAGTGGATAGATGACCTTCTATTAAATAATATAAAATAAAAACGGGTAGTACCCAAATATATATTATATAATGTATAGAATATGAATAGTATTTCTTTTATCTTATTGTATTATTCAATCTTTTTTTTTTTTTTTTTTGGTCAATTATAATTTAAAACTCTTTTTTTATAATTGCCATTTCCACGTTATGTTATTAGTTATGAGTTTATGACATATTTCTATAATCGATTTTATAGTAATTAAATTGAATAATTTCACATATCACGAAGAAAAAATAAAACACTAAAACTATTTACCAACCAAACTATACTCTTCCCTATATAATAGACGTTTTGTAGGTTCATCCACGTTTTTAACAATCATTTTATTTATTATAAACATTGATGTCTCGGCTCATTTGCATTATTCATACTGACCTACTGGCTGCTACAATAGTAATTTCTAAACATATAATAATATTATTTTAAAACTATTGAAAATGAATGTAAAAAAAATTCGTTTTAATTCGATAATAAAACAAAATAATCACCCTGTACATACATATAACACGTAGGTATATAGCACAAATGCGTCGTACAGTAATATAGCAATTTGGTTTTTGTAATGTCCGTAATGTATCTATACCATATACAAACCATTAACCAAGTACAACTATCTATCTACATATTATTATTATTATGTTTATTCGGAATGTTTTTCCGTCGAACAGTAGGCTGTAAATCAAAACGACCCCCTCGACGTGTCCGAACGCGGGGTTCGTTAATCAATGACACGAATAGTTATAACTATATATCGTATATATTATGCATGTGGACGGATAATACCAATTGTAATTTAAATATTTTATGTACCTACCTATTTCTTATTCGAGCGTTGTATACATTGTATGATACAGAGTGATCGGAATATAATGTTACGAAAAATGATAGACATAACAAAATAATACCTTTATAATTTAATATTTGTTCAATGTACAATAATAATAAGTCGCGTTGTAACCTTTTGAAGTGAATTACTATACTGGGTGATCACATAATTTTATATCATATATAAATCTCAATTTTATAAAAATATACATATAATCTACTCCCTACATTCTATAAAAGTTATAAACATATTCATTTTAGTGAACCACTGTAGTAATTGAAAAAATATAAATATAATAAATTAATAATAATTGTTATATATAATGAATTAAATACAAAAACTATTTTATTTTCTATAAATGTATATTATTTAACTTAACGTCAATTAAATAATAACTGAAAATATAGTTTCGATATTTACAACAAATTTAACTTGTTGAGTTAAAAGTTTATACTTGAAAATAATTAAACAAGTAACTAATTGTAGAAATGAGTTAAAATTAACTGAAATTTAACTTTATAACTTTTTAATGTCTAACCTTGCATAATGGTAATAAAATGCAAATTTTAAATGTAGCTTTATTCTAGTTCATAAAAAGAACCTTTTTATTTCATGATAACTAATTAAGTTTTTATCGTAGGGACTTTGAACATTTTTTTAAAGTATTTACATAGGTAGTTTATACACGTGGTAAAATTTTGGAAAAAATTTGTTGATTTTCTGACTAAGTACAGAGCTTTGAAATTGTTTCCAAAAATGTTTAATATTACCTGCAATTTTAGGTTTAATGGTTTAAAAATTGTTAGAAGCCTACTCATATATTACTTAATCTATTTACATAATATTTAGAAAATCGAAAGTCGGAACGTTCGGAATCGACCTTCCCGCATTTTGTGTTTTAGAAGTAAAACTCGAAAAAATAAAAAACAATGTGGAGAATATAACTATTAATTAGAGTTAATACAAATTTTTTTAAGAAAGTTTATAAATAACAATTAAGAAATACTATTATCTAATTATTAAAATAAAATGATATTAATCGTATAAAATATTACGTTTTTTTTCCCCCGTCAATGCATATTTTAATAGCATATTTACTGATCTTTTAAGGCATAAATACATAGATATTTTAAAGTTTTTTAGGGCATGAAGTCCCTAGCCCTAGTATAAGAACGCCATTTAGAGGAGCGCAGTAGCTTCCTATTTTTTTAAAAAAAATTTTATGTATTTTATTGCACCGAAACATAATACATAAACGCCACCTTTATAATTTACAATAACGTGGACTTAATTCTTATTGCTTGTTTATTAGCGAATAAAATGATTTGTTTAATAAAAATATAACTAAAAAACTTTGCACATTCCTATAAAATGCATCGCAATGAAGTTGTCACTTGCTAAGATAATTTTAATATCAAATGCATAAAATTAGCCTGATGGATGTAAAACTTGACCTGCTTCAATTTTCGCTTCCCCTATAAAAATACTGAAATGGCGCCCCTGGGCTAATATTTACTAATAATAATTTAATTACTAATAATAAAAAGTGGGAATGTCGATTGTGGACGTTCCTCCTTCTTCCCTTTGGTGCTCGGAGAAATTAGTGATTTATTATACTTAAGATTTGAATGCAATGATATTGTATTATAAATACGTTTCTAAGTGAAACTCAATATATTACAATATACTGTACTAATAATTCATTCCAAAATTTTACCTCACTTGTATACTACCTATGTAAATACTCAAAAAAATTTTCAAGTCCCTACGATCAAAACTCAATTAGTTATCACGAAATTTAAAAATTTTAAATAACAGAAATCGTAATTTTGCCGATTTTCCACCATTTTTTGGTAGTTTTTCTTCTCCCAAGGAAAAACTTTTGAGAAATTTGAAAAATGAGCTAATTAAAGTACCAACTAAACGCAATTTGCTTCTAAAAGCATACTCGATTTGTAGTAATCAGACCATTATTTCTATCCGAAAAAATGTTTTCATACATCAAAAAAAAAAAAATATATATATATAATATTCAATTCTACTAAAAATATTCAAATTTTAAAAGCTTATAAAAAAAAATTGTCAGTCACGATTATCAAAATATTTTGTAAAAAGATTAAGTTGTATATGATTAGACTTCAATAAAAATTTTCAAACCTATAAACTGAAAATTGTAGGAATACTAAACATTTTTGGCAAAAAATTCAAAACTCCTCCCAAGGAAAAAGTTTTGAGAAATTCAAAAAATGAGCTAAATAAAATACCAACAAGACACGTTTTGCTACCGAAAGCATACCCTACTTGTGATAATCGGACCATTATTTCTACCAGAAAAAGTGTTTTCATTCATCAAAAAAAAAAATCTTTGTAAAACCTATACATCCATTGCCTCGCTCAGAATCTAAAAGATAAATTAATTTTATTAGTCCATACTAATATACTACTATTTTATTAAGTATGTAGTACTTAATGTAGTATATTATACTAAAATAAATATGTATTGTGTTAAAATATATTTCAACTATTTTTCATTTTTGTTGAAGGTGTGACTGACCGCATCGTTGCACATATTATTAAGTGCCTACAGCATATAATTAAATCATTAATTCATTTGATCGCAAGTCATTATTCTCAATTTAAAAATGGTACCAATATAAACTATAGTTTAACATGAATGATACGAAATGAAAAGGTAGATCAAAACTCTCAAACCTCAATAATTTTGGAGAAATTATGTCTAATTAATAAATACAATTTTTAATTTTTTGTCATATTGACAAATAACATAATAATATAATTTTGAGCATTATGATCTTAGTCCTGAGTCCTGGGGGTCGCGGGGTTTGATCCCTCAAAATATTTTTTTCGTTTCTAAAGCCCCTATCAAAAAAATATTGAATAAATTTGATAACGTATTTTATAGAGATTTTATTTCTTTTATAGGTAACTTTTAAACATACCAAATTCAAATATTTATTTTTTAAAAATATTATAAAACCACATTATCATTTATCATTTTATTATTATCATTCGTGTGTTACTATATCAAAATATGATAGTGTTATCTTTGATCGTGGTTGTTATAATATAATATTTAACCATAGGAAATTGGAGTCTTGTGTGAAAAATAACAACTTCTTATCGAATAAGACTCGGTATTTCAGTCTCCAGTGTTTTTTCTAGTTATACGACTGTTTAGAATATTAAAATATTAAGATAGAAAAAATATTTAATCCAACATTATTATCGACCATTACGTTCGTTCTTCGTTGAAAACATGGATAATTTAAATGTCGCCGAGGGAATAGTAAGTAATCGCATCGTTATTATTATTTGTTATACTGTTAATATTTATTATTTATTATAATATTTTATTATCGAGAGATCCAACACAACAGTGCACGTGCTTTTGTCTTGACTGTGTGGAATAAAAAATAAATTGTCTAACCGTATCATGAAAATTACAAAACGGGAACAGAAATTCTGTGGCATAATAATGTAGTGAAATAACCAAACTAGCTGTAGTTTCCTTTGCGTTTTTACATTTTAAACGAAATACCGCTTGTACTGTACCTACGTGTATCAAGTACCAAAATATCGAAACGTTATAGAATTATTTTTCGTAGAATAATATAAATTATAATACTGTCAAATACTCAAATATTAGTAGTCATCGAGTATTTCGTTGTAATTTTTTTTCAAGTCAGTGGTATAGTAATAGTATACAATGTAAATAAAATTATCATTTAACAAAAGCATTAATTATTTATTAAAATATACAAGTCATGAAAAATAAAGAAAAATAGGTAGTCATTAAAAACCCATATTAAATCATACTTGTAACTCTAGATCATTAATTGTAATAGTAAAGGGTAAAACCTACTTTTAAGTAAAGGACAGTTTTATTGTACATATTATTTATTTTTGGTTTGGAAAAAAATATGTCTGTACTTTAATATATAAATTATTATTTACAGGGAGCAGCAGAAATTTCTCTAGGAGCTAACTTACTTTCAAGACCTGCTGATGAATATGGAAATGATGTAAAGTAACTTTTAAATTGAATTTATATAGACATTTATAATTTTATGTTTATATTTTTAAAGGAAAAAGTTGAAATGATGTGGGCAATAAAAGCTTATGAGCATGCAGAAATATATTTTAATGTAAGTACAATTAAACAAATTAATTCTTTAACTAACTCGGTAAGCAGTAAAACAATGGAATAGGTCATACTCCGTCATTTATTAGATAGTTCTCTATATTTTTTTTTCTTGCTCATAGATATAGTCTATAACAGAGATTCCCAAACTTTTCCTAGGTACGGTCCATATTTTAAAATTGCATATTTTGGTAATGCAGCAATCACCCCCACTACAAAAAAAAGTAACCATTTATTTTTTATTTGTGGCATAATGACAATATATTCATTTTATATCACAGTTTGGGAACCTCTAGTCTACATTGAAATATATTAACAATATTTTATACATCACTATATTAAAATATAAATTGAATTTTTTTTTTATATAAAGTACATATTAAACTTTTTAAATACATAAACCCTCCCAGCTCTCGGTTTAAACAGAAAAAAAATTGCATAATTGCATACATAGATTGTTGAATTTTGTTCTTATAACATCTCATCTTTATTCACAATTAATAAATGTATAATTAATCTATTTTAAGTGTATATTGATTATAGTAATTTGTTGGCTAATGTGTTCATGGAGGTATAAAATATATATCACAGAATGTTTTGAATTATTTTAAATGTACACAGTTAAGTTTAGATGTTGAACAAACTTTTTAATTATTTAAAAATAATTTAAACAACCATCGATATGATTGTAATGTACAAAAATTAAAAGTATAATTATAAATTTTATTTGAGAAAAATATAATATTTTAATATTTAATACTTAAAAAATTGCTTAACTTTTTAAAATGTATAATTATTATCTATCATGTTAAATTTAAGTAAGTAATTAAAAATGTGTAATTTTACCCTTTTTCTTGTGTTGTTTTGATATATTTTTAAAGCAAATAAATTGGTCTTTAATTATTACAATTAGAATACATTTTAGTTAAGTATAAATAATATTAAACATTTTTATAACAAATTCAATTTTGAATTAGTTAAATTCTAATTTGTATAAAAATATAATTTTATATAACATTAAGTAAAATATAAAAACTTAATATAATATATTATTTTCAATATTTTTAAAATGTTAAATGTATTTAACAAAAATACAGACTAACACTTATTTATATGTAATATTTTTTACTTTATATTATATTATATTATTATTTGATTTCAGTTAATATGTTCTGTTGATCCAAAAATATTAAAATTAACTCCACACGATGATAAGATATATAAAGAATTTCGAAGACTATTCCCCGACCTTCAATTAGATGTTTTAGATGAAGCAGATATTAAAAACGAGTCTTCAAAAATTGTAAATATATATTTCAATATATATGTGTGTAATAAATCTATTTATTATTTAATTTAATAAGACATATCTCAAGTTTTTGCATTTATTCATACCTCTATACAAGTTTTTAAATAACAAACGTATACAATTTTCATTTAGCTGAAGACCGAACTTTACCTTTTTCTCATGGATTGTGCACTTGTGCTAAAGTTATAAAGAGGGTATACCCAATATTACCTAAAGTCCTATTTTTAACGAGACAGCTTCGTGTTTGAGTATTCTGTCCCAGTGTCCCCTGAATCAGCTTCAGGACACCAAAATGTGCGTTTTATAAAAGTAGCCAAGAAATCTATAATAAACAGAAACAAAATCTATATATTTAATCTTGTTGTTATTATAATTGGACGGTTTTTATGTAAAGAGGCACAGGTCATTTTTCGTTGGTTTTCAGGAGACTCATAAAACATTTTTCTAAAGCTTTAAATTACATTATTTTTCTGAATTAGATACTTGTATATTAGAACTAATATAGGTAGATAATAATATAAAGATACTCACTTGTAACACAAGACAATATATGTAATGTTCTTTTAGACATCGGTGCAAACTGGTAAACTAATTAAAACTAATAAAATTATAAATAAATTCATTTAACTTGTACTTAAAAAAAATCGTCAATTTTGACATGTGTCTTAATGCATTTTAATATACTGTGATAACAAATCCTCGTACAACCACGAGAGTACTACCATTCAATCGGGCATAAAATTTCACACAAAATTATCGCATAAAAAAAAAAAATCAAAATATGACTTGTGCCACTTTACATAAAAACCGTCCAATTTATTAAAGACAGTCTATATAGGGTGAAAAAAAAGTTTTTCTATTTTTTTTTTTATTCATAATGGTTATAAAATATATGTAATTAATATATAGATTTTAAGAAATTAGATATGTAATACGCATAATTTCGCTTTCAGTTATTCTCATAACATGTTTAAGCATTCTATTTTCATACAAATTTCAATCACAGACATTACTAAGTGAATTTTATTATGAAACAATTGTGATATTTGTGTAATTATTTATTTAAGTTTATAAATATTAAATAATTTTTTTTTTTTTTAGAAATGGAGACGATTTTGTGATCAGTATAACTATATGGATAATTACAATTTTGGTACTTTAATTAGAAAAAATTCTCAAGAGAGTTACAGTGAGAGTAATAGTTTTATTGTTCTCAGAATACAATTTTATGCCATTGAACTTAGCAGAAACAGAGAAGGTTTAAATGATACTCATTTTATTAATAATGTTTGTGATGTAATCTTCGATTCCTGAAATATATTTTTACTTTTTTTTTCTAAACTTGTATTTAATATATTTTGGAGATGAAATACATTTACATATTTATATTTAATTCAATATTCCGTTTTTTTAATTTATGTGTTTCAAACTTATAACATATGTAAATTGATAGTGGGAAATTGGTTACTAAGGTTATCAAATTAATTTGATAATCGAAATGTGAGTAATCTAGGAGTTGTAACAATTGAGAAATTCTCTCAAAGAAATCTCGTATTTAATACCTAGTTCAGTACCTCCTAACTATCTATTTTATATTATTTTATTATAAAAGCTTCAGTAGTAAAAATTTTAAATACTAAATATTCAATGTTAAATAATTTTATTATAAAATCACTAACCGTGTAAATTAAAAATAAATCTAATTTATGCTCATGTCTTTATTATGATATTCTTATAACCAGAACACATAACTTATAGCATTAGCACATGATTTGAATTGCAGTATATTATAGGTAAATTGTACATATACAATATTATCTATATCTATCATTATAATTTATTTTAAAGAACTGGAAAAGTAGCATTTTATAATTAAATTTTATTTTTAACTATTCCAATGAATAAATATTATTTAAATTATTATTACTTTTTTAAAACAGATGAGAATTAAAAAGATTATAAAACCAATTTTTATAAGTAAACAGTAGTTTATTTTTATTAGGTAATATTAATTAAAAATCTAAAGTAAATATAATATAGCTAACGATATAAGTAATTTTTTTTTTATCAGAAAATATAAGTTCTATATGTCAAAAATAATAGTTTTTGTATACTTATTCATTATTAGTGCATATTTTAATATTTATATGCATATTTACAGAGTATATTTCTTTGCTTATAATCACATTTTTAGAGCTAAAAGTCAAGAGCCCTGATTATAACAATATTATTATATTATGGTAATTAAGTTATGGGTAATAAATTAATAATCACAATTTTTCATTTAGTAATTTGGATAAAACTTAGATTTTGTTACACACATAATTAATAAATAGGGTTTAATGGTGTTCCTTTTTCAATTTGTATAAAATAAATAAATAAGAATATAAGGAATTAATCTTAACTTAAAACTCAATTATATTTATACAAGTTAAAAATAAACTAATACTATATACTATCATAGATTAAATATGAAAAATATTGTGTATTTAATATATGATACTATTAACTTCAAATAATTTTGGTTATTTCAATTTTTGTACATATATTTTTATCATTTGATGTTTTAAATCAATGTAATACTATTATAAACAAAATTATAAAATAAATAATAAATTATCTAATCTTGAAGGAAAAATTTAAATCAAAATATTTTAAAACATTGTATTGATAATTAACGATACCTGAAATAACGGGTTTTATGTTAACAAAATTAAATTGTTAGCTACACATACTAGAAATCAGAAATAAAATACCTTTTTATATACAATAATCAAATAACAATGTTATACTTTTTTAATTTTGATAAATTTTATGATAACAATTTTTCACTACTAAGCTAACCAATGTTTGGGTTTAATATAATATTCTGTGGTAAATTGTGGGTATTTTAAATTCGCTCAAAGTCGTATATTGAGAGGAAACAATTACTAAAAGGCAAAAATCTAATGAATATATAATTAAATAGTGAAATATTGATATGTTCATTATTATTCAATTACAAATAGAGAAAGCATAAGACTAAATAAAGTAGATCCTAAATAATTTATCAGTCAATTCCGAAATAAAAAAAAATTGTATATTCAATTATTTCAAACAATCGAGTAATTTGGTTATTTTCTCTAGATTATTTCCATCACTAATGTAAATATTATTAATAGGTATACTATTGAATAATGTATTATAAAGACTTTACATAAAATAATATGAATAAAGATATATATTTTAAACTATATTTACAAACAAAATAATAAATACTTAACATAACATACTATTATAACTTAATTATTAACATAAACATTAATAAAATATTTCACATTGACATAAATATTAACTAAAAATTGACTAGCTATTTTGATTAAAATGTTATACAACTCGAATACTGAATGAACTAATAACTAACTTAATAATATACAAAGGTTAATTATATAAATATTAACAATAATAATATTAATTATGTAAATAAATTATCACTTATGAAATAATATAAGAGATCTATAAAATTCAAACAAATTACAAATTTACTTCAGTAACTAAAAGACCATGATCCCATTTCTCCAATACAGTGTCCTAGAATTATATAGTAGAAAATTAAAATTATTTTTTAAGCATATAATATATATATGTGTGTGTGTGTATACCTGTATATATTAATTATATTATTTCATGCTTATAGTAGGGTGAACGATAAGTGGCTGTTGGTCTTATATTATAAATGTTATTTCTTTTTACAAACGGGCTTTTTTAGAGTTTTTATTAATATTCATTAACAAAATAGCCAGTAATAATACCTAAAATAATTCTTTTAATATTAAGAAATGTATAAAAGAACTTTTATTATAAATTGAAATATATCCTTCGACATTTAAACAATCCATAAATATAACTGCTGAAGATGATGATGCAAATATATATTATTTTTTTTAATTTTATTAATTATTTTGATATTTATATTAATTAGTATATTAATAATAGTAAGGTAACGAATAAAAAAAAAACATAAATTATCAAAATATACCATACACTTATTATAACATTGTATAATAATTAAAAATGAGTGTATTTGACACATCGATGAAATTTCATCACTAATGTGTTTACATCACTTTTCATTCACCCGACTATAGTTGATAAATTTAAACAAAAATAGTTATAGCTTATAATTAGTTCTTTTCTACATTAATTTATTTATTGGTTAGAATGTTGATTGTATATAACATTATATGATGATGAATCATGCATTCTATATAAAACATTACATTCATATTGGAAAAAGTTAATAAGAGGTTTGAACAGTCAAGAAAATTGTTTGTAAAGGCAAGACTGTGGATTAGTAAAAGTAAAATAGCGATAATCACGTATGATTTTGAAGAAATTGATAGAGCATGGCATAAAATGAAGATGAGTGTAGTAGATGTAAGATGATGTAGTAAGTGTGGTTGATAGGTTCAAGTACTTAGGAACAATAGTGCACTTCTTGTTTATGATGCAATTTTTGGTACTTAATGAAATTTTACATCAATTTTACTGCTATTTATTTATTTATGATTATTGAATTATGAAATAATGTTTTAAAATTCAATATATCTTCATTCTATATTGATAACCTGAAGAAATCATTAATTGTACAGTACAATTATTTTTAAGGTATGCAAATTTCAAATTTCTTTAAATTATATTAAATTAAAAAGTTTAATTAAATTTATTAGTCTTTGAAAATCAAAGAAACTTCAAACTAAATATTCACGTTTTAATTTTTAACATTTTATAGTATCCAGTTATTCAAATTTATTATTATAATTGTATTACCCACTAATTTTTCTATTCTAATAATTCAAAAATATGTAAATTAATATAGTTTTTCATTTTTTTTATTTTAAATAAATAATAAATGTATTAGAGCATTTTTGTATATTTTTACAGCAATAATGAAATCAATTTTTTTAGTGCAATAACTGTAGTCTTAGGTCAAATGCATGCTAAGAAAAAATAATAAATATATAATTCATTCTGATTTTAAATCAACATATTTTTATGGCTTTACCGTGTTCATTAAATGTAGCTAATGTTAATTTATTTAATTTATTACATAATCTAGATTGCGGTTCACTGCGATACAAATTTGTCAAAGGAATTTGAGTACCTAAAAATCACATAATATAATAAATAATAAATTATCATTTATTTAAGTGGAAATTAAATTAAAATATATAATTACTAAATTACCATCTCCAACAGATATATGTTCAAACCCTCCAGTTCTATCGACATCGTCATATTCATTCATTGCTAACTTATGTCTAAAATCTTCAACAAAACATGCAATTAATGCATCAATCATAATAGCCTAAAAAATATTTATAGTTTATGTAGTTACTAATGCAAAAATAAATGAAACAAAACAATAAACAAAAGTATTAACTTGTTTTGAAAAAACTTGTAAAATCTTTGAAACGCGTGTTGCATTTTCTAACACTAAAAACTGTAAAAATATGCAAGGTAAACAATTATGATTATCTTCTTGGGAAGGTTTAGCCAATTCCCATGAGAAATCTTGATACTTAAGGCCTAATAATAAACACTAGAAAAAATAAATAAAATTAATTTTTTTAATATTTATAGGTAAATGTATTTAAATAATATTACATTTTCATTATAATCTAATATATAGACTCCTTCTGTATTTATTGCAATGTATATAGGTATATCATTATGATTAATTAAAGACATCAAACCACGCACAGGCTGTTCAATTTGACCATGAAAGAAAGCACAACTATAAAATTAAATTCATGATTAATAAAAATATGACTTCTCAATATCTGTGTTGTATTTACACAGAGTAACGTTTCTATCTAATAAAATATTATAATTATATTATATTATTATTAAATAATTTATAAAACTCTAAATATAATCTGTTCTTATTTGTAAACAATATAAAACGCTATGAATTAATTACTGCACACATTTAATGAAAGAAATATTTTATTGATGTATTTAATAAAGAATATTTAAATTATTAGGTAATAATAAGTTTTGTATAGTAGAATACTATATAAAATAATAATATATTACATACTATAGTATATTTTGTCTTATTATCAAACTTATAATGGAAATATAAAATTCTTACCCATAAAATGGTAACATATAACAACATTCTAAATACTTATGATACAGTCTTCGATCAGAACTAGTAATCTGGATATGTTTTAAGTGTTCTGCAAGGCGATAAAATGGTGTACTTTTTCTATCAAGATTGAACCATGTAGACCAATTTTTGTACAGACTTAAAGGCAAAAATCGTTCTTTGTTATCCCTATAAAATTATTTGAAAACAAATTATAATTATTATTATTTAAACAAATAATAAAATCAATGAACATACCTAAAAAAACTTGACGTATATTGTGATACATTGTTAATTCCTAATTCGATACGGCATTGTAAACTAGCCAACATTAAACAATGATTTATTTCAACTGGATATCGGCCTTTTAAAACATTGTATTTAGCTTCAGCGTATAATAGTTCAATAATTTTTTGATCTCTTAAATTGAAATGTTTGTTAAAATTAATATATGTATATTATTATTTATATATAAAATTCAAAGTAACTATAATACACATACTTGATTTTTTCTTCTTCTTTTTTTGAAAAAAATACATTTCTTTGGAAACTCAAAATAGGTTCTTCAAATACTACTTTTTTTGTTTGAATAGAATATTTATTTTCAAGAGTAGACCAATTTTGATAAATACTTAATAACTTATGTTGAGGTTTTAACTGTATTTCTGAAAATAAATTATTATTTATCATATATATTATTTTAAATAATTAAATTATAAGAATAATTGAATAACATACCTAAAACATTTGACTTCATCCAAATTGTAAATACATTTTTAGCTACTTTAGATAAGCCCAAATATCTTTGTTGTATTATAATGTCGACAATATCTGATACTGTTGTAGTGTTCGCATCTTCAATGTCTAGATGTAATACCACATCAGCCATTGTATAAATGTAGACTCCAAGAGCTATTGAAAAATCAATGTAAATAATTAATGTTATTTTCATAAATAGTTTAATATTGTATAGATGTTTTCAAGTTTATTATTATAAATATACCTACTTATTTACATTTATTGAACGATAACAAATCAGATAAAATATAAAATTATTACTATGGTTAATTTTAAAAATATATTTTTAGTATAAAAATAAGGTATACAATAGTATTTTAAAAATATTATTGTAACCAAATTTTGTATCTATTACCTAATTGCTATAAATTTTAACAGTCAATTTTCAACACAATTTACTAGTTTTTAATTTCATATACAATATAATAAATCATACTAACGTTTTTTTTTCTGTTTAATTGTCTGAAATGCAAGTGGAGCACTTATAGGTTTGGAACATGATGGAATTGGATCAGTACGACACTGGCTGTTCGATCTTTTGTGTTCTAATGATCTTTTTAATTCTTTCCGTCTTAACGTATTTGATTCAGTTTTTACTGGCCTGGTATGAGGCCAATTGCGGTCTTGAGGAAAATCACTAACATACATAAATTAAGTTTTAAAATAACATTCATGAAAGTCAACATGAACATTTTACCTATACTCATCGGGAGGCCGTATGAACTGCTGCTTGTTACGGGGATATTCGACAGGAACGATTGTTACATATTTATCTGATTCCATAGTGTTTGAGTACAGTTTGTTAGAACGTAGGTGACACAGCGCAGTTATGATCAATCATATTATACCATAATATAATATTCAACTTTTCTATAATAAAATAATAACACAACGACGTCGAACGAATAGAAAAGAAACGCAAGATCACGTATTTACACAGACAAAATTCATCAGAATTAAAAATAATGCGTAATTATTAATTTCGTCAACTAGGTAATGAATATATTACGAAACATTAAATTCAGAATGTCGAGAACATTCAGGACGACAGAAGGCAGAAAATCGATAAATTACAAATTTGATAATAACAACTTTTGTTATCTATGGGTACAATCGTATCACATGAGTTTGATAATAGAGGTAACATTTTATGTAAAACATTTTATGTTACAACTTACAACTTTATAAAATAATATTATTCTAATTTGGGATAGTTTATTAATTATATAATATTATGAAAAAATTCTAGTCCAATATAATTTAAAAACATTAATTGTAAAAGTTTTAATATTTCTTTAACACTGCAGTTTTCCGTGGCACGACATTTAAACCGATAGTAGGTATCTACATACTTAAACATTTATTTTGATTTTCGAAGTATTTTTAATAATGTAATATGCCAAATGGTAATAACTGTAAATATTATAAACTAAACTATATCCTGAGTTGTTGCTCAAAACAATAAGGATTGAAATTTTTAATGCACTATTTATGCAAAATATCTATAAAGAATGGTTAGACGAAAGGCAAGAAAGGTTGGGTAAAACTTACAAGACTATTATTATGGTTGTTTTGTAAAAATGTTTAATGAATTATTGGGATGATTAGGATAGGTCAGTGGTTCCGAATACGTACACAAGGTGGTGAAATTGTATCATCTAAAATAAAGGGTGGGTTCGTGTCAGCTGATAAAAATTATAAAAAATATATTTATATGATATATGAATATTATTGAAATAAAAATAAAAAACTAAACAACTTGGAGAGTTTAGGCTTTGAGAATTTAAATATAAGGTGGATATTATAGAATTGCACAGCCTATTTTGATTAAACTCGACGCCACTGAAATAATTCATTGGAAAATTTGTGGTTTGCCTCTGGAAAATTATTATAAGTTATAATATTGTAAATTATAATTTTCCAGAGGCAAATCTAAATGTGTTACAATTTAAAACACTTTTTGAATAGGTACGTACAGACAAAATTATGAAATCTTTTCAATTGTTCTTAAGTTGTTCTTTAGTTTGTCATTTATTTAGAAGTTTTTCAACATATATTGTAGATAGGTAATTCAGTAATTGTTGTATTCTAAATGAATGGATGATAAATACTATTATAGTACTACATGTCTATACTACCTGCGTTCTACTAACATGCATGACGCATTGTATACATTGTCATTAAATTGCGAAAATTAACGGTAAAAATTGCATAAACTATTATTTTTAACGAAATTGTTTTGATTATTTTGTGATAATTATAAAACATTATGCTCGTAGAACTTGAAAGTTGTGTTGGTTATTCACATTTGTGTATTTTACATACCTATTTTGCTTTTTAAGTTTTAAAAATGCAATACAAGCTCAAAATGTTGACTCTAATTATTGCGCCTTTGCATACTCGTATAGTATATAAGTACTTTAATATTATGATTATTATATGAAAATTGTTTACTTACCTTTTTGTGAATTTGTCAATAGTGGTTTGTCGATATATGTAATAATAATACCTATATAATAATCGACCTTTATATATTATTGAAATTTGCATTTAGTGAAATTAAATTGTATGTTGAAATAATTAACTACACTTTTTGATGTAAATTAATGTTTATATACCTACTCTAATAGGTATAATATAAAATAGTATGTATATTGTATAGGTATGTAAAATAAATATAATTTAATTGTATTTATTTTTCTTAATGAGACAACATAGAAATGTTATTATTAAAAAAAAGTAAAGATAATTGGGCATGTCGATTGTGAACGTTCCTCCTTCGTCCCTTCGGTCCTCGGAGAAATTAGTGGTTTATTATACTTATGATTTGAATGTAATGATATTGGATTAGAAAATACGATTCTGAGCGAAACTCAATATATTACAATATGCTATACTAATAATCCATTCCAAAATTTTACCACGTGTGTAAATTACGAGTGTAAATATTTAAAATAAATTTCAATTTCCTACGATCAAAACTTATTTAGTTATTAAGAAATAAAATAATGAAACCGTAATTTTACCGATTTTCAAAAATTCTTACTTTATAAAGTTATGAAAAAAATTGTCAGTTACGATTTTCAAAATTTTTTGTAAAAACATTAAGGCGTATATGTTTAGACTTTAACAAAATTTTCAAACCAATAAACTAAAAATTGCAGTAAATATTAAACATTTTTATAAAAAAAGCTAAAACTCTATACTTAGTCAGAAAATCAACCATTTGTTTCTAAATTTTTTCTTGTAATGAAGTTCACCTAAGTTAATACTCATAACATTTTTTAAGACACTATGATTAAAACTCAATTAATTATCACGAAATTAAAAAAATTTAAAATAACAGAAACCGTAATTTTGCCGATTTTCCACAATTTTTTTGGAGTTTTTCGCCTCCCAAAGAGAACTTTTGAGAAATTTGAAAAATGAGCTAAATAAAGTACCTACTAGACACCATTTGCAACTGAAAGCATACCCTACTTGTGATAATCGGACCATTATTTCTACCTGAAAAAGTGTCTTCATATATATATATATATAAAAAAAAAACATCTTTGTAAAACCAATACATTCTTCGCTTCGCTCAGAATCTAAAATTTTAAAATATAGGGAAAAATAAAATATATTATTTGAGACACTGAATGAGACTGTCTGCAAGTCAGAAACATTTACCTATATTTTTTATAAGGTCTGTTTAGATGTAAAGTTCATCAGTACTTAATATTATCACATATACTTTTACGTAGGTATTATACGCCATACTGTTGGTCTGTTGGTCATGCTATATCTTAAAGTATATTTATTTATATATGTCAATATTATAAAAACCAATTTAAAATAACATTAATTATTAGTAAGATCGCAATATTGATTTTTACGAATTTTATATATTTTATTTAGTCTGAAATGTACATACATTTTGTATGTCTTATGCGTTATACGCATACAACGTTTTAACAAGCAATATTATTATTATTTTCAATATTTAAAACATATCTTGATAGAAAAAAAAAATTAGGTTGCAGGTTTATAAAATTATAATAAATTTATAGTGTCATATACGCGATATGCCGATTAGGTTTATACATACGTAAGTTTATAAATCGAAGGTTTATCATTTATCGTTGTAGACGTTATAGGTATAAATTGGTTTAAGTATATAGTTTATCCTTTATCCTCTAAAAATAATGAAATGATAAACTATTGTTGAACTTTTATTAAACCTTACTTGAACCTATAGATTAACCATTAATAGCTGTAAGGTATCAGAGGCAAATACAATTTTGTGTACTCGAATATTATCTACTATAAAAATTGCAAAATTAATCTTACAGAATTTAAAATACTAGGTGAATAATTTTTAATTTTTAATGTGATAACTTGAGAATCCATTTTAAAATATCTTATATTTTTGGCCAAGGGAAAAGTAAGGGACTCGGCGGGGTAAGTGCCTTTGATGCCCTTTCGATCTCTCGTCAAATCTGGTTCAGTGCTGTTAGATAAGTTATTGCAATGTTTTTGTTTTAAAAAAAATATAGCCTAACCTAGACGTATAATTTGAAACATTAGACTTTAATGTGATATTATTGTCCATATGTACGTCTATTTCAATAATAAAATCACCTATAGGTTCTAATCAGTGCTCGAATAAAAAAAAATTTAGTGAGAGTGCTCAATGTAACAATTGAAAAAGTGCATCTTAAAAAAAACTGTAGCTTTGCCCTCCCTTCCGGCTCCAGCTCTGGTTATAAGTAGGTAGGTAGGTAGGTAGGTAGAAACAATTACTTTGTAAATAAACATGATTTTTCTATTTTTAAATATTGTTATTAAAAAAAAAAAACTTTGCAACCATGGTTTTCGCGATGATTTGTTTATTAAAACGTGGCCCCCATAAAAAAAAAAAAAATAATAATAATAATAATAATAAATTCCATTCGCATAAATTTCAATCTATTTTAAATTTCAAACACCTATAGCTGCCGGTACATCCTCATCGCCGTTATGGATTCGTTAATTCACACGATCAACAAGTTGCAAGACGTGTTCGCGGTGGTAGGCGAACACAAGATGAATCTACCACAGATCGTCGTGGTCGGCAGTCAGAGTTCAGGGAAAAGCTCGGTGCTCGAGAGTCTGGTGGGCAAAACGTTTTTGCCGCGGGGCACCGGAATAGTGACCCGCGCGCCGCTGGTCATCCAGATGATCCGGTACAGCAAGGACGATCGGGAAGCCATGTTGGAAATAACGAAAAACGACAAGATCAAAGAGTGGGCGTGTTTTTTGCACCTGCCCAAGCACGTTTTTCACAACTTCGACGACGTGCGCAGCGAAATCGAAAGCCGGACCGAATTCCTAGCCGGCAGCAACAAGGGCATCACGCACGAGTCGATCGTGTTGAAAATTTACACCCAAACGTACGACCTGACGTTCGTGGACTTGCCCGGCATCACCAAACTGCCGGTCGGCGACCAGCCTGCCGACATCGACCAACAGATCCAATGTCTGATATTGAAATACGTCCAGCAGCCGAACTCGATCATTTTGGCGGTGGTCACCGCGAACACGGACCCGTCCACCAGCGAGAGCCTGATGATTGCGCGGAAAATCGACCCGGACGGCGCGCGCACGGTGGCCGTGGTCACCAAACTGGACCTGATCGACAAAGGTACGACGCAAGACGCGTCGGACCTACTTTGCGGTCACAAAATCCCGGTCAAACTCGGCATAGTCGGGGTGGTTAACCGCAGCCAAAAGGACATCAACGACAACAAATCCCTGAAGGAGTCCATCAAGTCCGAGAAGGAGTTCTTGAAGTCCAACTATCCGGATATTTACAAAAAGCACGGCAGCAAAGTGTTGGCCGACGTCCTGCAGAATATCCTGTTGCTGCACATTAAAAAAACGTACCCGGTGTTGCGCAAAGAACTGCAAGACACCAAAACACGGTTGGAATACGAACTGAAAACGTTGCACACGCCCGACCAAAAGGTGTCGTTCGTGTTGGGTTTGCTCAAGGATATCTGCAAATCGTATTGCGATACAATCAACGGATATCGGAAAGATATATCCGATGATACCATTATGGGGGGTGCGAAAATAGCGCAGATCATAAATCAAGAGTACGTTGAAAAATTGAGTAAAATCGATCCACTTTTTGAACTGACCGACGAGAAGATAGGTAATATTCTGTTGAATTCCGCCGGCACCAATAAAAGTTCATTTGTCAACGAGAAGGCGTTAGAAAATATGGTAGCGAGGCAATTGGAACATTTAATTGAACCGGCTATGATTTGTGTGGACTTGGTGTGTGTTGAAATGTTAAAGATTTTTGAATCTATTGATACACGACTGTTGGATACACTCAAACGATTTCCGAAATTGAACATAGATGTAAGTCGTAATAAGTCATAATTCATAAGTGCACTGTAAATAGTAAAACTGTTTATGATTTTGTTTATGCATATAAACAAAACGACTTATTTTATAATCTGTAAAAAGTAGTATATTTACTTATACTATTAAGTTTAAGTAGGTAATCATAACACATGTGAGAGACATAGGAGAGTGCAAAATTCATGACGACTGGACTGAAAAGGTTGTCTATTACCTAATTTAAATATTATGGAATAAATTTAATTTTCTATAGGGGATCTAGGATTGATTATTTATTAAGTAGGTACTTACCCTAAATGTTTCTGTGCCATTTACGATAAAGCTGATTAGTGGAATTGTTTAGATTTATAAAAGAATACCTAGGTAAAGGCATACTCATTAGGATTAAACTTTCTTTTGGATAGGTTCTATACAACTGAACAAATATTAATTATTTATAAATAGGATAAAGGTAGAGCTTTAAAAACTTAATAATGTGCAATCAAAATAAACAATTAAAATTAATTTTTTGTTTATTAATTATGATAATTTATTTAGTATTTTAATACATTCAAATAACTTATGTAAAATAAAATTACATATTTATAAATATTTATATTTATAAAATTATATTTTACTCGTTTATTTTTGCAAATGTTACATTGCTCTACCTACCTTATTTATATTTTGTTATTTATAAATATTATATTACTATTACCCAGAGGCGTACTCAGGATTTTTTTATGGGGGAGTTCAGCTAAAATCCTTTAATAGGTACACAGAAGGGGGTGGAATAAATATGAAGTTTTTTTACTTCGAATTACGAACTACTATACTGTAAAATGTTCATAGGTTTTTTTTGAGGGGGAGGTTCATTCCCCCTTCCACCATGAGCACGCCCATCCTATCGTTTAAACTAAATAAAAATAGTAAGAGTGGTAGTTACTAGTTAGTATATCTACTAAACATTTAGTATTTTTTAATTTTCATTAAATTTCCGCTGGCAATTCATATACATATTAACATTAATAATTTGCTTATTATAATTAAATAAGTAAGTAGGTATAATTTTGTTTTATCTATATAACATTATGATGTTCCTCTAAAGGGAACATACTAACTATAGAAAATATCCATACAGTGGTTTTAGTATGTTTATATTTTTTTAAAGATTTCAAAAGTCACAAGTGATAATATTTGATTTTCTCTTTTTTCCCATACACCTAAAGTTTAACTAAAATCAGTAATAATTAATAATCAATTAAAATAGTAAGAATTTTATTATATTAAATACATTATCAACAATCAACATATAAAATTAGATTATATTATACTTTTTGTAGGCTATTAAAATTATTAAAATAAAGAAACTTTTTTAATACGTACTTTTGCGTCATAGTTTTTTGGGGTATGTGAGTGGGAAACAGTTAACTATTTTAACTATACGTATTGTATGTTTTAATATTTGTAGTCTTATGGTGTAAATACTGAGTTATACATATGCATTCATAGTACATACATATAATATATATAAATAGTAAACAAAAACAGTAGGCATATATTCATATTAAACACAATCCACATTTTTTTCCTCAGAATAAAAATATAAAATATATTCAAGTATTTTTTTATAAGAAAGTATCTATTTATATAGAACAGTTCAGATTCGTATATAACATATGAATGCAATATAATTCATATAATAATAATAGTTATATAATTACTTTTCTGATATACCTATTTTGACATTTTATGATAAGTATATATTTAAAAACTTTCTTCTATTTTTATTTAATATTCCAAGTTCGAAAAATAATAAATTACTTAAAGATAGTTAATCTGTGATAATATCACAATCGAAATGTATTAAAAATATAAGATTCCAAATAGAAACGTTTATGGAATGTGTGATGAAACTATAAAGTTTCTGATTATTTTGTTTATTATTCATTATATATTTATATTTAATATTATTTCAATTTCAGGTAAGAAATATACTAAACCAGATGCTGGAAGATACTTTGTTAAGTATTAAAGATTTTATAAAATCTTATATTGAAACTTATCAAGCCTGTTTAAACACAACAAATCCAGATTTTATCATGGAATTAGTTAAATCATCTGATGTAATTCAAGATGCGTTCATATCAACACATGTTACAAACAAAAAAGGATTGTCAAATGATGAATTTATTAAAGCTGAAGAAGAAAGAACAAAGCAATTGTTTAAACAAATACTATCAGGCATCAATGACCTAGATGAAACATTGGAATCTTCTAAGCAAGTTAAAATGCATCGAAATTTGACGCGTTGTTACTTTGAATTTGTTAGGAGAATTGTGCGAGACTTTGTCCCTAAACGTATAGTATATAAAATGGTGAATTATGTTTTAAACAATATTGATCACTATATGCACGAATATGTTTTTTCACCATATGTCACTAATCGGTCTATTGATCAAGTACTCATTGAAGATGAAAACATTGTAGATGATAGAAATAGAGCAGAGCAGTTGCTAAATGCTGTTAATAAAGCATTAAAAACTATAGGTAATATCCAATATTTATGAATAGAAATAATGATTATTAATAATAATACTACATACAGATTTTTTAATAAAAATTATAAATAAATTATACTTATGTGTTTTTGCTAAATATAATACTTACTTTTATATGATATTTTAACGTATAATGCATAGACATTTAAAAACTAAGTAATTAAACTAGATATATATTTATGACATAATGTACATTTTATATCTTTATTAAACTTGAAACTTATAAACAAACTCTATAATGTATTCTTAAATTCGATTTTGAGTGAAGCAAGGAATGTACCAATTATTAGTTTTTCAAAGATGTTTTTTTTTAAATTAATTTTTTTGATGTCTGAAAACATTTTTTTGGGTAGAAATAATCGTTCGGTATTAAATTGCATCTAGTTGGTACTTTATTTACCTTATCTTTTGAATTTCTTAAAAGTTTTTCCTTGAGAGAAGAAAATCTATTGAAAAATGACAAAAAATGAGCAAAATTACAGTTTCCATTATTTTGATTTTATATATTTCGTGGTAACAAATAAACTTTGAACGTAGATTTCGGTTAATTATTAAACTTACTATTTATACTTATATGTATACTACTTTCAACTTACTACTTAACAAAATGAAGTTATTTATTACCTTTTATAGTTAGTACAAACACATACAGGATACAGCCATATTTAATAAGAAGTATTTATTTTTAAAAAAAAAAAACTATTTTATATAAATAAGTAAATACCATGGAAAGAGTCAAAAGTTTTAGTTTCATTTTTTAATTATATTTTATGTTCCTTAGAAATGTGTTCACAGAGATTTAACATGGTTTTAAAGTCATGTTCACACAAAGGAAATTTCATCAAACAAGTACTACTTTTGTTAGTCCCACCATGATTTTTTTGTAAATGTTTGTTTAAATTTCCCTTATATACATTATATGTGATCACATAAAATGCATATTTTATTATTTATGCCATTGTCTTCTTGGCCATTTTCATCGTTGAAGTATTATGCTATGTATTTGTCTAATATGTTTGTATAAACATTTTTGGTCGGGAAATTTTTCATCACAACTTCAAATTTAAATAAATATTATGTACAATTTTTATAATTGAATAAAATATCAATGTTTGACATGGTTGAGTTATTTAAATTTTTCAAATATATTTATATATTTTTTTTCTATATTCATGTTGTAAATATTTATCTAAGTAAATTTGTAATAAAACAAGCGTTAAATATATAAAACCTTAAATAAATATATTTCTTTGAATAAATCAAACAATTATTATTTGTTTCCTTTAATATGCCCAGACATGTCCAATTATAAAATTGAAAAAAAAAAAAAAAAAATCTAAATACTTTATGATATTTCATCTTTATTATATATATTGTGGACATTTTTAAAATGTCCATTTAGGATGTATCTTAGTTTTTAGAATAAACCATTAAATCATGATATAAACAACATGGTATGATCGGATTAGATGATGGTCAGATGCCAGGGATGGTATAATTACATTGGGTAGGCACATGACGTTATAAAACCGTGATATTTTAATGTATTTACTAATTAGACCTCATTATACTATTTTTATAGAATACTATGTATTGATTTCGTGTAAAATATTTTTATTGTAACTTGTATATTGTAATTATAATTTATTTTAATCTTTTATAATCTAAAACCCCCTTCCAAAAATATTTTCTACTTACTTCCATAATGTACCCCGTACCCATATCTATATATATGTTTTTACTTAGCTGTATAATTTACATTTTAATAACATTTTGTCATGTATTTATACCCATTTTTTTAATACCACGGCTTTAGTTTAATACAAGTATAACAACTTATAATATAAGGTAGTTAGCACTTTTGTAATTATATTATTAGAATACATATCTTTATTTGATAAAATATATATTTTTTTAAGAACATGAATATTAAATAAATACATTATACAATTACTAATAATTATAATAAATAAAAACAAATACAACAGTATAATACATATTGATATAATATATATAAAACAAACCACTCATTATTTTTTAAATATTTTAATGTTTGTTGTTTTTGAATAATTTTATTTAAATTATTTAATCTAACAAAAGTTCTTGTACGTACCATACAATGTAATACATCATTAGCAATATTATATTTATTTTTTAATAATAATGATACTTTGTTTGCTACTTTATTAATATTTTTATTACCACTGTATTCTCTAAATACAATTTCAATTAACATGCCACAATGAATCATGTCTAAGGATAGTAAATTGCCCTCGATTACATATTCAGTCCAATTGCAATTTAATCCATCTTTAGACATTTTGGACTTCTTTGCTAATTCAGAATATTTTCCAATAACTTTTCTTGCATCAGCACCTACGCCATACTGTGGACAGTCTTCCTCGATCTGTGTCAGATTTAAGGCATCCATTTGTCTACAATAAAAAATATTGACGATTAATGTACATAATATAATGCAATAAAGTATAATAAGCTATATATAATATGCTATATGTATAATAAGTAAAATTTATTATTGTATTAAATTAAGTGATATATAGGTATATATACTAACTTAAATTTCAAAATTGTCTAGTAGTATAATGTAATCCGATGGAATTGGAAAATCACAGATGTCTTTCTCATTTAAGTTCAAATAATATAAATAAATGTTCCTGGACCACTTCAATATTTAGATCTGCTTGTTTAAATGCCTCATTAGTTAAACAATTGTCTACTAAAATTAAACATTCTTTTGATGAATCTTACGGTTCTCAGTGAATACAACATTGGTATTTTTGCCAAACAATTGTTTTTTATATCATGCACTACATAGTTTACATTCCATTTCTTTATTGTTTCCATTTTAAAATAATAATTATTAATTAATAATAAATAATAATAATACTGTTATTAAACGGCACGCAATGATATTAAATTTCATAATGATTCCAATTTGTTATCAATAACGATTAATGATATAGTATCAGCCACGGTTTTACAACGGTGCCACCGTCACCGTGGTAACAGTTGTTTTTGTTGTAATGCGCTAATGATACAAAGCGACGTCGAATTAGATGCGGTTAGAGATTTAATATAATATGATATAATAAAATTAATATAATATTAATTAATTATATTATTATAAGATTAATTAATATACGCTGTGTTCCACAAATAACCGGTGATCTGCTCGTATAACAATCTTAACAATTATTATCTAAACTCTAAAGAATGAAAGACATTCTATAAACGATTACATTATTAAGTTGTTTAATCTCTTTGTAATACTTTTGTACACAATCAGTTTTCAATTTTTATCACGTAATGATTAATGATTACAATTTCCCATTAAACTCGGATAACTGATAAATATTTAGTAATAATTTCTAACATAGTATGTAGAATGTACATTGTAGTTCGTGAGTACCTAGAAGAATGTAAAAATTTTAGGATTAGTCAGAATAAAAAAAACAAAGACATTTAACTTGTAATTACTTTTATTTTTATTTGTTTGTAATATTTCGTTAAGGCTTCTGCATTTTCATTATCGATTGTTTTAATTATTTCCGTTTAAATTGTTATGCGATTAAGGTAAGTACTGTCTACAATTCGAGTATTAATTGCGATATACACGTTACAACATTGATGATTATTTCTCAGATAAGATGTCTGACGACATACCGCCTCTGATACCCGAAACGCCACCTCCCTTGACAAAATTAGATTGGGAAAATGACGAAGATTTTATGGATTTTCCTCATTTGGCCTTGGAAATGACGTCCGACTCCAGTTTAAGTAATATTTTTCAATATTATCTCAAGTGTTTAAACATTGTTTTTATTTATTGTTCTGTTTACACACAGGCCCAGATAGCGGATGGAATCCCATTGATGAATTATCATTACCTTATGATTATGATGTTATTGAAAAACAAGCTGGTTTCGTGGGAACCAGTGACAGTTCATTGAATTGGCCACCAGATATTATGAAAAATGATGAGTGTTTGAAATCTCCATTGTCTGAACAAAAATCTAGTTTACATCAAGGTAATTTATCAACAAAGCAAAATGAAGAAGATAACATTAAGAAAATTACGTCCAATCATTCCTGTGAATATGAATTAGACTATGATAACAAAGACAATATATCCCCTGAAAATATATTAGATAGTAATAATGATAAATTTAACTCTTCTGTTATTATGGAGCAACAGTCATCTGACATAGATAATAAAAATGTGAATAAAAAAACATTACAGTATTTATCAAACGTAGAAATACAATTAAATAATACTGATGTAGGTGAGAATAATATGTCTGAAACACACCAAGAAATTATGGGTATTATTCATTTAAAAAGTATTAATGATAAAGAAAAGTCTGATTATGTCCAAAATATTTTACCAGAAAATGTAAATAAAGTTGATGCTAAAATCACTTTACCAAATAATATGTGTGAATCGCTTAACAATAATAATTCAATTAATAATAATAATATTAATAATCAAATAATTCAAAATGATTCAGAAGAATACACAGATTTCTGTGAATTTGAAGGAGTTGTACCAAATTCTATAATTACGTCTTTACCAAACAGGACTTCCGTAGACCATATTGAAAATATTGATGATAACCAAACTATTAATCAAGTTAAACAAATTAGCGATAATCATTGTACAATTTCAAAAAATATTTCTTCTATAGTAAGACAAAATGAAAATGTAGATTCAATAAATCTCAATTATTCAACATTTGAAGATCAGCAACATTGTGATACTAATTCTGAAAATAATTTTGATTCAGAATTCGATGAATTTTGTGATTTCCATACCTTTTCAAAAACGACTGCTGAAAATAGTGATTTTTGTCATTTGGAATCTAATACATTTCATAAAACAATGGAACTTAAACATTCCTATATTGATCAAGAGAAATATGTCACTTGCAATGAAAATGATAACTTAGCATTAAAATCTGACAATTTTAACAATACATCAAGTCTTAAGTCGAATAGTATATTAAATTCTAAACTCTGTGTTAAAATAGATTATAAAGAATTTTGTAAAGACGCTTTTCAAGGGGATTATGTATGCTTATTTATATTAATTATTAATTTATTATAACTTTTTTTAATCTTTTCTAATTATAATTAATTATTTTAGGATTCATGTGAAGAAGTCGATTTACAAAATTTAGATTTTGAATTAAATTTATCTCCCATATGGAAAAATTTAAAAGATATAGAATCGAGTTCTGCGCTTAATTATAATTGGTCCAAATCAGAATCAAATAATGTTTTTTTGAGTTCATTGTCCATTGATTCTAGAAACATAGTAAGTCTAATCTGATATTTTTAAGGGGTTTTTTGTTTGTTATGGATTAATTATTAATATTTTGGTACTTTATTATATTATTAATTAATTATAATATTGCTAGTTGTGTGGTACGCCTTGGAATCAAAAGGTGCCTAGATTTGCAGCAAATTTATCTAATAATCCATTGGAACCATCAAAAGCTTTTAATAATGCTGAAACAGATATACCTCAATTTTTTTTGAATGGTTCATTGAAGGTGAATTTATTTCACTTAATAAACATATAACAATCTAATAACTGTTAAACTTAAATTAAATGTTTATTATATAATAAAGGGCACAGTTCCAGATCCTGAATTTGATTGGAAAAGTAGTGGATTAATAAATCCCTTAGATAGTAAGTATTCTGTACATGTCTTAAATCTAACAGAAAAATAAACTATTATAATTTTTAAATTTGTATGTTGTATATAATATATATATATTATATATAAATTATATATTTTAAAATGTACTATTTAAAAACAAATTATTTAGAATTTATTTACAAACTTAAAATTAAATAGTGTTTATACTCTATTACTCTATACTGATAAATTTTATAGATTTTTTCTAATATATTTTAGTATAATACAATGGACTATAGTTATAGTATATTTTAAAATCAATACTATAGCATAATATGCTATGGCATATGAAAAATATCCATTATAATATAGTAATATAATCGAATAAATAATATGTTGTTTATACTATCACGCTTTATAAATATTAACTATGGCGGCGGTGTTAACTTGCATTTATTTGGGCTAATTAGGTAACCATTCATCACTTCTCGATCTACAGTTGCTAAATACTTTTACACATTGCAGTAAAATTTCACGTGAGTATATATGTTTTTGCTTAAAGTTTTTGCTTCGCTTATGTATTTTACCATTATATTGTACATATGTATATATTAATATTATATAATTTAATTAAATATTTATTTGTTTTAAATATAATTAATAAAAATTAACATATCATTAATCTGTTCAACAATTTAATTATAATATTTTTTTCCTAAATTATTAATTTGATGTTTGAAATAATTAAATGTTAATGTAATTTTATTATATATTTTAATTTTTTATGTTTTATATTTAATAATTTTAGTTCAATCTGATACGTGGAAAACGTCTGATGTTATGAATCATGAGGATGATATATCTGTTCAACATAGTAATGAAAATTTAAATGAATTCAATGAGTATTTTGGAACATCTTTATCTCACAATCAAGCAATAAATATTGAAGATTCTAGTGTAAGTCTTGAAGCTCAAAGGATTTTAGATAGTTTTCCTGATTTTGAAATATTACAAAAACCATATTTAGTAATTTTAGAAAAATAAATTTAAAATATAATTATTTAATTTATTTTCTGTTATAAATTAATTATATTGTACTTGTAAGGAATTTGAAATATTTTCTGATATTTTCACTTGTTAAAATCAAATTTATTATGTGCAATAAGTTACTAATCTGTCCAATTTGTTAAAATATTAATTAGCTTAATTAGTTTATTTTGTTTTTAGTTAGTTTTCATTGAAAATAGATTGTATGATTTCATATTTTGTTCAAATTTCATCTTTAGTAATTAATTTGTAAAAAAAAAACTTATGATATGATACATTGAAAACTTAAAATGTTCCATATATTTTTATAAGATTATTGGTATTACTAAATAATAAACATTTCTAGTCTATTATTAGGTAATGTAATAGGTCATTAGCATATAAAAAAAATGTTTTACTTACCTATTTGTTGTATAAGAAATTCTATAATTTAATTTTACTCTAAATTAATTAATGAAATTAAATAATTGTTATTTGTTAAAGAAAAAATAATTGTTCAATTTAATAAATACCAATGTGCATTCCTTGTATACTTTAAATTAAAATTTAGATTTACTATTGAATACAATGTTAATTGATTACCACTTTAATTAAGGAGAACACTTATAGTTATTATTTGTTGATTAAATATAATGATCTTTGGTTTATGAAACAAACTATTCAAATTTATTTATATGTTTATAATAATTGTAATTACAATTTATGTTGTTTTGTTTAAATAAAAGTATTTAGTATTAATGATAGTTTAAAATCAAGAAACTAATTTAATATTATTTGCCTATATATTTCTATGTTTATCTAATAATTTTAGATCTTGAGCAAAGCAAGGAAAGTAATTTTACAATTTTTTTTTTTTGATGTCTGAAAACATTTTTTTGGGCAGAAATATTGGTCTGATTAACACGAATAGGATATGCTTTCGGTATTAAATTGCATCTACTTGGTACTTTATTTAGTTCATTTTTTCAATTTCTCAAAAGTTTTTCTTGCAAGAAGAATACCTACCAAAAAATAATGAAAAATGTTAAAATTCACAGAAATCGTAATTTTGAATTTGGAAATTGATTTTAGATTTTTCATAACTAATGCAATTTTTAATGTAGGGACTTATACATTTTTTTGAGTAGTTTACACACGTACAATTTTTCAATGGATTCTTAATAAAATATATTTTATATTTAATTGAATTTTGCTCAGAATCGTATTTTCGAATGCAATATCATTGCATTCAAATGTTAATTATAATAAATTACTAATTTCTCCGAGGACTGAAGGGACAAAGGAATTATGTCTGGAATCCTTCTTGCTTTTTTATACTTTAATTATATCATAAAATCGTAACTTCATAAAAATTATAACTGGTTACTATTCAACTATTAAATTCATAATGTAGTATACTCATAAAATAAATAAAATAATTTGATCATCGATGATAATGATTGTCCTGACATAATAGATAGCAGATAAATAGATAAATATTAGCTGGTAGGTAGATAAGGATAAATCATCGAGTTCGAAAAATATTCTATAACGAATATTTCTATTAATTATTAGTTACATAATAACACTGTATATAATATAAATATCTACAATATATATGTAATATAAATTTCGTTTATAGACGCATGTACACTTTTGTATTCGAAGAAGAAAATGAAAGTCGAGTTAATATTTAGTTAGATAATTTTTGGTTGTAGTCGATCTATTATATTATTATTTGGATTTAATGTTTTTATTGATTTTAGAATAAGTTTTAAAAAAAATTGGCTAATCATTTTATTATTTTAGTTAATTATTTATTAAATATAAAAAAAAAAATTCAATATTGAAGTTGTAGGTACAACATATCAAGGTGCGTTACCCTGGAACCCGCACTTTGGAAATTGTAAAAAAAAAATATCTAGTATTATGTACTTTATTTTGTACATTTTTGTACAACTAAAAATTAATTTTTACTACTTCCAAAACCCTCAAAATTCGTTTTTTGAATTCGGGTGCTGCGGTAATGTTAATCTAGCACCCGCAAATGAAAATAATTTTATGACGATAAAAAAAATTAGAGAGAGAGAGAGTGATTGAAATACGTACTTTAACACACGGGTTTCGGCTTCTGGAAGAGATATAAGCCACGATTTTTTTGCGTTTCAGGACTTTGGAATAAGCCGACCACAATTCCAGCAAAGCCTAAGTATTTATTGTTGTTCCGTCATATTCTTAAACCAATTGTAGTTATACAATATACACAATGTATTTCGACTAATGCGTACTATATAACTAATGTTTTCTTAAAAAATAATATCGGTTAATAAAGTTAACAGACAGTTAGCTGTAGATATGTGTCACTGTGTTCACACATATCGTAAAATCCCTCAAAATACGCATCACCGCACTGCTGGGTTGGTGTCTATATCTATTAAAAATATTATAGGTACCTAATCGAAATACATGCGATGCTGCATAATATTATATTTGGTACTTAACTATTTATCTATATATTATTATGTTTTTTTATGTTTTTAATATTTTTAATATTTTATTTTTTAGTAGCCTATATTGATGTAACTATTAATAATTATTAGGTATTATTTGTATTTAAATCTATGTAATTTATATTTTGTATATATATATATATATATGCATTGAAGCATATTGGTAGTTATTAAAACAACAGTAGTAAAAGGTAAAATAATTATTCAATAATTCAATTTATAAATAACTATAATGGGAAAACCCAACATTTAGATATAGAGTTATAGAAAAAATACTAAAATTGATAATACGATTTTTTTTAGGCAGTTAAAGTATTAACTGAACATAAATTAAATTACGTAATACTTAGGTGGGATTGTTCTATTCTAATTAATGTTATTTGATTGGTTTCTACGCGATTACATTGACCAACCGAAACGGATGACAATGAAAATGAGCAAAAATGATGCGCAGAAAATCTGAGCTCGAGTAGTCCTCAGTCGACGAAGAATTGCACTTAGTACTTAGTTCGTCGTCGAGACTTCAAGTTGTCTGTTGTTTATAATTTGTAATTAAATTGTCAGGTAAATATAAATCCATATGGTTCATATCTTTTAACTGAACAAGACTTGGCAAATATGGAACGCATATCGAATGGAAGGTGAAAACATACATAATCAAACTCTTAATTTATTAAGTACAATTTTGTCCAACCAAAATCAATATAATGACGTGTTTATGATTTAGGTAGATACAAAAAGTTTAATTAATATTAAAAATATTCTATATTAAATATCAAAATTAAGGGGGAAGTGAAATATTAATATTTTAATATTCGGGACCAAGAAATTAAAAAAAAATAATTGCGTGCAAAGTAGTAAATAAATATACGTGTTAATGATTTGGGTGGATACAAAAAAAAAAAAAATATAAATTTAAAATCTTCTACATTATTTTAATATTTAGGTCCTTCAAATTTTGAAAAAAATTGCGAAATGAGTAGTAAGTACTATGATTATGACGTATATGTGATTTTGTTGGATACAATAAAATTACTTTATACTTATACAATGATAATATAATATATATATATATAATTGCAAAGGGAGCAGTATGTAAATGGGTTTTTATGATTTTTGTGGAGACATTAAATTTACTTTATATTTAGAATACTAAATCTTACATGTTTATATACGGATCCCGAAGGAAATTCACTACCAAGGGTAAAAACGTTAATAATATAAAATAAAAAATTATAAATTGTTTTCATTATTGTTATGTTGTAGAAATTCTATGAGAACACCGGAGCAGCCAAATTTATTAAGTCTCTATCCCCGATTCAGTGCACATCAACGCCAATGATTTTACGTAACAGCCTGTCGAGTCCTGTATTGCCACTGACTTTTTCACAACTCAAACACCGAAGCTAAATAAATGACTACGCTCACCACCGCAGTCGGTAATTTAATAATAATTTTGTTTATTTATTTATTATTATTTTTGTTTTTATATTATTATTATATTATATTTTAATATATAATCATTCACTTTCAGGCTGTTGATGAAAACGATGGTCTTGAATCTTACAATTAAAAGTACATGGGATTACCATCACCTCGAGATTACAGTTACTGTTTACACTCCGCAATGGAATGCGAAGTGACAATTATTTCATTGATTCTATTGTAAAAAATTGTTTATATTACTTACAATTAATTTTTTTCTTTAAAACATAATGTTAATAATACAATATGTATTGAATAAAATTGTATAATATTTATATTTATAATTTTAAAAAAAATGTTGTAAAATGTCGATAATATTATTATATCGATGTATTATTATAAAATATACTTTATAGGATAGTGTATGTATTAAATAAATAAATTCATGTTTTAAATTTTATATTTTGTATGGCGGGTGATGAGGGGAATGGGTGTAGTACCGCCTCTACGGCGGCTGATAAGGTGAGTTGGTGGTGGGTGGCTGATGACGGGGGAGTTGGTGGGGAGTAGCGGCGGTCAGGG
>CM023361.1:7762450-7917928 GCA_013282895.1 Eriosoma lanigerum
GAAGTTGCGGGTGGAGGTTTGTGTGGCGGAGCAGTGGGGGATTGGGTTGTGTGGTGGAGGGTGTCTGAGGGGGTGGCGCAGACAGCTGTGTGCGTTACTGATTGCTGATATCGTGGAGAAGAAATCAGTCTGTTGATCAATATATTTTTATATTTTTATGCAGTATTTAATAAAACTAAATTTAATTATTATGATAGAAATAAAAAAAAAAGAACTTATAACTATACATTTTATTACATTCTTAAAATTGTATATATTTTTACGTAGCAAAACGTACGGGTCACAATATTATAATAAATGTCACTGCAGCACCCGAAATCAAAAAACGAATTTTGAGGGTTTTAAGATGTAGTATAAAATTAATTTTAGTTGTACATAAATGTACAAAATAAAGTACATAATACTGGATAATTTTTTTTTATCGTCATATAATTATTTTCATTTGCGGGTGCTACCGCAATTTTTACTATTTGCGTTCAAAAGTTGGATAGGCCTGGGTCTACTAGGCACGTCACTGGTGATTAGTAATGATAGGTAGTATCTAGATAACTTTTTCCTTTTTTCAAGTCTTATGTGTGTGATTTTAAATTAGTTTAAAATTTGATCTGTAATTCATATACAATTTTTATTTTTCTTAAAATTATTTTAATTTTAAATAACTATGTGATTTAAAATTATGTTTAGATCTCATTATTGTAGACCCAAATATTTTTTTTTTGTCTCGTTTAGAGAATATTTATAAAAGAAATCTGATTTGGAACGAATATGGTTGCATAAATAAAATTCTTATTTTTAACATATACAACGTTCCGTATTTTCATATTTAGGTAAATAATAATAATAATTATTAAATTTAAAGTTAACTTTTTGGAATTTTTGGATTAGGTATGGGGTATAAACTAATTTTTTTAAATAAATTTGTAAATATTTTTGTGAATAGGTATATTTTCTATTTCTAGTTAAAAGTAACTCGGAGTAGAACGCACCTCATTACACAATACAGTAGGTATTGTTCAATATACCTTGTTAGTTGTTATTTATTACTTTAATGAATATATTATAATCTTAAATCATTATTAAATAAGTACATACTACTTACACATTATTTATAATGTTTTATAATTAGATTAGAAATAATCATAAACATTTTAAAATATTATCTCGTATGTCGTATTGTAAAAAGTGTTTGCGATTATCCTCTAAAAAAATTAAAAGCCTTTATACCAACCCTAGGTCAATTATTTCTTGAGTTATCGTAATTTTGCGAAAATATTTTTATGATATTTGTACGTTTTTCGTAGCTTTTCTTACGCTTTAAGAAAACTGTCAGAAAATTAATGAAAAAATGAAACGACTAAATAATAAATTCTTTACTGATAACCTACTTCACTTGAAGTTATCAAACCATTATTTCTATAGGGAATAATAGACATTCGTATAAAAAATAGTTTTAATCAGTTCCTATATCACTATAAAACCAATACATTTTCTTAGCCCTAACTATGCACAGAATTTATAGTATAAAGTTATTTGATTCATATGTAATAGCAATCGTTAAACTTATTTTCTATCATTTTAGAGTATCTACCTATATATAAGTACTCAGGTAGGTATTTATTATTATAGGTAGGTAATTAATATTATGTTTTTAAAATTGGATTTAAAAAAAAAATATTAGATTACATATTACATAATTTGCGCCAAATGCTCATACAAATATTATTATTTATTTAATAATTTGTTCAATATCTGTTATTATATCACCTAGACAACAAATTGTTTCATAATGTAGTCGTTTTAATTTTTCTCAATCCGATATTGTATTAAATACTTTTTTTTAAAAGATTAAAATTATTATTAATAAATATATTAAAATTACTATTTTATTAAAGATTCTTAAGCCATAGGTACCAAAAATGCCTAGAACGAAATTATTTACTTTTGCAATGGGAGTGAAACAAATCAAATTCGATCCGAAGGTCACTATTAAAGGCGATATAACATCACGTGTAACTTTTTTAAGGTATCGTGATCAAATGATATTCCCACCCGTCAAACCAATTCCATCGGAAATATTAGTTATAAACTCTGGAAAAACATTTGTGTTTGGTCTTAGTCACGATGTAATGGCTGAATTGTATAAAAATTTCATCGTTAATCTGGACCTTTATCAAATTAACCCCGATAAAAAGTTGTCGGAAGCCAAGTTAGATTTAACAAAAATTTATTGCCAATTGTTCGACGATCCTTGTCATAACGTTACAAAATCACAGGTTAGTCAACTCATCATGTTGGGTATTAAGAATTAATTGTTGATTATTTAAAAAGTATGTTCGATGCGTCACTGCAAATGTGCCAGAATCTGTATTTTTTGTTGTTTTACACTGTTGTTGAAACGTCTATTGGATTAGAACATGATAATTTTTTATGTTCCAGTTGAATGCTACAGTCGAATTTAAGGATAAAGGTGGTAAGAAAATGGCTTGCATGGACTTGACTGCGCGTTTAATTCCTTCGGGGCCAAATGTGCTTAACGAATTTAATTTGGACAACAATGTCGACAACCAGTACTCATGCGTGCCGAACGATTGCTTCGGATGTCCAATTGTACCAGATCTTAAAATCCCCAAAAAACAACACGACGACGATGGCGAATGGGATATCGTGTGTGCTGAGCTTCCGGGTGGTCAGAAAATAGCTGTAAAATATAAACGGAGTTATTATGAGTTCAAGTCCGCCGGAGTCGACGAACCATGTGAACCCACCGACGATGTAAAAATCAGTAAAAACGAAGAGAAACTCAACAATCATTTGATAGAGCTGATGGAAGGGATGCATAAGCTAGTCACTGATAATAACATAGCGCATTAAATACAATTTATTTAAACGAAAAATAAAAAAATGGATATTTCCTAAAAATATTTAAGGTATTTTAAAAGTGTTATGTTCCTTTTAGTGTTTATTTGCGTATTTCTTTGATCTGATTACACGCGAAAATTTTTAGTCAATGCGAAAAAAATTGTGTTACTATAAAAGTAACCTAATCATATTTCATTTGAAGTCAAATGATATTCAAATCTTAATTAGTATTTTTTAGTAAAATCATTATATAATTAGCAATCGATTCATAATTAAATTTTAGTGAAATAAAATAACGTTTAAACATTAAAAATTTGATTCAATACCATAGTACTTTAAGTCAAATTATTTAAAATATCTAATATCTATTTGTTCGAAAGATATATGGTCGATAATAAAAATATGCCTGAACGGCTCGTAAATAATCCAAGTTTTAGTATATTGGAATTTTTAAAAGATATTACTTAACATTTGAAATTACATTTGTATTATGTTTATTTATTATTATTATTTTTTTTTGACGTTTTGTACTTTCTATCAAAATATATTTCGATCATTAAATTTTCGACCATATATTTTTTAACCAAAAAAATGTTTAATCACTTTACTTCGATCATATGACAGTAGTATATGTTTTGTATGCCCTGTCCCCATTTTAACCTCTACTACGGTAATTTTTAGGTTATAATTTTAATAAAACCCCACTTTTTTTAAATTTACATTATCTTACGTATAAGGCTATGGTAGTCACGTTATATTGTCAGTAGAGTCACATACTCTGTACTGGTATTATCATATTTTATATGAATCTGTAAATTTCAGTTACCTATATAAATAAATAGTAATGGACTTATTAAAAGAAATTGAAATCGATATTGACAATATTGGAGTAATATATCTAACCCGATTTTCTTATAATGAATTAACTGAGTTTTACATAGAATTAACTAAATTAAAAAATATAGCTTTTAAATGTGGTGTCAAAAAGAATAATAACCATTATGTTTTATGTCCATGGTCAGATCAAAATTGTTTATGTGGACCTGATACATGTTTATGTGTTTCTGTAAAATTTATATTTTATAATATTAAGAAAAAACTATTAAATATTAAACAGAGGTTGTTAAATAAAAATATGAAAATAACTGATTAAAGATATACTTTTTTTAAAAAAATGGTAAGACTGTAACGTAAGTACTTTTTATTATAGTTACTATAATTATTATATACTAGTTAACACTAGTTATTATCAGTCACAACTTTAGAATGCTACCGTGAACACTATATTTGCTATATAATAATTTTACTGCTTAGTTTTATTACATAATAATATTCATACAAATATTTCTAAGTACATTTATCTATTGTGTTTTAAATGTAAGAATGAAAATTGTTTACGTCGTATTAAAGTAACAGTTTCTTTTTTATTAAATCATTTAGAAAATATTCAACAACCAAAAAGGAATAATTTAAATGTTCGAAGATCAATAAGAATGAAATATCCACCAAAATGATTCCATGAAGAATATAATTGTTAAATTAAATAGAATATTACGTATATTATAGTTATGAATACAGTAATACGCAAATTCTACATTCAACCTCAAAATGGCAAAAGAATTTCTATCGGATATATATTCTATAGACACCACATATATTTTTGACACCACATTTAAAAGCTATATTTTTTAATTTAGTTAATTCTATGTAAAACTCAGTTAATTCATTATAAGAAAATCGGGTTGGATATATTACTCCAATATTGTCAATATCGATTTCAATTTCTTTTAATAAGTCCATTACTATTTATTTATATAGGTAACTGAAATTTACAGATTCATATAAAATATGATAATACCAGTACAGAGTATGTGACTCTACTGACAATATAACGTGACTACCATAGCCTTATACGTAAGATAATGGAAACTATAAAAGGGGGGTTTTATTAAAATTATAACCTAAAAATAGTTTTTAAAGTGATAATGAAAAATGTAAAAATTGTAGACACATAGTCTAGTTGACTATCAACTATAGAAATGGCTTATACAACATTATTTACTTACCCTAACCTAAACAGGACCTAAACGATAATGGATTATTATTTTAAACATTTACAAATCTAACGTCATAGTCCACTAGGCTACGTGTGTACAATTGTATAAATATAATATTTCATGTATTTAGATGATACTTTCATACCTAAAAAACAACATATTTATTGTAAAGTATATACCTACGGTAATTATATAAAAAAAATGTAACCTATTCGTAATTCCTCCTCTGACTGTGGGGCACGTTCGACAGATATGAATTCAACACGTCGTATGCTCGATCTAGTGCGTAGATGGCATAGTTTCGGTGACTCGCAAGAGGTTAGGTGTACTTCTTCGCTCTAAGCTGCCTCGTACACGTACCACTATTATGATCTTGCAACACGCGTGTTGGATTTCGAATCCGATCATTTGGTGGCTGTTACGTCGTGGAATGACATATTTTCGTAACGATTACCGTGTAAAGTATATATACGGTGATTCTAAAAAATCTAGCCGTGGAAATGTACCTATTCACGTGACGATTACCGTATGGTATAAAAAAGTTTAAAAAATCATGGTAAAAAAAGAGGCTAAAAATGATTAAATTAAATCAGCGGTAATTCGGTTGTTTGTGACCGGGAACTCCCCCAGAACATTTTCAAAATATGCTAAATATTGTAAAAAGTGCGTTTTTTGACATTACGCGGTAATCGTGTTTTCTGTGACCGGGAGTTGCCGGTCAGTAATTTGAAATTACCGTAGTAGAGGTTAAAATGGGGACAGGGCATACAAAACACATACTACTTATGACTTTCTATGAAAAGACCCGCTTTTGTAGGTACTTATACCAGATATAAATTCTATTTAGATATCTACATAATTATAGTTGATAAATAGATAGAAACTAATTAATTTTTATGCATAAATTGAATTAAAAATATATATTGTAATCAATTAATGTATATCAATTAATACAAGGTTTACACATTACAATTATATTTATAAAACTGGTGTGATCACGATGGTAAAAAATAGGATAACATGTCAAAATATCCCGGAATAAATATTCTCAACAATAAATATGTAAATGCTATGTAATTTCAATAAATGATTAACAAAAAGATTTTGCGAGTATATTTGCCTCACCCTTGATTTTTAAGGGCTGGTTATATTTTCGGTACGAAGAAAGCCTTTGCTCATAGCGGCCACTCGTCTTGAACTCATAATCGTAGATCGTTACATTTTTAAGAAACTTAGAAACATTACTGTAATAGAAAATTATTAACGTTAACAGATAATATGCAACACTTTAATAGTTTAACAGCTGAATCGTGAATGATATATTGATATATTAAATATTTGTTACAGCTAAGGCCACTGGAGTTTTAAAAGAAATGTCTAATTTTTTTTAAAATTATTTAAAGAGTACTTTTATTTTAACAAAATATTTTTACTTGCAAATATGTTAAATTATTTCTTTTTTATGCAACCATACCTTTACTAATAATAAACCGTCTGAACCAGATGATGGAAGACATAGGCAACACAGACCTAGGGGCTTGGACATCAATTTATAAAAGTTGTCATTTTTACCTTTCTAGTATGTTTATGATTATATATTATGATATATAAACATCATCTAAACATAGTAAAAATATTTTAAATTTATTTAAAAATACATTTTACCATACAGTTAAAACACAGTTAGGTATTAAATGACATAATGCATAATATATATATATATATATATATATAATATACATAATATTGTATGATAAAAATTATACCAATTCAAATTGTATAAATTGTGTGGAATTTGTATTTTACAAAAAAGCGTCGCCTAAAATTATGCAATTGGAATGAAGCAATAACGTGGATGGTAATAATAATATATATATATATATACCATGATCAGAATAAAATTATAATAAATATTACTCATTCAATTATTTAAATGATTTATTTGAAATAAATGGACATATGTGATGATCATAATGAAATCGAGTTCTTCTTTCAAGTGAAAAATTGCAGATTTTCATCAATTATTATTTTAACAATTGAAATATTGATTATCACTAGATTTTACATTTATGCTCATATATATTATCTTTGATTGTATATTGTACTATATAATAACTAATGATATTATCATTTTATTCGTTTTTCTTATGTCGCTCTATCATTATATCCTAGGAATTAATTATTTACTAACAGTGAGCAGAGGTTGAAAACTTGGGTACATATTTAATATTATTTATTGTGTTAAATTATTGTGTTTAATATTATATAATTGTATATTTATTATAAGTAAAGACGTTCCCATTAATTTTTATAACAGTATAATACTAAGACAACGAGTGCTATAATATTCAAATACAATTATGGAGGGGGTGTTATTTAATAATAACAAATTAAATTATAAATATTTAATTTATATTTTTCTAGAATATTTTTTATCTCTTATTATCCACCTACATCAAATTTTTGTGAATGACAACTATAATAGTCAATCGTAATGTAGGTACAAGTCGTCAAACACTATAAATTTCTATATAAAAATATTTCATGTATAATTAGGTACAAAAAAACCTAACAAATATAGTAATAACTATTTTTGTTTTACTTGAGACTTTGAGAATATACGTAGTATAACAATGATTTTTTAATTAAATATTGAGAGTAGGTAAGTATAATAAATAATAATATTATATATTTCTGACATTGTAATGGTACCTATTATTAATTATTTATTACTGTATATAATGTACTGAACAGTGTAAACTATATATTAAAATATTATATAATTTTTTGATAATAAAAATTGTATTATAAAGATCTAATAATTTTGAATAACATATACTTATTTGTTAAATATACAATTTGACAATATTTTTTAATTTGTATTATAGGTAAGCACCTATTTAAATACTAAATAAATTTTACTTGCCTTTTTTTCAGAAAACTATTTTAAATATGTAGTAGACATTAGTAGCTGGAACGATTGAACGAATTTTTTTGTGTCACAATAATATAATAATTATATATAGTTCAAGTATATTAATCAGCACGTGGAGTAACTTATTACTCTGTAACTTATTTAGAAGTTTGACTTTAAAATATGAAATATCTAGTTAATCGACGAAATTTATTATAAAATATCGTAAAATATGTCAGGTTATATCTTATATTTTTAAATAAAATAAAAATAATAAAAATTAGCAAATTTAATATTATAATTAGAGAGCGGATTTTTAGGTTTTTACATATTTTTATTGGTTCTATGTATTTTAATGGGAGTCAGAAATGTGGACGATTAGAATTCATCATAGAATTCATAGAAAACAATTATTTTGCGTATTTGTACATATTTTGAAAGTTAGAGAATATTTTAGTTAATTTCACATAAAATATAATATTTTCCATGATTATTTATAAATTAGTATTAATTTTAAGTGAAAATGCATAATATATAACTCAATAAGAGTAAAACTATAAACTTTTTGTAGTTCACATAATTTTTCGGTACTATTTATTTTGCATATTGGAGAATATTTTCAGGATAAAGAATATTTTGAGCATATTTTATGGTTTTGTTAGTGCATATCAGCATCATAAATTAAAATTTTTAAAAACCTTAAAATACGCTTTTTAATTATATTCTATGGCTGAGGACGCGTGTTTAGAAAATTTGTAATTCGTAAGGACAGGAACTTTTGATTTTGATTCTGCATAAATATTGTCTAGTGCCGACTCCGATATAAACTGACTACCAAGTATAGGTATAATAGGTGAAGGTTTATTATAATATTTGTTTTATTATTGTTGTTTTGCAACTAAGTGTTTTGGAAAAAATATTTATATTTGTAAATGAACATTGGGCTGATAAAAATAATTTTGCTCCGCCCTGAGAAAAACTGAAATGAAACCTCTAATGAGTTCACGACAAGTTAAAAAGGATTACATGAAGTGAATCTCCGTGCACCCCGCAAATTCGCCCGAAACCGCATTAAAGTTCTACATGAGTATTTCAAGAGAAATTTAATGAAAATTGGAATTAGACTAGTGGTTTATGTGGTCACTTTGGAAGTCATTCTGTTCTATTATGTAGCCGCAAATTATTCTATTAAATACCGGAGTATAATTTCATTATCCTCACTTATTAGTTTATAATTAGTGCATCATAAAGTATTTCACATAATTTTTTATGATATAGTTAGTAGTGAGGTTATATGGGTGTGCGATATTTTCTGATGTTTTCAGTCCTATTCTTCTTCTATCTCATTTATTGTTTCAAATACCAATCTTAATATATTACACTACCTATATTAATTGTAATTCTATACTCCTAATCCGCATCTTCACAAGAGGCTTATAAACATTAATTGTTTCGTTTGAAACATTTTTTATAGCAGGGCCTTAAAATTGTCCGTGTATCTTGTAGTGACAAGTTTTTCTAGATGAAGCAGCTAAAAATATCAACACTTATCTACTATTGTAAAAATACATTTTTTAAATTTATTAGAAAATCGATATCGACTTATTAGAAAATTATAATTTCTTCATTATCAAGTGTTTATTTACTTATATGTTACTAATTATAAATACAAATTATAATGATTTTTTAGTCGTAGTTCTGTTATATCATCACTATTCAAACTAACCTAACCATTGCATATAATTTGATTCATTTGATTTCTGATTACGAAATATCTACGTTTCATCGTCAATTATATGTCTGTGGCTTGAGATATGATTTGATATTATTATTATCAACAAGAAAACAATAATTTTATCTTTACTTCAATTAAGAACGTAGTGCGTGCTTTATATATGGATGCAAAAATAACAATGGACATTTATAATATCGTTGTAATACTTATATTTCTTTGTCAACAATACGCATAGGTGGAATTTGTAGATTTGTGAGTTTTTATATAATATTATTATATTAATATATGATTGTCGAGATGTTTAGCTTATTTGCGCAATGCATGTAGGTAAGTTGAACAAATATTTATATAAATAATTATAGACAAGGCTAGTTATTAATGTGTTAAAATATTAATGTTAAATTAATTTTATTTAAGTTACACAATGATGAGTTACTTAAAGTTAAAGTTAAGTTATATAATATACTTTTACAGAAAATTAAATAATTTTATATTTAAGTTTAACTTGCAAGTTGCAACTAACACCAATTTTAGATTTTGAGCGAAGCGAAGAATGTATTGGTTTTACAAAGATGTTTTTTTTTTTTTTGATGTATGAAAACATTTCTTCGGGTAGAAATAATGGTCCGATTACCACAATAAGGGTATGCATTCGGTAGTAAATCGTGTCTAGTTGGTACTTTATGAATTTCTCAAAAGTTTTTCCTTGGAAGAAGAAAAACTACCAAAATATGGCGGAAAATCGGCAAAATTACGATTTCTGTTATTTAAAATGTTTAAATTTCGTGATAACTAATTGAGTTTTGATCGTAGGAACTTGAAATTGTTTTTGAGTATTAACATATGTAGTATACAAATGAGGTAAAATTTTGGAATGAATTATTAGTATAGTGTATTATAATATATTGAGTTTCGCTCAGAATCGTATTTTCTAATGCAATATTATTGCATTCAAATCTTAATTATAATAAACCACTAATTTCTCTGAGGACCGAAGGGACGAAGGACGAACGCCTGCAATCGACATTCCCACTTTTTTATTTTAATAATTTTAATTTGTCAATAAATAAGTGATATATCTACTTAAATATAATTAATACAAACAGTGATGCCGGAATTGATTGGGGGCAAAGGGGGCATTCGACCCCTCTCTAAATATATTGGGGAGCAAATTATAATTTTGCCCCCCTGAAAATTTGTCATCATAGGTTATACACTTAAAACTTAAATATTTTAGAGTTATAGTTTATATTTAAGTTACATTTTTATTATTTTTAATATTTATATAATATAATATGTAATAAAATGAATTTTGAAAAGTTGTATAACAATTAAAATTAAAAAGTTTAAAACATTAAAATTGTTTTTAATTTTATATTTAAAATTAAATTAGGTTAATAAGACTATTAGTTTAATCTACAAAATAGTAGTTAAACCTATTTTACAAAAATCAATAAATATTTGTATTTTATTTTAATATACTATATTTCATGATTTTCCTTAAATTTTTGCCCCCCACAAGAAAAATAGTTCCTGCGCTACTGAATACAAATTGAACGTAAAATGAAAATCATATAAATTAAATATTATATTATATTCATTTTCAATAATTAACATTTATTTAACTTATTTTAAAAACTATTTAACTTAATTAAGTTAACTTAAACATAAAACATTAGCTAACCAGCTTTGATAATATTGGTAGATTAGGTATATGCACATTTATTACCTGGTATTGGTTTGAATTTACGTAATTCTGATAATTAGGTTTGAATAGTTTATTGAAATGTTTCAAAGGTTTTATTTTAATGGGCTGCGAACTTCGTTTAGACAAACAAGGATTTTTTTTTACAGGATTACGCGAAACACGAGGTTTGCAGAAACTTTCACCAAACACATACCTACGACCCTTATACAAATAAATGCAAATAAAAACCAATCTGAATTTTAAACGACATTGGAACTATTCCAAATATTCCGCACGAATAATGCGCTGCAGTGAATAATGCGGCGTACATATCTAATAATATAATTATAACACCGATTAAGAAGTATTTTGAATTTTGATATCGATGTGGTATAAATCAATTAAATGTTTCATAGAATATGCCAGTATAATGTATGAGATGTACATTTTACCGAAATTAAAAATAAAAAAATAATTAAATAAAATTTTACATGATCATATTATTATTAAGTCGATATGGTTGTAGTTTTCTATATTATCGTTGGCGTAGTATTTCGACAAAATCGATATAATGAAATTGATTTTTGAATATTCGTATAAACAATAATACATCGTAAGTACAAACAGGTTTGTCGGAAGGATATCAAAATACATATACCCATATAGGTACGTTATGTAATTAAAAAACTTAATATTCTACAATAGGTAGGTGCGTTATTTAAAAAAATCCGAATACGATAAGAATTATTTATGTTATAACCATGAAAAAATATTGTGTATAATAATGTGTGTGGATCTGAGAAGACAAATAATATTATTTGAATATGGGAATACTAACTAAGTGTATTGATCTAATGAATTAGAAATAAGTCTAGAGTAAATATTATTATTATAAAATTTAAAATGAAGACTAAAATAATTATTTAATTAATTAAAGCTTAGAAGTTTAAAATTTAGAACAATGTTAATTCATGCCATTGTTATTATTTTTATGTTTTGAATCTATCTACCAGAATAAAGTACCAAAGTAATTGGGTAATTCACTGAAACAACAAGGGTTTATAACTTTAAATTTAAATGGTTTTCGATTAATTAAAACAAATAATTAATTTGCTTAACTTTGAAAAATAAAATAAGCGTTTACTACTTAAGCTCATTAACTGTTTATATAATACCCTATATTAAAAATTTAATGCTTAATCATACGTGTATTCACATGGATAAAAACGAAAATAATGCTATTTAGTGTCTACGATGAACATTATTTAGTTTGTACATAATATAATACAGAAACAATTAACTATGGTAAAACGGTATATTATACTTTAAATTTATAAAAAAAAAATAATCAGAATTTATTTCCAATATTTTATAATATCGCTGTGTATAAGGTATTATATAATACAATACGAATATTAAATACATCAGTGGCCGACTGAGAATAAAAATCAGCCCCGGTAATCTTGGATGATTGATCCAAATTTTATCTAGTTCTAAGGCTACCTTAATTTAATATATATATTTTTTAAATAAATATGTAGCTTAAACAAATAATTAGTATATTATATTTTGAAATTTTAAATATAATAATAATGTGTACATTTAATAAATTGTTCTTGTATACAGACACGTGACTCGATTTATTCTTTGTTGAGCACTTATTAAGATTTAAAATTTTTTTTTTTATCGCCATTTAAGCTAAAAATATAATAATCAAATTTCAAGTTCCTATACCTTACGTCCAGAAACAACTATATATGCGCTAACATACAATAAATTAAATAAACGTTATATTATATTTTCATTAAAATATTGTATTAACTGGTAACATTTTGACTTTGTTTACACTTTACACAAGATATTGGCCCTAAAATTATTAAATCGGTTCGATTCCTGTGTGATTTTCACAGCACCATGACTCTGGTTATTCTACCTTTGAATTCATACATATTTATGATAAAAATAAAATAAATATACATATTTTATACATAAAATTATCATATTTGATCGAATATATTCAATCAGTGGATTCATCATCTAAATATTTCACAGTAAAATATTACTTATTAAAATAATAATAAAAAATAAACATTAATCTAAATATTGAAATCAAATTGATATTGTATTTGATCGGTGCTCGAATTGGAAAATGAATACAAATACGCTATAAGCGTTAATAGAATATTAAAGATCTATAGTAAAAAAACGACAACGAACAACAAATGTATTTTAGCGTTATTGAAAAAAATATTAATTACTATTAGTAAGTTCTTAATTTGATATTTTGGATGCGTTTTAAATAATTTAATTATACGCTTACTGTTATAAATATATAATAAAATACCAATATTATAAATAAATTACATTTTTATATTTAAAATATATTTTTGATTTTGTGTAAATTGATGTTTGTTTTCATTATAACATATGTTTGTATATTTTTTTATGTAAACTGATTTTTCCCTTAATACTGAGTATATGTAGGTAGTTACTGTGTTCAATTTTTTCCCTAAAAATGTGTGCAATTTTCACTCGTTAGAACAGACGTGTCAATATTTATAACGTTTAAGTTTTTCTTCGAAAATCATATTCAATGTTAAAACATTTACTATTGTAATACCCATAATAGCTGAATATTATCAGATTAATATTATATTAAAATCAATTAATGTAATTTATATTAAAACATAATTATATAATGTTTTATAAAAATAATAAACAGCTCTGTCACCGTTGGGATACCCTTGGATCTCAACGAAATTCAAAATTACATACAATTTTAAAATGTCAACACGATAAAGAATAATAATATATTATAATATAATATTAAAAAACCGCAGTATACATGATATAAAATATTGTCACACTACGGTAATAAAAATTATGCATCTCCTCACAATGCATTACTGCCAAATTTATTACACTATTCTTATAAAGATTAATAAATAAAACAATTAATTCAACTATGGTCTAGTGCAAGGGTCAGCAACCTTTTGAGACGAAAGATCCAAAATTTACAATTTACAAAATTTCCCGATTTTTAAAGAGCCCTTAAAAAATTTTCGTTTCAATATTATGGTATTTGATTTTATATACTTGGTTTTAGATTTAAAATAAATGAATTTAAACACGAAATAATATCTATTCGTATAAAAATAAACAAATATTTTTTAGCACAATTCATATTAAAGTATTTTAAAGTTAGATCTAGAATAATAAATAAATTAATACAATCATATTTTTATTGAATAATTTAGCTCCATTATGGCACTTGTATTTTTGAAAATGAAATCAAAATTCATGTCAACGATTGTTATTTTATTTTTACACATTTTAAATGTTTTTTAAATGCAAATTTAAAAATCTACACCCGCCAAAACTTCTCAAAAATGATTTTTTTTTTTTATTGTGGGTGCCATAAATTTTGAATTTGCGGTTACAAATGTGTAGAAATAAAATTACAATCGTTGACACGATTTTGATGTCATTTTCGAAAATACAGGTGCCAGCTTAACGGAGCTATATAATTCAATAACAGATAGTTACGTCAATGAAGGCATTGGTTTTGCATGCCTTTTAAAATTTAGTTAAATCTGGTTCATAACTTGTTTAAGTGTCAAGTACGACTCTAGATTTTTATTTGTAAATTGCAGGTTTCTTACTTTATTTTAAAAGTGGAGAGCCTCAACTTTACTCCGAAAGAACCGCATGCGGCTCGCGAACTACAAGTTGTCGACCTTTGGTCTAGTGTACTTGGCTAAAGCAGTAATTGCTCATACAAAAAGACGGCCGAGTAAGTACTCTTCGGGTGCACAGTAGCCTACAGCTCTAAATTAAAATATTTTTTCAAAAAAAAGAGGAAAATTATCTTGTTATTTTAAGGGGCTATGAGTAATTTTGGGGGGGATAAGTCATTCTAGCCCTCCTCAAGTTGCGCTTATGCTCAGCACATTGCGACGCGCGTCCAATGATCGTGTTATATATACAGTGCGATCACGATTATTGGTAACACTTAATATTTCAGCCGGATGACCTTGTATTGGAATAGAATTTTGGAGGGATCTAGAGAATACTGAAATACAAATTTGTGAAACTATCAAATTTTTAACACTTGCGGTACGCGTATGCGCAATACAACTTATGTTTTTTAAATAGTAATCCCTATTTTTAACATCAGATTTAGATTTACTGATGTTTTTTAAGTCGATTTGACATATTAAAACTTTTTCCTAAACCCAATATTGACTGAGTTATTTTAATTTTAAATTTTAGAAAAATTTAAATTAAATTTATTTGACTAATGATATTTTTTCGTGTTATTATGTAATTTTAACTAATAATAACTGCAATGCTTTAACTTAAATTCGAGCAGCTAGATATAGCTAGATATAGCGGATATAGATGACAAAGATAAAACGTTTATGATTGATTATGGCAGCTTTTATCGATAAATCTTAATATTTTGTGTTTATAACTGTATTATAATTACAATTTAAACTATTTTTATGGTGGAATTTCAATTTAAAAATGTACATTCAATTTCACAATGATCCTTCAATTATTAGTTACATTTTATGGACTGATGAATCGAAATTAAAAACAACGGTATTATGAATAAACAAAATTATCGATATTGGAATGATACAAACCCATACTGGTCACACGAAACTAATTTTCAAACGGTTTGGGGAATAAATGCATGGTGTGGTTTAATCGATATTAAGCTTATATGACCATATTTTTATGATGGTATACTTAATGGCAGACGATATTAAATTTTTTAAAAATAAATTACCAATACTATTAGAAGATATTACATTAAATATTTTAAACATGCGTGAACATATGATGAAGACCAAATCAGATCAGCTACTTCGAAAGAATTTTTCAGACGACTTGAGTCATGTTTAGAACATTATGGACAATTTTTTAGCAATTTATAAGATGATTATATTGAATTTTTGTGTGATAATTGGTATAAGAATTATTGTTATTTGTATTTATTAATTTAATAAAATGCAAACAAATTATGTAAATAAAAATAATAATAAAATAAAAATAAAAATAAATAATGTGAATAATGTAAATATTTGGAGTAAAAATAATTCTTCTACATAACATTTATCGATAAAGGATGCCATAATCAATCAAAAACGTTTTATCTTTGTCAGCTATATCCGCTATATGATAGCTGCTCGAACTTAAGTTAAAGTATTGCAGTTATTATTAGTTAAAATTACATAATAACACAAAAAAATATCATTAATCAAATAAATTTAATTTTAATTTTTCTAAAATTTAAAATGAATGTAACTCAGCCAATATTGGGTTTAGGACAAAGTAGTAATATGTCAAATCGACTTAAAAAACATCAGTGAATCCAAATCTGGTGTTAAAAATAGGGGTTACCATTTAAAAAAAATTAAGTTGTATTGCACATGCTCGTACCGTAAGTGTTAAAAATCTAATAATTTTACAAATTGTGTATTTCAGTATCACTTAGATTGCTCCAAAATTCTATTCTAATACAAGGTCATCCAGCTGAAATATTAAGTGTTACCAATAATCGTGATCGCACTGTATATATATAGTCTTAACGTGTTCTGTGAGAGTGCGACCAAAATACTCATACATACATTTCTACCTCAAATAAATCTCGTCGAGAATCCAAAGAACGTTCCAGAGGCAACTCCGGCGGTGATACATCAAACTAAATTGTGTACATTATTTATTACATATCCATTTATATATTCGTAAGTCTAACATAAATCTATTATAACATCTTGGACATCTCTCGACTTCACGATCTCCTGTATCAAGACCGAAGGAAGGTTTATGACACAAACTCGTTATTACAGAATTACAGAATGGTTCCCAACGCGGTCCATTCATACTTTTTCATTTTTGTGTTATTATACTATAATAAAGAATTATACACAATTTAAATTATTTTAAAGTACATTATTTATGGTCAAACAGGAAAGTTACACTCTTGTAAACAAACAATGAATTTAACATCAAACTGCGTTCTAGTTATAACTTATTGAAGTTATACGAATATAATATTTAGAAAATCCATAATTCATTTTTAAACAAATACAATCTCGTTTACAACATTTACATTTCTGTTTTGTACAGATAAATAACAATGGACTTTGTTCATCTGGTTCTGCTCTTTAATATATGTTCGAACATTCAACTACGTGAAAACTATTAACATTTGCATAAAACTATGGCATTATCTCGATCCTATAATACGCATATATTATAATATAATATAATAATTAATAAATCTTTAAAACAATTAATAAATTAAATTTTACACGAAGGACTTCAAGAAAACTTTATAAATTATTTATCGTATTAAGATTCAAAATACCCCTAAAATTGTTTCAGAGAACTAAAATAGTATAAAAAATTAACTCCGTGTTAAAAAAAAATACGCGAAACAATTTTTTTATAACAAAAACAGTTTTACTTACTTCACACTATTTAATCATAAGTAAAATAATTTTTTTTATTGATTTATACACATTTAGTTTGTATTTTTCTAAATTAATAACTAATACAACAAAAAAGTATTGAAAATTAATTAAGTTAATAAAATATATAACATTATATTTGAGGATAAATAGGTTATATTGAAAATAATGTTTTCAAAAATTAAACTTTAATATCTTAGTAAGAATATTAAAAATAGATCGATTTATAATTAAAAGTTCTTTATCAAATTGGATTAAATTAAATTAATTTTATCTATGTGTGTTCAATCAGTTAGGAACATTTTTTTAACTCTCTAACTTAATGTTGTATTGTTGTTTATCTTTAGAAGTCATAATTTTAGTAATGTTAATACTAAATGCACGATCAAATTAATAAATTATTTATTGTTTAACAATTAAAAAAAAAAAAATATACAATTCTGTTAAAATAAAATTTCTATCATAAAACTTTATTAAAACGATGTGTTATATTGTGTTTTTAAGTGTTTAGTTTTTGAAATAATTCATCAGTTAATTCTGTAGTTAAACTACAGGTTGTTAGTTCATATTATGTATAATTGGATACATAAATACAAATATTTATTAAGAAGAAATAAAATAATAAAACTGAAAAATGATTATAGGTATTTGAGAAGTGCAATAATAGAAATTAAGATATGATTAGGAAATTTATGATACAATTACAAACTGAATTTAAATTGAAAAATACAAATACTTGGTTAAAACTTTACAATTTGTAGTTATTTATTCTTATTAAAAATATAAATTTTATATTATTTAAAAAGATGTGGTTCATCAATATAATATTATATTTTTTCAACTTGTATAAAATAGAGTTTATATTTTTAAGCTATTGATTGGAATAAACTTTTGTGATATGTTTATACTACACAGGGGATCGGTTTAACTTATATAAGTAACAAATTTACAAATTATAATTTGTCATTTCTACTTTATAATAGGTATAGTTATTAATTTATTACAAACAAATACTATACGATTCTGATCGAAGCGAGGAATGTATTGGTTCTAAAATGATGGTTTTTTTCTTTGTGTCCAAAGAAATTTTTTCAGGTAGAAATAATAGTCCGATTATCACGAATAAGGTATGGTTTCGATAAAAAATTACGTCTAATTGGTACTTTATTTAGCTCATTTTCTGAATTTTTCAAAAGTTTTTCTTTGGGAGAAGAAAAACTACCATTTATTAATAAATGTGTACGACTTCAGAGGGTCTTATCACTTTAAATATTAAATACTAGGTTAACAAGCGTAAAAAATTAAAAACTAACTTTGTCGAAATCCAAAGAATAATTATATAAAGTAATGCAAATATAATTAAAAAAAAAAAAAAAAAACTTTTCTATTTTTTATAATTATAATTATAAATAATATAAATTATAATTATAGTATAGCTATGGGAATGGTTATCTGAAAAAATTCTTTTGGTGGGATTACTATACTCGTTAAATTTTTAAGTTTTTGACTTATAGAATATAATTTGCATATTTAATTAAACATTTTATTATCTTAAAAAAGATTATTGTGTCAAAGCCAAATATTGGATTAGAAGTAAAATTTAAGCAAAAGTGTATGTTTCAAGTTTAGATATTGTGACAATAACATTTTTTTTAAACATTTTTGTAGGTACTAGGTATCCAAAAAAAAAAAAAAAATGATTAAAAAAACTGATTTTCATATTTCGAAATAATTATACTACAATTATGTTTAACATTTACATACCCATTCTGAACTCGTTTGTTTTTCATTTAACATGAAGCAAATGAATATTTTATTAAATTCAGACCTATTATGGGATGTTTTTGAATTATTATTAAAAATAATATTTTTATATTAAATGTTTTGTTTGTTTGCCATATTATGTTAATTTACGTTTAGAGAATCTATTTAGCTATACAAATGGTGCGCAATACTAATAATCATTTTTTTTTTTATTTTTATGGATATACCATCTATATAAAGTTTTCTTTAAAGCTTATTTCTATCATGGTACTAATATGTTTTCATTATTATTATTATTTATTTCCACCATATTTCGATCATATTATATATTGTTTTCTAAAGTGTTCGACATTATGTATGTACCGCATATTTTTAATAATATATTAATATTTATTATAGTTGCTAAAGTATTGTTGATAATTTATTGTTCTTAAGCGTTATTTAATATGGAAATGTCTAGAAATGTTAACAAAAGGAACATTGAATATTGTATGCGCTTCCGGGTAGAAAAATGATCAAGGAAACAAAAAAAAAAAAAAGAATGTTTCACAAAACATGAATTATACAAGTTTAGAGTGAATCACTAATATATTGAAATTTATTTTTAAATTCAATGTACTCTTGCGTTCTAATAATATATTTTAATGGACTTAAATAGAAAATCAATATACTTAGAATGTTTGATTTTAAATTTGTTTTACGCGTGTCACTTGTAATAATAATAATAATAATAATGCAACTCGCAATAATGTCTAGATATATTGTTTCATGCTATTAACTTATTTATTTTACCGAGTTGGCCCTTGTACTACATCAATAGGTCATTTATATTATATTATATTACATTATAATGTTTGCACGATGTATTTTTAGGACAAGATATTCACTACGATACCTAAAGTTATTAATAATTAACTATTATAATAGCCGGGTTTTAAAATTTAATTGTTTAATGCTCACGTTTGTCAATTTTCGTTGCGAATTTAAGTAAATTTATTTTTTCCAATAAGAATATTAATGATGGCAATAATTTTATATTTTAATTTTTCTATACCCAAGAACAATCGCTCTTATAATTTAATCAAATTGTATCGTGTACTTATAAATTTATTCATCAAAACGATGACACCGATTAAGTTTAGACATTTAGTTATCAATATGCGTTTTTAATTGTTGTGTACCTAATCGTTATCGATTAATTATATTCAGTAAAATATTATATTATATAGGTAGGTAACATATTTAAGAAATATAAGGAACTGCGGTAATATATTTTATTTTAATGATTATCAATTATTATTATTTTGTCAAAATTATCATCTATTCTGCTCATTTGTATAAAGATATTGACTTAGTAATATATATTTTTACAGTGAATAGCTAATACGTATACGTAATCAAAGTTTCTACTATATTATTTTTCTTTGCTAGAGAATATGATTGTTTTTGATACAATATCTCTAATTTATATTATTTATTATATTTAATATGAATTAATTAATTTATATTAATATAAGCTAATATGCCGAATAACTTATAAATTATTACAACGTTTTTAGTACAATACCGTATTCATACTTAATGTATTTCTTTTTATTTTTTGAATTTTTGGTTTTCAATACCAACACGTGAAATGTATCATAGATATTTTATTTAGAAATTAAACACATTTACTTAGTATAGGTTATAAACTATAATGAATTAGACTGAACTTACATTTTATAATTCGTACGTGTTTGTAAAGAAATGTTTAGTGTATTTTAAAGTTTTTCCCATCAATAATTTATTGGTATTTCGGGAGACTAGGTGTTTGATATTGTTAAAATACATAATTTTATTTTCAAGTTTAAAGTTGATAAGATTATTAACTTAAGCACTTAATATATTGCATAGAATTATTGTTTCGAAGAAACTTATTCAGATATGGACGTGATTGTATGAATTTTATTGGATGTGAGATAATAGGTTTATTGCAAATATTATTTTAAGCTGACACATTTGATCAGTTTTTAAATGACTTGGGTGGCCGATCCAACCTATTTGGTAGTACAAGGCGAGGTAGAAGAAGATTTTAATTAGTTTTTATTAGAGTTTTTCGTAATTTTATAAAAGTCAATATATAAGTAATTAGTACTTATATAGTAAATTGAAATAGATTCTTAAATATATTAATTTTAATTCTAATATTGCGAAAATATAATTCAATTAATTGCTGGTTAATAGAATAACGTAATAATAAATTATTAATATTAAGTATATCTACTTAATGACCTTATAATAAACCTAACTTGTTTTTATGTTTTTAAAATAATTACACTAAAATTACCTACTGAAATAGTATTACATAATATAATTTATTATTACGGTATCACCTACATGTAGATAAATAAAAATTTAGACGTATTATGACAATTAATATTTAAATCATAAAAAATATGTCACCAAATAAAATAATCATTTCATTAATATTAGGTAAATAAATTATAATCGTTTTTTAATTATATTTAATAATTATTTATGAAATAAATGTAATATGCCTATATAATAAAACAAAAAAGTTAAACTTTTATAGGTAATAAGTTATGTTAGATTAGGTTTTTTTTCAAATTATTTTTTGTCATTCTAATAACAATAATATTAGTTTCTTATCGTGGTTTGTGACAAATAAAATACATTGTTGGTTGGTTTAAAATAGCGGATAAGCGGAAATAGCTATTTTCCTGATTTAGAAACGAAATTGCTATTAGATGCGCTAGACAATAAACTCCATCGTGACAGAAGTCTATTTTCTTTTTTGGAGATTTTGTTTGTTGTAAAATAAAGTGGTGACTAAATTGAGTCAACTAGAAATAAAAATGATATTTCATAAAAAAATTAAAGCAGTTATACAGGTACAACAATTTCTATATATAGATTTGAAACTATAGGTGTATATAAGTTTATGATTCTACTATGATTCATTCTCAAGTATAATAAAAAAGAACACAAACTCAAATATTATATTTTAAGGCGCCATAGCCCAATTGATTAAACAAGCAATAATATGTTAAGTGCATTTATGATGTTTACAAATGATTAATTTTTTACTTGTGTATTGTTTATGTTTTTAATGTTAGTCAATGCCGTGTTAACCAATTAGGCATCTGGGGCAAATTTTTAAATGCTGCCCTTTTATAACTTTCTATGCATTATGTAAAATAGAGACGTATTTAGAATTTGTAAAGGAGGGTTTCAAATTTTTTTTTAGAAGGTTTCATAAAGCCGAACTCCACTTTATAATATAAAAAAATAAACTACAAAAAATGAAGTTAAACATGTTCTGTACCTGTATATATTATAATGCATAATCTAAAACAGGTGGCAAATGAATATTACTGATAGAATTTTATTTTTTTTTTGGTCACCACGAGAAGGGCTTTAAACCCATTAACACGGTTCTGATGTAAGTCATTATTTTTGATTACAGTAAATTAATTTTCAACAGTGATTTAGAAGTCTAAACTACCTACAATATTTTTACTAAAATTCTTTAAATTAAAAATATATTAAAACAATTACAATTTTTAAATAAAATTAAAACAAAGTAATCATTGAATTTGTGTATTTCGTTAGAATGTATTGGTTCTGACAAATTTAAATATTAACTTCCAAAATTTATGTAATAATTCCTAACTCATATACTATTTTAATACAATGTCAATTAATGTTGTATGCTTTATTTTTATATTCTAAATAAGGATAGTATAAATTATATTGGTTAAATAATATATTTTTATTAATACTAATTAATATACTAGAAACACTTCTAATATTGACATATTTTTAACATTTAAAATTAAAGTTTTGATACAGACAATGGTACTTTAAAAATATATTCTTTTGAATTTTCTAGCACTTACCTTAAGATAAAAGGACATATTGAAATAAATAAATAAGTATATATATATATGCACAAAAATAATACATTTTTAATATTGAAAAATAATATTTATTAAGGTTTTAAAATTTAAATCATTTTGTAAAAATCACATAGGTACATAAAAAAAAAAAATTATAATTTTATAGATTACTGTAAAATAACAAAGTAATTATCAATGATTAAAAAGTATATTTAATCAAATGCATTATCAGAGTGAAGTAATTTCGTAGAAACACATCATATAAAACTGAATTTCCTATATAAATGCAAGTAGTAGGTAACGGTTACTTTGCGTTATTACAATTTCGTCGTAACATTAGTTTAATAAAATTCACAAAGAACAGTATTATTTTGTACTACTAAAAACGTAATGCATTTATTCTAAATACACATTCACATGCACACGTTTACGATGTATATATATCGTAGTTCATAAGAAAGATAGATATATTTTATCAAACTTATATTATTCTGGATAAAAATATAATGTACTATAATCTTATTGTAAATATTGTGTAACGTTCTATCTTGTCGTTTAGATATTTTATTGTTTTAAAACTAAACGATTATTTACATTAAAATTAATATCATACATGTAACGTAATATATATTATTTCATAACTTGTTTTTTTTATATATATGATGACGATAAGTTAAACTAAACAATAGGTAGATATGTAAATTTAGGTTATTCGTATATACCTAGGTATTATTATTATTTATAATTTTTGTGTCTTTATTAACCTTACTGGTAATTTATATTTAGTCACAGTGAAGGGTAAAATGACACACATTCTGCCTATACACTATAATTCAGTGATTTTGTTGGTATAGTATCCGAGAATTTGTTGTTTTAAACATAATATATTATACAGTTTGCAGACATAAAATAAAGTTGAACTGCGACTTCGTGAAATTGCCTTTACGAGAGTCTTTGTTACCATAGCACAGTCAAAACATTATTCTTAAAGTTATTCGAAACATTATCCTAGTAATATCGGCGCGGCGGGAAATTATATTTATACGGTCCGACAGAAAGGAACAGTTTTAAAAATTATACTATTGTAGTATTTTCCTGCAAATACAATAAGATTACCATTAAAATATAATATTATTGAATGAAAAATGAAAAACGTACCGTATTATTCTTGGTGGATGGAAAAATTATTTTACATATTATGTTTGAGAATATTAATATAAGTAATAATTATGACGCGAAAATGGAGAAATTTCGTTCGTCCCATTCTATTTCGCTTCAGGCGTTAAGCGTAAGTCCTGATATTGTAATTCGTACGATACATTTACCGAAATATTTGAAAATTCATACATTTTGGGTTAATAATCCTAATAGGATTATTACATGTGAAGTATGGATTACGTGTGCATGTGATATATAAAATCTTTGATCATAATTTAAAGTTCAGTAAAACGAATTTATTACATTTAGTTAAACAAATAAATATTAACAATATTGTAATAACAATATAATCAAAATTTATATTTGTTTGAATCATTACATAATTTCAAATAATTGTAATTTATTTTAAATAATAAATAATTTTGTTTTAAAAATGAAGTAGATACTTTGAAATTTTTTTAAAGTTAATATATTACAAAGAAACATAAAAGGCTGATATATTTTATATTAGTTCTCATTTATTATAATATAATATTAAAATATAGAAATTAATGTTAATGTTTTTCTTAGATTATTAAAAATTCTCCGATCGTTTTGATATTATTTTCTCGACACGTGAAGCAAACCAAAAAATTATTAATTTTAAATCGTATGTAATAATTTATATATGACTTCAAAAAATTTATTGAAACATTTTTTTATGATTATTTTTTCTGCGGACTATAAAAAAATGAAACTTGACATAATATAATGATTGTAAAATTATGACCAATTAGCACAACTCGGATGCCACTCAGAATATTAATAATATATGAACTTAGATACAATTAAACTCAATTTTAGACTAGAAGTGAAATTTCTTTTATTATTTTATAGAATAATATTTTTACATTTTACAGAAAATACTTACAAATATTATTTCATATTACGCCGCATAAAGAAGACAATATTTTTCCGGAATAGATATTAATAATTTTTATTAATAAATTAGTAATTTTTATCATATTGTTTTAAGGCGTTATGGAAAAAATAATTAGGTAGTCAGGTACATTATTTTGTAGTACTATTTATTTTAATTTCGCGTTAAATTCAAATGTTTTTATTGTATACTTAAATAATTAATTAGAGTATTTTATTTATTTGTCAAATATTTTAATCGAAACTGCGATTCCATTATAAAATTAAATTGTTACACATTTTTAATTTAGTTATTTAATAATACATGTCCTTTAATTAACTTTGACGTTCAAAATGGCTTTTTAGAGATTGTATAAAGATAACTAGACTTGAATATACACACACACACACACACACACACACACACACACACATATATATATATATATATATATTGTAAAATAGCGTGAACTTTTGTTGTCTAATGGTACGATTTGAATCACTCGCGTTCCATTTTTCACTAACCGTCGCATAGAGAACAACATTTAATATTATTTTAAATTTATGATTATATTTATTATATTATTAATTATTATGTTAGATTAAAATATAGAATAAATACTATTATAAAAGAACTATCGTTTTATATTTTATTGTTAATAATTAAACTACATCTAACATGTCGTAATGAAATGTTTTATTATATTGATATATGTTTGAATATTATTGTATAACTATACTTATTATTACCATATTGTTATATGATAATATAAATCTTTAATAATAAATTAATATGTTTATTATGTTAAAATTAAATAACTATTGTTTGAACAGAGATTTACATAATCTTTTATCACTAGACTACTTTTATGACTCAGACGTAATTTTTTGAAGATTATCTTGTTTTAATCATTACATTATTATCATTATATTATGATACCTAAATATTGTATAAATATATGAATCAAGCTGTATAAGAAAAAAAAAAATCAACCCATTATAAAAAAAAAAAAAAAAATAACATTATTTAATTTAATTACTTCATTAAAAATCACGACACAAATTATTGTAGGTACAAAAAATAATAAATATTTAAGATAAATATGATGAGTGTCATGTCAGAAATTATTTTTTAAAATTAGAAGGCCTTATTTTGCTAATTAAAATGTAAATAAGTGGCGCATACATAAGTGAATTAAAAAAATTAATCAATTTGATTTATAAAACCATGTTTAAATATTATTTTAAAAAATTGAACATTTTTTTTAAGTTTGGTTAAAACTATTTGTCCAGTTTTTTATATATATATGGCTCTCATACACTGGTTACAGATGTTACTCGATTCATTTATTAGTCTCTATATGAATAGTATACATTAAGTAGTAATGCACTATGAGAATATGTGTGGTTGTGTATTCCTGTGTGATAATAATTTAAATAAAATAAATTACGATAGGTATCAGGTTATTTTTCTTGTGCCCTTATCGTGTTCTTACGACACGAATACAATATAAGTTGATACATAAAATTGTATATAATATCATATTGAATATCGTCGAGATCCAAAGGGTATTTTAACAGTTTCAGTTTATGCCCAGAGTCTGTTTATTTATTTTTATAATGTTTTGTTAAAATATTTTTGCTTTTGATATAGGTATATTTGTTTTTTTTTTATGATTTAATTTAAAAGAACAATGACATGAACTCATAACGTTACACAAGCAAGTACTAGGTACGTATGTTTATCAGGTTATTAATTTATTATTGGCAATAATAAATCTAGTTGACTTATATATACAAAATATAAAGTAGGATATCTGATTATGAGTAATTAAATATTATTTTACGAAACAATTATGAACGTAAAACTTCATATTATATATTTAAAAGAATTGTTATTTTAAATGTTTTTTTTTTTACCATACCATACTAAAAATAGAGTAATTTACTAACCTAATCATTATACTCATGAGGAAAGATGATCTCTGTAGCTCCCCTTAAATCCGCTATACTATAAGCATGAGTTATATTTGATCAAATTTGTTTGGCTCTGAATTAACGTCAATTACATGCGACCACTTATCGGTGTTCAATTTGTTCAATACGTATTTCATAGTCAGCATCAAAGTCTCTAACAATTTCATTAAATCCAATTTGTTCTGTATTTACTTTACGGTTGACAACTGATGCTTTTGGTAAGGTTCATGCAATATTTCAGATACCAGGTATTTGGACTTAGGTCTTAGGTCAAAGACGGTAATATATAATAATTATTAGAGACGGAATTTTTATGTTTTTACTATAAGAAAATTTATATTATTATTATTTTATATAAAAGCATATGATCAATGTATTATTGACATAGAATAATCAAATGATTGAGTCTTATTGCTGATGAAATTGATTTCACACAGTTTCTAAACATTGTTATTTCGATTTGTTTTTTCTGTATTTAATATATTTTTATATAAGATCCTATATTTTTAAAAAAGAATATTATTTATATTTTCATTTTTTTTTTTTTTTTTTATATATGCACATATAATAGTATTATTCATATTAAAACAGGGCTTGAATCGAAACAAAATTTTTTAATTTCAATTTCAATTTTACTTATCGATATTAGCTTTTTCCGATTTCAATCTAATAATTATATATCGATTTTAAAGTTTTATGATTTCAATATATCGATTTCATTGATTTCTAAATTCGATTTTAATTTTAATTATTTTCAATTTCAATATTGCTATAGGGTAAAATGTACAATTTTTGGCTGTTGGAAATAGGCTTTTTTTATACTTAAAAAGACGTGCACGTTTTTCCGTAGAATGAATATACACTCTCGAATACTTAATTAATTATGAAAATTGACGTCTTTGAAAACACGTATATGAAATACCTTTAGTTATATTAATTTTCTTATTTTCTCATTATTATAAATAATAGGTAATATAGTTATTATTTACTTATTGTTCAAACTCAGTGTCCCGTAGTATGCAGTTAATTAAATTATTCTAATGATCTAACGTTGTTGTATGGATAAATAAACTATAAAGATTAGCATTGAATATGCATTGTAAATACTAGTGTTTATATTTTATAATCATTGCATTACACATTTATATTCAATAATGAATAATCTAATTGAGTGGTAATTGAGTAAGGTTAGTTCTCAAAAAAAACAACGATGACATATAAAATTATATAAATATCTAGTGGCGGGAACCTTATAGTTGTTTATCGTACCTTATACTTATATAACAAAATATTAGTTAAAATTAACTACCAATGAATAATATTACACAATCATAATATATAATATGAAGCGCTGATAATAAAAATTGTTTTATTGAATTTTTTTTTTCTATTTGAAATCAATCTGTATAGGCACAAAACTATACAATTATTATGATTTTCATATTAGTTTATTCATATTACAAGTTTCGATTATTTTTTTTTTCGATTACAATTTAAATATTGAATAAATGAATATTATTAATAAAATTTTTCGAATTCGATATAAATTTTGAATATCGTTTTCAAATATTTTCAATTTCGATTTTAATTTAAATTTTTTATAAAATTTATAATGATTTTTATCGATATTTAATATCGATTTCAAGTCCTGTATGGCTGTATTAAAGATTATTTTAATGAAATTATAGAGAAAAAATTCAACTTATCTTTAAACTCATATAAGTCAGGTTTCTAATTATAATTTACATTTTTTAAGAAGCTATTCCGTAGATTGTTGAAAAATAATATTATATTCAATGAGAAATCGAACTACACATTCATTATTGCAGGGTTATTAATAATTCGTGTCTGAACGTTGAAATGTGATTGGCTGATACTCGTCCATGGTTTTAGACAGTACCCGGAATATAGGTGAATTGTTACGATTAAGTATTGTTGTAATTCCGCTTATTTCTGTTTTGTCATTCCTTTTATTTGGATTTATAATTTAAAATCTATAGTTCGATTTTGTTTTGTTTTATACAATATTATTATACGCAGTTGGTGTTTCTTTAAAAAGTTAGACAAACTTTCTTCCTTCAATCGGACGTTTATTGCAAAGTCGTGTGCTATATGAAAGTAAAGTGTTTAATTTGTTTTTCGTCGGCAGAATAAAAATGAGCGTACTGTAGTGGCTAATTTGGGAAGAGGAATAGGACGATAATCTCCCCTTAAATTGATATTTTTACAAATATTTTACTGATTTTATCGGAATGGAAATTATTATTTATATCGGGCATGTACTTATCAGACGCCAGAGGATATTGTCTTAATACACTATTGATTATAAAATATAAATATTTCTTAACTACGAATAAAATTAAATTATTTAAATATTTAATAAATTAAAGCTTTCGAAAATTTGCCTCCTCTTCGATTGATATCTGTTCCATATTAGCGCATCAAGTATCTATACATAAAACAAATAAAATAAAGTATATAAAATATATAAGAAAAAACTGCATATACTTTCCTCGCTTTTCTCATGGCACAGGATCTAAGTTATTGAAAAAAAATACATATAATTAATTATTTACGTTTAATACAACGTAAATATTTTATACCGGCATAACTTGCGTTTATTTTTAAATCTAAGCGAACCAAGAATGTGTTGTTTGTAAAATGATGTGTGTTTTTATTGTCTATTATTTTTATGTTCTTATGTATGAAAACATTTGTTGTAGTAGAAATAATAGTCTAATTAGGCAATTACCTCTAATGGGGTAAACATTCATTAGAGAATTTGCATACTTTGTAAAATAATAAGTCATTATTCATTTAATTTAATGATTATATAAGTCATATTTTATTTATAACAATACCTAGTTATTATCTACTTTGTAACATTAATTTATATTGGGTTTTACATTGATAAACGTTCTTAAAGAACATGATGAATTTATATCTCCGAGGGAAAATGTGAAACCATAAATTTTAATGTATGTATGATCTTTAGAAGTAAAATTATAGTTCGATATTTATTTTCGAGAAAGAGATCGGCCATATTTTATGTTTACGCAAAAATATATTTATAAGTTTGGCACCATTAGTTGTTAAAAAACTTGGAACTTATATCCTTATCATTTTTCTGACAATTGGTAAAGTCCGGATTGGCATCATGGTATCAGGTAAGTAGATAAAGATAATATTTGTGTACTTTCCTAAGTCTCTGAGCTTATATATAGGAACATTTTGATTTTATACTTTATTTATTCTGTCATTCTAAAGAAAACAATTAAATTTGTCATTTCTTTTTTAAATATACAAATATATAATATGCATTTTAATATTCGAAGATACATAGTAATGCATCGCTTAAATATTCTACAACAATTAATCATCGTTACTTTGCACTTTCATATTGAACTTTTATCATTTTTAAAATTAAAATAATAGTTTTACAAAAATCACAATTAATTACAATAAAAAACGTAAAAATGTATACCTAACTGAAAACACCATAAACTGATGCTACGTGGATAGTTGTACATTTAATACTAAAATAATAAAATTGGAATAAGGTAATACTAATTCATATTAAATCTTATCTGACTAATCTTTTATTTGATATAATAAATATATATAATTATATTTATATTTTATCGTGATAAATGTTATTTATTTTTTCCAGTTAAATTAGTATGAATATAAGTACAATAAATATGCTCATAGGGAAATGTGCAAAACAAATGCAATAAGCTTGATATATGAAAAATATGGAAAATAAAAATGGCACCATTCAAATTATAATAATACAAATACACTATTGAACACAATTTTATTTGGACGTAGTAAAAAAAAAAACACGCTGTTGCATACAAATCCTAGTCCTGGTTATCACTAATATGATAATATCTTATATTATCATTATTATTATTTATACCAATTATTAATATTTAACATTACTATTATGTAAAATCAACTGATGAAAATAGTATTGATTTAAAAGTCGCTATCCTCAACTTCATTAATTGCTTTTTAACATTATGTAAATATATTATTTGTTACGCTTTATGCTATACCTATTGTTATTAACATTATTTATGCTTAATTAAATATTCTACATTATCTAGTTTACATTATTATAATTTATGCAAACTATCTATTTAATATTAACAGTTACATTCGTATATTTGGTAAAGATAATTAATTTTAGCATAATATAATACATTGTAGACAATGGCACTCATTATTTGGTTAATTGAATTGTCTAAGTAGTGATAATATAGATGTCTCTATCGAGAAAACTCGATCCAAGAAATAAATCCATAAATTGATTTCGCGTCGTAGTTTTGCTACAGCAAATTATATTTATATTATGGTACTCTCGTTCAGGTTACCGGGTTCGGGCGACATGACCACTAGCGTGAAATTCATGTCATATGGCTACGATATCTAACTCTCATCGTGTAACTTAAGCATGTTGATCATTTTCAAACTGAAACTGTGTGGAAAAATATTTTTTTTGTGTCTTCCAATGGCCTAACTGATAAGAATGAGCCAGCTTGTTACATCAGTAATACGAAAACGATTTGTAAGCGCACTTACACGTTCACGTGTCCTTTATCCGTGATCAACAGACCGATGACATTGATGTGTTTCTTGTTGCCCCAGAAATTTCGGAACATCCTTCAAATGTTGTTCATGTGCTGCTGTCTTGTCCATAATATGGAAGCAATATAGTTTTGCTGTGTGATATTCAACAATTTTGAGTATATCTTGTCTTTGGCCAGGAAAATGAACACACACCATTTACCTTTTCCATTTCGTCATGATCGATCATCTTTACCATTTTCGGGCTCTGCAACCAATCGACGAACCAATCGAAGTCCGTGGTGCGAAATAAATAGTACGATTATCGAAATATGTCGGCGTAATATGTGACAAGCAATCTAACAGTTCCGTCGTAGAATCGTATTTGTATATTTTCGTGCCTATGTGCTGTGACAAAGTGAACCCGGATATCGCGATGTTTAAATAATTAATGGATATCGAGAACGTCAATGGTATATTAACTAACACGTCTGGTATGATAGATAAATGTAAATACGGTAGGTATCAAAATAAACAAATACTTCTACTTCGAGATTGAGGAGTTTCAAACACCATTAAATACTTCAATGTTGGACGTACTACAAATTAATTGATCCATTTATCTTTTATGTTTACCAAATGTTCAAAGAAGTTGTCGAGTAGCTGTAAAAATCAAAAAGCTTTCAAAGTAATGTTTGACTATATACATTAGTAATTTATAATACTATTTTTAAATACCAAACCAGTTGTGTTGTTAATTTGTAATTAGATGTGTATAAACTATAATGAAATTACGTAAAAAATGGTAAATGTATTATTGTGAATGTAAAATAATATAAATATTTATAATTAAATGTATAAAATAAATAAGTGTTATAAAGAAATATTATATTGTCTTAATAGCTAAAACTACTTTTCTCAATAAACTATGGTTCATATTCAAAATTTTTGCAAAATAAGATCAATAATCAATATTTTATATAACTTGTTGACTATAAACAAAAACTTATAGGTTTTTCAAATTACTATATATTAAATAATAATACATCGAATATATTACATAATATACATAATATACAATATTTTACATTAATTATATTATTTCGGAATGTTATTCTAAAGTATAAAAACATAAATATCACAAATTATTTTCATATTGTACATCATTGTTTTTATAATAATAATATAAATAGATTATAGTTATAAATATATCTATTAATTATTTTTATTTTATTCAATATAGTAAAAATTGAGTTTCAGTATTAAAAAAATAATATTTTACTGTTTAATAAACAGTATACAATTTGACAATGTTATAGACCAATTAATTTATGTTTGTTTCGTTTATTGAAAATAAACAATGAACTATTTAATTGGTTTATTACTAAATTTAACATAAGTATTTAACATAGTATAAGTTTAATTGTTTAAATTTTATATGTTATATTGAATAAAATAATGTTTAAATTATTTATTAATAGCCGAATATATACTTAAAATTAATATTATATATATAATATGTAATATATTACCATATTGTACCAAATATTTTTTAATCTTTACGTTATATTGTATTATACCTTATTTTACATTTTCATGACAATTTACGATATTATAAAGTCATATAATATTAATATTTAAATTATTTTTTTGGTTATATATTTTTGTTAATTTTTTGACGATCTGTAAAAATATGTCATTCATTGATTTGGAAACGCAGAAATATTTAAATAAAGTTAAAACTGAATAAAAATAGGTATTTCAGACTAGTTAGTTTAATTGTTATGAAAAGATCAACAAAGTATGATTTATTTCATTGATTTAAAATATATGTGGTTTATTTTATACTGATACTGACAGTTTAATTATAATTTTTTATTTTTCGAAAGCATTTTCAATGAAAATAACAATAGCATTTTCTACAACTAAAAAAAATCAATCTTTTACGAATTTCCAGGTTACATCATGGAAAGAAACTTTTAAAGTAATACCTATATATTTAACTTTTATATTTTATTTATTTACAATGTAATAAATAGAGATAAAAAATCTGTCATTCGACTTTGCTTTCAATAGTTTTAAAATCTTTTCCGGTTTTTATACTTTATATATTTTTATAATAAAATATTATATTGAATATTACTTTATTTGATATTTTAAAAAAAGTTGTTATTTCATTTTTTTTTCTTCTACATGTTAACATTAACAGCTAGAGTTAATATTTATATAAGAATTGTTTAGTTCACATTTTAGGTATTAAATAATTTTTCTATAGAAATTGTAAACAAATTAAATATTGGACTACCAAAAAATGTGTCATACGCAGACTATCTGTCATAAGTATAATATATATTATTCAATACCTGACAGAAAATTTATATTTCAATATACTTGGATTGAATTATTTATTTTAATATATAACTTTTTATAGTTGCGTCTGTAAAAAGTGAAAATAATTGCATTAAAAAAAAAACTTGGTTAATATAACTAATATTAAAATATTAATAAAATAAAATCTAATAAAATATTAGAGTTTAGATTTATATGCAATACAAATTCACGAATTATAATTTTCTATTTATGCATAAAAAAGTAGCTGATATATGATAAATTGATTAATTAAACCCGTAAAAACTATACTAAAAAATATAATTGAATTTATAAATAAATTTGACTTAAAAATTAAATTAATGTCAAACAACTTACAGAAATGTTTATTTATTACCGTATAATTATGTTTACTAAAAATGTTTTATAAATAATAAAATAAAAAAAATATAATATAAAACTTTACAAATAGACTTTAAATTACAATATTTATAAACATAAAGTTGTTTAAAATTTTTTTTTGCTCTTACCGATTATTGACATTGCCTCATGTATACAGGTCGGATATGTACTCTTCTTATTTTAAAGTTATTGTGTTGATATAAATGAGCATTGTTCAGTGAAAATGAATTTGGAAACCTTTATGGTTTTAAGAGAAATGTCTTTTTTTCTTACATTATGAATATTTCAAATACCAAATAATGGTATTTATTGGCAAGCAAAATACCACACCGTGAACAAACTATGTGTGACATTACAAAGAAAAGAAAATCATACAAAAAAAAAGGAACGTACTTGTCAGATCTATTTGTGATCAAATACTTAAGTCGTGTGGATGTATCTTAATGGGATAGTTTTCTGTCTGGCATTCGTCACTATTGATAGGATCTTTTATTTAATGTTTTTCTTAAAACAAACAGCCGCTGAGCTCTTTTTATAATTTTTCGCTCTTATTGATATTTTTTTTAGTAAATTTATACCAGACATACTATTATGTTCTATACTATCAAATATATTATATAATATAATCAGCTAACTGCTAATTACTAACTAGTTAACTAACTAAAAATTTACAGCAAAATTGAAAAAACAGCATTTGTTCGCATGACAAATATTTTATAACTTCACACACATTATTTGATATTATTTATTTCATTACTATTTTAAGTTATAACTAATGACAGTTAATCTTAACAAAAATGTTTGATATTTTTAATAATAAAAAAATGCTATAACTTTAAATTAATAATAATAATCTTACTTGATATATTGCATTGTAAAATTAATGATTTGGACAGGTTTTCAAACAAGAATTTTAATTCTCTGTTAAGAGATTTTTGTGGCGTGAAAAAGAGTATTCAACATTAACGGACGTAATAGTAGCATATTTATAATGCAGCAAATCGTTTCTTGTCAAATCCTTTGAAAGGTCACTTAATGTAGATATTTCATCGGATAATATTTTTAAAATTTCCACCATTATATGAAAACCTTAATTTTTTTAAAAATTATTCTTATATTTTTCAGTATCTCAAAATCATTAGTATTATTAACTTAATTTATTTTGATTTGTTCTGTTTCTACTAATTTAATTCAGTCAGTCAGTAGAAAACTCTGCGTTTCTAAAGATGTTATAGAAGTCATTAAGGATCCATAATTTGAATAATAAAAGAGGTAAATTTGCTTCAACGTGTTATTTTAGTTATTGATTTTTGTACACTGTCTATTAAAACGGTTTCGGTTGGGTTCAATTTTTGTAGTACATTTCAAATAGTTTGAATGATTTTACAATAATATGTAGAATGTATGAATCTATGAAACCCATCTAGTTAAACTAGATTGTCTTAGACATAAGTACGGGAGCTTCGTTTGTAAACAGAGTAACATGACTTGGTGCTTCTTAAAGTAATTTTTTGTGTTCGAAATAATTTGATTAATTTCCGAACATTGTTCTCGAATTTTTTCTCCTATTCGATAATAACCCAGGAGCCACATAAGTAAGTTTTAGATAAAAAGCTTGTAAAAACCTAGTTGACTTTATCATATAAAATCAAAAACAAAAGTACGTCGTCATGTTGGATTCTATTTGGTCATTACGTAGAAAGAGTTTTATCATAGACTTGACATTCGTAGAGTTCTCGATTTTTTTCAAAAACATCGGGAAAAAGTAAAAATATTTTACTTGTAGATGAAACTACTATTTAAAATACCAATAATTACGTTTGTAACAAATCGAAACTTTGCACCACATTTTTTTACCAAATACTTAATTTCTTATGGCACTTATTGTCTCATCAGTTATCAAAGTACTCGTTGATATAGGTTTGTCTCAACAAAGGTACTGATAGAATTTAAAGACATTCTTATTATATATTCTTTATGGAAAAATATACACATAAAGATGGGTGTATTTATTATGTATCCAAATAGGAAAGAAAATAAGTATTTTTTAATTTATTGATGGGTATATTGGCCGCTAACAATGTTTTACACAATTCATTATTGAAAGAATTAAATTTTGATGATGTAGGTAAAAGTTAGTTATTGGATTTTTTGTCGTTTGTCATTTAATAGCACAAATGTGTTTACTTGTCTTAAGATATTATAACACTGTAAATCGTTCTATATAACGTGTCAGTGTATAAACCACGGCTGTGGACTGACAACTAGAATGGAGTTAAATTAGTACCAATATTATTGTCTCTTATTGTTAAAAAATTGAAAACCCCATAAAAACCAAATAAATAATATTTTATCTAAAACAATGGTAATTAAGTTTTCAACTTATCAATATTGCCCGTACATATGTAAAAATTTAAATTTTAAAAAATTTTAAATAGTTATTTTATAGTTATTGATTTTTTGAGTTAAAAATGTCTTAAAAATTTACAAAATCCTAAAATATGTAAAATACAATTTTGTGTATAGAATTGTTTTATAGTAAATTTGAGTTCTTAAAATTGATCGGGTTATTCCTGAAACATAAATTGAAATATTATTTGAACCATTATCTAATAAAATAATACTGTTTCAGTTGAGCATTAGTTGATTAGAATTTATAACGTATTGTATAATTATTATATGAGTATATTACAACATATTACGTATACGAGGATGTTATATTCGGTTATGGAATCTATAAATAGGTAAACACGTCAAATTGTTCTCGTGTGTTTACTTATTATATTTAGTTTATTCGCACATATGAATATTTATTATTGATTGATGAACATAAATGTACGCAATATTAAACCATTATTAGAATTTTCAGTATGAACAGACTACAGCCATTGAAAATTGAAATCCTACACCACTGCTCAAATAAGTTCCGTCACCTTGGCACCTCAACCTTTGATTTTTTTTTTAAATTATTCAAAATTAAGTAATATTATTTGTAATTATTTGTAACCTCCCTAACATTATTAATAACCTAACTTAAACAGGTAAAAAATGATTTTTCTTATGGCGGTACTGGGATGACGCAGCCCAGCACATCCATTTTTTTATTTCAAATCGCAACTATCTGAAACTTGTACTAAATTATGTAATATCATTTGCAAACGTTAGTAACCACCCTAACGTTTTTATAACCTATCCTAAACGAGCCAAAAACACCTTACCAAAGTGACTCGCTTTCATGTTCGTATACTTATAAAATATGAAACCTTGTTTATCATATTATATTATTATTATTATTATTATTTTTTAGTCTATTATAAATAACTATGTTAAAATTGTTGATGAATATATTATTAAACTAATATTAATAATATTAAATTAATATGCCAAGTTCTTTATAATTATGTTTATGACTTGTTCTATGAGATTATTAATTTTATATAAATTGCTTAAAGTTTGTATAAAGTCATGTAGATATGACTTATTAATTTCAAATGGAATAACATTAAAGTAAAGATTCTAAGAACTTATCAAGTAGTGTATATGTGGTAAACAAAATGTTAACATATTAAATTCTTCAGGTTCGGTTGATATTTGTGTTAGACTCATTAAAAATAGGATCACAAACTTACTTATTTTAATATAATAAAAAAATATTTTAATTTTCTATGAATTGTTTTTTAAATTTTCTTTTTTTATTTAGAAAAAAATATAACCTAAAAATTCAACGGATTTAAGTACTGTCTCAAAGTTACGTGCATGAATTTTCTTATGGAGGGGATATAAATTGCATCATATTACTTCACCATTATTTTCGGATTGTCTTAAGTCTTAGAATTAGATGGAAAATTAAATTAAATCGATTATTAGTAGGTGTTGTTCACTTAAAATCAATTTCTTAACTTTGTACGTTATTATATTATGTTAACTTACAATATATTTATTTATTGAAACTCTCGTATTTAAAATTTATTTTAAATCTCAATCAACGAAAAACAAATTTCCTAAAACAAATATAATTATAAGGTACAATGTTATGTGTAGGATGTAAAGATTTTTTAAAAATCATCGATTGGAATATCCAAATAAAATACTTAAAGTTGTTAGAAGTTAGAAAATAAAAACTTTGGATTGCCAAATAATTTACAAAACATAAATAATAAATTATCACGTTGGGTGATGCGACAACCCTGATAACTCCCTTAAACACGTCTCTGATGCGCTTTCAGTCTTGTCTTATGTTAGTTGATTTACCTAGGTACATTTATACTTAGTGGTTACCACGTTAAGCAGATAATATAATGTTTTCCCTTACTGGCATACGCAATACATATTATATAATTATAATAATAATTATGTACGTTTGGACTGGGATTGGTTAGGCGGTATACATAATATTATCGTAATTGCACCTTCCATTAGTCAACGAAAACAGCACAACGCCTATTGTATTATATACAGTGTGAAATCGCGCGATGTGATGATAATATTATACAAGGCCGGGTGAGGTGTGTAGTCAGAAGCGGGAGGGGAAAACTAGGCGAAATGTGTTTAGTTGCGTAAAAATGCCATCACCAACGCTTACGAGAGAAATAATTATACGCGAGCGATAAATACGACGTGCCGCGTTTTTGTTATCGCAGGGTTGAGCATTGTGAGAAGTAAAGTGCTGTAAATAATAATAAAATTTAAAAAATATCAGAAAACTGAAAACCGGGTCACTCTCATCACTCGCCGATACATGGGTAAATTTGTATATTTTCTTATACTCGGTAATCGGTATTTAACAATATAATATACCGTATGTTATTATAGAGCGATTCGAATTTTAAATTTAAAAAAATATTGGAGGTAACAGAAGACATTTTAAAAACCACTTTTGTAACTTGAAATTTCAATCACTCTGTATAGACACATAATAATTAATTATGCAATTTTGAGTTCAATACGATAGAATATTTTATTATATGAATCGTGTACTTATTGATTACACGTCTATACCTATATATAACGAATAAATTGGATTAAATTTTCACGTGATGCAATTTTTCAGGAAAAAAAAATACGAAAGCAGAATAAAAGGAATCGAGCCTGTTTATAGTGCTTATGCTAATATGGTCTCGCTCGGAAACGAATGAATGGTATTGACTCGTCACTAAATAATACATTTGGATTCGCTCGACAAATACATTTTAAGAAAACCCAAAAGGAAAAGAAAAGGACCGAAAAATAGGAAATTGGTTGTTCGGGATGATAATATGGGAAATCAAAAGGAGTCATTGATATTAGGGACTAGAATGGCTGAACCCAAAAAATTGGTTCTTTATCAAAGTATCTCACATTCCCTTCAAAATATCCCATTAAACAGGGACTTCTCTGGTACTTATTTTAGGGAAAGGGAGTGATTAAAAAAAAAAAAAAAATTGATTATTTGTATATAATATAATATAATAATATTGTTTTATTTATTATTAAAGTATAACTTCTTCGTTCTATCGATATCGTGTTAGACATGTTGAATAAATAAAAATATAACGACTGTAATAAAGATCGATTTATCGGTATTGATTATCAAATAATGTATTATTATAATACAATGTGTATAAAATAGGTTAGGTAAATTTTTAAAAATTCCGTTACATTTTATAAAAAGGCAAAATGATTGTAAATAACTTGTGATGGGTTTTTACATAGTTTAAATACATAAAGTTAATATAAACGTACCTATATGCCGTTGTTTTCAATTTAACAATTTAAAATATAAAGCTCGTTGATACACAACAATTTAAGAAACATAAAGTTCATAATAATTAAACTTTAAACATTTTATTTTACATAAAGATATCAATTGAATTATTTAGTTAGGGTAAGTACAAAATATATACATGCTATTTTTACTTTATTGTAATTTTTTATTACTCTTTTTTATAGTTTTTAAAATATTTATAGAAGAAATAATAAAAATTCCAATACATACTCATGCACAAATACAGACAAAATTAATGCGAATGACGTAATTGACAAAATGATGAAACGATGCAAAAATGTTATGTGTTCTAACAAAAAATGTAGTAAGTAAAAGTGTTTCAAAAATATCTAAAACTACTATATGCCAGTTACTATCAATTGAAATGTTATCCCATATAGAACGTAAAGTAAGAACTAAAGAGGATAATTTCACTAAAAACTAATGCTCAAGATTTAGTTTTGATAAACCAATTTAAAGTAACAACTAAAGAAATTCCATTTTTATTGCATGATAATAATAAAGATGTAAAACGCTATTTAATATTTATTACGTATCTGAAGTTAAATTTTTTGTGCGAATCAAATATATTGATGACTGGTGATACTTTTCAATACATACTTGTAAAGAAAATTCAGTTTTAAAATTTAACTTTATGTACTCATATTGTCTTTATAAAAAAAAAAAATATATATTCTATATATGTATAACAATATTATATTTTATTTTGTGATATTTTAAGTGGGTTCACTCTTATAAGGGATAATTTGGAGGAGTAGTAGAAAATTGAAATTCTACTATTTATAAATTACCGTTTCACTAATATTCTATTATAACAACGAGCCTATTAAGATAAAATACGAAATATTATTAATATTATTATAAAGCAATATTAGTACGTTGTGTGTAAAAAATAATAAAATAATTTTATATTACCTATTATTATTATTATTGTTGGTGTTGTAAAAAATAATATAAATTTATTATATAATAAAGTTTATTGTGCACGTTGAATACTGCAGTATACTGCAGAGTGCTTTCGAATTACGTTTGCGTGTACGTCGATCAGCTGATAGTGAACAAAAGACGTAGAATAAAATATAATGAAGACCACATAGCGAATTTAATCGCGCGTGCAACACACGATTGTCGTTTAACGTTGTGTTTTTGAATCGATCTGTAGATATTATGATATATAATATTATATTGTACCTATATAAAATTTTATTGTGCATAAAATAATATAATAATAAAAGTATATAAGTACAATAAAAATAATACAAATAGACGAATAAAAGTAGTGGAGTACCTAAATCGAATCAATATCGACCAATATCGTCGTATTGTATTATTAAACTCATTATACACAGGACGTTAGAGATGTATTTTTCTTTCCTGTCTAAACGTCCGATTGAAATTTATTTTAAACCTAAACCTCTCACAAAATAATCGGGTTTTTTTTCTTCTTATTTTGAAACCGTAATAAATCGTTAATAAATTATAGATATTTGTATTTTGATTAAAATCTTTTTTCCCCTGAAATACTCATAATAATATTGCAAACGTTATTATATAGACTGCGGTTGACATTAAGAGGATTACGTTTAGGTTGCTGTGGAAGAATAAGTAGCGATTTATTTTTATCCGTGAATGTTGATGATAGCATTATTCCTAAACTATTTTCAAAATTGTTTTTGCCAGAGCGCTACTTTAGTCTTATACCGGTATAGTGGCTACGTAAAGGAATTTCGGTGGGTGTCATCCACTAACCCAAGTTCACCCAAATTTAATTTTGATCGTGTGACGACATTATGATTATGTTAAGGTTGCAAATTTACAATGGTTACTTGATTTCATTATCTGTTTTAACATCGGAAAAATAAAATGCCTAATTTTCAACACTCGTTTAATATTCTATTGTAATATTTGAGTAGGTATTATTATAATAGATTAACGATTACTTTGGTAGAAAAATTAATTTTTTCTCTACGATTAAATAGACGCGGTTTGTATGAAAACCCGGCATAGGCGAGTTACCATAAAAAATATACCTCGCCCGATACAAAAAAATAAAAAAATAAAAATAAAAAAAAATTGAACCAAACGACTGACGCCGTATCCGAAAACACTTGAACCCCGCGCACCCCCCCCCCACCACACCGTAACAACCTTCCATATAGAAGAATAATAATAAATTGTGCTCGTACAGTCCATAATGTAGTTTATGATAAGCTGTTATCTGAGCCATTGTTCGATTGTCAGCAACCATAATAATATTATGTTACATTATCGCGATAGATACGTTGTCCGCCGATCGTTCGTTCGCCGTGCGAGCGTAAAAACTCGCAAGACACCCGGGTTATCGACGACGGGCGGGTGTCGGCAGCGGCAGTGGACGTTGCGTGCACTACGCGTTTCGTGTGGGTTGCTTGGCGAGTGGGCGGTTGGTGGCGGGGGCGGTAAAGGCGTGATGGTCGCGAGGGGGAGGCGCAGGGCGCGCGGCGGACGTACGTGTACCGCCACCCGCCGCCAGACCGCTACGGCCGGCCGCAATGAGGGCCACGGCCCGCGCCGGCGCAAGGGCGGCCGTGTGCTGTACGCACGCTGCCGTTTACGTGGCGGAAAGTCCGCGCGCGGTTTATAACGCCGCCCCGGCGACGCGGCACGACGCGGCGCTTCGGCACCCGTCGCCGCGTCGCCGGGTTGCCGCGCCGTCGTGTACGGTCGGTCGCCGGTTGACACCAGACACGGGCCAGTACGAAACTGTAGGACCGTCGCCGCAGTACACGTCACGTCACGTCCGCTCAGCCGGTTTGCCGCCGACAGATACGTTTGCCGGTTTGGTTTTTGAACCGAGCGCGCGGCGCCGCTCGTATTTTCCGCGTACGAGACGTGTACAATACTGCCGACGATTCGTCCGGACGCTATCGCGGCTACCGGAACGGTTTCACTACCGCGGTATCACACTCACCAAAGTGGCAAGTACCGCGACCGTGTTCCGTATCGTAAATTACACCTCGTCAATGAAATTAATTGCATCAAACCACTACGATTCGCATTAACTGTGATTTGTTCGGAAGAAGAAAAGAAACTCTTCAAAACGGATTTGCGTGTTTGCTTGAGAGTATAGCTATTTTTTGTAATCAATAAAGTAAATACAAACAATTCGTCAGATCATATCAAACGAAATACAATCGATTAAATACGTGAGTACTATAACACACAATGTTATAATAGGTATCGATTTGATTAAGGATGCAAATTATGGTTAGTTTTACTATAGATCGATCGCTTGTAATGTTAAAATAGGAAAATCACAACTTTTTCACTACGAAACTATAAGTACTTAAACTGAGTTTAGCTTTTATATCAGTTTGATATCACTTTGTTGCATTGGATTTTTACTATATATATATTGGCGAGCGATATTTTAATTGATATTTGATTACACTAACCGGTAATCGATCACATTGAGCCGTGCTTAACATACTAGTATTTTATAATTATTATTATAGATAATAAATGATAAATAAATGTAAACGTGTAGTAATTACAATTAGTATAATTATCAACTATAACACACAGTTGCCGATCACTGGTCATTCAGCTTAACACTACACGTATTAATATATAATATATATTTTTAAGATTTAAAAAATAGTTAAATATATAATGATAATTATAAACCATGATAATGGTTTTAGGTTTTAATTATTATTTCTAATTTATCATCAGAATTTAATATCGTACTAATTACCTAATTGTGCATTATTCATATAAATCCCTTTCTCCGAAAAATTCGAACTATGCACTTCGTGAAAGCACGTCACGATCACGTTTCACTAATCGCTATAACTAAAACTATAACTATTATCACTTGAACACTGTGTATTATCATGTGTAACACACATGGATATTAATAATAATTTATTGTAATGTTAACCGTTGGATGGAAAACGTCGTTACTTATTGACCAACGGTTTAATGACATTATATTTAAACAATGAAATATTAATATAATAAATTTAAAATTGTATACATATAAACTATATGTAACTATTTTATCATGTTCAATTAAACATAATATTAATACATTTGTCTATATGATATGAAGTATATAAATTATATAAAGTATAATATCCTTTTAATCACTATCGCATGCATATCTTTGATGTCTTCAATATTTTAATAAAATTAGTTTAGATATTATATAATAATTAATTATTATAAATAATAATAATAATAATAATTAGGATTAAATATTACGTCCTTGAAAATTTGGTTTCTATGACCATTTAAATTTCGATCATAGTGTATTTTTTAATTCTTACAACTCTAAGTTATATTATTATAATCATACAATTTTGGTAATCGTGAGGTTAAATATTAAAATAATGATGATACACTATGAATAAATATAATACCACACGTGTATGGTACACGTTATGTGTATCTTTATTTTTGTCGAACACTTCATCAAAGCGGTATAAAATATTCGCAGAATATATAATAATATTCTTTTAACAATATTGTAATATAATATTATATAATATTTAATTTAAATCAGAAATTTAAAACTAATAATTTTTTAGTTCATATGTTAGTACATTTTATAAATTTGTTATGTCGAATCACAATATTTTTCACGATAAAATATTTTTATATAAACTAAATATAATATTATTAAGTATTTGTTAAAAATAATTATAAAGAATTTATCTAGAACATATTTTAATTATATAAGGCATACTAAAAAATCGATAATTTAATAACAATTGGAAAATTCCAATAAAAAAAAAAAAAATTGATAGAATAAAAAATTATATATTAAGTATAGATATTAATTCTTGAGTTAAATGTTGTACGTTTATGTATATTAAAATAATTCCAGAGTTTGAATAATTGTTTTCGAGGGTAATAAAAAATGCTATTGATTTGATAAATTTGGGGAAAAATATATATATTTTTTTTAAATATTTAAAATAAAAATAAAAATATGATGAGTTGTCTTATTGGATTATGAATGATATGAGAAACCAAGGAACTTGTTTCACTAATGTGTGCGTATGTTGTATTGTTTCTTCAACTCAAAGTGATTATAAAATAGATTATGTTAAAAAAACCGTGAATATGATACGTATTATTAAACTTAGTATTTAAACTTTAAAATTATGATACTTATCTAAAACAAAACGGTTTACGAAAACTATATAAAATAATCACGTTTTATTGAATAATACTTCTTATCTAAGTAAGGTTAGTGTTCATTATTTTTGCAATAAAAAAAAAAAAAAATAAAAAAAAAAAAATAGAATTAAATTTTATACACTTTTCTCATCAAATATTTTATAATACAATAATTTATAATAATCCACATTAAACTTATATAAATTACAGTTTATAACTAAATTATTTATTTTAATCACTATTTTATGTGTCGTATTTACAATGCACAATAAAATAAAACAATTATATTGTTACATTAAAAATAACATTAATCATAAATAAATAATATTTATATCCATCTTGATCATATGGAGAAACAACATTTATAATTTTGGAATAATACATTTTATAGTTCTATAACAATACCTAAACATTGTTAGTACCTAGTTGTTTTGTTAAGTTAGGTGAACCTAAACATATATTATTTTATTTTCTAAACATAATTTAAATACAAAATACATTATATATATTTTAATAAATAAATATTTAAAACAATATTTAAACGATAAAAATAAAATTGGATGAATAAATTATTTTTAACAACTAAAATACATTTTAAGTTTTACCCGTCCTGAGGTGGGTTGAAACATTATATTATATAAGAAAGATCAAGAACGTAAATTATATTCCTTTTATTTACATAATGTAATTTAACTGAATTTGGATATTGTCCTAATTTAAGCCGCTAAACTTGATTAATGAAATTTACCATTTCGGTCATAATTAGTCATGAACTTATATTCATGTGCCAAATTATCATTAATGAGTTGGTAAAAGTGTATATAATATATGTTCATTTATTAAAAGTGTATTTATCATTTTTTTTTTCGATTTAGAATAATTCAAATATTACTTAAAATATGAATTCAGTTTAATTTTTACATCATTTTAACATGTTCGTGTTAAAGCTATATTTAAATCTTCTATATATATATATATATATCATATAATAAATCAAATTTGTATATAAAATTACATTTTTTTATATAACTTGATCTAATCTACTATAACGGTGTCTCTATGATACACTTATTTTATTTATCAGTGCATCTCGTAAAGTTCTTTTTTTTCCCTACCCCTTTATTGTAATAATGGAAATATTATTTTACTAAAATGATATTACGCGAAAATTCTAACATATTTGATACTTTATTTATAAAAGGATTACTGTAAAATAATAACGAGAATTAGCAGTAAGTATATATATTAAATTTTAATATAATGTAATTTATTACTCTATTTAAGTTTTATTTTAATTTACTGATTTTTAAAGCATTTAAATGGAAATAATAGCGAATAAATTAAACTAGGGTTTTAAACAATTTTATTTATATTATATTAATTTTTATTTTTAAGCCATATAATCTTAAATATTTGATTTTTATAATGTATAAAATAAAGGTTTTTATTATTTAAACATTACTCAGTTAAATTTACTGTATAAGTATTTTATAATATTTCATTTTAAAAACAATTAAAAGGAAATAATTGTTTTACCGTATGCAATTTTGTTGTATATGAGTATAGTTTTTTATATAATATAAAAATGTATGAATGTAAAGTGCACGAAAATATAATGTTTTGGGATGTACCATGTATTTATCTTTTATTTTTAAAAATATAATTTGTTTTGTCATTATACAATTTAAACACTTGACTAAATTATAAGTATCATGTAATTTCTTATTTTTATGAATAATTAATTGTTTTAAAATATATGACATTATTTGAGCATACAATTTATAAAATACGTATTTTTAAAAATGTAATATAGGTAACTACATATTATTTTTCTTTTCTATAATACGAATTATAGTAATTAGATATAAAAATGGATATTTAGTGAAGCGCTTATTATAAATTTAACATTTTATTATAATAATGATAAGAACTTAACTGGTGCAGGAATATTTAAAATAATTTGGACGAGATAATATTGCGATTCCAGATTTTTTTACTCATGTTATTGATGGTTAATCCCTCGCTGATATTAAACATTTTTTTTTTAAAAATTATCTAAATTTTTAAATAAATGTGTGTTTAAATAAATATAAATTAAATATTTTTTAAATTTTATTAATATTATTGCTATCATTAATTTAATGGATTTCGATTATATAACATTTACTAATTATAAACTAATACCGACATTGTATTAATCAGTTTCAATTAACTTGGATTAATTTATCATTATTATATAAAATAATCAATAATATTAAAACATTATAATGAATTCCTCAGATAAGTTCTTGAGACAATAATTTCTGTTTCACACGATTTGTACATTGCCTCCACTATCATATATTATATGAAATTTTGATCCTACTTCATTATGATAATGACAATGGTTTTATTGTTTTATAACCAAACTTTTACGTTTGGTCTTCGTCAGAACTGTTGATAACAAACGTTAGTCTTAGTAAAAATTAAAAAAATTATTGAAACGTAGTAATCTATTTATGCAAAAATGAGTTGCGAGAAATGAAAAATAGTTTATCTTATACCACTAAGGTTAGGAATTGTTAAGTACTTTAGTATTTTTTTTAAAAATAAAATAGTTGCATTATAAATTTGAAAATTTGAATGACATTGTCTCTAAGTATCTTTTTTTTCATTGAAAAAATGTATGTATGATTGCAAATTCGTAATTAGTATTTACTTAATAGTTTAAATTACTATTAGGTTATATAATTAAAAATTACACAAACAAATTATGTATCAAAAAATAACTATAACCTATAATTTAAATATAATTTATTATAAAATTATTGATTCATGATTACTCATAATACTAGTTAATAGATTAATATATAAAATGTATATTAATTTTAAAATGATTGAATTATGATTATCTATATTAGTTATTTTTTAAATATATCACATATATTCATGTAATATATAACAAACATTATATATAAAAAAACAGAGTTGATTGTTAAATTGTTTTATCTTGCTCAAGTTTTATTTGTTAACATAATTTATTATACAGCTAGTACAGTATTAAAACAATGAGATATAAAAAGTAATTTAAATGTCCATATTTTAATCATAATAATTATAATATTTTATCTTATAAACAACTGTTTTAAGTGTTTATATATTAAGAATACGATTTCAATGTTTTATATTTTATAAATTATTATCTGAAACAATTGATTTATTTTATTATTCCATTTTTATTAATTTTTATTTTGTATGGTAATGTCTAGAATGCATTTTAGGATAATCTTATATTTTTATATTTATGATCCATGATTTAACGTAAAATAAAAGAATATATTTTTTATTACTTTTACGTTTTTCAAGACCTTTATAGGCATCTGAATGAGTTATTCTTTTACGGTCAATGTTCAAAGTCCTAAATGTAATCTTATATTGAAATCTTTTGCTCGTTATAAAATAATGTATATAAATAGATATTATAAAAGTTTGAAAGTATTTACGAGTATATTAAATGGGTTAAAAAATTTTATTTTACTTAATATTAAAATTATTTATAATTGAAATATTTTAAAAGTAACAATATTATTGAAATTATTTATTTATATTTCAATTACTTGGTGATTTTATATTTTCTATATTAAAAATATAATTTTATTATAGTAAGTATAATTCTTAAATAGTTGTTATTAGTATTGATAATAATTTACTTCATGAAGTTAACACTATAAATTAAATATATATAATAAAATACAATATGGTAGTTCTTACTTCTAACGTGTTATGAGTTAAAAAATTATTTAATTATAAAATATTCATACTCCCATTAAAATTATTAACAATAATATTAAGTTCAAAATATTAGGAATACAGATGTTAATGATAAATATTATTGACAGCTAAGTAGCAAAATTGCATAAACGAAGCATTGTTTTATAATATATGCTGTATTATATTTTTTTCTCAAATTAGTTATGCTCTATTATAATGATTTAAATAAGTTTCTAAATTTATTAGTTTGAATCAATAAAAATAATATTTTTCCAATATATTTTAGTCTTTTATTCAATAAAGCACTTAAACATCAGATTGTTTCTCCTCGTTGATGTAATATCGTCTAAATTAAAAACTTATTATTGTAAACATTATTAAAATTTTTTGTTAGCTTTTCTTTGAAATGATTATGGGTAAACTATCCAAGAATTGTGTGACCATATTTTTATTCAAAGAGTCAACGGAATAAATTATGGTAATATTATAATATTTAAAAATGATGTTAACATTGTTATAGTTAAATTAAAAAGTGAACTCTCTATTACATTACATTATTTATTTGAGGAATTTTAAAATATATTTTGTAATGATCAAGCTGTTTTTGTAATTAAATGATATTATTTCTATATTTTAAGGATAAAATTAATAACATTCTCAAAATAATAATAATAGTTAAATAATTATACAAAATTAATTTTGTAATTTTTTGTCGAACAAATTAAATAAAAACATTAAATTTTATAAATACACAATCTAAAACAAACTTATTATTTTGTTAAAAAAATATTCATAAAGTAAAAAGTACTTATGAACGAAGAACGTTTTATTTTAACTAAACAAATAGCTATCATTATAATTTATAAATAAATTTACATTCAATTCTATTTTAAAGTTCATTCCAAATTTTTAAAATGTACGAAAATACTAAAATATTCAGATAAATCTTTAATACACGACAACTCCAAAATATGCTAAAATATGTAAAATAAATTTTGCATGAATAGATCTTTATATTCATATATTTTTTTTTATTACAACTTAATGTATAAATTTAATTTCAATGAATGGAGACCGATTTATTTAATAACTGCTGCAACGCATGGATAGAAAATATAATGTATTTTATACAAATTCCTAATATCTATAATTTAATAATATCTAATTAAATAGTATTTTTTTAGTTTAAAATTATACTTTAAAAATAATATATTATTTAGTTAAAAATTAAAATTGTTCATTGCCAACATTTTCTAAGTATATTTATTATTACAATATACACATTTATTATTGTAATAGGATGGTATATTTATTGTGTAGAATATTTTTTTATATAATGTTATTATTAATGGTAATGATGTTTAAAAAATTGTATGTCTTTAAGTTAATTTATAACTTTAATATATAACATAAATAACATTATAATTTTGGTTTAAAAATAGGAGGAATAGTTATTATTTGGTCGTCAAAAACAATTTAAGGAATAATAATATATATTAACAAACTGACACATAAATCATTTTAAATACAAATAATTTTATAAATACCTAAGGCCGGGTCATATTTTTCTACTATGAATAAGAAATTACTAGATTTGTTTATTTGGAATTATATTTAACAATATTTACCTAATCCAAACATTTTTATTAATTATGATAAATATCAAAAATATAAGGTACATTTATTATTTTTTTGTAATTATTTAATTGCACAATATAATACTAGTAATTAGTGTGTTTGAAATCTTTTTTATTTTTAAAACATATAGATTTAAAATTATGATCTAATGATACATTTTGTTTTAGTCAAGTGAAAATAATTTATATTATAAGTAATATTTAGGTCAATTTATATAGAATAGGTTTTTGATAGAGAAATTTCAGTTAAATATTATTTATAAAAAAAAAGTATTAGTTATATAAAACACTGTGTTTATTATATTGTGAAAAACTATCATTTGTATATAATATTGCTTTATATTTATAATTAATTAAATTAAATTATATATTTTGTGTACTTTTTTTAAATATATTTATAAAAACATATACGGCCAAAAGTAATATATTGTTTTCCATTTTATATCTGAACATATCAAAATAATTATAATTCAAAATTATAAGTTATATTAACAAAATATATATTTAATTCATTATAATAATATTTAGTTATAAATAGTATTAAATATTGTAAATTTTCATTTATCAGTGACATTTATCGTTATTTGTTTTGAAGCTTACACTTTGTTCTTTTTTAAATAGATTTTCAATATAATATTTATTGTTTAATTTCTTTTCAATTCATGTTTTTGCAATACGAAAATACATACATACATACATATATTGAAGAATGTTATACTATACTTTTATTTTTTCTAATTCATCTAATGCCTTAAAAGTGTATATTTTTATAGTCACATAATATACGTGTAATTTTATACTATGTAAATGACTGAATTAATATTAACATATAATATGTAATATGTTAATAATATTTTACTTTTATATTAGTTTTATTTCTGTATACTATTATATGACAAATGTGTTATAATCGTTTAAAAATAAACCTAACGATACCATCTTTGTAATTTTAAGACTATTAATCTAATTTGTTAAATAACCGTAAAAATTAGTATTAAGTGCTTTATTTTTAATATAGCTTAATAGCGGGTCCATAATATAAGTTTGATTATTATTATAATATTAAATAAAATTATATTATAATATATATATATATATATAATTATATATGAACTATACTTTTATGTACATAAGATACAGTATGATTATTTTATCTTATTACACTAATCTTCTTGGTTGATCAGTTATTATAAATAATAACATTTTTTCATTATTTTCAGTTTTATAAATACAATTACATGAATATTATTAGAACGATTGAGAATTATGAATAGTATTTGGCTTAATATAAAATAGTATTAAGTATGATGATATATAACGATAATAGTTAATAATGTTTTTAATAATTATTGACATCCAAGTAGCTAAATTGCATAAACGAAGCGCCGCGTTATAATACTTTGTCTCCGACAAACATGCGGTTAGATTAGTATACGTATCGTTAGACTTTATTAGGTATGATTTTAATATGTTGAATCAATTTATTTGAATTGATTAAATTAATATTACTTGACTACCAAATATATATATATATATCAAATGTCTCTTAGTGTGTATTTAATACGATGTTTTTCCTGAAAGTAAATTTGAGCGTTTTTGTTCTTATCGACTTACTATTTTTCAAACTAAAAACGTGTTATTATTATTGTTAAATACTATTTCAGCTTATCATTGAAACTATAATATAGATTTTAGTAAACTATCTAATAGTAATGTGTTCAAAGTGATATAATATTAATAGCTTAAGGTATGATTATATAATATATTCATAATAAAATTTATATTATAAAAACAATAAAATTATTAAATAATTATAACTTTTAATCATTGAACAATGATAAATATTGATGTAGTTAAATAAATAATCACTCTGTATATATGCGAATAATTACATTTTTTTTTCAACTATACAATTCCTAATAAAGTTACATAAGAAATAATTAAAATTATATAAATATATATCTATTTATAAATATATATTGTTAAAAATAATATTTTACATTATTTTATATTCGATAACAATTTATTGTTATACATCGTAATATGTAAGAAGCGATAATAAGGTAACATTTTAGTTTATATTTTAAACTATTCGTTTATGTAAATAATACATACATAGAGTATTAGATGATTATAAAATTAAACTTTAAAAAGTGGGAATGTCGATTGTGGACGTTCCTCTTTCATCTCTTTTGTCTTCGAATAAATTAATGGTTTATTATACTTAAGATTTGAATGCAATGATATTGCATTAGAAATACGTGTCTGAGCGAAACTAAATATATTACAATATTCTATATTAATGATTCATTCAACACTTATACATATTACCTATGTTAATACTTAAAAAAATTATCTTCAAGTCCTTACGATTAAAACTCTATTAGTTATCACGAAATTAAAAAAATTTAAAATAAAAGAAACCGTAATTTTGCCATGTTTTGTGGTAATCGGACCATTATTTCTACCCGAAAAAGTGTTTTTATACGTAAAAAAAAAAATTAAAAAAAAAAAAAATCTTTGTAAATTCAATACATTTTCGCTTTGCTCAGAATCTAAAATGATGTGTCAACTGTATTAACTAATTAACTTATGTTATCTATTGTTTTTCTTAAACTTTTAATTTATTAATGTTTAATATAAATAAAATTATATTAGAAAATTTAATTTTAAATATGTATGAATAATATTTGCTAATAATCAATATTGTATAAACATATTTAATTACAAAACAATGGTTTTATACTCCAAGGAATTTGAAAAAACTATTGTGTAAGACCTATTATGTATCTAAAATATGCAGTAAAATGATGTAAAATTTCACAAAAACAAATATAGTTTAAAATGTTAATGCGTTTCTATTTAAATAACAAGCATTTTAAATAATAAAGTATCAACGTATTATATTTTTAGTAAAGAAGTAAAACACATTTTTTCATTAATACAATAGTATATTTCCATGTAAAAACTTATAATTTATTAAAATAAATTCAAAACATACTTCTCTTCAGGCAATTTTAGTAATGTTTAATTTGGTGACTTATACAGAAACCCAATTTAGTTGATTAAATAAAATAAATTTTGTTAACTTTGACAATTCATCCGTTATGTTTACAAATTTATAGAAAGTCAAACGTTACAATAATATATATAGTTATTGAATTAGAAATTACATTTTGCAACAACAAACCAATAATATAATATTAATGTTTAAATTTTAGAAATCTATAATTTAAAGGTAACAATCAATTCCGAATTGTTTGTAAAAAGACAATAATAATATAATTAAATGTAGAGGTAGGTTAGGTTAGCTATTTAGGTCAGTCAGTTATAACTGATGTGTTTATAAACTAATAAAAAATTTACATTTTTTGGTATTTTAAAGTAGTGCCATAATTACGATATTAAATATTTAGACATAAATACATATATTTTTTTCACTTATTGAATTGTCTTTTCTTTTTAAATCTAAGTACTAATTAAAAAATTAATCATCAAAGTATTTACTATTATTATTATTATAGGTGATCTATATGATTGATTAGTGAATTGCAAAAAGTATTCAGAAAATCATAAATTAATAAATTACACCATCTCATTATATTATAATAAATACTATATTTAAGTATATACAATTATTATTTATTACATTTTTTCTAATAAAAAATAAAATAAAAATAAATAATTTTAAAATTATGTTTGAAAATAACACAGAAAAATCACATATTTAAGGTATGTAGGTACTAAATATGTATTAAGAACTGCTTATTTAAATTTAATCTACCTTTACCGTAAACTTTGTATTAGAGTATTTATTTTCATATTAATGTATTATTATAATATTATCATATATCATTATTATATCAAATCTATTTAAGTTTAGACTTTTTATCAATATATTTTTATAAATACAAATATGTAGTGTTCAATGAATATTTATTTCTTGTAAGATGTTTACATATTTGAATTCTATTATTATGTGTGTATATTTCTGGCATTTGGATCATACATTTTATATTTTAAATAATTGACTTAATCAATCCTTTATATTATAGGGTGAACTGATAATTTCTAATAACAAATTTGAAGTGTTAGACAATAAGTTGAGTGCAATTTTTAATTCGATTAAGATTATGAATTCATGTTTTATGTTATATGTTCCTTATAGTGAAATGTCAAAATATCTCAATACAATATATTCCTAAAATAAATTAATATAATATACACAATAGGTAACTTCAAAATTACAAAATTATGACAGTTAATCTAACATATTAAATAAAATTAATTATAACACCAATTTATAAGTAATCGATTTTAAATAATTCATACAATCATTTTTATCATAATTTAATACAAGCACCTGCAATCATTCATCTAAATCTATATATTTTTTTCTATTTGATGGCTGAGTTCCTCATAGTGTGGAAATAATCCAATATAATGTGACCTGCATGGGCTTCAACCATAAATCCCCTTTCTACGCATGACTATAACATATTGTTAATAAAACAATGAATATATGATAATGAATAACACTTGAAAACGTACGATTTTATTACCTACACTATTTTATTTTATTATAATAACCTTTTTTATTCATATTAGCTAATATATTGTATATGGAATTTCTATCAATATATTTTTATGTTCAGTAAAAAAAAATGATATCTTATACTAAAGTTCAGAAAACAAATGTTCTTAAAATTTCAAAGGAAATAATGATAATTTCGATAAGATTAATTGCTTTTCCATTACTTGTTATATTATCTTGTAGTTTATAAGTTAAGGTTTAAGGTAAATATTTTCTTACTATGGTTATTTTATTTTCCAACCATTTACTAGAGTAATCAGTCCGTCCAATCTGATTCGATTAATAGATATATATGTTAACCACTGTGCGGACTTTAGTGTTTTAACGGACTGGTATCGAACAGTTAATTAGTGGTATCATTGTACGATTTTTAGTGCTATTTTTAAAAAGTAACTAAAGTATAAATTCTTATAGATAATTATTCATATATAGTCAATAAAGTATTAATATTAGAGAAATAAGCCCCCTTAGTTTACTTATGAGATTCTTCTAGCTGATTGATACTCTATTTATTCTTCTTGTATAGACCTTGTTTTAGTAACTTTATGAATTTCCATACAGCAACGTTATTAGCTCATTAGGACAAATTGAAAATGTGCCGTCCTTCAATTGCTTTTTTCGTTCTAGTTTAATATTTTTAAAATTTTCGGTGTTTTTATGTTTGGTAAGTCAATCATTACTTAACTATTGCTGTTGATAAAGTTTGTTAACCGTTTATCTACCTGATTAATATAATATGATAGGGTTGTTATCTGTTTCTGTCATAACGATATAACATCGATCATAAATTTAAAATTACACGGGTTACTTTGTCGTTTATTTTAATACAGGTATGATTTTATTTGGGACATGTTTTCTGAAATTTATTGTAGGGAAATTTGAAATATAAAATCGTTTCATATAAAGGTAAACTATTCGAGTAATATAAACGCATGCATGTTGTTCATTTTTTAATATTTCTGATCTGCGAATTTCTTTATAATTTAGTATGCATGCGAAATTCACGTTTCTTTTGCAACGAATACAGGTGAACCAAGAAAAATTTAAAATACGAACATACGATGTGAAGAAAAGATAACGTTTATTAAATTGTTTTATACTTCGTTTCTATTTGAATTGTATGTAGTCAAAAACATAAAATAAAGTGCTTACTAAATATTATGATGTAGTAAAATATTTAAACGTATTTATTTGTCATTTGAGCATATTTTCTGCATATCGCATGTGACGTAATAGAAATTTGAAGGCCATGATTTCAACATATTATTATCCAACTACGTTAAATTATATTTCATCTAGATGAATACAGGGCCGTCCTAGAATTTTCGGGGCCCGGGGCAAAGAAAAATTGCGGGGCCTCAAAGTAATACTGTGATAGAGTAATATTAAATAATCACTAAATTATTACAAGTATATTTTTCTATTTAAATATAAATTATATAAATATATATTAATAATGTTTAAGAATGAAAAGTTTCTGTTGATTGGATGGATTGGTTGATTATTTAGCCAAGTATAGAACTTTGAACTGTTTTCAACAAATGTTTAATATTTCCGGAAATGTTTGGTTTGTCACTTTGAAATTTTTATAGAAGTTTAATCATATACTACTTAATCTTTTTACAAATATTTTGAAAATCGTAACTGACAATTTTTTTTTATAAGCTTTTAAAGCTAAACAACCGAAAATCGGCAAAATTACGAATTCTGTTATTTGAAATTTTTTATTCCGTGATAAATAATTAGGTATTGATTATAGGAATTTGCAATTTTTTTTTGAGGATTTACATAAGTGTTCTTTGTTGGAGAAAAAATTTCGAAACGATTAATTGATTTTCTGATTCGGTATAGAGTTTTGAATTTTTTTCCAAAAATGTTTAATATTTCCTTCAATTTTCGCTTTATCGGTTTAAATATTTTAACAAAGTCTATTCATATAATACCTAATTTTTTTAAAAAAATATTTTGAAAATCGTGTATTGAAACTTTATTTTATAAGCTTCTAAAATTTGAATAATTTAAGTAAAAATGAATATTATATAATTTTTATGTATGACGACACATTTCGGGTAGAAATAATGGTCCGATTACTATAAGTAGGGTATGTTTTCAGTAGAAAATCGTATCATCTTGGTACTTTAGTCAGCTCATTTTTCGAATTTCTCTAAAGTTTTTTTCTAGGAGAACAATAACTACCAAAAAACGGCAAAAAAATACGGTTTTCGTAATTTTTTATTTTTTATTTCGTGATAACTAATTGAGTTTTGATCGTAGGGAATTGAAAATTTTTTTGAGTATTAACATAGACAGTATACAAGTGAGATAAAATTTTGGAATGAATTATTAGTATATTATATTGTAATATATTGAGTTTCGCTCAGAATCGTATTTCTTATGCAATATCATTACATTCAAATCTTAAGTATAATAAACCACTAATTTCTCCGAGGACCGAAGGGACAAAGGAGGAACGTCCACAATCCCACTCTTTTTTAATTTATCACTTCCAGATTTACATTTTCGGAAGCTATCCCGTGGCCTTAACATTCCACATTTTATGAATATTAATTTAATTTAAAGTTACAAAATAGTATTACAAATTTACAAATTACTTACTTATTTTATAATAATATAATAATTATTGTAACATAAACGACTAAATTCGACACTCGTACACCTACTCACCAACAGTTAACAAATGGTTAAAAAAATTGAAATATCACTATTAACTATTCATTAAACAGTTGCATGCACTTGATTTATTGTAATTCTTAATTCTTAATAATGATTATGGAATACAAAATTAATCGTGAATCAATGTTTTTGGAAATATTATAACAATATTATCATGAAAACATCTGTATCTATGGCATTTTACGTTTGAACATTGAACACAGATGTCGATGTTTACTTATTAATTATTGTTCTATTCAGTGTTCATATTCTTTTATTTAGATACCTAAATCATAAATAAAATATGAAATAATAATATTAGTATTATTATTGCCATAATATTATATATGACACAGACTCATAAGAAAACTTGAATACTTTTATTTTTAGTCACTAAATTTGTGTATCGTATACATAAAAACGCGGGGCCTATCTAACCACGGAAGGGCGCGGCGCCCGCTGCGAGGGCCCCGTTCGCCCTGCCCTAGGGACGGCCCTGGATGAATAACAGATATGATATTATGTTCTATAAAAATTATCTGAGTGAATACTTTTAGGGAAAAACTGTTTGATATAGGTAAGTGACATGACGAGTTTTTAACGAAAACAAAATATAAAAACATGATAATGTATTCAGTTATTTTCGTAAAATACTGTCTATATTCACTTGGAGACACAAAGCTACTTGTTTACTTTCTGTTTTTTATTTACGTGCAATTTCACTGAATTTTTCTTAAAACAAGAAGCCCATTGTTAAAAGCTTTTTAGTGTCCTGTATTTTCCATTGTCATTCAAGCGTTCGTACGTCATTTCATAAGGTATACCCAAAGGCGGTTGAGTTTTTATCATTTCGAGTTGTTTATATGATGCGATGACAGTAAAAAAGTGATCGTGTTTTTGCTTGATTATATATGTGTGCGTGGTTTGCAGACGTATCTAAGACGAAAATTTAAATGTTCGAGTAATTGTTATAAATCGAATATCACTGAAAAATCGTTATCCGTCACACATCGTTTTTCCACATGAGAATACATGTTTTTAACTAACACAGAAACTATTTTTAGACTTGTTTTAATCACACATTTTTGAATCTGCTTGGCTGATGTGATAGAATTTTTATAGTTTAGGTCCAATTATCTCAGAAAATTTCAAGAAAATCGTTCATTGTTGGTAACCAATTCGTAGTAAAAATTAGAACACGTCGATATTAGGACAAATTAAGATAGACTGATGAAATTTAAAAATAATATTCATTATAAATAGAATACTAAATGACTTCAGACTTTATTAAGTAATGCGACTAGTTTACTAAACTGTACCTCTATACTGACTATACTATATACAACTAGTGTACCCAACTTTGTTTAAGTAATATATGTATATTTAATATTTTAATGCATGCATGTTTATGTGTATAGTAGTTAGTTTGGATTTAATAATAGTTAATAGTTTAAAGTGTTTAAGCCATTGTTAACGTAGATTATTAAAACTTGTATTATTTGTATTATATTTTGGACATTGAAATACAATCTTAAACATCGGCATGTATATTTGTTTCAAGTTAAATATTTTCATATAAAGATATTATGAATGATTTAAAATAGGAATAGACAATTTTAAATATGTTCAATATCTGTTATATATATTCTATATAATGTAAGTTGTCTAATAAAAGTTATTAAAAGTTATACAAAATGTTAAAGAAATAAAAACCCTGTAGCTGGGTTTTAATGAAACAAAATAATATAGAAATTATGATATATTTCCATTTTAATGGAAGTTATTACATTGAATTGTTATGGAAAATTGATTTATTTTCATTAATTTCCGGTTTACTTGTTTATTTTAACTACTTAATTTAAAATTTATATTTCTGTTAATTACTGATTAAAATTAACTCCTTATTTATTTTAAGTTAATACGGTATAAAAACAGTTAATCTAAAAGTTATCTTAACATAAATTTAGATATAAGAAAGTTAAGTTAATAGTCAATATTAACTTAACTTTAACTTTTTAATTCGTTAATTCCCAGCATTGGATATTTGTCGATAAAAACGTAAAGATGTTTTAAATGTGATAAATATTTTTTAGTGTATAGCTAAATATAAAGTAAATAAATACATAATGCTTAATATAGATTATGTTCAATGAATTACATTGAGTTAATACATTACTTATTATTATCATTGTAAATAGTATAAAATTATAATTTCATGAGTTTGATCTAATTGTGATTATAATATGATCATGGAATATACATTTACAGAAAATTCTAATTTTCAATATAAAGTACTAATTGTGTTATACACGGTGAGCGACGCACTGAGCGTATTTTTAAGTATTTCGTTAATTTATTTTAATGCAATAAATAATTACTTAGATACTTACCATACAATAAATAACGAAATTATAATTTAAAAATTAACAAATAATTATTAGGAATTTTATTGAAAAAAAAAAAATACTTTATACGATTACATTATAGTATAGAAAATCTAATTTTTATATCATTGCTGTATAACAAAAGTAACTACTTGCATCTATATTCGTTTTTTATTGATCCACAGTACACGTATACTTTTATTATCTGCTGTTACATATTGTTTGTTGTTATATTTCAATACTTATTTTAACATGCAACAATGTATAAATCATAAAATAGTATCCCAGATCCAGTGACATTTTATTGGTCGTATATTATACAAATATTGTCTGAATTTGAATAACCAAACCTCATATGGCTATGCCAATATACCGATAGGGCGATACAATTGTTGAAATTAGGTTAACTGAATGGAAAACGCGTATTTTTTATTGGAATATATTTTGTTGTTGTCTTAAATTTGTATGAATCTGTGAGTAATCTTTCATTTTTAATAAGAACCACATACAGCATAATAACCTATATGCTTATAATTTGTGTGCAGTGGTTTTGATTAAAAATTAATTAGTTGTATAAAACTAGTTATTCATAATATATTTAAGGTGAATGTCGACTTGGTTAGTTTTTAAATACTTCCAAACATAATTTTTATATACATACATAAATTGCTATTAAAAATGTCGACCCTAAATGATAAGTTATAGACACCCACAAGGGCGTCGTTAACTCATAACTACAAGGTTGATAATCATTGATAAAAACTGTTTTCTTCAGTATTTTTATTTGTTTTAATTAATTTATATTATATTATTTTAGCATACACGTACCTACTAATAAAATTATTAATATTTAATCTATTTTGATGCTTATTATAATTAGACAATATACCTATTCATTACCGTTGATTTTATAAAATAAATAAAAACAGTATTTTCTAATTAAATATAATAATAATAATATAATATAATTTTTATTAGTTTATAAGTTTGTAATATTTTCACAATTTGTTACAAATATGCATTTATATGTCAAACACATTTCATTAGATATAATTTATTAAATAAATTAAAAATAATAAATTATAGTATATAAAGATTCTGGTCGAAGAGAGAATTGGTTTTACAGAGATGCTTAGATATGTTTGATTTTTTTTTTATGCTTGAATACACTTTTTTGTGTAGAAATAATGATGTGATTACTCTATTCGTGTAGGGTATGCTTTGAGTTCATAATTTCATATACTTAATATAATACTTAACTTAACTCATTTCAGAATTTTTCTATAGTTTTTTCTTGGGATAAGATAAACTAACAAAAAATGATTGAAAGACTATACAATTTACAGAAACAATGATTTTGATCAATTTTATTTGAAATATTTCATTACAACTAATGCAGTTTTGAATATGGAGATCGAACATTTGTTCAAGTAATTTTATAGACAGTCTTCATTTGTAGTAAAATTTTAGAATGGATTGGTAAATTGGTTAACAGTCTAAGTATAAAGCTTCAAATTTTTCAAAAAAATTTTAATAGTAAAAATTTTAAATTTTTTTTGCAATTTGGTGTTTAATTTTTAATGATTTGAACATTTTAAAAAAACGAAATGATATACTATTTTACTTATAAATAAAATATTTTGTTAAACGATAGTTTCAATTTTTTTATTTTAAGTTGAAAATGTTATATTTTTTTTGTAAAATTGAGTTATATAATATTTTTCATGATTTTATTATAATTTTTAACACAAAAATATTTTGACTCTTAATATTTTTAATTGAAAATTTTATATGTGTTTGTGACATACTTTTGAATGACTATGTAACATGATTTGAAAATCGTAAATCATAATTTTGTTTTAAACCCGTTCAAATTTTAACATATCACATTGATGTTTGATTTTTGTGTTTTAAAAAGCTTGATGACACTTTTTCGGTAAGAAATAATGGGATTATTTCCATAAGTAGCATTTTCTTTCGGTAGAAAATTGTATTTTCTTGGTACTTTATTAGAAGATTTTTTGAATTTTTTAAATGTTTTCCGATAGGATATGAATAATTACCAAAAAATGACTGAATATCGTCAAAATTATACGGTTTTTGTGAATTTGATTTTAAATATTTTGTAATAACTATAATGCAGTTTATGTATTTTACATAAGAGAAAAATGTTGGCAATGTAACATTTATTGACTGAGTTCGTTTAGAATCCTTTTTTGAATTCATTATCATTGTATTAAAATCTTAATTATAATAAATCACTCATTCTCCGAAGTCCGAAAGGACGAAGGAGTCTATAAATCTATAATCAATTTCCTGGCTTTGTTATTTAATTTTGTTGTTGTAGTTTTGATGTAATGGTGTGTAATAATAAATTATACGTTTTATATTATACATATATCATGTATTATGTGTATTGTGTATCATAATTATTATACCTATATTACTTACATGTAGGTGTATTTTTTCCTTTTTTTTTATTTGTTATTTCATATTTCTCTATATTTAGATTAAACCATAATCTATTTAAATTCTAAAAATCATTTAATATTCTTTTTTTATGTATGAAGATACTATCTCGGGTAGAAATAATTGTCAGATTACCATAAGTTTGGTATACAATAGGCAGCAAATTATATTTACTTAATATTTTATTTAGTTTTTAAATGTCTCAAACGTTTCTCCTTGGAATAAGAAAAACTACCAAAATGTGGTAAAAAAAAGCAAAATTCATGAAATCTGTAATTTTGAACTATTATTTAGTTATATTAAGATAACTTATTTTTCTGTTGCATATTATTTGATTAAAAAATAAAAATAAAATATTATCATTATTTTTTGCATATCTGACTGAGTTATAATATCATATAATAACATTTCACCACTAATTTCTCCGAGGACCGAAGAGATGAATATATATAATTAATTTAAATTTTGTTAGTTTTTGTAATTATCAATTTAAATATTAAACTTAACTATACATTACAATAATTGTTTAGGTTAGATATTTTATATCAAATGGTAGACCAAATATTTTAGCATCACAAAATATTTACTTATATGAGAAATTATTACTTACTATGCTGTAGAATTTATTATTTTTATTAGTTTAATTTATAATAGTTATCAAGTATAGAATAATCGAATGAATTCTATGAGTATTATTTGAACAGATAAATGAATTATTTAAAACTTCCAGAACTTAATACTCTACGATGAACACTATATTCGTTTTTGCCTTACTAAGGTTAAGCTACTTTATCTTTTTTTTATCAATAAAGTTTCTAATGGAATGAGAGCTTAGTGAAAAATAACTTATTTAACTTTGTTGAAGTAATATAACTTTGTTATAGAATTCGCGGAGATTTTAATGTGAGAAAGGTGCATAAATTTACATTCTTAATCATTAAGAGGCAATTTGTTTTAATCAGTTATTTACAAAAAACTGTTCTCTGTCAATGTAATTCGGTAATTTAATTTATTATAAATTATTGATAATCATCAAAGTTTAATTGTGAATAAAATATTGTAGCTTCCCTGCAGCAATAGATTAGATGTAAAAAGACAATTATTTATTTTATATTATAAGTAAGGTAAATTTCAATGACGCACAATTTACTCATCAGATGAATAAAATACAATTTAAACTTTAAACTTATCTAAGTTATTATCATAAAATTTAAGATTTTGATCAAGAGAGACTCGTCTATTGTTATTATAACAGTGGTATGTAAAAAAAATATTTTGTATAAAAAAACTTTTTTGGCACAATAAAGGTGCTTCAAAACCTTGATATATTGAGGTTGTATCGATTGAAAGTAGACAAGGCAGAATGAAGGTCCTTTAAAGAAAAAAGAAAATATTTTTTAATATTTTCGATGAAATAGTTATTATGAAATATTAGTTTTAAATTAAAATGGGAAAAAATAACTTCTACATAAAATACGCTCAAAATAACCTTTATAATATTTTAGTTATCATAATATATACAAATTTTTAGTCCATTCAAAATAATAGCAATTACAACCGAGGCGAAAAACATATTATTTTTACATTGTTTAATTTGTACGTGTATATATATTGTATAGGAATGAAAACACAACCACATTCATACGGTAAAACATTTTGTGAAATTATATATACAATATACATTTATTAAACATTTTTCCATTTAGAATTTTAATATTATATTTAAATTGTTAAGAATTTTACGGACTCTAATATTAGATACTTTTTAATTATGTAATAACTGATGTTAACACAATATGAATTATGAATTATGAATACAATTTCGGTAAAGATACAGATGATCTTTCTATTAATTTTTTTTTAATAATTATCAACTTAATTTGTGGTCTTTTGTAATATTGTATATACATATGGTAAAAGATATAAATACTATTAAATAATCTAAATATTAAAAACTTAGTAATAAAAATAATTAAACGAATATTAAATAAATTTATGATTATTTTTAATTTCAAGCAATTTTAATTTCCTAAATATTTGTATTTTAAAGGTTCTTTTTGTAAATTTTACGAAGAATAAATTAATATTATAATTAATAATTCGCAAATATATATTTATCTCACTTTATTTTTCATATTTTTTTTAGTTTTTTGAATTATATATATATAATTCACTATTTTAATTTTAAGAACTATATTTGTTTTTATTTAATATTCTGTAGTATAATGCATTTTTATATTTAATTTTAATTTTTTATTAAATCAACTAAATTAATATTAATATCTAAATATATTTTAATTAAAATTATATTGTGTAAAACATTATAATAGGGGGTGTATAATTTACATATAATTTAAAATCATATTTCGCCGTGTACTTAATCACCTTCTTTTGTTCCAGGGCTCTATAATCCATCATTGTCGCCTCAAAGGTGAATAGTCACCGATGATGGACCGCAGCTAGTTTAACGCGTACACTGACTGACCGCCGCCGACACCGAATACTATTGGATTGCTACTGTCCTCACGACCATTATCGATGGCCACCCGGACGATCTGTTTGACGGTCACCGCCATGTTGGCCGTGTTGGCCGTGGCCAGCGGATTAGTTTTGGACAACACGTACGGCGAGTTCCGGAAGTGGGACGCAGGCGTCAACGGTTCGCTGGAAATGGAGTTCAAGACGCGATCGCCCAACGGGCTGCTCATGTACACCGACGACGGCGGGACGTACGATTTTTTCGAGCTGAAAATCGTCGAGGGCACCATGCGTCTGCGGTACAACCTGGGCGCCGGAGCCCAGATACTGATGGCCGGCCACGATCTGTATGACGGCCGATGGCACCGCGTGGTCGTGGAACGTCGCGGCCGCGTCACCGCGCTGACCGTGGACAACGCGACCAGCGCGGCCGCGTCCACGGGCAAGGAGCTCGAGTTCGGCCGGCTGGCTTCCAACTCGGCCGTGTACGTAGGCGGCATGCCCAGCTGGTATAACGGACGGCTCACACGGCTCGCCCTACCAAGCGTCATATTCGAACCTCGTTTCACCGGCTCCGTTCGCAACATCGTGTACGCGGACGAGTTCTATCCGTACGCGAGACGCCAGAACACCGTCACCAACTCCGGGCGACAACCGAAGGTGAGTAATCGTAATCACCAGTATACACGGGTTCCTAGTTTTTCAGGGTCGGTTGTTGGATGGGAGGAGGGATACATTAATTTTTCGAATTAAAATTATGTGACCGCACCATTTGTCATCCTCTACATGTCCAACATGATAAATTTAGTGCTTAAACGATTAGAAACGTATTAAAAGAGTACCTAGTCAATTTTTGGTATTTTGACGTAGATAATCATCATTTTGTAAATGATATTGTACTACTAGAAAGTAGTTTAGTAGGTAGTTTTACTACCAAAGAAGTTACAGAGCTTTAATTTTCGATATTTTAAATATAGATGTATTATCGTTTTTAATAAATATTTTACATCATTAAAAAATCGATATGTCAAAATATCGAAAATATTGCAGTCATTTGATAATAAGTGTTCGATTTAAATATTAAAATTGTTGTACAACGTAAGGATGTTTTGATCAGTAGCTCATAGACTAATGACTTTAGTTAATTTTTTTAAAATTAGGTCTGATAAGATGTCGTTTTATAGAAAAATTGTATACCAGTTTATTACAATTAATGATTTCTCAAAAAACAACAATTTATTAGAAATTGATAAATTACTACGTTTAGTATTCTAGATTGAACGAATAAGACGTAAATATATATTATTCCGTGTTTTTATATACTACATACGTTATATTAAGCGTACTTTACGAAATTGCATTAACATGATTCAATGGACAATTCTTGGTTCCTATGACACTGTCCCACGTATATAATATGTCACTGAAGGCTGATCAATGGTGACGCGACAGTAATATTCTAAATGTATCCTACAATAAATTCCTGAAGATTTTTCTGTTTAATCGTACCTACTGAGAAATTATACTATTTTGTTGTCATAAAAATCTGCTACAAAATGTGTCAAAGTATAAACGGTTACAGTTGTTGTTTACAAATTATAAAAATATATTTTAAGATAAGTTAAAAAAATGTTTTAACATCATTATAAAATAAAAGTAGTAATAGAATTAAGTATCTGTTATCAGTTTTATATTATTGATATTACATGTGTTTGTGTGAATTTATAATAATTTATGAACTCCGAGTAATTTATAGATAAACTATTGAGGTAAATATACTATAACAATAATATGGTAATCGTGTTGTTGGATTATAAAAAATTTATTCTGAGGAATGTTAAATAAACCTTTAAGTTTTATGTTTTTTACAACAAAAATTTTAAATAATTCTTCGAATTCCCATTTAATATAATAATAATTTGTTCAGTTAAAACCACTAATTAATAAGTTTTTCAAAGAAAATTTCTTACTTAAATCTTTTATCTATCTGTTCAAAACTTCAATATTGACATTTCACTATTGCTTTAAAATATTGCGAGTTAGAGAATTTTAATTTTGATAATTTAATGTTGTTAAATAATGTGTTGTTATGATATTTTTTGTTTTTAATAATAGTTTTTAATTTGCATCAATCGGTTTTTTTTTAATAATCGATGGTCTCGTACGCACTCACAGTCATTGTATACGGTTTATACTATTAGCAGTTAGAATTAACGTAATTTCGCAAAGTTTACAAATCAATTATTTCCATTTTCATGAATGAGATTTTATATTATTTGTCTTCGTGAGAGAATATTCTCTCACCTATGTATACTGCGTGACGCAAATCCAATCGAGTATATTAGAAAAATGTATTTGCAAACTAAATTATTTTGTAAATATTGTCAATACAAATTATTCGAAAAATTCAAGTACAAATGTATAATGTAAATATTATCTATCAAGTTAATATATTATTTAGTTTATTATGAAATAAAATAACCACGTACCTAATAAATTTTTTTTTTAGTTTGAAACAATTTATTTTTGATGTGTATCAATTATAATATTTTTTTTTTTAGTCAACTATTTATTTCTTATTTTCCGTTCTCTTAAATATAACATTAAAAAACCAAAACAAAAATAATCAATAAATTGAACACTACATACATTTATATAAAATATAAAGTTAAATCTGTTATTTTATTAATTTATTAAAATCTATTTTACTAAATATATAAATGCATAGTTAAGTTTTTAGAATTAAGAATAATACGTAAAGTAATAAAGTAAAATAAAAATGGATAATACCAGTATATTGACGAATATATTATTTATTTTAAACGTAATATTATATTACACGTATTTATGTAGATACCTTGTATTAAATTGTTTGTTGATAAATACTACTATATTTTATTCATATTTTTCATTTAAAAAATAATTACGTTTACTGTAGTACTTAAGGAGATTTGAAAATTAATTATATTTTAAATTAAATTAATACTCGTAAAACACAGAATACTTATTTCATGTTTCTAATAGACCCTTTTACTTTAGATCTATGGCCTTACTTTTAAAATGATTTTTTTCGAAATAATTATTATTCAACATTTCTTATTACTAGACACATTTATTCATCAAAGTATATATAAATAAATAGATTATCTATGATTAAAAGTTAGTTTTATTTAGTTTATAGGTTGAGTATTTGATAAACATTTCATATTAAAAAAATCACATTAGTGTATATAAATTTGAGATTTAAATTCGTAATAATTGATACATATAAAAAATACAATAATTATATATACATTTTAAAGGATATACTTATATAAAAATGATCAACCAAAATGTGTTTAATACATTTTTGACTATTAACTTGCAATTAATTTAGACTATTTATTAATTTTAATTAAAATATAAGAAATATCAAATACTTTTCATGGGTGTAATGAGGATTAATCATTTAGTAGGATACAGCCGTGATTCAAGAGTATTTAGAGTACTTAAAAATAAAAAGTAACTTAGTCGCAAAATTTAAACGGATCTAGAAATATTTTTAGAGGGGTTAAGACTTAGCCTAGCACTCCTAGTTATACCGAAGATACTTATCCAGTAACTGTTTGTCATTATTTGAATGAAGTTTATGGTATCATTTTTTTATTTTAGTTGTTTTTTAATATTTATCAATTTGAGAAATAAAACCATTAAAGAAACATAATATTTATATTTTAATAAAAGGGTCTAGATTAAATTATAATGTAGGTACCAATATTGAACTATCAATATAACTGTTTTCTACTATACATTGACAAAATAAGTTACAATATTGTTTGATAATTTATTGGAAACTATTATTTATTTGCTGAGTTACATACATATATATATTTTAAAAGTTATAACAACTATCCTACTTAAAACTAGTTTTCGTTTGTTAAATGCACTTACTGATAACATTTTTTTTCTCATTTATATAATTCTTTACGTTATATGATATTACAATGTGATTTATTTATATTTTAACTGAACAATCATATCTAATTTGGTCGTATTTATTAATTAGTATGTTCACTTTAATGTATGTCAATTTACACAAAAAAGTTATTTTATTTCAAGTTATTCATTTAGAGATTTTTTTTTTTTTAACGAATTCTTAATGGTATTTCGATTTAAAATATAAAATTAATTAATGACCTGTATATTTACGAACACTAAAACAGTGTAACACTTATAAATGTACACTAAAATTAACCGAAGATTCTTTTAATTGTATTATTATATACATATGAATTTAAAAAAAACAATAAAGATTTGTACTTCAATTTAAATTTGTTTATACAATGTTAATCTTAAATGAGATATAAATATATATTTTATATGGAATTTTTTTTTAAAATATATTTATATGTTAACTGGATTAATTGACGTCAATGAGTTCAATAACATATTTTTATTACATTGTTAAAAGTAAAAACTATACAATGTTTACATACTCGTTCGTGGATACCATAATGGATAAATGAAAACCATGATAATTTTTTTCATATACATTAACTGATACTTAAATTTATATGTGAATCATGAACATAATTAAATAACTTCTCATACCTTAATGAGATATTTGTATTTTTATAATATCAAATTTCGCGTTCAATTAAATGGTGAATCTTTTAAAAAAAGTTGAATAAAAATAATAATTTGTTTGCTAGTAAAATTAAATTTACTCTGTATAATTGTATAAGTAATCATATTACACGTACCTAATTACGCTCATCGCCAGTGTTTTTCATTTCTCTAAAAGGATTTTCAAACTGATAATAAGCATTTGTTTAAATAACAGTTAAATGTAATATTGTATTTTGTTGTTAGAAGGATGCACGTATTGGAGTATTATGGAACTATAATACGCACATAACTACAATGTATATACATATTATACAATGTATAAACTTTCATATTAAACGTTGTATTTATTACCGATTTATATCAAAGGGGAATTAATTTCATAAATCAATTTTTAGTATTTTGTTCTAGCAAAATAAACTTGTAAGTCCCGAATAATATAAATTGTAGTGTGGTATAAATTGTAAAGCCGATTAATGTTTTTCATTGATTGCTCCCCGGGCAGTGTGTTTTATGTTTATTGTACGTACGTCATATTTTTTTTTTTTTTTTTTAGTTTTGTGTTTATTTTTATTATTTAAAGAAAAATGCATAATAAATTTATTTATTCTTGTCATAATTTATTTTTAAAATAAATTTGATTCCTAAAATAATATCAATGCAAGACACAATACTATAAAACTTTAAATTATGTGCACTTATTAATGATTTTAATAATTTAATTTAAGAAAATATATTTTATGTACAATTTATAAACAGGAAGAAACATTTTAACTTTACCTAATTTAGCTTTCACGTTATTTAATGATGTACTCATATTTTAATGATTTGTTTTGTTAAAGTTTAAATCAATATTACTCTTTAAAACTATAGTAGGTACATTATTATTGAGAAAAATAAATGAACGTTATTCTAAACTATATAATTTTTTTACGAACATTTCAACTGTTATTTGGAACATATTAATTAATATTTTATTGTGAAAATATTGACAAAATTTAATTTATCTAAATAATATTAAAAAAAAAAAAAAAACATATAATTTCAAAATTATACACATTTGACAGTGTCCATATAAAATGTCATATATTATTATGTTAACAGTTTAAGATAAAGTATTATTTTAATTCTGTTATTTGTCAAGAATAAAATAAAGCAATACAAATAATACCTAAGTACCTATTATTACACAATATTTGTATAGTTGATATTTAAAATTATTATCATTATGAATATCAAACAAATGTAAAATGTTGGTATGTAATGCAATTATAAATTAAACATATTACGTTGCAATACAGTACACAATCGTTTAATAATTAACAATTTGTGTACAATAAATTACAAATTAATGATCAAACAAAGTTTTCACGGTAGGTTGGTATTTTCTATTTGAAAAATAGATTAGAATAAGTAGTATATGTCGGTATTGTTGTTGTTGTAAAGTATATAACAACACTAATTTCACAAACTTGTCAAAACTTGTGGAAGGTCTATATTACTATTTACATTGTTTAAAGTAACACTCGTGTAATCTTGTTTAGGGCTACAACGTTTTGGAGAAGTTTAAACTTACAGGAATGCGGATCAATGTTACACGTTCCCTTTGAATTCCACGTACAAATCGTGATACTACTTTTGGCATTGATCAGCGAACGGAGTGTTAATAAGAAACTATTTAGCGTGGAATTTTCGCACATATCGAAAGCATAAATTAATCAGTATTCGCTATAGGCATCGTAAATGTTGAATGTCCATATGTATTCAAATTACTTTTTGTTTCAAAACAAAAAAATTTTAAAACCGTGTTAATTAAAATCTCGTTATTATCAATATCTCAAGAGGCATTGGTAATGAAATGTAAAATTTCACAAAACTTAGAATCGATTTAAATGTTTTTAATATAACGTTACGTGCGGTTAGGACTCGTGCACGCGTGAAAAATATCAAATATTATAATGCTATTCCGTAAGAATGTTTTACTAAAAAATTCAACTACATTCCGTTATTAAACAAAAGTATAACTCTTTTATTTATAATACATTAGCCGAAAAGAAAATCCTGTAGGTGTCATTTATTTGGCGATGTAGTCCTTATTCTTGGATATTAAAAGTTTGGTTTTGCGTTTCATTGTTGTTTATAAACTTTTTCATCCCAGATGTAATATGGGGTAGAAAGAATTTTAAAAGTAAAACATTAAAACTGCTAAAATTCTGTTTTCATGCATATAATTTAAATAAATGTATTATTAGGAACGTGAGAGTTTATTATTAATATTCAAAAGAGTATACAAAGACTTAACTTTTTTATAATTGTCTAACGCACGAATGTTGGTTTACCGAAGAGAAACGAACATTTTTCTAATGAATAATATTATTATAACTAATGAATATTTTATTTTGAGAAAAGTGAGTGTGTGCTTGGAGTGTAAATATAATTTTATTTTATTTTGGTTGTTGTTTTTTGTACGCATTTCCGTTATAATCTAGTAGATTCGGTCGGTATAATAAACAACTGAAATTTGCTTGGCACAATTAAACAGTGAATTAAAAACCTATGCACGTGCACAAGGAACGAAATAAACAAATAACATGCTGGATGCATATAAGTACAGTAAACCCATCCCCATAACATTAAAATAAATATTTACTATAAAAACTCGAGACTAATCATTACAATTAGTAATGTATTAAGTTTTTTTCGTATTAGAAATTCCATGTGATTTTTAGAGTGATCTTATTATATTACGCTACTGATTTATAAATTATAAAGTAGGTTAAAAATATTGGAATGTCAATTATACTTTCATACTAAACGATACAAACCATATTATACAAGTACATCATAGCAAAAATATATAATTTATATAGTTTAATAAAATGTTTTTTTACAACATATTATAGTTATTTGTATTAATATTAATATATTTTACGTTTCGTCTATGAAACACTTTTATTACGACTTAGGTACCGGTTATAACGACCGATTCTGCCGGTCCCTTAAGTCGTTAAATCTGATTTCTACTGTATAGTTACTGTATTTTAAGTGGTTGATCTCTTCTAATCGTAACGAATAATCTTCGGACTCGGATAATAAACGTGTACGGTAATAGAGTTTTACTACAAGATAATACTGGATTTAAATATTTAGCTATCATTTTTATTCGGCAATTGACCAAGGGATCCATTGTGAATGATAAATTGACTGGAAAACTACGTACCGTAACACAATTTAATTAAAATTGGCATCTGCCGACAATTTATTTGAATTGTAATGTTAATTTAACTGCAATTATTTTGGAATTTGTGATCATAAAAAAAAATAATAATGATAATAAATAGAAAAGGAAAAACTTATATAATATTACAGTTATCTTAGTATATTAATTGAAATTTTGAGCGATTTATTTACGATATCAGAGTAAGGTATATTTGAATTTTGGAGATAGTATTTTCTGACAGTTGTCAGAAAAAATTAAATAATACATTATAAGTAAGGTGATATTTATCAAATGATAACGTCATTTCTTATTCTTATATAGATATTTAGTATTGTATAACAAAAATAAAAATATTTAACAAATCGAAAAACCTGGTTGCAAAAATAATGCGATTGCAATATGAATTCCAATGACGGGGAGACGTCGTGAAATGATATTTTGATAGGCCGTCGGCACGAAATAAACAGATTGTGCGATTTTTCGACGTGGACGATATATGGCGATTGAAATCTAAATCTAAATCTAAAAGTGATCGTAATCTCGTTATATTTCAACCGAAAACCTACGTGGAAAACGAATGCACTAATTTTTACGATCGCGATGCGTGAATTTTTTTTTTTTTTTTACAAATTTCTTATGATATACGTACATATTATTAAGCCGTCTCGGCAGCTTTGGTCAGATCCAGAAAAGCGACGGTTTTTGGCTTTACTGAGTTCGTTTGATGTAATCTAATTTAGCGACGTGTGTGAATGGGGCGTGAACGAGTAACCACTTATACCTATGGATGCGTACCTACACGTTGCACACGCTGTGGTTGAATTACAGTTTTCGAATGCCATTAAGTTCTCCGCGAATTTTCACGGAAATAACCTTTTTTCATTCACTTTCGCAGTAGGTTCAATCGTTTCTGAGAACAACCGCAAACGCGTAAAACACCATCCTGGCGGCGGCACCGAGAACGATCAGTTTACGATATTAATAACGCGAGGAAATCAAATTAAAATGTACGATTATTAGTAGTGATATTTTACGCATAACTAATAATAAAGTAACCATTGAAAATTGCTGAAATGGTATGTATTCCACGGTGGCGTAATTCACTGTATTCCTTTTAATTCGATTGACCCTATCTCGGTGAGGTATTTAGTTCTCACCAGGTACTTATACTAGTAATAACATTATCCATCGTAAGGAATTTATTATTTCATCCGAATCGCCATGATTGGATTATTAGTCAATGTACTATAAAAACCATTAGATTATGTTATTCTTACGTGGGGTCTTACTACTTCGTACAGATGTTGCCCCATTCATCGTATGTTATCATTTTATCAATATACTAACAAACGTTGAAGAATTTAACGAGTTTCGTAATTATTTGATTTTAAAAAGCGCTTACAATATTATAATAATTTTATCACATACATTTATAATAATAGTGTTTATATTTTTTTTTGATGATTTAATTCTTCAAGTATATTTTCACATTTACCTTTTTATTTCTACATAAAATATAATGTATAAATTCTACATTGTCATCAAAGAGTAATAAACGATTTTTTAGAATTACCTATATCAATAATTTATAAGCATATTTATATTTTTTATAGTAAACGAAACAACATATGCTATATAATTCGTCTCTTTTAAGTTTAATTCTCACAAGCTTTAGTCTATCGGATTATAATATATTTTTTTAAATATTTAAAAAGTTAAATCAATTGAAATATCAAACGGAATAAAAAAATAATAAGAATAATGATAAATTATTCAACTTTAGACGTTTGATCAAATTGAAACTTGTTCAAACATTTTTTTTCATAATAAAAAAAACCTTTATTTTTCATAGTGGGGATTTAAAGGATTAGGTGTAATTGATAGTGTTATTAGATCATTGTTGAATGCCGAGAATTTTAATTAACTATCTTGTTTATAATCCTGGTATTTGTTTTCGTTTATATTATGTACTTTATGGACATAAACCAAATTCAATTTTTCAACTTAATGTTTTGATTATTTACCGGTATTTGAATTTTTAGTTCTTCCTGGGATGTTTCTACGGCCGTTAAACACGACGCGATACCCAAAGAATAATTTAAAATTTAGAGTGTTCTAACATGTTACCTGGAGTATTGTATATAATACAATATATAGGTATATTACTTAATATAGATTATTTTTTCGAGATTTAAGCATTATTACCTTAATGTTTATTAATAAAAATAAGTTAACATTAAAGAAAATAATTGTTTTTATTAACAAATCACAATAAATAAATACACAAATTGAGTGTGCAATGAGACTTAGCTATAATGTTTATTTATTCGACATTTCCGTTTGTATTAATTAATAGTTAAAAATATCGTATGCAAATTTTCTCTATATCTTTTGTATATTCATTATAAATAACTGTTAATATAAAGTATATTCTTAATTTAAGTTAATATCCGCGTGCTTTACTGAAAATTAAATTAAAAAGATTTTTTTTTCTTTATAAATAGTAAAGTACTACTCAAGATGTCAAATGAATTTTTTTTTTCTTGTTATTACTATTATTACATTGACAAACGATAAAAGAAGTATATTTTTATTCAATACTTTATTATTAGAGAAACTTCAAAACATTTTATCTTGGTATTTTTCAAAACATCGAAAGTTCTTTCGTCTGTTATATATTATTATTTGTATTCAAGTGAGACAGTGTTCAGTACGTACCTATCTTATATAATATATAACAATAATAAAGGGAAAAATAATGATAAAAATAATATTGCTTTAAAAATTGACGGTAAACGAGTCAAAATAACAAAATTAAAATTATTATATGTGTATTTTATAAAAATGCCACTAGCAGTACTAATTTAAATATTACATTCAACATACTGTATAAATGTTTAAAGGATTTAATTTATTAATTACTGGATAATTATTTGTATTGAAAAATAACCTTTATAAAATTATATAATATAATATGATTTATATTTTTTATATTTATTTTTCAAATATTTTCCCATGGGGTCACATAAAGTCGAAAACCCCTGCAAACATTTAAGTAAAATATTTGCATGTATTCGGTTGTTTTAACGAAAAACTGACTTACGATTGTTCAAGTTACATGTATAATAAAAGAAGGTATCTAAATTTATTATTATATAAATGTTAATCGACACGACAATTGGTGATTTTTTGTTTCCTTGAATAGAATCCCATTGACAAATGAGTATTACATGTATATATTTTCATTGTAATATGAATTTAATTTTCTACATCGTAATAAGCGATCGTATGTTTAAACTATCGATAAAAACATAAGTAATTTTGATTTTATTAAAACATTTGTATTAAATTCATTGCTTTTTAACAATAAAATAACATACCTATTAATATTTTTATAAGTACAGTGTTTTGCGATAAAAGTAAAAACTACATACATAAAATAATATTTAATAAACAATAGGGTTGTTTGGGTTTACAACTTTGAAAGATATATTAAATAACAGATAAGACATATTATTACATGACTAAGAATTTGAATAAAATAATATCATGAAAATTAAATTTGAACTTAGGTTAAATAATTTGCAACAATTGGACTACCTATAATATAAATGCCTGTATATGATTATTTTTTTGAAAAAAAATAACTTAAAATATTATACAAACGCACATTTTAATGGTTTTTAACAAACTTTTAAAGGTCTTCGTGTTGAATTTAGTTGTTTTAATTATCGCAATAATAAATAAAAATTATATCTGATTTGATGATTATTATTCTTATTTATAAACATATTTGAATTATTTCATGAAATATATATTTCTAGTTATATAGGTATATTTTTTATAATGTGTTACCTACCTAAATAAATTAGAATTCCTAAGATAAGTTTTATATTATCATAAAAGTTGTACGACATTCATAGTTTAATTATAATATTGAACTTATGATTTTTTAGATTGGATAATATATTATGTACCAAGATAAATTTTATGGTAATTAATCAGTTTTTTTAATGTATTATCTTTATGTAATAATCATTAGAATAACTTGTAATAATGTATAATTCAATAATAATTTTATTCTGTTCAATCTTAAGTTAAGAGGTTTACAAAATGTTTTATAGAAATAAACTTTTTAGATCGACTTCAACTAAAAACTTGAATGTTAATTTATAAAAGAAATTAAAATTATAAAGAGATATTTTTTTTAAAAGTTCGTGTTTTGTTTTTCTGATAAGAGTATTGAGTATTTAAAGGGAATACTTTATTTATTTAGAATATAAAAGTTTTTACTTTTGATGAAAATTGTATTTATATATATATTAATATTTCATCAAATAATAATTATTAAAAACATTAAAAATAGAAACTTTACAATTCTTTTTTTATTAAATTTAGCAAAAATTGATTTTTAATTTGTGAAGAAATTTTTTGAAGTTATTGCTCTATATAAAAAATATTACAATATAATATATTAGATATATTATTATATCAAATTATCAAATATATATAGATAAATTTTATAATTTAATCTAATTATATATAACCAAAGTAGTTCACATGATTAATGATTAATTAATTAACATAACATAAAGTTCAAAACGATAAAATACGAAACGTTAATATATATTTTCTTCGTAAAACTATAATTTACTCTATTAGTTTATACTTATTTTATAATTTTAGATAAATTACTAAACAAAAAGTAATATATTATTTAAAATTGCTTATCATTTAATATGATTATAGTTACATACATTTTCAGAAAATATTATGCTTAAGCATTAGCATAATGTTACAAAATATTTACTAAAAGCATTAATAATTTACGGTAAAAGTATTTCTACAAGTATATTATACTTAGTATTTATTATATAAATATATATGTATAAAATAAATTTATAGAATGGTGTACTCTTTTGTCTACCTCGCGTTTCATATGCTTTAGTAACTTTTAATAGCTTTTTTGAGCTCTTCTTTAAAGGAATCTGTTAGAAACATTTTTCGAGTCTTTTTAACGCCAACACACTTGTGCTATTTGTAATGTGAAACGATACCACTTTGTAGTGTTTCAGTAATCCGTTTTCTACACAATCCTTTATTTCACCAATTATAATTTATAGCTTATAAATTGTGTTTTAATACAATTGCTTTTCCTAACTTTATTATTTCTTATTATATTCATTTTCAGATATATTCACGTTTTATTTGTCAGTTCCTTCTCTACATTTATTAATATTAAATAACTGGAGTAAAATGTGTTTTATTTAAATACGTCACAAAACATATTTTTAACCTTTTGTATATATCAAACAAAGGATAAATTAAAAGTATAGTCTTAAGAAAATTATGAGTTATTTAAATGGAATATATTGAATAAGTACTATCTTAAAATAAAACATTAAATAAATGCCAATTAAGGACTAATTCAGTTTTTTGTCTCATTGTTATTTTTAACAAATATGTATTTTACTGTTTACAGTGCACTGGTACAAGATGTCGTCGGACATTGAACAGATATAAAAGAACAAAGGTTAGTATGCACTTTTGTCACGTTATAATTAAATAATAGATAGTGTTCTTATTTATTGTTAGACAACTTATACATTCATGCAACTGTAATTGTCTGATATATTATTATAACTCATTAACAAAAACAATAATTAATAATTTTATGACAACGATAAGTGCATTAGTATTATACAAAGTAAAATAAAATACATAAATATGTTTTATATATAATACCAATTTCCAAAATATAGCTATTAATTATATATAATATAATTATATACTTAGTTTAATAATATTAGCATATAAAATTAATTATTTTTAAGTTTTAAAACAAGTTTGAAATTTAATTCAAAAGAAAATTATTATTAATTTTAGTCTATATGTTTTTTTCACTAATGATGCACTTATAAAAATCATTTTAATAATAATAATATCATTATTGATATATGTAAATTATGTATAATTGGGTGGTCCTTAAATTTTAAATGTAAAATTTTTATATAAAATATTATGTTCTTCAATAAAGCTTATTTGTGTTTTTATCGTATTTACTAAGGTTTTATAGTATAATACAAAATACTATAAAACTGTTTTGTCAATTTCAACCCTCTTGTAGTACAGAAAGAGGTTAAGTTATCATCGCCAAATTTAACGAGAAATATTTTTCAATGATATCAATATTGGATGGTACTGACTCAAAAAAATTAAAAAAAAAAAATTTTCCTATAAATAAGTACCACCATAATGTATTATAATTATGTTTATAGAAATAATAGAGCCTTTTTAAAGAAAAATTATTATTCATAAGTTATTGTTAAAATTTCGTTCAATTCAGATTATATTTAAAAAAACCAAATACATATTTTATAATTGATTAAAACGTATTGTTCAATAATACATATCATGATCTTTCTAAATAATTGTGTATACAATTCATTAAAGACATAGGTCAACTTGGATGAAAAACTAAATTGTATACAATATACATATTACTACATTTTCATTAAACTTGGTTTAATCAATTACTAAATCTAAATCAACACATAGTATAATTAGTTAATAAATATTAGTTTCTTTAACATTAAAGAGTTGTGAGAATATTTTAAATTGTTTCGATAGAGGAATTAATTGACAACTTAATTTGTGTTCATGTGGCTGGTTATGACTATTTTATGTAACATAAATAAATACAATTTTAGTTTCTTAATATAAATTCTATTATTATTCTATTATAATAACAACTTTATTATATTAAATTGATTAGCTGTTCTAAATTATAAATAATATATCTCAATGATTTTATATAGATATTTTATTGTAATATAATAATATTTATACACAATATGAGTTATTATATAAATTTACTAATGTAAGTTAATTAACAATTTTCAATCATAAAAACAAAATATTAATATTTGCCAATTTAAAAAGCCGGGCAGTAAATACTCGGACATTACATAGAGAAATAACTGCTGGAATAATATTGTGTTATAAATTAAGATTTTAATGTAATAAAATTACATTCGAATAAATGATTCTGAATGAAACTCAATAGTAAGATATACAATTTACTTATTATATAAATTTTTTTATAAAATATATTTATTTACAAATAACAAAAAAAATTAGTTACCATAAAATAATAAATTTCTAGTCAAAAATGTAGATTTCTCGATTTTTTCTCTTTTTTGCTATATTTGGTTGTTTTTCCTGTTTCGTTAAAAACATATTTATAATTTCATATGTTACCTACTAATTGAGACTGCTGATTAACAAAAATTGTTAAAACTGGGATGATATATTATTATACTTCTATTAAATTTTCAAACCGTATAACCATAACATCCAAAATTGAAAATTATATTGAACATTATTGAGAAAAATATAATTAATGTTTCTATATTATATTCAATAATATACTAGTTTTATTTTCCTTGTATTATGTAAAATAACTATGACAATACTCTAAAAAGTTTTTATATCATTACGATAAAAATTGCATAAATACCATTAAATATTTCACACATTATTGTAAACCAATATATTCTTTGCTCCACTCATAATCTAAAATTATAAATTTAATTATTATTTTGAATCGCTATAAAATTATACAATTGTATTTAGTTTAATTATTTTTTTGAACATAATAACTTTAAATATACCGTACTAAAAACGAAAAAAAATTTTAATTTAAAAAAATATTGTTCATTTTATTTCAAGATTTATTTATTGTTACATAAATGAAATGAGAAAAATAAGGTATTGTACTTGAAGTTTAATAAACACAAATTATTCTAGTTAATTTATACCGTAAATTCTATATTGTTTAATTTTATAGGATTATTTTTTTAAAATATTTTATCGTTATTGTACCTTATTAAAATTATAACAAAACAAATAAATAATGTTAAAGTATTTATTTTTTATATTTTGTTTAAAAACAATATATACATAAATTAATATACATTTTAAATGATAAACATTATTAAAAATACTTAGGTAATCAAACAAATTTTCTATAATTAAGGATGCTGTTAAATATTTTTTATAACTGTATTTACTATAAATTCCGGATATTATATTATACGTAAGAGTTAAATAAAATGTTATATTAAAATAGTTTCCATATGAGTGGTGAAATCATTATTTAAATAAAAAAATGTCAAATATTTGTTTGCATTAACGTCGTTAAACAATGTGTGAATTTAAAATAATTGATTGTAACCTTAATCGTATTTATTTTATTAAACTCAATCACCTCAAAATATATAAAAGACTAGCAATTTTTATGGATGGGAATTAACAATAAAACATTGAATACATAATATTTTATAATTGTAATTGGTTTATAATAAATAAAATATAAATACGTTTTATTTTAACAAGAAAAAAATGATGTTAACGAGTTAAAAAGGAAATTAGGTAAGTAAAGTAAATTTTAATTAAATAATCAAATGAGTTAATTTTTTTTTCTAATGTAAGCACTAGGTTATATTTCAGTTAATTATTATTTTTTTTTTTTATAAAGTTCGGCTTTTAAATATAAACGATATATATATAGGTATTATTTAATTTGCTAACAATAGTTTTTTATTTTAATAATTTTAAACTTTTCAATAAATAGGTATAATAAATATCGATGTTAAAATGAACATAAGCGTTTAATTAAATTTAATATTATAAAATATTCAACTTTTTAACTAAGTTAAGTTACTTCTATTTTCTTTTAACTTTTAACTTTCAATGTACATTTTTAAAAGTTTTAATCTTTAAAAAAGAAAAATTTCAATTGTTTTTTTAGTTAGTAGAAAATAATGAATATTAATTATGAATATCGATACTAGTTTCCATTACGGTAGAAATGTAGAATAAATTAAGTACCTATAATAATTTAATAATCTTAGATGGTTAATTTTAAGTAGTTTATCATAAGAAAATTTATATTGTATATTGTTATCATTCAATAAGAAGTATTTTGTAATATTACATTTACCATTCTTACGATAAATGCTTACAAGTTTACATAAATATTTTAACTAATTGACAGTAGTTTTAAATGTTTCATCAGAAGATTTTAATTTATTTCTCCAATTATAATATATCAAAATGATGGTAAACGATTGCGGTTCGGCCATTAAATTTAACTTTTCGTCTGATAATTGGTATAAAATAATCAAATAGGATATTCAAACAACAACAGTATCCCTCCGTGTTGGAGCTACAGATAGTAATATTCCGAATAAAGTACATCAATTGGATTTACACGAGAACTTAATGTTAAGTTTTTGAACTTATATAAGATTATTATTTACATGGAAAAACGACCTATGTCGTCCGTCTCTCTCGTATTGAATATCGGTGTTCTCTCTCCTCTAAAACAGACTGCATTCTCATACGGAGTAGTTATAGTTAGGAGATTTTTATAAATTTCTTAATTATCTAAGGTCGGTTCAGTATTTTTTTACGTTTTATATATTTTTAAACGACGTTTTAAAAACCCTTCGTGCCAATATATACATACGCATTAATATGCTTATTATCCAAAATATATTATTAATGACTATACGTTTGGAGTAAATAATATATCCTCTCTGAGGATCGTTTATTACAATTCACATTGAATACTGCAAGAGAGTTAATTCGTTTGACGATTTAATAAAATGGAATGTTACGTAATATTACGTATATTGTTATATACATTACTTATGCCATAGTACCGTTTTAAAGTTGTGCGGTTAAAAAATAAATTATACCTGCATAATAAAATGTCCACGGCGGAAGTCCTTTTCCTCAAGTACACGACGGTATAATTTCGAAATGCTTTAAACAACTTCAAACAACTAGCCGTTCCCGTCGCGTCGGGTATATTATTGTGCGTCACGTCCGACCGAACGACACGATCGTAGTTGCCTCTCACATAACATTTCTTCTTCTTCTACTTCTTCGACTTACTCTTCCAACTAAATGCGATCGATCACCCTAGATCAATAGACCTCGGTCTCCTTTCTCTCTCATTCATTCACACCAGTCATCTTCATATGGTTCGCTATTCCTTCTATCCACATCTTCTTCGGTATTCTTCTCCCAATAATACCTTTTACATTTATTACCCCATAACAGTTCACATTGCTTTTGAATCATTTCCAAAACAAGTTCAAATCATATCAGCCTGTTACATTATAACGTATTGTGTTATACCTATATGTCGTTTGGTGTCGAACAAACAATTGAACGACAAATAGGCTCTGGAACACAGATCGATCACAGTTGGTCCAGGCCTCCTTTTTGGTTGGTTAGGTTTTTTTATTTATTTATTTTTTTTTTTCATTACTACGTGTAACTATTAATATCATAACGGAATCATAACTCATTTGCGGCACCGGCTGCGGCGTCGGTGTCGGCTATTCGTGAGTGCCTACGAAACGCCGCGCGTGTGCTTTTTCGTCTCTCGCCCGGAAAACTTTCGACCGTGTCTTTACATTACTCGCGCGGCCCGGGAACAAAAGTGGGGAAAGGGGAGGGTCAGGGTCCTCTTATCGATTCAATATTACACTCGGTGTATGTGTGCGTGTGTGCGCGTGTGTGAGTGTGTGTGTATGTGTGTGTCGTAGCTGCTTGTGTGTACACGCGCCTTTGAACCGGCGTATACTTTTATATACACACGCATATATATATATATATATTTGATATAATATATACTTACAATTTACGTGCCGTTTACACAGTATTCACAATATAAAAAATAATAATAATAATATATAAATAGACTATGATACGCAGAGCACGCACTTATGCACTATTACTCGTAAGCTTACTCCGCGAAAACGGACGATTGATTTAATATTTAATAATAAACCGTTATTTGAGTTTAGTATTTTGAGTCGCCGCCAGTCGATTATATTATTTTATTGTTATTATTTTTATTTATTTTTTTTTTTTTTTTTTATCGTTTTTATTATTTAGCTGATACTCTAAAATATTATTTGGAGAAAAATAAATTATATAACTCAACACAAAACTGCGACAAAACGGTTTTCCCACGGAAAATATAAAATCGGGTTTACAAATTTCAATCCACAAATCACATAAATTACGTCATGATAAACTTAATTTTTTCGAATTTAGGAATAATTTTTATAATTTATCTACAGGTGATTTTCAATTTTTTAATTAGATAATTACTATTATTATTATTAAGAGGACGCTACCCACTCGTTTATTGTGTCTGTTTTATGCTAGTTGAATTTTTTTTAATATTTTTTTAATTTAAAACAAATTATAAGTAGTTTATTAACTCGTTATTTTTAAACATTATATATTTTGTTTTCAAATAAAAATACTTGAATAAACTCAATACTAAAGTACAGTTACTATTCATCACTACAAAAATTTGATAATAAAAAAATTGTCTCTAATTATAAATAATTTGAAAATTTTCCATGCAATGCATGTGTAAGACCGAGATATTTTAAAAAGTACAACTCATTGCATGGCACCAAAAACTATTAAAATTAAAATGTGCCCAATTATATGCTTCATAATCTAGTTTCTCTCCTAATATTATTCTTGTGCGGCCGACGAAGACCGAGAAAGAAAACTTATTATAGTTCTTGTTTAAAAACTTGATTTAATAAAAAATACGATTTGTTGAAATATAATAATATACGATATTATATTATATAATATAATATATTGTCCCAAAAAACTTTAGTTTCTTTTTTTCAAGTTTTCGTTTTATTATTCGATTATTATTATTTTTCGATGTATTGCATACTGTTTTTAAATCTTTTAAATATATCTACTACATTATTCGATGTAAGCGCCACAATAAAATTACAAAGAGGATTTATAAACGTTTTGTTTGCATGCAAATTAAACGTGTTATAAAATGTCATGATCAATAAGTATTCATATTTTGTTTTAATTTAGCTATTGGTGTGGTAGTTAGATTGGTTAATATTAGAGTCTAGAGAATTCAAAGTAATGTTCTATCGTGATCCACTGACCTAAATTTGAAGTAAAACGTTAACATTTTATGTGCGACCATTATGATAGCCTAATATAAATTATACCCGAGCGGCCAAGCACAACTATGCATATTATTGTTGTACTGTAAAAATGTTTTATGAAAAATTAAATTAAAATCTTGCCAATGACTATGTCGAATAAAAATAATTTAATTAATCATGTGGTAATATTTATTATGGATGAACGTTATATGGTGACAAACGTAATGTTAAATGTCGATCATTATTTCATATTGTATATTGTATAATTCCACATTATAATTTTCGAATGATTACGTTACTAGTATATTAAAATAAACTAACCAAACATTGTATACATGTTTTACAAATAGATGCATATTTTAAAAATTATTTCGACTTTTGAAAAAATTATTTAAATTTAATTCCAAAGTCAATTTAATATTAATGTAATAATTCTATATATTTGTAATTTAAATAGGTAAAAACCTAGATTTACTAATCAAATATTTTTTTTTATATTCATATTTAAATACTTATTAATCATCGGTCCCGTAGCGTACTTAGGATTTCTTTTAGGAGGAAAATATAACTAAAAATTGTTTTCTTCCTTCACTTTAACATAGGTAGTTGGTAATTTTAATTTATTAAATAAATACTTATATATATATATGAAATAAACCATAATTTACATTAATTATAAATTAAATAATTCACAATCACAGGGACAGGGGGAGATTTCTATGATACAGTAATATCCACCATCAATACACCATTGTGTCAGTCAAGTTGATTTATACTCTTATACAAATGCACTTCTGGACACATTCATAATAATTATATTATATTAGTTTTTTGGACATTTATTTATTACTGAAAATATAATACTATTGATTTCTAATTAATTTCAACAAATGGCAACGAATAAAAAAGAAAAAATATATTTTTTTTTTTTTTACTTAACAATGTATATACCTATTTTGTTTCATGTTATAAAACATTTTATTTTTAAACCAATATATCTGGAAATTTATAAGCATTAAAATTTAATGTGTTATGTTTATAGAAATAATCTAATTAATAATCCATAGTATTTAAATTGCACTATATTTATGTGCTTTATGTTTACTGAACCGTTCAATGAACGATGGAACATAAAACGAATCACATTATAGTAAAATGTTATGAGAAGCAAGTTGGCGAAGGATAATAAAAAAAAGATTTAATACAGGATTAGTTTCAGGAAACCCAAGAATAAAGTGGCGAGAGCTTAATGAAAATTATTAACAAAAACGAACTATAGTTAATCTCACGAGTATCAGATCACGTGATCCATAATAGTTAGCGAAGGAGAACGTGTAATAACGAACAGTGATCGATCAAAAGAACAGTAACAATCACTAAAATTAAATTAAATAAAACACAATAAAAAAGGAAAATACGAGTACTGACTCGTACATCAATAGGCGATTGGAATAAATGATTATCGTGATTTTCGATAATAATAATATATAGTTAGAAAACATTTTAAACGGCTTTGGTTATATCAACTTTGTGTAGGTGTATTTGAAATGCATACCATGTAAATACAATTATAGTTACAAGACTTAGGGGCTACATTAAGAGTTATTTTCATTATTTATTTCAATTGGAAAATTTAGACTTTTGGTGCGTTTAGTTTCAATGAGTTACTTCAAAACAGTATTTTACGGACAAGACATTTCGCATAGTTTGATATTTTTATATTATTGTATTTTTAGTTATGTAGAAAATATTGTTATAATTATTATTATAAATAGTGATAATTTATACCTGAAAAAGGTGACGCGATTTCGAATTTCGAATTTGAAATTATATTTTTTAAATAATATATAATTTGTCAATCGAGACGATCATATTTTTGTTATTCGATAATGTAGATTTATGATGTTATAATGTTAACTTCAATGATAGTAATTTCGAGTGTTACCGTGAGAGCGCGATGTGATAGCACCTTGAGTAGTCGACTACATTAACTATAAATCATTTTCGAAAAATCGTAAAACGCTGATTCGTTGCCGTAACGGAAGTAGAAACGTTAATCACCGAACCATTTAACGGCTGGTAGGTATTATAATATTTCAAAACCTTCGCCGCAGTCGTCATAATTCGAAATAACCTTTTGTTAAAAACGCATTCAACTATATAACATGTCGTTTTATTATTTTTTCGTGCTAAAAAAAATATCCTGCACGCTATCACTGGTGTCTTTAGTTGTTTCGGATATATTTTTCCAAAGCCCATTAGTCTTATTGACGCGATAAATTATTTCGGTTCGTTCCAAAGACATAAATTTCACGTTGAATAATTTCAAAGGTTTTGAACTCCTCCGTATTGCCCACCGTATAATCAATTTTGGCGAAACATTTTCCGGAATCTCATAAACGAAAATATAATATTATGTGTGATAAAACTTGCACGTGTTTTCACATCACATCACCTATATAACATATAGTGTATTATCGTAAAACCATTTATTATAAATATTCGAATATATTATTACGTATATTGTTATAGCAGGTACATATATCTAAACAACTTATTACCGTTCATTTCGTATAGTGTATTATCGCTATATAGAACGCGACGCGGAGACGATAACTACAATATTCGACTCCTCTCCGTTTTCTCTGCCCTTATCATCGACGTTCGTCCAGTAATAATATACACTCGTACATTGAATTACGTCAGACAATGCGCGTATTGATTGGAGCTGCTCGAAATCTCTCTCGACGTCGGATAACGCATTCACGTGTCGAGTGGAGAACGAGACTCCACGTCATCGTCTCGTACATGATCGGTTTTCGCGAATCCATCGTTCTTTACGACCACGTGCGTGTTGGTTTTTCGCGTTCGTGTTTACCGGAGCAGACTGCCATCAACAACAGACAAAATAATAATAATAATAATCAAAAAAAATATACTATTTCTCGTAGTCGTATCGATTTTTTTGTCGGGTTATATTCCGACCCTAAATGGCTGAATAAACCATCCATCGCCGTTCCTATTAAATATTTATATAGGTACCCACCTATAATATATAAAATATTGCATTTGCCCGTTAAATGTTTGACACGCAAACTGTTTATTATGTTTTTTTTTTCTCTCGTATCTCTCGTACACGTAGGTACACTCACCGTAATTTTTAATGGAACAATTACGGCGACCAATTTCCGTCCGCAAATACTACCTACCCGTAACGCGTCAATGCCAATAACAAGTGATAACTATATAAAAATGGGTCCAATAAAATGTTCGAATTCAATTAGTTTCCATGGCATGAAGTGTTTTTATTATTTTATACCTACGTTATAATATTTCAATAAATTATTATTATTTTCATCGGTAAACGTATTATACCGAGTATAATAATATGATACCGACCATAATATCGTATGGTTTTTACCACCTCGATTTTATTTAATTATTATCAATTCTATTATACAGTCGACTTTTACGCGATATAATAATATAGTACGGCGTTTTATATTCATATATGCGTGCGTACATACTCGTTTAGTATTCGCTGACATCCAAGTTATTATCGTTCAAACTATATAACAAACAAAATTTAGTTCGATATCATTTCAAATGACAGCGCTTATTTAATATCAAAATTAAATTAAGTTTATAACTTATGCACGTCATTCATCAAGTCTGTATTTCAAATTTATATCATCACAATTGACAAAAACAAACGTAACCCAATATATTGATGACCTACTATAGAGTAGGTTAGGCTATTTTAATTTTGGCCTCAAATATATTTTACGTTAAAACCCTTTCAAATGTTTTATTGTTGTTTGTTTAAACGAAAGCACGTCGTAAAAATACATATTTCTGAAATCACATTTCAGCGAAAAAAAAATAAAAATAAAAAAGGTGATAACAGTAATACCATTTTTGAACAGTGTGTTGAAGTTTAATTAAATTAAAAATAATAATATCCTGTTTATGACTCATCAAATCGGACGATAATTCCTATCCATTTAATATATTATTGAAAATCAACCGGTATAAATGATAATAGTATATTTAATTAAGTCGTGTTAATGTTATTCGAAAGATAAATAATGTTCCGGTGTTCCGTTTATAATAAAATGTATTATTCGTATACGAGGAATATAATATTATTGTTTGAAGGAAAAACATATACTTTAACTAATTAACAATATGAGAAAATGAAAAAATAAATGAATTTTAACTGTCAGATCGGCAAAAGTTTTGTTTCCGCGGTAACTAAACAACGCGGTTAGGTTTGTCGTTTTGTAAGCGGTCTGGTGATGAAAGTAAAATATAATAATATACAATAATATAATAATATATAATAATATACAAGTTTTGGTTCAACCAACGTTAGATATCGCTTAGGCTTTCGTTGTTTTTGTTCTGAAAGCACGTGAAATACTAATAATATTACTCTTTCACTATTATAATATATTCGTACATTAAAACGTTATGTTATAATATCGTGGAAAATAATTAGATAATAAAATAATATTTTTCGTACAATGATTTATTACTATAAAATTGAAATTTTACGAAGGGAACTACTTGAAATCAATTCAAATATTCTACTGCGGTAATCTGAATAAATTAATATGTGTACCGTACTGTAATATAATAATGATAATTAATATTAATTAACCTTTTACGTGTCAATTATAATGTTTTATATATAGTTTTATTTTCAATAACAGACTGTATGATCGTATATTTTATTGATTTTAAACATGATAAATGTAATAAGATGAACAATAATTACCTATTCGAGGTCAATTGTTGACTTAACCTATAACCTATTTTTAAGGGCGGATACAGCCCAAGGTAATAGGGGGGTGAACTAAGATAAAGGGGGGGGGGCAGACAATTATTGTTTTTGTTTAGTATGTATTATGTCGGTATACATTCAGCAAAATATCTATATGTGAAATTAAATTTTTCTGATGAAATAAGTCGAAATAATGATCGCCCCGATCTCCCACCCACCTGGATCCGCCACTGCCTACTCTATCTATCGTCTATCTATCTACTGTCTACACTAATCTATTGTTGTGACCAATTCAGTAACATTTGCGATCAAAGATAACGATGCAATGAGATACAAATACGTAAAAACGGTATAAACCGTAGAAAAATGAAATATATACAATTGTTTTTGAATTTTCAGTTAAAACTTAACAATATAATATAGGTTCGTTTTGAGTTCATACATTTACTATAATTCTTTTTTAAATTGTGTATGAACGAGCGTATTTGCAATCATAGACGCACGCATTATGATCTGTTCGCCGCTGGCGACAATGACAGATTATTATAATATTAGATTTGATATCTTATGATGTATATATTGTGGCAAAACTTTGTGAGACGGCAATTTGTTAGTCGAGATGAAAAAATTATAAAAATATAATATTATTTTTGTCGTACCCAAGATTTGTTATTAGATATTCGATATACTATCTAACCAGATATTGTTTGGCATAGGCAATTACGATAATATAAAGTATTCAATAAAAATTTGATTAAAAATCAGTCATTAACTTAAATTCTTATTAAAAATTTTTATATTTGTAATATATAATTATATTATTAAATTTAACATGTCTCAACTAGTGATGAAAGTATATTTAAATACAATAGTTTAATTTATATTTAAACAATACATAATTTATTTAGGTCTTTATTATATTTATTTCTATTTTACAAAAACACTTTTAGAACTTCATAATAGTGATTATAAAAATTAGTACGAAATTTAAACAATAAAATGTTTACCTGTTGGCTATTCCTTATTATTATAATAATGAATTACGTTATTATTAACTATTACAAATTTGTTCTGAACTTCTAAGTGGAATAAAGTAGGTCTTAAAAATATAGTTAATTGAACAGCAATAGTCTTAACCATAGTAGTTTTTCTCTTTGCAATCAAATTCTATTCCAGTGACTAAAATTTGGCCAACATATTCTACCGGGATAATGGCTGGGGTAAATGGGGGTTCGTTGAAAATTAGAAGATAAGACAGTTCAGTGTTGGATTTTTAATATTTGTGTGAACTAGTCCAGAAAAAATATCGTCACCACTATAATTCATAATGTATAAACTTAGTATACATATTATATATAGTATCAAACATACAAGATGTTGTTCAATAAAATATTCGGTTTTGGAGATGGGATTTAAACCATAAAAAGCCTTCTCCCCCCCTTCCGTCGTCACTACCAATATCACTGAAATTACCGTAAATCCAACAATGAGATAAATTATCATCGAACAAATAAATGTATATCCAAATAATGTCTAACATTGCAGACGGAGCAATGTAGTGTATGACGTGTGTAGTGGTTGCGTGCGAAATTCGAGGGAAACGACATTGCGACGACGACTGTGAACCTTAAAAAGACTAGCGAACTGTATTTATTTTACATTATTATCATAATATATTATATTATTCACGCATGCTTTATGTTCAAAGATATACATTTTTATTACTAATGTTTTGTTGGATGATTTTTTTTTTATATTTTTTTTTTATTATCGTACCTACGAACAGCAAAGAATAACACCATTGTATCGTCATACTATATAGTAATATATTATTATTGTCTCCACGTGCCAATATCGTGTAACTACCGTCTACCGCATCGTCGTCATCGTCGAGGGAGGGCAAAGAATAACAATAATAATAAAAAATAAAAAAAATAAACGACTACGAAACCCTATACCGTCAAACGAACCGTTCGCGGAGAAGTTTCGTCTCGTTTTTCCCTCTGCGTTTTCCGTTTTTCTTTTTATTTAATTTTACGCCATCTATCAATCTTAACGTTTTAACGTTTTGACACGTGAGACGTGCCCGAAACTTATTCGCGACAGACCGTGTTTTTCGATGATCGTACTACGTAAAATACGTACGACTATGTGTCGCTCTCCGGAAAATCGTCGTTGGCAGCGGACGTCTTCGGATCAATTATTATTGTATTCAGTGGCGTAATTGTATGGGTGAGGGGCAATTGGGGGCACTTGCCTCCCTTAATTTTATCGTGAAGGGGCAAAAGTATCATTTTCCACCTCCCCCCATACAGATAAGTCAACAGTTCATTACTAACAAATTAAAAATATGTTTAAATATTGTTGAAAGTGATTTTTAAAACATATTATTAATAACACTTATTAGTTATTATCATTATTAGTATTATTTTAGTATTAGCACTTATTATTATTATTATTAACACTTACTATTATTAACTAAAATAAAATAAAAGTAATTCCCATGAGTTTAAGGCTTGTGCCTTGTGTAGTACTGTAAAAACAAAAAATTAAGTATATGTAAAAGAAAAATGTATTTTATCCTCCCCCCTCCCGTTTATAATTTCGGTGAGTACATTATTTTGGGCCCCCCTATTTTTTACCCAGTTACGCCACTTATTGTATTTGTATACTATAACTTTTATTCATTTTATTGACCAGAATATTATTATTATTATTATTTTATCTCTATGTTTCGGAAACCAAACGTGACCGTCAATTCCATATCATGGAATACACGAATATACATAATATTTCAAATTATGTAACCGTTAAATCGCATTTCATTGTTCCGGTCGTACATTACATGCAGATATACGATATTTCGTTCGCACTAAACTCATTTTGTAAATATAATCGTCAATAATGTGCCTTTGCATATGATTTGTTTAATAAATCTAACTTATTATATGAAATATGTAAAACATTTATTCGTATAATTGTTAAAATAATTTTCCCACCGATAAAATAAAGAAATAAAAATGTACATTCGAAAGGTATACCTATAGGTATTACCAAGTACATAACCAAATGCTTTCAGGTTAGATAAATTACAAGATAAAATAGATACAGTGCTTAAAAATATGTTGTTCCCCGATAGTATATTTGATTTGAAATTATGGACGGAATGGATATTGATTATTTTAACCATATTTACAGCACTTTTCTATGTGATAACGATCGTACTAAAATTGGTAGTATTGATAACATTTATTGATAATTAAAGGCCAGATATAATTGCATTAAAAATATACAAAAATTAAAATGTAAAATATATAATGATTACATAATAAAATAATATAAGTACTTACTTTAAAAATTTACAAATTGTATAATACAAATTATAAAATTACACGCAAAAACAATTATTATAAAATATTATTTTTACTCGTATTTATATTTCAAATTTTTTTTTTTTTTGTTATTATTAAAAACGTTGTCTTTTTCAATTTACAAAATATGTGAAAATTTACAATACTGAATTTATTTTTATATCGTTATATTAACTAAGAAATAATAATTTATATGAGTATTAAAAACTTAAAATATACAATATAGCAAACATTTATAATTAAGTTGAAAATCATAATAAATTTCCATATAAAATTAAATGGAAACACTAATATATTAGTTCAATTCATATCCATGCATATATATATATTTATTATTTGATCAGATTTAATTTATTTAGTTACCAAAAAAAAGTTATAATATCTATTTAATCCAGTTTTTAGTTAAGTATAACATAATTAATAATTAGTATTTGTAGACGATTAAACCGATTAATGGAAAACGCAGTATAATTACATATATACATTGAAAGTTCATAAATTTGAATTGACATCGAGTGATACCTATTCATAAACGGAAACTAATATTCATTATTTTTATTTTTAATTAATAATAATCTAGCAAGGACAGTTTATCTTCAAATGAATTCAATACTTTTCCATTAATAGTTTCAACATAACAATAATAATAATAATATAAAACGATTTTGTATTCTGATATTTGTATTTTTCCTCCCGTTAGTTCAGTTTTTCCATTCGTGTTTTTACGGTCGGATATCGTAGGTACCTATATTATTAATATTATAACAATAATAAAAAAAATAATAATATAGTGTAGTGAACAATTTCATAACAATAATAAGCATTTATATATATATATATATATATATGTATATATTTAAACCTACGTAAAAATAAAAAAAATAAATAAAAATAGGCAAAAAATATCGATGATAGTATCTACATTTACGTGTTATATTTCCATTGGCGTGTGCGTATTTAATGTGCGTTAGAAAAAACTTCGTCATATTACGTTCGTTACAAATAAGCGATTCTCGTGGAAATGCAAAAAGTATATTATTACATTATAATAATAATAATAATAATATATAATGGTAATGTACCGTCTGGATGGTAATGCAGACTATAATAATACGTACAATATGATGATATACGCGTATAAACTCGTATCGCAATTCGTCGACGATTCGCCGGGAAAATATTCGTTAAGTTTACGTTTTCGCTCCGATATTACGGTTTTATCGTTATTATTACGATTATATCGCCCGTATGTGATGCTAAATTATATTGTGTAGTAATATTGGCGACAGTCGTGAACATTACACATACACGCGGCGGAAAATCCTCGACAAAAAAATAATAGATAAACGTATAAACGAAACTGCAGCGCGCCTATTTCATTCATTAAACGTTAAATATTACGTTTATCCGTTTTTTTTTTTTTTTTTATTTATCACGCGTAACACGATCATATCGTATGCTAATGATAATAGTATTATTAATTTTGATAACGACGATAAAGTGCTTACGATACTAGTAATTGACGAATTCGTCTTCACACGACAGGGCATCCGCACGCGCGCACGCAATAATATAATATTATACAATGTCGAAATAGAAATAGATATAAGCGAAATGCAATTGTTATATTACTAAAAAAAAATATTATTATATTAGCTGCAAATGTCAGATTCGAAATTTTTTTTTATTATTATACGTAATAGTAATAATAATTTTTATTTATTGTACCCATAAATTAATATTAACGGCCGTCTGGGTTAAAGAAAACAGATACTACCTATAGTTTGAGAAATTAATTTAATAAAAAAAAGGTCCATCGGTCCTCAGAGAGATTAAAAAATAGCGATGGAAAAGTTTTACGTTGTATTTGGTTTAAGATTTGAATGCAATGATAAAATGATATTGCATTGGAAATAAACGGTTTGAAGTAAAACTAGGTCGTATATAGGCTGTTATTATCAATTAATTATTTTATACAATTAAGGGGATTCAATACCGGAATAAAATATAGTAATAAAGATCATAAAAAACGAATTGGAATTGTAGAACTTGGAGAAGTCGGAATTAAATTCTGAACGAATAATTAGAATTATCGTTTCGTCTTCTAGTTATCGATAAATTTTTTTTTTATTTATTTATTATAGATTGAAATATTTTTCATAAATACACAATTAAAATTTATAACTATACGAAACATCACAATTTTGTCTAACTTTTGAATAATTTGAACACATTTATCGCCAACTCTTAGTTATGTAGGTAATTATCTCTCATACTAGTATAGAATATGTTGCTAGGACAACTTATTATCTACATTAGGTGTCGTATCTCCTTATTATACGTAATATAAACCTAATAATATAACATTAATCTTTAAATTCATATTTTTTTTAAATAATTGTAGCGCCGATGTAATTAATAAATCAATTTAATAACCACAATTATGTTTTAAGTATATAGAATATTATAGAAATTTTATATCCCTATGCATGATAAATAACACAAAATAGAACATACCCTATAATGTATTCGATCAAAATTTAAAAACAATTTTTGTAAACCGATCATCAAGATATTTTATACGCACTTGTAAGTAAAGATAATATGTCACAAAATTCCAATCAATAGGTTTAAAATTAGTATGTTTAAATTACAATTTTTACACGTAATAAGCCATAAACATTTCCTATTTCATTAATTTTACTAAACATTTCAAATTTAGAGGTTTTTTTAAAATTAATTGTATTTAACGATTTTGAAAAATATCATAATGGGTTTAAGTTATGTGTAGTGGAGTTTGTATTAAATTTTCAGATTTTTAATGCAAAATTGTAAATTGTATTAAATTAAAAATTCATTTTTATTATACAATGTTATAAATATTTTAATATTTTATGATGTATATAGAATAATAGATATAATTATTTCGTATAATTTATATATATTCTTCAAACTTCCAGACTGGAGTTTAGTTTGATAAAAATAATATTATATCGTTTGATTTTAATATTGTATTTTTTTATTTAATTTTCGTGCACGCAAACGGCAATCATCGCACGTTTAGGTTAAATATGATACGACTTACTGTTACGTACGGTTAAGTCCTCTGTCGTCGCACATAGTATACAGAGCGATCAGAATTTCGTATCATAAACTGAACAATAGAAAGCACCGAATACAAATGTACTATAGGAACTTACACGATACCATTATTATATAATTGTTGTTTTTACGAAATTCCGAATGCCCGGTGTACATGCCGATAAAATAGCTGCTTTGTAATTGTTTTTTTCATCGGCGGCGGCGGGCGTAGATTCGTCGATATAATTTATGCATGTACGTATATAGTTATATTGTATTATAGTTCACCGTTTAATAATTTATTTTTCTCTGTTATGAACTAGTAATACATCTGTAAATCGTCTTCTGCACTAAGATTTATATAATACCTATTGTTATAAATAGGTAGGTAGGATAAAAATACAATTACATAATACAATAAACTAAAATGTACCCAACCGAAAACAAACAATATATTACGATATAATGGCGACCAACAGTGTTATAATAAATAATAATTACATTTATACGTGTATTTCAACTATTATGTTTGGTTACATAACATAAGAAATCAATTTTTTTTTTTTTTTTTTTTTGTAAATTCGCAAAACAATTTAAAATAATAATAAAATTAAGACGATAGCTGACATCACCGGAGTAATTTTAAATTTGACATTTCATTTTGGTAATGTCGAAAGTTCCTTATTCTATTGGAATAATGACGCGTTTACTGGTCCAAGAGAGTTCTTGTATCTGAGAGTAAAAATTATGTTACTATATTTTAGAACTCTTATAAGTTATAAAATATATATCACTCTATAAAAAATACATAAAAAGCTGATTCTAGATTAAATGTTCTAAAATTTCAATATATTGGAGACATAGAATTTAACTCAATAATATATAGAAAAATATTGAATAATACATAATATTTTAAAACGATATTTATGCATGTTTTATAATATTATGTTTTAAAAAGACCAAAATGGTAAACATGCAATACCAATTTCAATTAAGTATTTTTTAAATAATTATATAACTTTTTGTTTTAATTGTAGTTGGCTTTTTAACTCTAGTAGGTATTACTTTTATATACAATATTATTTTTTAATATTGATATTTTTAAATAGAAGTAATAATTTTTACGCTACATCAAACGTATGTGTAAAAATTAATTTTACATTTAATGCCGAAGTCATAGGAAGATCCCCGTGCAAGAAAATAACAGCAAAAAAATATAACATATCTAAAAAATTAATTCATTTATAATTTACAACAGGGTATTTGCGTTAAATATTTTATAATAATTGTAGTAGTCAAGTGAAGGACCTGATTTATCAATCATGAAATGGGATATTAAACCTCTATATAAATTCTTTTTAGTACATTGAATCTCAGGACTTAATGCCTGTAAGCAGTGGCGGATTCAGAAGAGGAGGCGATTGTGGCGATCCATTAGAAAAATTAAATTTCACTTGGACATTTTGCTGAATATATACCTATATGTGCTACATACTAAATTATAGTTCGCACCCCCAACCGTTATCTTGGGTCGCCCCCCCCCCACCGTTACTTTGGGCTGGATCCGCACCTGCTTTTAAGCGGAAAATAAAAAAATAATCCAAGTGTTAGAAGTAAACGTGAATATGAAATAAAATACACATCTATTATACATAATTCAGACTAAGATCGTTTGATAAATCATCCTGAATTCTTCTCAAAATTTCACCACGTTTTGATGCGGCGGAAGGATTATTCCGTCACTATCCGGGCGACGTGTGTGTAACGCAATGTCCCATTAGTCGGAAGTGCCGACGCATATAAAAGCATTTCCATCGCACAAGTTAACATAAATTACGATACAAAATACACTATAATATAATATTGACGTGATGTACAATGAAATAAATGTATTTCGAACAGATAATAATAATATAATAATATAACACTACGCTCCAGCAAACGTCATTGTGTATGGTATTGTTTGTTTGAAAATTCCCATCGTTTTCTTTTTCATAATGTTTATCATAAATCCCTAACTCGAATGTATATTACGTATTTTTTTATTATAAATAATATCAACTCACATTTTTATAAACTTAAATTGCTATTTTTTTAAAAAAAATTTAAACCCCTCCCTTTATTCACGCACGCTCTAAAAATAAATGGGAATTATGTATGTGTATGCATCATGATATAAAGTTTATGATGGGTATTTTATCATTCTCACGTTTGGTTTAAGATACAAATTATTTGTCCAACGTAGTAGTAGTATACGTGAATTTAAAATAAAAAATGTGTTGAAATATAATAATTAATCCAAACATTCGTTCATTTTTTTTTTCGTTTTGGTTTTTAATTTTTTTGACATATAATGAATTTGTTACTCTGCCACCATAATCAATGACGTCCATTTTTTGTTGAAAATTTAATTTCAATATTGAGAAAATAATAATTGTAATTAATAAATGTTTTTGTGGTATATACACTCGAATAATAATTAATATTGAACAATCATTCAATTATAAAAAGTCACATTAAGAAATTAAAAATATATTTTCATTATTATACTATTATTAATTATAAATATTTACACGATAGATTCAATATTCCAAGAATTATTTTGTCCAAATTGGATTGATATAAATTAATTGAGGTGATCGTCGTTATTAGTTTAAAACAACTGTACATAAAAGAAAAATCATGTCGCAATAATAAATTCTTAACTTAACTAAATTTACTCGTCATCAAATATGATGAGAATAATGATTTTAAGAGATGGACATTTTCAATTTGTAAAATATTTACTAAAAATGAAGTGCCTAACGGCGTTTATGGCATTTTGATTACCTTTTTATTTTTTTATGCAAAAATATTCGATGAAACGAATATCACGCGAATAATACTGTATATTATGTTGTTGATAATTGATATCGGGACCGGCTTATTATTTTGAATCGTTGGAAAAATATAGTTTCTCGTATGCCTGTTTAATCAACCGACGAGTCAGACAATACGCACGCTGGCCGGTGCGTTGTATTGTGTTGAGCTTATTTTTTATGTCTGTGATTTATTTATACCGTTCTGAACAATACGCAATACACACGCCCGAGTTGATGGAACCCGACTGCGTATGATTATAAACTCGTACGCGATCGACCGTGGAAAAAAAAAAAATTGTACATAAAAAATATACGACGGGTCTATAATATTCGCGTTTCGAATTCACGATTTCCAATAAAACCGAGCGAAACAGATGGTTGTTTTGTGCGGCGGATTACCTGCCGACTGCCGTGGTGACATAACCGTCACCTAACCGTGGCGTCTTACTCGCCGCGAGTATGAGGAATTACACCGGGATATCCTCGAGACGTGTGATCGTTTCCAGCTGCCACCGAAAACGCCTAACCGCAAAACACGCCCGGTGCCCATCTATCACGCTCGCGTTATTTTTGTATCTGCATAATATGTTTCGCACCGCGAGGCCGTAGGCTGATCGGGCACGTCGTTAATCCGGCATTTCCGACGAAATATTATTGCGCGTCTCGCCGTCCGAAACAAACTTTTTCCGGCGACAAAAACACTACACGCAACCGTACTCAAAGCCATTTCTGATAAGGGTTCAGCCGTCGAAATTTTCATTATTTTTAGAAAAGTCTAGTACTGTGTTCTTAGAATATTATTTTATGAATCCCCTCCAACCGTGTCCCGCCGCGAATCTTGTGTCTGGTATCGTATAAATATACGTATGAATAATTTTCCTATACAGACAATAAAATAATAGATATACGCCTATGCGTTATCGCATAGATTCGAGGTCTTTTTTTGGAGAAGAGACTAAAAGTAATTATTTTTCTATTTGTATAGTCCTTTTTGAGATTATATTAAAAATATACAAGAAATGATTACATTTCATATTAATTTTATTATTTTACGTTTTGAACACGGCTAATTTTTATGTCACATATTAAAAATACGAAAAGCATTTTAGTATTGAAGTATGCAAGAAAAAATAACGGATTCCAAAAGTCTAAACTCAGAAAATAAACTACGATATTTTATTATCTTGATTGTTATACACTCGAATTGTGTGATCTATGCAAACCGTCATATCTTCGGCGAAATGTACAAATCACCGCGACATATGATCGGTCGCAATGTTTGGTTGGATAATATCTGTCTAGGTTAGTTGACAATATATACTATCCCACAAATCACAGATTTCAAATTAAATACATTAATAATGTCGATAGACCCTTATCGCGGTTTCGTATTAGTATAAACTATAAACTATTATATCAATACGTATACAAAAGAAGATGTATTATTATATATTATTTTTATTGACATGAAACGATTATTATTTACGTCAGTCACACTATAAAATAAAATATAAAAAATATTAAAAAATAATAATATTGTTAAATTATATTGTATAAAAATGTATGAATATATATTTTAAATTCTATCAAAATAAAGATTTTTTTAATGTATTTATAAAGATTGCGTTTTAAAGTAGTAAAACATTTAGCTTTTCCTTTAAATAATAAGTACCAGATATTAACCAACGAAATCAATTATAATACGAATTTTGGCATTGGAAAAACAAAGGTCCTTCGAGATCTTAAGCATTTATTATTTAATATTAAACTCAAGTTAATAATAATTACAGGTTTGGCACTAGTCTCTGCACTACTTGGCATCGTCGCTTGGTTCCGAAAATCGAAAATATTCGTTGACCTGTGCAATGCCTCATGAAAATGATATTTTCTTATTTTTTGTTTTAATTGAAATATCATAACAATACCTACATTTAAGTATTAATTACAATTATATACGTCAAACTATTCGCCTCGAAGTAATAAAGTCAATTTATATCATGATCATGATATAGTTATTTACAAAGATAATATTCTGGATATTGAAAATTAGGTGAATCGCTTAATAAACATTTAAAACAAAACATTTATTTTAACCTTAGCATATAATTATCTAAATGCGATACAGTTCATTTTATCAAATCATTTAAAATTACTTTATAATACTTATATTTTATACTTCTATGAATATTTATAAATATATATATATTTATATATATATGAAATTATGAAAATAAATTAACAAATAAATAAGCTGAAAGTTGAAACCATATATTACATCATTAATATTAAACAAATAAAAAGTAGGAAGGCCGATTGTGGACGTTCGTCCTTCGTCTCTTCGGTCATCGGAGAAATTAGTAGTTTATTATAATTACTAAAATTTTAATGCAATGATATTGCATTAGAAAATACGATTCTGAGTGAATCTCAATATATTGCAATATATTATACTGATAATCCATTCCAAAATTTACCACGAATGGAAATTACATGTGTAAATATGCAAAATAAATTTGAAATCCTTACGAACAATATTCAAGGAGTTATCATTTCATGATAAATATTGTCAGTCAAGATTTTCAAAATATTTTGTAAATAGATTTAAGATAAAGATAGATAAGATAGATTTTAGATAAAGTAGCATTCTATAAAAAAATCATACCGTTAAATCAAAAATTGCAGGTATTATTAAATATTTTTGGAAAAAATTCAAAGCTCTATATTTAGCCAAAAAACAAACCAATCCTTTCATCAATCCAATCTTCAAAATTTTACTAAACGTAAATATTACCTATATTAATATTCAAAATAATTTTCAAGTCCCTACCTTCAAAACTCAATTAATAATAAAAAAATTAAAATAAATTAAAATAACAGAAACCGTAATTTTACCAATTTTCCGCTTTTCAAATAAAAACTTTTGAGGAATTCAAAAAATGAGCTAAATAAAGTACCAACTAGATGAAATTTGGTACGAAAATGGTACCTTATTTGTGGTAATTGGACTATTATTTCTACCCAAAAAATGTTTTCATATATCAGAAAAAAATAATAAAAAGGCCTACAAAAAAAATTGTCAGTTACGATTTTCAAAATATTTTGTAAAATGATTAAGTAATATATTATTAGGCATCTGTAAAATTTTCAAATCAATAAACCCAAAATTGTAGGTAATATTTATTATTTTTTTTTTTTTTTTTTGTCAAAAAGTTCATAGCTCTATATTTTACCAAATAATGAACTAATCTGTTTCAAAATTTTACCACACTTGTATATTACCAATGTTAGTACTAAAAAAACTTTTCAAATCCCTTCGATTAAAACTCAATTAGTTATCACGAAATAAAAAATAAAAATAATGAAAATCGTAATTTTGCCAATTTTTTTCCATTCTTTGGTAGTTTCACTTCTCCCAGGGAAAAATTTTGGAGAAATTTGAAAAATGAGCTTTATAAAGTACCAAGAAGACACGATTTGATACCGAAATCATATCCCACTTGTGATATTCCGACAATTATTTCTATCCGAAAAAATGTTTTCATACATAAAAAAAAACATCATTGTAGAAACATGCTACGCTTAGAATCTAAAACATTGAATATAAATGTTTATTAAATTAATAACACGATTCAAATATAACTTTATATAATAGTACGATAAAAAAAAAATAACTATAAATATTGCACAAAAATATCTAACTTATCAACTAAAATCTAGTAAATATATTATACAAATAAGATTAATAGACTTAAAATATATACAACTAATTTTTATACAAGAATAAACATATAGAAATAATGTCGTACTTAAATCTGAGTAATTTTAAAGTTCTAATTTGTGTTTATTTACATAATTTTTCCATTTAATAACAATAAACTATTGTCTAAAACGTAGTCAAATCAAGCAAAAATATCATAACATCCTCATTAAAAACAAAAACATATGTAAATAAATTAATCCAACTAATGATAATAACATATAAAGTCGTATAATATATGTAAATCTATGACAAAACTATAAAATACTTCTCGATGAGAAAATCTTTACATTTTCCATACTTTTTTTAACAGCAGGGAATGTTTTATAATATATCTATATTAAAATACAATTTCTATTGTGATTATATTAATTCATAATTATAATAATTCGATTCATAAAAAAATACTATTATTCGTTTAACGTTAAAAGATTATTCTATTTAGGTACAATACCTATTTATACTTTTATAGTTTAATATACTATAATAAAAATAATTAATTATTACATGAACATTATTTTTTACTTGAGATATTAAAAATAATCATTAACTAAGTTAATTATCTGTAATTATTAAAATATTTTATTCTTTATAAAATTGCAAAATTACAATTGTTGTTTTCCATAAAGATATGATGAGAATATTTCAGAGCACAAAGCTCATTTGTATAATAGCTTGTGCTATAATACTATTATAATACACCTATTTTAAATTCCTACATATATGTTTTTTTAGAAACGACGAAAATAATTTAAAGGTCCAATTAAATTACGTGAAACTTTTATCGGATTCCTTAAAAATAACAAGTTACAGTCAAGTACGTTATTAATTTAATAGAATATTTCAAGTTTTAAGTTTTATTTTTACTTTTTAATTTAAACATTTTGTTTTGTACCTCACTATGACTAATTTTAATTTAATTAATATAATCTTTAATAATTTGAGTTTATTAGTTTATTATTAGAGTTAGAAAAGTAAAAATCTAAATCTAACCACTCATTAATTAATATCTTGTACTACTATCTTGTAATATATGAAAAAATATCATGTCTTTTCTTCATTTCAAATTTTTAGCGTAATTATAAAATGTAATTAAAAATTCGAATTACTTCTAACAATAACATTCATAGACATAATGTTTAACACGTTGAAAACGATTTCTAAGTATAATTTATTATAGAATATAATTCTTATTTTTAATTAATATAATATTGCACGGCGATTTATATAGGCAATATTGGTACATTACTGACAAGAAAGCACAGTTTTATATAAACATATTCAATTATTATACCTGTTTTAAATCTATTAACAATAAATAAGTAAGTAGTTATTAAGTAGTATTAATTAGTATTAAAAATAAGTTCAAAAGAAATTGTTTATAAAAAAAGTGTTCTGAAAATAATTAAGTAATTTTTTTAAAGAATGTGTTATTATCTTTTTTAATAATAAAATCTTTATAAAATAGTGTTTTTCACGTTAAGCGAATTTAATAAATAAAAAAAAATGTAAAATACTGTTAGTATATAGTATGAATACATTATAATATAATTTAAAGTATAAATATTTTTTTGTAGCTCAGTCATAATTTAGTGTTATTGAATTATTTGTACAAGAAATAATAATGGACAAGGAAATTGATAATATATCGATTTATAAAAATTATATCAGTTTTATTTTGTATGTCTATCGAATTCATCTGAATGAAACATTGTTTTATATTATAATATTGAAAAAACTTAATCGCCTTATGTATAGAGAAATTTATCGTTTATTATCTTCAAACACGTTTTTTTAGGTCTACTTAAATTTAACGCGTACGCATAACATAATCGTTATGGGCCTTTCGAAATGTTTGATGTTTAGTCTAGAAATCGTAAACTTTAATTCTACAGACCGAAAAAAAAATAAAAAAGTAAAAATATGGTTAAACAAAACATTTACGATAACTCTGAGATGGTTAAAAAAATATTGAATGGATAAAAAGTCATCGAGGTTACCGTACATCTGTACCGCGGTTTAGGTACAAGAATATATTGCATTAAGTTTTTACCGTTTTAACTGTCAATGGCTTCTCGTACATTAAATACGGGTTAGGATTTGTGTACGGATGAAAAGCGTGTGTTTCGTTTTCATTTTTTATAACGTTCGGATGACAGTCGCGGTCTCCGTCGTGTGCTCGTCGGCGAGCTTTGACGGGATCCATTTTGCGAGTCGTGAAGACGTCGGGACTGCACGTTCTCCTTCAACGCCCGCGTGCGTCTCCCGGGAAATCAACATTGGCTTGGCCGGGCATAGGGGAGGAGACGATCGATATCGGGGTGCACACATTTGAATACGCCGGATGGTTCGAAAAAACATTTTATTTTATTATTATTATTATTTTTTTTTTTTTAACGAATACCCAACGCTATAAATACATATATTACCCGTTGGTGGAAACAAACGATTTCCCGACGTTCGGGCGCAGAGTCGAATGTCCGAACACGCGTACGCGTAAGCCCATAGAGCCCGATGAAAAACGCACGGACTTTATTGTGACCTTCCACTGACGTTTTTTTCCGAAGAGATACGACTCGATCTTCGCAAAAACGTCCGAAAACCAAGTGAATCGATTTAATATCGGCCGATGTTCAGTTTAAATTTTCGCCAAAAAAAAAAAAATTTTAAATAGCATTTTTTATTTTCACGTACCGTCTGTGTCGTCAAGTTTTCTTGCTGTTAGTCTATATAAATGCTATATGTTCCGGTTTTCATAAATTAACAATCGATATTTTGGCACTGATATTTCAAACAAATGCGTGCATGAACCATACAATAATAGCATTGATTGTATAATAACAATAATATTGTCAACGCTCATTGTCTGTTATCAGGCGACATTGCGTCAGCAATGTAAAAACAATGGCGGATCATTGAGACGTGTGAAATGTTAAATTCTATATGTGACAAAAGAGGGCGGGTTAAGTTACAAGTAAAGTTTTCAAAAGTTTTAAAATACTATAGCGATAATAGCAAAAAAACCGTTATCCAAAGCAATATATACTAGCGAAGAATGCGATTAATTTCCGAAGAGAGTAATGTACGCGACGTGAAAGAACAATGAAGCAGTAAGGTATATCATGGTTTACGTTTAAGTAAGTTATCGTGGAATGGTTTTTGAAAAAAATAAAAGGAAAAACATTAACCAACTGGATACGTCATGTTGAAATAAAATTATATTTTAAAAGCAAAGTGGATAATGATAATAATGCGGTAATGTTACTGTAACGATGGATGTGTCTTCGAAAATAAAAATAAAATTACAATTCGCATTTCCGTGTGCGATCGTGATGACAAGCCGAAGCGAAATATTCTATTTGAGAATATGATGTTGTGCCACACAACGTCATTAGGAGTTTAAATTTATTTAAAATAAAATCGTTTTGGGTAGGACATAAAGTTGATCTTTAGATTTCGGGGAAATCCAATAAGTTAAGTTTGGATCCCAATTCACTTTTACCGTCAGTAGATAGACCGTGAACAAATATCAGCATTCCATTCATTGACGTAGTTTGAGCAACTATTTTCACGTACCAGCTTAGATAATAAACATAATAGTCATTGGTCGATATCGTGGTTATAGTAAAATGGAAAACTATCACTTGTACGTATTTTCGTTTGAATTAGTAAATAGAAGAAGTATCGGTTCGACCTAGATCACCTAAACGTGGAAAAACACGCGTTCTGTATAAAACGCATAAAATTCTTGAATCTACACTGTTCTATAGTCTGAAGGAAAACTATTTCAAATATATTGTGTTGCTGATCGAATAGTTAACGATAAAATATTCAGCTCATAGACGAGAACAAAATAAAAGAAAACGGAGCTTGACATCTGTTCACATAAAATTTCATTCGTTTTTGTTCTGTTTTTAAATGCAAAAATGCAAATTTATAATGTCTCACGAAAAAAATGCATTAGTATTTCGATAAATAATTTAATACGTTGACGAAATGTAAAAAAAATAAAATAAATATTATTGTGTTTTTAGTGCATTGATTTACAACGTCAATTTGAATTTAAATTCGAAATTTAATATTTAAGAACTAATTTAACATATACAAAAACGAGTACAAAACTGAATTAAATATGTTAGAAATATATTAACATAAATTACGTTAGCCTATTTGTAATAAATAATGCGATAATGTTATTGAATACTGTAATAAAAAAAAATGTATAGTTGATATGGAAATACAGTTGTCGTTTTATTATAATATCATTTACGCCCATTGCGTGATTCTCAGATTATTGTGTTTCCTTTAAAAGGGTAAATAAAAATTATGTTTTATATAGCTTAAATGTATTTTTTTTTTTTTTTTTTTTAATAAACTAAATTGATATATTACTATTTATATTAAGTAGTACCTGCTCAATAAAAAATATATTAATATGTTAATGTAAAATTCGATTGATAAAAACTTTATTATTATTTTAGTTATATACGAGTATATAGCAAGTTTTAAATTTCATTTTCTAAACAATTATTATTATAATTTTTTTTGAAAAGTAATTAAATAGCAATTACAAAAAAAATAATTTCTTATTCTATATTATTTTATGATTATCTTTAATTAGTTTAGTAAATAGTCAATTTGTAAGACACTTTAATAAATAGTTTAGTGTAGTGTGATTAAACGATTTGTATATCTAATTTAAGGTTGAAACTTTGAATTACACTTTTGTATTCCCAAAATTATTTCTAAATGAAAATAATTTTAAAAAAATAATATGGCTTCATATTTTTAAATTTGCATTTCTTTTGTGTTTGAAATTCTCAATAATTGTATACCAACCTCGAAACAAAATAAAAAATGTATTTCATTACTTCATCAGTACCTATATTATTTTTCGAGATATTCGATATTCAAACAGTCACAAAATCTAATTTAATATACTTAATAATGAATCAATATGAAATATTATAATATATAATCAATATTTAAATGAATTATAATTAAATTTCAGAACATTAACAACTATTTTCCTAAAAATATTTAAAATATTATTATTGTTCTCATATATGTTGTGATATACATGATTGCACTCAAAACATTAACTAAAAACTACGTGACAAGAATATAAAATATTATTTATACATATGATTTTGTTGTTCCATATATTATTATTCATTAGGTGTATCATAATTGTTTTTATTTGAAATTGAATTGATAAGCAGTAAACTACATTTTAATGTGTTTTATTTTATAATTGTAAATGTATAAATTAAATATTATTATTATTGAATTTCTTTTATAGTACTTTTTAAATTCAATTTAATATAATGTCATCAAAAAAAAAAAAAAAAACATTCGTAGTTATATTTTTATACAATATGATTTAAATCTTAGACATTTTAACTTTTAATTGACTTATTATTTAACAATTATAACGAATTACCAAATATCACATACCTGTATAACATTTTAGTTTGTATTTTGACGAATCTCAAAAAAAAAAAATACGAATTAATAAATAATTCATTTTATATGTCACTATAAACAACAACTTGTAAAATAATCTCATATACACTTTAATAGACATAGTGTGCATTTGATTTAAAATGTTATTGCGGTGAAGCATACGTGACTGAATGGCGAATGAAAATGTTTATCTATAAAACGCCGGGTTTCCTTTGATTTATCTTCATTCGGTGAATTTTAACCGTATTCATGAAGATTTGCATAAGGAAGGTGATTTGGATACGACATTTTTCTACACAATACAATTTAGTGCCTTGTGATTTATCTACCGAAATACTTTTTATTAAACTTTATTATACTTAGCTATACATAATATTAAATTCTATTCGTATGACAAATAATTGTGTTGTAAAATATTTATTTGATTACATTAATTGTGAACGATTTTTTTTTTTTTTTTTTGGCACAATACTGCAGAGTACTAAAAATACTATATTATTGTTTGTAAACTGTTTACTATTGGGTGAATTAAAATTATATATTACAAAAGAGATTTATCACTTGTCTTATTGTATGTAAATAAAACTGTATATGGCATACTACGCTTATAAATCGTGCTGAAAAAATTATTATTCTAAAAATGTCTTGTACAGAACTCAGAATGTTAGTGGATTTTTTATTATATTTTATTTAATACATGTTCTATCTTCAGTCCATTGAAAGTGTTTTTTAAATTATTCAATTTGTTACAAAACCACAAATTTCGTTCATAAACTTGAAAAATATTTTAACAATAAAAACTTATAGTATTTTTATGTTTTGCAAATTCTATTCTATTCATAAAATATAAAAATAATTTGTTTTTGGTATATTTTATTATTTAAAAAAATCAATACCATCACGTTATAAATTACTACTGTTTCCAATATTTATAGTTTATACTTATTTCGTTTACATGGTAACAGAAACACTATTTAATTATAGATGATTTGTATTAAATATTAGTATAACACTATATTATTTGTGAAATATTATGTATAAAATAATATGTATAAAATTATATATTATACAACATCATAATATATATTCATATTTAACATTTACGGAAAAAATAGACTATAATGAGAACTTCGCATTATTTCATACAAACTATCAAATCGATAAACATATTTCATTATGAACGTTTTAATATTTTACTAATTTTTTATGTATTACCAATTCGTCATTGGATAATATATAATATACAAAATTTAATTTAAAATTTTAAAATTTCGGTTTTGGATCTAAAATTCTGTTCGATAATATCATAAAAGTAAATTTCCTAATTTTTAGAATATGTTTTTATAAATCAACAGAGCGTTTCTGTATAATTATAATAACTTATTTTTAATTTAGTTCAACATTTTAGAGCAATTAAAATTAATTGTATTAACAAGCAATTTGTTTTCCTTATCGTTTTAAATTTTCAAAATCTAAATTAAAGACAAATTTAAAACACAAATTATGTCTACAACATACACTTAGATAACATTTCTTAATTTATTATATATATTTATAAAATATTAAATAATTATCTGTAACAATTATATCATTTTAGTATGATCTTACTTAAGAAATGATATTTAGAAGAACGGCAAAAAAATATTTAGATAATTTAAAGTAAAGTAAAATGTATACAGCAAAAAGGTCTCGTTACCAATTTGTTAATTATATTTCTGTTCTTATAAAACGTTATAATTAAATAAACAATATATAAAGTATTTATATTAAAATCGTACATTTTAAATATTTAATATATTTCAAAATACCTAATTACAAGTGAATATAATTTATTTACTATCTACTGTCTATATCTGCTTATAAATGTTTCGTTCTCCGATAGTAATTTCTAATGAAATCATTTATTTATCAACTAAACGCCTAAAGTTTAGCAACTTTCAAAACTGATTAATATTACAAGCTCTATGAAATAGAAAACACAATTTACTTTTGAATCTGCGACCACACGAAGATAATATTCAGTTACTTTTATATGCTTGCAATAAATTTAATGCGATAAAATTATATTATGTCTGTAAATGTAAATTATAATTTTTACGACATTTCTATACATAATGTATTTTTTTTTTTTTTATCAATAAATTAACGAAAAAATTATTTTTTTTAACCAAATCCATTTTGCTCTTGCAATTGAAATTCATAAACTTGGAATATTGATTTCGTTTTTTTTTTTTTTCTTTAATACATATGGTAATATCATCATTACCGAATGCTAGCCAAGCAAAATAAATCGTACATTGAACACGTCTTCACATATCAAACACACGGCACATAATAATATTTTCACGAATAAATATTTTAATAATAAATTCCATTTGCGAATGACTGGTATATTTGTAAACAGAAACTACAAATAACATTTCGTTACGATATAATACAAAATTAATATCATTCATATTATATAACGTTTCGGCCTTACTACATCCGATTAATCGATATGATAAAATATTATTTAATCGTATCGTTTTCACGCCGGAGTTGCGTTAAACCATAAATGTTGTGTTAAATTATTGATAATTTAGCCCACAGTACTTCAGTAGATCTACTGGGGTACGTATCAATACTCTTCCGCGATGCGGAACATTTTCGCAATTTTCTTCGGTCAGCGTTGGAGAACGGATATCCGTGTATTTCAGGGGAAATTACATGAGCCAAGCCGGATGTTCAGAGTTCCGTACCCCTCGGTAAACTTTTATTTTATTTTCTCAGTTACAAAAGTTCGAGAAACATTTACTCTTCGTCATTTAATTAAGGAAAAAAAAACTTTATTTCACTATATCATCGCTAAGTTAATATGATAACCCAGGGCAAAACTCAATTGTTTTAATCGTCATTTATTGTTATATTCAACTTGGAAACAGATTTACGCTTAACATAAATAAATGAAACATTGAAATTATTAAAACCACTGTCCTCTATTATAAATCGCGCACCGTAAATTATATCGTAGCTATTATACTTTTAATAATCAAAAATCGATATATCCACTGTACAAAGAATTGTTTGAATTATTGTTTAAACTATTATATAGATATTAAAAAAAAAAAAAAAAAAAACGTTCGTCATTAAATAAGTAAATATAACATAAACATTATAATGATAACAAACACGGGTATTCACATAAGGCGAACGCGATTTTACGTCGTAAACTCAATCAAACGTCTGTATAACATAACGTCATGCATATTTTAATTGATAAAATTGTATATATTGTGTGTTTTTTACGCAATATTATATAATAATATACCACGATATAAACCAGAAATACCGTACCTAAAATAGCCAAAAATTATCTCGTTTTCAACTACACTACCGCGTTAGTACACAATTGACACAAGACGAGACTGATATTTTAGTATATCTACATTATATAGGTATCGTATATACCTCGAATAGTTAATAGCAAAGTACGAACAAATGTTTACGGTATAACATGGTCGAGTTCAGGGTTCAGACCCACCTCTCTCAAAAAACTCGAGATATTATATTTAATAATATATGATATATTTATGAAAAAGGCAGCTTGGTATGCTTTTATATAGATAAATCTTTAAAATTAAAACTGTAACGGTCATAGATTATACATGTAAGGATTTTTTAGCCGAAGACAAAATATAAATTTTTATTAATTTTCATTAATTTTTTTAGTATTATAAATTTTATCCGACTTTTTGTATGTGGTTTCTAATTATTGTCTATTGTACAAATTCAACATTCATGATTTTTTTTTTATTTACGAGTTAAAATTACTTTTACACAAATATTTTAATTTAATAATAAAACCCGTTAATAATATGTGTGAGAAACCGTGTAAATTAATACACATTGAGCTACGTAAAGACGATATGAAAACACACCGTTTATTAAATTTGTCTCCTATTCATTGACAATATATCTAGCTTGAACTTATCTTTTGTACCTACTATCAAAATACATTTTATAAGTCCATGAAGTAATTGAAAATTTACAAGCTATGACAAATCGAGGTGAAAGTATAATATTTGTTCATGAATGACAAAGAAATATAATCTGATTTTCCTGTAATACATAATTAAAATTATTATTCAAAAATTAAGAAATTTTATGTTTATCAAAATTTGTTTATCAGGTATTAACAAAACACAACGTACACAAATCATTAATATTTTATTTATTTCTCAACAAAGGAGATGAATGTCAATAGTTTTGTTTGAAAAACAATTCGAAAGAAATTGCTTTCCTTGGTACATGATAAAATATGTATTATAATTTATAATAGGATATACGATATTATAGTATATTTATAAATGAATTTTTTTTGGAGACGGGACGTATTTCGTTTATTACATTTTTGTGCTATACAACATTTTTACTGCTATACAAATAGGAGCTAGCTAAACGGCTCATGGCCAAGTAAGTTTTATAATATAAATATACCAATTTTTTCACTTACCCGTTTGTTCGTTCGATTAACGCCAAACACTATTGTTATATTTTTCATCGGGTGTACCTAGGAATACCACATAAAATATTAAACATTTAAAATTATAATAGACGGTCGGCACACCGGACAAGACATAATATAGATCGTATATTTTATTTTTGAAACGCACATGCCATCGCAGAACAATGGCATATGTGCAAAGCCGGACGTGCTGCATTATTTGAGTATAATAATATGCTGCTTTATACTAAGTATAGTAGCAAGTACTTAGCAAGTATACTAAATCTATCTGTTTTAAATTGAATATTTTGAGTCTTTCGAGGGATTCATATTGTTTACATCCTACTCACTTAGGTATTACATCTGTTGAACTTACAAGAAAAGTTAGTGATCATATGTTTTTATATGACTTACTAAATGGTTGTATAGATTGCCCATAGTTACCTTCAACGGTTGGCTATCAAACTAGACAAATCAACGTAAGAATTATTAAACTGTTTTATGTTTCATTCTATACCATTAATTATAATAAATAATATAGCTCAGCATCATATTTTCAATGAACCCTTTTTTTAGCAAATACAATTTTAAACTTTGTTGATTTTTTCTTTATGTTTCATGATGTCTTTAAATTGAATATTACAATGCGTTATCTTATTGTGTATTGTAATTCGTTAATTTCTATTTATTTTATTAATGGTAGTTTTATTTGTATATAATTGTATTTTTTTAATCATATTATGTTAAAGGGTTTTTACCCGTTCATATATATATATGTATATATATATATATATATAAATGTAATAAAATATAACAATATAAATAATTATTACGGGACGTATAAGATTAGGTTAAAAAATAAAATAGAAATAGAAATAATAGCGATATAATTCTCGTCAGTTGTATACTGGGGTAATGCGAAAATTCGCGCAGCGTGTGACCTACGTGGAAAAGTAATAAATAAAATCTGACCAGGCGACCAGGTATGTGGTAATCGAATCATAATCCCGTACATTATATATTTATATACCGTACATATATGTTATAGTCGACCCGCGGACCGTCGCCATAGCCGACACTTTTCCGCTAATAAATTATATAATATATAAATCGTTGACTTAGTATGAAAGGATTCTATTTATGTTATATTTTTTTTTCTAGTAAATTATTCGAAAGATTTAATAAAACGTTCAATGTTTTATTCATAAAATATATGTTTAATCGTAAAAGATTTAATAAGTTTGGATAATATCGACCGAAAAATATTTTTTATCGTATAGGTATTAAAGGAAAAAAATAATGTATGTAAAATAAACAAAAATATTGTTGTTGAAATAAAAAGATTTCCATGCGATCATGTATACTGCGTATTTGCAGATTTTTCACTCTATTGATAGTCATAACCATTTTAGTTACGAAATATTATAAAACGATGCATACCCAGTACTTTTATAATGATAATTGCATTAAAAATAAACACATCATCAGTCATCGTGACATTCGGTGTGGTAGGTAGCTGTGGAACGATTTGAGTTTTTGTTTTCGAACATTACGGTAGACTTTTATCCTTTTAGGATAACATTTATGTCTGCTTATACTTCATCATAATATATAATATTTCAACTGAAAAATGTGGCCTCATAAAATATAAATATTTAGAAGCACAACACACAAAATAATGTAATTCATTTTTTTTATTACGAATAATAATCTTATAACAATTTTTGTTGAAACTAAAAAAATACCTATATCAATCTTCGTACTTTCTATTACATGAAATTTCATCAAAATCAAATATAAATTAATGATTTTTCATAAATTCTCAATATATTAACTTTAAATTTTCTTCGAAATATCGTAGACAATTTTTAATTAAATATTTTCCATTAAAATACTGTCAATTAAATGCGATTCTGGTGGCACGTTGATAAATGATAAACTTAATTTGAAATATTTAATTTGGATTTTCCATTAGTCAACTTTCAATCTACAATAATAGTAAATAATATTTGTCACTGCACAGAAACAACCGAGAACGAAACATTGACCAGTATTAATTAAGTTTAATTGAAAACATAATTTTCAAACGAAAACAAATACTTGTCAAACATTAACAAACGTATATTATTATAGCGCGTTGAAATAAAACGGTTCTTAAGCTACAAATGCGGGATGGGATTAATATTAAACCGCGTATAAAACTTGTGAATATAATTTGGGTGTTTCTACCGCTTGAAAAATTATTCGATCGCTATTGTTCGGCACTTGAATACGTAATTTCTTATGATCGGCGTATAACCGGGCGCATTACCACTAACCGCTATTATTCAACCATATGCGTTCAAAGTTACGTTAAACTGTAAAACTTATCAAAGTTTGTTTATCGTGCTGAATTTTGGTAACTATTATATTATATAAGTTTTATTATTATTATTTTTATTTTATTTTTTATATATATATATTTTCGTTTCGTTACGAAACGGTCAACCGCTCGGTTGAAAATGGGAATTTCGTCAAGAACATGCCGGTATAATAAACGTGGTTGTTATAATATATAATTATAAGTTCGCACGCGACACGTTACTTAGCGATATTCTCGGTCCCCGGAACAAGAACGCCAGACCGGAACGAACCATTATTCTCGAGGTTTGCCGTGTGTGACGTCTCTTTTTTTTACGAACATGATATAACGTTTACAAGTAAGTATATACTATTACTCGACGATCAAAGCGTAACGCAGTGCGAATTTGTACGAGCATTTTCGATCAAACGCAAGCGCGTTAATTAAGTTCGTTCGTAATTAAAATCGTCCAGGCTTTCATTGCCGTCACCAAATCGCGGTAAAATGGCTTTTAATTAGCGGCTACAGGCTCGCCAGTATGAATTATATTTGTTCCTACGAGTATCTATCGACTATACCGTTGTCACGGTCCATGACGTATTGAAATTCCATAAATGAAATATAGTTGTACATGAAGGGTAGTTACTTTTTTCACATATATTACTATTATAGAACCTATAGCCGTCATGGTTTTAAATCGTTAATTTTACTCATGGTTTTAGCGTGGCTAAATATATAGATATGACAACAATTTTGTGATACTTTGTGTCATGGCGGCCACTGGCAGTGAATTCATTATCAATTATTACCATTAACAAATAACAGTAATAATTGATCACACATGAATATTGAGTGAGATGTGTCACATGATTTAAGCAGGTGATAATACGTGCGCAATCCATAACAACATTTTACACAATTGTTGTCATACCTATATATTTAGCCATGACCATGGTTTTAATCATGACAAGACGATTAAAACACGCCGTTATCTACACAAAAGAAAAGTCCATAAACAAACCTAATCAGTATTAGGTAACAAAATTTGTATCAGTGTAGTGAACAATATTTTAAAATGGAGAATATTTATTTATAATTTATTTTATTTTAGCGTATTTTAATAATTGAATAGTAATTTTCTATTATTCTACTACTATATACGTATACTCTTAATATTTGTTTTAAATACTGAGAGAAACGAGTAATATATTTGTTAATCAAAAGTTTTTCCTAAAACTACCAAAAAACAGAGGAAAATCTATCAAGTTCACAGAAACTGTGATTTTGACGAATTCGATTTTATGAGAACTAGGTAATGCAATAATTTGAATGTAGGGACTGAATATCATTGCATTCAAATCTTAATTATAATAAACTACTAATTTCTCCGAGGACCGAATGGATCCCACCTAATGTTAAGCTTATAGAGGGTGATTGAAGTTTCCTTTTGTTTGTAATATTATAATAATCAAAAGACGGCTATCTAAGAACTAGTATAGTAGGTACAGTCACGGTATCTGTGATACTATTATATTATATATCTGTGACTATTTTATACTACTACAATTCACGTTCGACGGACTCGTGCGAGCACGTCACGTTGTGATATTCTTTAGAATTTTTTTTTTCGCGTATCGTTTTGTAACGTGGTAACAGGTGCACGTAGAAACCTACATAAAAATCCGTAGAGGAGAATGGTTTTATTATTATATTGTTGTTCTACCTTCCCCGCTGATCGATATCCATTACATTTCGGCATCACGACGGCAGCAAAAACGAGAAAAAACGTATCTCTATCCCTTAAGCCGCTCGCAACGAGGGGCCTGCGTCTGAGTGACTGGTTAATGCACATTCATTACTCTTTAGAATATATTTTTTCGGTTGATTTTCAGTCTCCTTAAATGATTTATTTCGGTCAATGTATTATTTTTCACGAACATTTCAAACTGTCGCATATGTTATAAGCAATATAATAATATTATAACTAGTAATAATATATTATTACATCTGTCCGTTGTTCGATAAATATTTTGTTATATTTTCTTTTCTCGTGAATCAGGCGCGTATCCAGGATAATTTTATGGGGGAGGTTTTCCAAAATTTTCTAAACATTTCGTAAACTAATGTACTAAAGTGATATGTAATTTGGTTGCTGAAATTTTAATACGACTGAAAGTAATGCAATACAAGAAAAGTATTAAACAAATCGTTTATTAAATATAATTATAATAATTACGATTTTCTTTTATATAAATTTCAAATAAAACTCAGCTAAAAACATGTTAAAAAATTGATAAAAATACCGATACGATAGTGTCGATGATAGATAAAAGTTTACAACATTTATTGATATTTATTTATATCTATAATACTACACAATATATTTTTTGACTATATGAGTATAATTATCAATCAGTGATGATCATGTACCTACGTCTACAATTTTGATTAAAGCCGATAATTTATGACCTGATTTATAGTGAATACAATTTTATTAAATTAAAATTACAAATAAAAATTAGTGATAGTTTTTAATACATTGAAATTATTTTAAATTATACCCAAAAAATATTTTTTATATAATAATTCGGGCCATGGGGTGGAGTTTTAATCCACTGTAGATATAATATCGTATTTGGATCGATAATAATTATTATTTATTAAACGTCGTATTGAAATCCGAATAACAAAATAAAATATTCGATCTGTGGATGAATATCGTTACTTTCCTGTATCATAATATCTAAGAATATAACTACGTATTAAGTTTTCACATAAATTATAGCACTCACTATTTACAATTCAAACGGGATATGTAGCAGGTAAGTACTTTATATAATTTAAACGCAATTTTGATATTCTACGAAGGATGTTAAAATACTTTTTTTTTAAAAAATTGATTATAAAAGTTTATTATATGTTGTATTATAATAATTAAATTAATATGTATGCATTATATTACAAAATTTATTACTATATTATAAAATGTAAATCTAAAAATTTTATTTGTATTTTTTCAGTTATTTGATTGAAATATAAACTACAATATAATATAGTTTTATAAAAATAAAAACATGAGGTACAAAATTTATTATAAGTTGAAGTAATTTACTAAATTATAAACAAATTGCCTCATTCTTTATTAGTACAGTCGATTACTGTATTTATTTATAACTTTAGTAAAGAAATAAAAACGTGTAATATTAATATTAATAATATGCAATGATATGAAAATTGAACATGAACTACCTACCAGAGGTAATGATATATTTTAAAACTAACTATTATGTAAATAAAGTAAAGCTATTTTGTTAAAATGTTTATAAACAAGAACTTATTTTCGATTAACTCATTATTTGGTAAACGTGTAGTAATAATAAAAAACATATAATTTTGTAAAGCGAACACAATATTATTATTTTAATACCAACTAGGTTCAGTAAAATAAATATGCAATAATATTTTAAATACTATTTAAATGTTCAAAAATGAAAAAATTCTAATAGTTCGGATTATAGTTACCAGATTGAAAGGCAAATTCAATTGATATTTAAATTTGTAAAAGTATGAATATACTATGGATGAAATACACCTCATTCGCTATTCACTACGGTTAAAATCACACACACCGTTAATTTATGTGATACGCATGTCTACTCTGATAATGCTAATTAGCGAACGATTCTTCTTTGGTATTCTGCAATATATGCGAAATATTTTAAAATATCTAGCTCTTCGTACTCAAAACCCTTTCGAGACTAATGAAGTTTGAATTTCATTGTCGTTGAAGTACAAAAAAAATCATATTTGCGAACATCGTAGGCCGAATAATATCAAACTAAGTTCCATATCATTATAGGCCTTTCATTATTATGCATTAAATTTTATATTCGTCTAGTACTTTAGTGCACACTACGTATAGTGTTTTCAGTAATATTATAATAATTAAAAACCTATATGTAGGTATATAGATATACAAATTTGCATAAATAGAATAAAACATAATTATAATAATTTTTTTATGTGAAAAGTAAGATGTTTTATAAATATTGATAGTCCATAAATAATAATATTGTAATAAATAACAATAAATAATAAATGTTATCACAGATTTAAATTATTAATTAAAGTGTTTTTTTTTTTTTTTTTTGTCAAACGTCAAATAGAGTGGTGACTTTTTTTTAAAATATAAAATAAGTACATATACAATCAATAACGTTCATGAAAAACGTATTTAAAAATTAAAAAATATGAAATCTCTTTGTATATTCTATACATAGAAATATGTTAATATTAATTGGAAATTGAATTGCCAATCGCAGTTAGTTGATGATTAGCTGTATGTCGGTACGTTGATCAGATAATGGATTAATGGAAATTACAGATGATTATTCATAAGTCTAATAATATTCAATCCTCAATAATAATAAACTCCAATGACGACGAACTCTCCGATTTAGAATTGTGTTCTGTTTGTCTGTTTGATTTCATTAGCTATCTATCGATTATTTTATATAAACCGGCCAAATAATGAAGACATTCAAATATAATTTTATAAGTATGTTATTATATGCATATTGAACGGAAATATAAATAATTATTTTATATTCCAATCATGTGTTGTCAGTAATTATACACAGGTTTTTTAGGTCTTACCCTTGATTATAAATATTATTAATATTGCTGTTACCCACCCATATCATAAATCACGGTAGATATAAAATTTGTATTAATTAAAAGTTTCACGGTGAAATTTAGGCTGTAATGGGAATAGAAAATTGAAATGTTAATTTTTGTGTTACTTTTTAAAATACTAATTTAAATAATTACCCGAGGGTATATCAATCGAACCACGATTGTGTGGCCACTGATCACGCGTTAGAAATTAACATACTTCCAAATTTCAGAGTCTATAATTCAATACCGTGTGAATGTAATACGTAATATTTACGACGACAATAAATTTAATGTATTGGTTTTATTTGGGAAGTGTACCTATTTAATTTTATTTACATTCATATTAATCGATGAAATACGATCTTTATTTTTATTATAACATCATACGTACGTTCAAATTTAATCGATTTTACTAATCGCATTTAAATTAAATACGTTATGTTGAAATTCCGTATAAAAATATAAAATTTAAGTAATTCAAAGAGAATAAATATGTAAAACAAGACAAAACAAAACAAAACAAAATTCTATTTAGTAGTTTTCTATTATGTACACAAGATTATTCTTTATTTTAGACTCTGAGCGAAGCGGGGATAATTTTTTTTGTGTTTGAAGACACTTTTTTAGAAAGAAATAGTGGTCCGGTTACCGCAAATAGTGTATGCTCTCGGTAGAAAATCGCACCCAATTGGTACTTTATTTAACTCATTTTTCGAATTTCTCAAAAATGTTCATTGAGAAAATAAAAAACTGCCAAAAATGACAGAAAAACGGTAAAATTCACGGAAATCGTAATTTAGACGAAATTTATTTTAGATTTTTCATGATAATCAATGCAATTTTATATATAGGTACTTAAAATTTTTTGAGTATTCTCATAAATAGCTTACACGTGTGGTAAACTTTTGAAACAACTTATCTGTATAATATATTGTATGATATTGAGTTTCACTAAGAATCGTATTTTCTAATGCAATATTGATGTATTAAATACATCAATGATACAATTTAATGTATTCAAATTTTAATTATAATAAACCACTAATTTCTCCGAGGATCGAAGGAACGAAGGAGGAACGTCCGGAATTGACTTTCCTGCTTTTTTTATATATATATTTAATTTAAAATCACATAATGAAATATTCAATTGTGTTTTCTTATTTTTAATAAAATTATAGAAATGTAGAATTAAATGTAATTTATTTTTTTATTTATCATTCATTTTTCGAGCAGTTGATGAACATATGCTGTATAATTAGACATTAGCAGTTAGGTTAGTACTCGAAATATAACACAAACATAGACTTTGGAATGGAACTAAAGACGATCATATTATGAGCATAATAATTTTATTCAAAATGGTATTCCCTAATTTGCATACCATTGTTTAACCAATCCATCGAAGAGTTTTATGCATGAAGAATATAATTTGTACTGATGCATCCATAATACGAATGGTATACTACCTACTCGAAAATATTAAGATTATTAGGACATAAATTTATTAGATTATTAGGGTTATGAATTGTGTACACATTTATTTATTTTAAAAGTAGTGGTAGACGGTAGTAATATATTATAGTGTGCATAATATTTCATATCTTATTTTTGTTAAAAAACGGACGTGACTACGCGTGTTCGTATTACCAAGATTTAATTATGTAATAAATACAGATAACTTTCTCACACAAACTGATAACAATATACAAAAATATGAAAATATGAAAAATAATATGACCATAAAATCTTATGTCCTAAACTTATAACATAAAAATAAAATAAATGCTCGTTCTATATATAATCAAAAACACAAGTATTATTAGGTATTAAAGGTATTGTATGTAAACATAAACAAATCAATATTATTGAGTTATATGGAAAAATAATAAATTAGAGTTCTAAATTATACAACAAATTTCTTACAACGGTAAAACCTTGACAGTATAGACGGTTAGACATAATAATAAAGTAAGGTTTCAATAGTTTTAATGTATTAAATTAATTATTAAGTGTATTATTGATTTACGTTGAAATATTTTATCAGAGTGAGTTTAATGAACAACTGTGATACAATTTGCAATAAGTAAAATATATATTTATATATAACAATAGTGTTATACTGTAAAAAATATTACTTATTAATATCTAATTAATTAACTTAAAAAAAAAAAGTAAATAACAAGTCTTTTTTACTAATTGAAAATTCATAAAATTTAAGTAAATGAATTCAAAATAACTTCTTAGAAATATTAAATTATTATTATATTTAATAAAAATAAGTACAGAATAATCAGTTTTCATGTTCAAAAAAAAAAGCTGGAAGGTCAATTCCGTAAGTTCCCCTTTCATCCTTTCGATCCTCGGAAAAATTAATGGTTTACTGGTTTATTATAATTAATATTTGATTGCAATAATATTGCATTTGAAAATATGATTATGAGCAGAACTCATTCAGATATTATACAATTTATGATACTGATTATTCATCGCAAAATATTACCACGTGTGTAAATTAATTATGAGATTACACAATTAAATGTACAAGTCCCTATGTTAAAAACTAAATTAGTTATCCCAAAATATTTTAAATCAAATTCACAACAACCTTAAGTTTACCGTTTTCTATCATTTTTTGGTAGTTTTTCTTCGCTTAAGGAAAAACTTTTAAAAAATTTAAAACTGAGTTAAATAGAGTACCAAATAAATGCAATTTTCTACCCATTTTCTAACCATTGTTTCTACCAAAAAAAATGTTTGCAGTCATCATAAAAAAAAAATCTTTGTAAAACCAATACATTTCTCGCATGGTTCAAAATCTAAAATATTGAAAATTGCATACGTTTTCAACGTTATCCTCATTATTTTTTAGTATATATATATATACATATATATCTTAAAATATAAACATAAATACTAATCTTTAATATAACATAATGTAATAGTAATTATAAAATATGTTGTTTTATAAATAAATATAGATAAGTATTATTTTATTAATCATAAATCTAATGCCAATTTCATAGCGATATTTAATCAAATATGTACCCTTCAACTAATATATTTATTTGGAAGATTTTTAGGAAAATTTACTTAAAAAATGAAATTATTAAAAATTAGTTTACTGATTTCTTTATGGTGTTAATTTTGCCATTAAAAATCATAATTTATTAATTAATAATATAGTCGTATTATTCATACATTTATATGATGATGAATAGCGTATCTTCTTCTTCTTCTTCTTCTTCTTAAACTTATCGTCCCATTAAGGGCCATTGCTGCCATCACAAAACCTCTCCATTTCTCTCTATTATATGCATCGTCAAAAGATGACACTTAGAAAAAGTAATGAGAGAATTATGGGACGGTCGAAAATGGAAATGAATAGCGTATATTAGCTGATTTATAAAATTTATCAATAATAGTAATTTGATGACATAAAATATTAAAAAATTTAATTATTATGAAAGTAAAATATAGCAATTAACATAAGTATATAAATTAACTGAACGGCAATATACCAGTTGTAGAAAATATTTTGAATTCAATTATAAAATGTTGCTTTATCATAAAATGAAACTATATTACTAATTTGATGTGAAATTAAGTCATTTTGCAATTCACCAAATAAATGAATTAATGCACAAAAGAGGGGAACGAAAGATATGATTTGGAAAATGTTATGGACAAAATATGAAATCGTTTACTTTATTAGCTTTATAAAGGACAGTATTTTGTTCCGGTTGAAATCAAATTAAAACACCAATATTTTAACGCCTAAAAGTTTCAATTAACTTCCATCATATAAACAACTTCCCGTATAGAAAAATAATTTCAATTTGGAACTTCCCCTTTTTATCTATGAAACAAAAATTCACACACATAGTTTTATAATCTGTATAATAATTATTATTATTCTCGTTGTATTATTTAAACTGGGATCATTAATAAGGTTTACAATATTATAATAAAATATAATTTACTCTTTTCGACTTCGTAGTTGGGAAATTTCGTTAAAATTAGGTAAGTATGTACATATGTGCACTGAGAGAATCTTTAATGTTTGACAACTTACTAATAAATAAGTTATGATGAGAGTTGCAAGGCCAAATAGAAAGTTTGTATTGACAGGTGTTGGAAAACGGTATCCTGTCACAGCGTATTTATGAATATTATACGAGAATCATCAATATTATTCACAGTTTAATATTCGTGTCTATACATAGATTATAAATTTATAATTATTATTATTTATTACACACGTACGAGTATATGTGGAATACATTAATGAATGTGTATTAATCATACGTATCATAAATATATATATATATATGTATATATTATATTATTATTCTGAACCTGTATGTTGATTTATAACAAAAGGGGTAAGTGATTACGAATTCGTTTTAAATGAAGTAAAAATATTAATTTCTATTTGTGTTAGAAAATGTTTACTGTTATACTAATTTAAAGAAAAACAAATATTTGTTTATGCAAAAATACATTTTGTTTGTAAAATTATATGAACTACAGATAATGGATACTCGTTTTTACATTTACAGAATATATTTAAATATATAAATAATAAATAAGCCTAAAGTTAAAACACTAATATATATATATATATATATAGATTACAAAATATATAAATATTTATATATAATTTTCATTTACACATTACGTTATTAATGTAAAATATAATCATTTATCAATCCGTTTAATGAATTGGTGATGAACATTATGAATATACTGAGATATTTGATATTTTTTCATATAAACCGTGGATTTAAATATATATATATACATATTTCTGATTCCGAGCAGAGCGAAGAATGTATTGTTCTTACAAAGATGTTTTTTTTTATGTATGAAAACATTTTTTCGGGTAGAAATAATGGTTCGATTACAACAAAAAGTATATGCTTTCTGTAGAAAATCGTATCATCTTGGTACTTTATACAGTTTATTTTTTTGAATTTCTAAAAGTTTTTCTTTAAGAGAATAAAAACTACCAAAAAATGGCAAAATATTATGGTTTCCGTAATTTTTAATTCTATATTTCGTGATAACTAATTAAGTTTTGATTGTATGAACCTGAACATTTTTTTGAGTACTAACATTGGAATTGATCAAATGTGGTATAATTTTGTAAAAGATTAGTTGATTTTTTGGATCAATATAGAGCTTCCAACTTTTTTCCAAAAAAAATTAATATTACCTACAATTTTTGGGGTATGAAAACATGTTTTCGGATAGAAAGTAATGGTCCGATTACCACAAATAGAAAACCCTTTCCGTACCAATTTTCATCTAGTTGGTACGTTATTTAGGTCATTTTATTAATTTCCCAAAAGTTTTTCCTTGAAAGGCGGGAAATCGGCAAAATTACAGTTATTTAAATTTTTTTTATTTCTTTATAACTAATTGAGTTTTGATCTAAGGAACTTGAACATTTTTTTAAATACTAACATAGTTAATATTTACGTTTGGTAAAATTTTGGAATGGTTTGGTTAATTTTTTGGTTTAATATAGAGCCTTAAAAATGTTTAATATTACCTGCAATTTTTGATTTAACATTAGGAAATTTTTATAGAAACCTAGTTATATACTATTCAATCTATTTAAAAATATTTTGAAAATCGTGACTGATAATTTTTTATCATTAAATTATAACTCCTTGAATTTTTATCGTAGGGATTTGAAATTTATTTGATTTTTTTTGAAATTTATTTTGAATATTTACATATGTAATTAACACTCGAGGTAAAATTTTGGAATGGATTATCAGTATAATATATTGTAATATCGCTAAGAATCGTATTTTCTAATGCTATATCATTGCATTCAAATCTTAATAATTATAATAAACCATTAATTTCTCCGAGAACTGAAAGGACGAAGAAGTAACATCCTAAATTAACCTTCCTGATTTTATAATTTTACAGGTCTGATAAATACAGTGCAAACAGTTAATAACAATAATGTGTGAAATGAAAATCACTGTAAAACGACATAAAATACGTGTTGTTTTAAATATATTTACAACGTTTCATTGTTTTATTCGATGCCACTATAAAATAAGAGTTACACTCTGTACATTAAATCAACATACCTATATATTTGTATAAACAAAATTCAAACTAGTACCTATATTAGGTAATCCATTCAGTGTTGCGTACGAGTATTATTTGACATTATTATTACCCTACCGTACTGCAGAAAATTAATATTTCCATCCCTCTCTTTTATATAACCACTAGACATTCGAAGTCCAAACTTCAAAAAAATCAATACTGAATAACTTTGATATTTTTAATGATTTTCATTAAAATATGAATTAGATTAATGCATAACGTGGATTTTTTATTTTTATTTTTCAAAGAATTTGAAATAGTATTATCTAGGCTTATGTGTTGGCTTAGAGCTCACATATTAAGAATCTCCACAGTGCTCAATAAAGGGCTAAACGTATAAAAGATGGTGTGGTGATAGTATACGAATTATTATGTTTAGTTATTTAAATTCAAATACAAAGATAAAGTGCAATTCGTGATTTACATTCTAGTCTTTACGAATAACATAATATATATAAATAATGTTGTTAAAAAACCTAATACGACCAAATCACGAAAATTGTAGCTAAACGAGTGAAAAATCCCGATAACACATTTTGTAATATTTGATAAACGTTGTGTGAAATTGACGAGAACGCGAAATAATTTAATCAACACGTGATACCTACGTGTTAGTAAAAGCGACTCGCGCAACTAAAATGATTTTAATCGTAATAATAGTGACGAAGATACATTATTAAATATACTATATATTATATAAATGGTCGATTTTTGTTATTTACACTGTTCACGTCGTTTTTCTACGATCACAAATAATTAAATTACGAGATTTTTTGCAAATATTTATACTTGACTACCGATACTGTCTGATGGATAATAGTATTATCATAATACTAAAATAATTGTGAAAATACTCTTTGACCTTGTTTTTTTTAAATAATAATATTAATCGGTACCGGCCATACTTTCCACAGATTTAATATTTTATCATATTACTTATACTAACATATTTGTGGTTGATAGATAAATGGTTCTATGATTGATCAACGAATACACTATTTTTTTAAGTATAGCAACTATTCTTTATAGTTTATTATTTATATTAATATAATTATATAATTTATATTCTTATATTTTTTTATGTATAGTAGATATTCATATTAAAATATTTATAGTATAAATACTATAAATACTATAAATATTTATTATTATTTATTCTTTGTTTTTCTATTTTTCGTTACTAATTCTTCTCCTTTAAATATTTTTATTCCGCCTGAAGATTTACTAAAAAGTAACCCATTGATTGATAGCCCAATCTTTAACATCTAATTTTTAAAGGAACATTTTCTTACATACTTGAAATTTATTGTCATCAATTTTAAGGTAATATGAGATTACGATAAACGTCTAGAACTATTACTATTATTTGTATTTGATTTAGTCGATGACAGTTGATACAAACCTGAAATATATGTTTTTCTTTCGTTTCAATTCATTTCAATCCAAAACGTTTTAAAAATATACATCCTCTCTTTATCACTTATACTATTACACTGTATCTTCTTTCCATCTTCATGCAAAATGACATGCATAATTACAGCGAGGCCTTAGGCTTTTGGTAGATTTTTTTACTGTAAGCTTATAATTACCACTTTCATTCTTCTCTAACTCTTTGTGCTCCAATCATTTCATTCTCAAAATTTTGTATTTATTTTTTTCCCATGAATATTTATCACCAACAGATTTTTTTATTAACAACAAACTCTTTTGCATAAGTTTCATCATCAATATTACGCAAAATTATATTTGGTATAATAATACCAATTTGAGTATCACAGGTCTTTGTAGTAAAACAATACATTTTGTTAGTATCTTTTTGGGTTTACAATTCATTTTTATCTAAATCAATTACTTTTTTTTAAATATATTTGAAAATATTAAATAAAAAAAATAATTTTACAACTATTTGATCATTTATAAGATTATACCTTTATAATATGCACGTGTGCTTTCTAATAACATATTATTATAATTATACGGTATATATCTGACTCATCATTAATTGTGTTAAATGTATTTAAATATTTGGAAGGACTTTCATTTGAAAATAAACCTAACCATCATTAAATAATAAGTATATTAATTTCAAAAGTCAAAACAAGTTTAATATATTTTTATGTTTTATGTATAGATAGAGTTAACATATTATTAACTTATTTTCACAACTGTCACTATAATTCACCTAATTTAATAATTTATCAATATCTTTGACTTTTATAAGACCTATTATTAAAGTTATATTTTAATACACCAATTAACGTAAATAACAAACTTGTGTGTAAAGGAAAGGAATCGTATTAAAACTAAAAAAAAATTATGTAGGCATTAATAAAATAATTGAAATAGATGTTTTTGTTTTATTATTTTAAGATGCAAGTTTTTGGATTATTCCATTATTCTCGAAATAAGTGTTTTTGTTTTATTATTTTGGATTGGAGTATTTTGAATAAATCATTATCACAAAGAATATAAGAGATAATTTATTCCAAAGACGTTTAAAATGTGCGTAAAAGTTAAAAGAATTGAATTCTCAAAAATAAAAATAAAATAAAAATTTACGTTACGTGGTTTTGCCATGGAGACGACGATACGCTTTTGTATGTCAATAAAAGTTTATAAAACCATTTTGTATGGCTGAAATTATATGTTCATTAAAATTATTAAAAATTAATCATTTAATTGAATACCGTATTCAGTGAAGAGTCCTGAGGGCGAAATGAAAAAATATATCTTGACCTACCAAATAAAAGTTTAACACAGAAATACTGAACGTATATGCCTTATAACAGTCTAGTAATATTAACCCTAATCGAATATAATTAGCGTCCCAATAATATAACAGTTGAAATCTGTTTAAAATAAAATCGAAAAAAAAAACAATTTGAATTTCAAACTGTTAAATGCGAAAATTTGTGTAAAAATCAGATCACACTGTACAGGAATTATTTAATATTATAGGTAACGACGATCGACTATAACCCGTTTTCTCCATCCGTATTCACACAAAACGTGATATGCGAATTTATTTAAAATATTCTCGTCGGCATCGATGGTCGGTTAAACAAACTTTAAATATTGACGACGAACCTAATAATATATAAACCGTACTGTTGTGTGTACGTACACAAACATTAGGTATATAGTTTATGATGTTTACTACGGCCGAAGTAAAAATTATTTATACATATATGTACCAAACATGTCGCTATTATATACGCATCCGAGTCAAATGCTTTGACATTTATTTGCACGCAACGCCTGAAAATGTTGAAATATTCTCGTTATCGACTCGAGACTACGACACCTAAGGTGATCAGATCTTCAGTGATTAGAGTAAAACGTCTTTAAAATGATTAAAATACATTGTATTCGAGAAATAACAAAATTTAGAAACATATTTTTATTGTAAAAATCTAATCATTGTCATAATAAATATTAAAACCGTCAATTCTGGACGTTCCTATTTTGTTCTTTCGGTCCTCGGAAAAAATATGAACGGTGGAATGTTGAATTACGTTCTATGTATTATAATTAAGATTTGAATGTAATAATATTGCATTCGAAAAAACGATTTGGAGAGAAAAACTCAATCAGATATGCAATATAGTAATAACATTTATTTCTCTAAATTTTATTTATTTATCAAATAAAGTGTGACAGAAAAATTAGTTATCAAATAATGTTATAAAAAATTCGTCAAAAATGACGAAGATTCCGCGAATTTCACAGTTTTCTGTTGTTATTAGTAATTTTTCCTGTTTTCTTATTTTAGTTTTTATTGAGAATTTAAAAAAAACTAATTAAACATTAAAGTACCAACTAGATAAATAATTTACCTAAAGTATACCCTACTTGTAGTATCAGAAACACTATTCCTTCCAAAAAAAAGTTTCTTCATATACGAGTACCTATATAAATATTTTTTTTCGATTTTAATTAAAATTCCAATTTTAATATTTATTGAAAAAAAAATGTCATTATCGATTTACGATGTTTTTTTAAACTGCTTTAATTTATTTAATATTATACTTTTATTAAATTTTTAAATGAAAACCAAATAAACGTAAAATTTCTATTTAATCAAAATATACAGTGCTTTGAATTTAAAACGTATTGGTTTACTTTATCAAATAAATATTTGTTAATTTGTTAAATATTTATCGCCTGAATAAATAAAATAATAATAATAATAATACCGATAATGAACGTAAAAATAATTTCAATCAAACAGATGATAATAACAAATCAAGTATTTTAAAAATGTATACCAACATACTTTATAATATTATGGAATAACAGATAAATGCAAATTGTATATTAATCTTGCACTAGTACATCATGGGCATTGTATTAAAATATTAATAATTTACATAAAATTATTTAACAACTTCATTATAACGTAATATTGTAATTTTTAAGCAAATACATTAAAACCCTTGGAATGTCTACCGTTTTAATTTTCTTATTTATTTTAATACCAATATGTATGTTAAATTATGTTAATTTCACTAATTTTAGTTCTATATATGATAATAATTTATAAAGATTAGCAAGCATAAATATATTTTTAAACGTTTAATAGAATTGGTTTGTTTTATTTTAGATCAATAGAAAAAATTAATTTAATAATTTAATTCATCCAAAATAATGGTCACGTATATACAAAACAAATAAAATAAAACAAATTAATTACATGTCTATTGTATTGTTTGAATACTTCCTTTTATTTTGAAATATTAATAAAACTATTCAAAAATAAACACTACACAATTAATACAGGGTATAGAATTAATATTTATAACTCCCAAAAAAGGTTAAAATTGAGATCGAGCATACCATAAAGATTAAATCTTTATCGAATATTTTGAATACTTTTGTGATTAATTCGTTCGAATATTCCACCTGTGTATCATGTGAATATTAACTGGTAACAAAAATATCAAAGATAATAAATCATTTTTATGACAATATTATAATTATAAATCGACTTAACTGATTATTCAAAATAGTAGTACGATATATTTTAATGTTAATGTCTAAGTTTAAATATTGTTTAGTGCCAAAAATAGAATAAATAACTTTCCTGGGTTTGATAACAAAAAAATTATATTAACATTTAATACTCTTCCATTGTCTTGACATTATCAATATAGTAATATGATATATTCTCCTCGAGTATAATGAATAAAATATTTTCTTTAATACTTTTATCTTATATAACTGCAGGCAACATTGTAATAGACTAAAAACACTTTGGTTTTCAACCCAATGATTTTGGATTATTGTTCTTTATTTTTAAATTAAGTATTTTCTTTAAAACAAAATTGGATTTTTTTTGTATTATAGCTAGGTTTATAATCATGAAAAGAAAGAAAATATATATGTGATATATTTAGTCTATATAACAATAAATTAAGATTAAACAATTAATCAAGAATACTGTTGAATCAACATCATGCCAGAGAATCTACTTTATACACTATCTTATTGAATATACTACAATATTTAATATGAATATTATACAAATATTTTAATATATTATATAATTTTTAAATAAAACAACGATAATTCACCAAGTACAAGTTTGTATTTATTAAAAAAACACTTCAGTACAACGATTAAAATGTCTACTGATTGTATAGCAAAATATGTACGAATGAAATATATATATAAATTACTATACGACGTCAAAAGTTAAAATTAAAATTAAACGTATTCAAACAAGGATAGTTGTAGGCAATTAATCCGATGATAGTAACTAGAAATGTGTCTGATATTCTCAACGTTTCCAATAAAATGTCTAATTATAATTAATTATTATATTATATTTCATTAGCTGTTCAAATTAAATTTATAACACAATATGGATATAACGCGTAAAAAACACTATTATTTTAATGTAACAACATTATTTTTTAACAGTTTATTAATATGAATAAGAGATATATTTTGTGCTAGTTTATAGAAAAATTAATTACTTATGCGTTTTATCATTTTATTAATAATATTATTATAAATACATTTATTCCTATAACTTCAAACATTCAAACAAAATATTAATATACATGACATAATATAAGCATCTCTTTGAAGATATAAACAAATAAAAATGTAAAATATTTTTTTCATTAATTTCCAATTTTTCATATGACTATTATATTAGTATTTCTAAAGAGATAAAAAATTAATTTTTTAAACAATATAGAAAATAAAAACAATTAATTTAAATTAAACTTAATAATTTAAGTTATGTGTAGTACAAGTTAAATTAATTTTTAATTCGCATGAAAAATGATATAATTTATGAATACATTTTGATTTTTAATACCTTAAACAGTGTACATACATTTTTTATAATAATTGTAATGTGGCCAGTTCGTGAAATAATAATTTTATTAGCCCATAAAAAGTGAATAATTTATAACTAAAAACAAATGTGATACACCTTTGTATAAATGTACATAAATTTGATTAACAGTAAATCAGAATAACATGAAATACATACGTAATATATTATGAAAAGTATATTATTTCAATGTTATTAAAATCATATTATCTATAAAAAGTTATAATTTATATTTTTGTTTGAACAAATGGAATATTTAATAATGTAAAAGATAATACTAAATTTATTTTATTAATCCTAAACTCAATAGAGTTACGCATTAAATATTTTACACACAAATTTACCTATTAGATTCTGAACGAAGCGAGGAATGTATTTGTTTTACAAAGTTTTAATTTTTGTGTATGAAAACTCTTTTACGGGTAGAAATAATGTTCCAATTACCACAAGTAGGGTTTACTTTCAGTAGCGAATTGTATATAGTTGTTACTTTATTTGGCTTAATTTTCAAATTTCTCAAAAGTTTTTCCTTGAAAAGAGAAAAACTACCAAAGATGGCGGAAAATCGATAAAATTACGATTTCTATTATTTAAAAATTTTTAATTTCATGATAACTAATATTAAGTTTTGATCGTAATGACTTGAAATTTTTTTTTTTTTGAATATCAACATAAGTGTTCTACATTATAACAAAAAAAAATTGGAAACGATTGATTGATTTTCTGACTAAGTATAGAGATTTTAAATTTTACCAAAAATGAAAAATATTACCTGCAAATTTAGCTTTAAAGGTTTGAAAATTTTAAAGAAGCCTATTCATATAATACTTTATCAATTTCCAAAATATTTTGATATTCGTAAGTTACAACTTTATTTTATAGGCTTCTAAAATTTGAATAGATTTAATAGAATTGAATGATATGATATTTTTTTTTATGCCTGAAGACTCTCTTTCGGGTAGATATAATGGTTCGATTACCATAAATAGGGTATGCTTTCGGTGGCAAATTTCATCTAGCTGGTACTTTATTTAGATCATTTTTCGAATTTCTTAAAATCTTTTCCTTGAGAGAAGAAAAACTTTTTTACTTTTTTAATTGTACGCGCAAAGTCTGGCACTGATAGCCGTAACTTTTGGTACCACGACAGTCTATATTTTACCAATGATAGGCACTGTTGGCCGTAGTATTTAGGATTTCGTAACTTATTATATTTAGTAGACTGTATAAATTGTAACTATTTAATTTTATTGAATTACGGTATACATTAAATAATTTGGACGCCACGTGCATATGCTATCACGCCAACGGCATACACATAACTGAACCATATTTGATATACACAATTAATATCGGGATTTTAAATAACATCGGGTTTATCGGGTTTTTACAAAACCGTACAAAAATTTTAAGTTTAAGATTTTTGAAGTCTAGTCATATACTACTTAATCTTTTTCCAAAATATTTTGATAATCGTGACTAACAATTTTTTTATCATAAGTTTTTAAAGTAAAAGTTCTTGAAAATCGGCAAAATTACGGTTTCATTATTTTATTTCTTGATAACTAATTAAGTTTAGATCGTAGGAACTTGAAATTTATTTTAAATATTTACATTCGTAATTTACACACATGGTATAATTTTGAAATTAATTATCAGTATAGCATATTGTAATTGTATTTTTTCACTCAGAATCGTATTTTCTAATGAAATATTATTGCATTCAAATCTTAAGTATAATAAACCGCTAATTTCTTACTGATCCACAATTGACCTTGTGTGTTTTATAGTAATCTTTTCTTTTCACAATTTTTTTTTAATTAATAATTATTCTCTAGAAATCTTACTTATAATCAAACCAATTTAATTTAATTATAATTAGTCAATTTATTTTCTAAATTATACAATTATTTATTTTTAAATTAATTATATACTATATTAAGCTAGTTATTATCATAAAGTTTTATTTTTGTTAGTCAATAATACAAAAATAAAAATATTAATATATCATTTAGATTTTAGACTAATAATTACGATTTAAAACCGTGTAACGATGGTGTAACAAAGTTTTTTAATTTCAATACTTATTCGGACCACCATCTATATGAATTTAAATGAAATATACGTATTATTATTATAGTATTATTTTATAAAACAATTTTGGTTTTAAAATAATGTAATTTATTTGAACACTATAATATTATTAGCTAAAAAATTATTATAACATATATTGCATTTTCAGTAAAGCGAGAAGATAATTGGTTTTTCCGAGATGTCGTTTCTAAACTTCAAAGCTATGAAAGTTTTCCAAAAGTTTTGAATGGCGTTTATCGGTTAAAAAATAACGAACATGAGAACACATTTTTAATAGGAAATTTTCCATTAAATAATAATCATAATAGTAATAATCCCTTAATAGTAAAAATAATTTTCGAACTTAAAATCAAAAATGTTATCCGATTATTCATAAAAATGAAAAACCTATAATTTTAGTCACGTTAAATTAAATTTTATAACACCATTTTAAAAAATATTTTTGACATAAAGCATGACATTGTTTTTTTACGCATATATTTGAATGTGACACATGAAAATTCGTTCGTTTAGCGAAATTACACATTTAGTGTGTAATATAATAAACATATTCTTAAACATTGCATATTTTTATCATTGTTTTCCAATTTTTCCTACAGTTTTGTGGTTAATTGAAAACGTAAACTTAAATAAATATGATTTATTAAATACGCATCCACGCGTATAATTAAATGCTTTAAATCCTGCGTATTTAGTCGCGTAACATTACATAACTTAGTATCGTTAGTGTATTCCACGAACATGCGTTATCTCCCGTGTGGACTTTGAATGGTAAAAAATTTTAAAAAAAGGAATCACTTAAAAGCAGAAAATATAATCTAAAAAATTAATTTTTTTTCTTCATTAAGTTCACAACTATCTAAATTGTACCGTTAAAGTTACTAACAGAGTGAATTGAAACAATGAAAATATAATTTTTATTAATATCTTGACTTTCGATAGGTACACAGGTTAGTGTCAATTGTCCAAAATAACATAACTACGTCAAAAAATTACAAAATATATTCTTAATACTTCTAATAGATTTAAATATGGATTAAAAATATCATAAATACATTTGTAAATTACTCACATTGTTCTGAGATCTTTTTGGACAAATATGAAAAAAACTAGAAATCCACCGCCTGTCGCGGAATATTTTAGTTATAGCAATGAGGATAGATTATGTTAGATCGTCTGGTGTATTATGCAGGACAGTATTTCACTCAATGTCGCACTCGAATATTATTATGCAGTGTGTTTCAAAATGATTCATCCGATTTTGGTAGACTATAAATATTGTTCCTGTAATTTGTGGTAAACGAAGAAACAACTATCCGAATGGTGGTAAGGTTATCGAGTAATATTTATCCATTACAGATAAGTTGCGATAAAGGCACCGAGTAACGTGATTTAATTAGTTGTTATCGAAATGTCGACTGAGTAACCAAAAGCGTTTTGTGTACTTTTGGGAACATTTTGTACACACCGTTCCTTACAATCTATGATTTTTTTTCTTTGGAGCTACATAAAAAGTAATATTTATGTATCCCTAAATATATTGATGAATTGAAAAGTCGCATTAAAAACGCCATCTACTTGAACAAAGTTGACATACTTCAACAGGTTTATTAGAAAGTTGAATACCTCTTAGATTTTGGATATGTGTCGTGCAAGTAAGGGAGGTCACATTGATCATTTGTAATTATTATACCTAAAACTTAATGAAATCGACTAACTTTTAAAACTTATCTTAACCTGATGATTCAAACATTATAATAAATATAATTATATGAAATCAGATAAATCATTTTGAAATACACTACTGTACATATTGATTAACATAACATCGAGATCAATTTTGTTTGTCAGTTACATAAGTATAATATTATATATTATATTTTGTATGCAGACTATTTTCCTAACACAAACTCTGGCTCACTTTTCCAATATGCGATCTGATATTGAGCCTTTATTTTTACAGCGATTTTATTACATTTTTCTTTTACCCAAAGTTTTTATGTAAAAAATATTTCACCCGTTCCTATTATGCCATTTGCAAAAGGACGGATGAATGATGTTTACATATGTTAAACGTGTACATATTATTCAACGAAACAAAGTGTATATATGCATATTATATTGGTACATGCTATGAAAAAGTTTTTCGTCGAACTATTTTTGTGTACACCATTTTAGTCCAACAACGGTCGCAGCTCGCAGACAAATGTATACCTTTATTAGTTTATTATCTATATACGTAACGGGAATTCCACTAACTTTCCAAAGTAAAATGAAAAAAGTACTACATTGTTCTTCGAAATTATAAGTTATAATAATATATCATGCGATATAATTCGATATATCATATACAAAACGAGTTTAATCTTCATTTTATCTCATTACAATCGTAACTAGATAGTATTCGAATACTCTTATATATAATCTTATATAATAATCTTACACTTTGATATTTGTCGGTGTACTATTTCTCGTCCATCCGAACCATTTTCAAACTGCACCAGAATTTATATCTAATATCTATAATATGATAACAATAATACCAATTTTATATTAATTCTATACGAGTTTTAATTAATATTTATATCGATTAAATATCGAATCATTTCATAGTGTCGATGACAAAAGTATTGGTTTCAAAATAAACTTATTTAATTTTTATATACATGCACTATACTACTATTATAACAATACTATTTACAGTAGATAGGTTAATAACAATCTGATGATTTTATTATAGTTTGTATGTTGAAAATTTAATGCATAGGTTATTTTACATAGGTTATCGGCAATCATCATTAACGATTCTAGATTAAATGTACTTCGAAATTCATGTGACATTTGTATTACCTATTTAATTTTTAATCGATTATAAAATGAACGACAATAAATACAAAACAAATTGACAGTATATTGTAGAGTAATCATGAAAAATATTCAATCTACGTATTTTAATGATCCGTCAGAAGATCTAAGTTATTACTGATATCAGCTTTTACAACGATTTCAAAAATATGTCTAAATTTTCTATTATTAAAATTGTACACCAATATAGAAAGTAGCTTACTGAAAATAAACGGAATTTTAAAATGCATGATTATAATATTATATAAATTATTAAATCGTATTATCTCTGTGTATGATTTGCTTATGTTTGGTAATAAAAAGTAATACATTCAAATACTTTATTCACATTATATTTTATATATGTTTGTTTATGAAAGCTAATAATAATTTTTCCACGAACTTATGCTTTCGAGTAAACTTCATATAGTATATAGGTACATGTGTATCTATACATACTAAAATACTTGAAAATTGAAATATTATTGACAAATATTTGTTCAACACAAAAATGTATTATATAATACATTTTATACTATACCATGACAGTGTTTTGTAAAAGGAATAAAAAAATAAATATTTCTTATTTTTATTTATTTACTTATTTTAAAACTAATACAATATGTTATTTGTTCGGTAAAGTATTATTATATTTAAAATATTAGTATGTTTTATAATCTACTCAATTAACGTAATGATTCCAGTTGAATAGTCTAAGTGTCAAATTAATTATCATGAATGGTTGAATAGACACTAAATTAGATTAGAAGTATAATTTGTTTCGAATTTAATTAATAATATATTTTTGGTTTTCATTGTATTACCCCCACGCAAAATTAAAAACAAAAATGGGTTAAAAATTTTAATTATTTTTATAAGATTATGGTTTTATTATTAAATTAAGGTAAGTATGCATCTGCCATATAATTCAAATAATCTATGTATATAATTCTGTCTCTATAATTATAATTTATATTTTTGAAATTTATCACGGTACATTTTAATATATTTTTTTATTTATTTTCGATTATGAAAAATAAAAAATTATAAAATAATAATATAAAAAACTATTATTATTTTTATTGATAACCTACTAAATTATTTTAGCTTCGGACATAATAATATAAAGCATTTCTACTTGTCTAATAAGTAAATATAATTATTATTATGACATAGATATTTTTAAAATGTTTAATTTAGATTTTATAAATTTTACAAAGTATTTTATACTTCTCTATATATTATATGTTAAATATTATATAACTTAATCCATCAATTTAAACTTCAACCATGAGTTGTGTAGTATCTTCTTGGTAGTAATTCGTATAAAATGTATAGATTATACATGCTAACTATATTATGATAACTAAATAGATCGTATTTTCTATAAAATTCTATACGTAGAAATCTATTAAAATTTATATTGAGTAAATATATCAAGTCTAACAAGTTTCGTTAGAGCCAACTAAGTACCTATCAACATTTTATTAATAATGGATCCGTGCTATGAATATATTTCTATAAAACTGGCATAATGTTAACATTTTTATACATAACTTATAATACTTGTTCAGATATTTATGATAGTGCAATTGTAACTTAACTTCTTATGTTCATTCAATGTAATTAAGCACAAGACAATTTTTAACCGAATAAATTACTACGGTTAATTCTAATCGGCTACAGAAATTCTTAATAATATAGTCATTCGTGTAGTAAGTGATCTGCCAACATTTTTAAGGTGTAATATGTAATTTATACTATATTATAGTGTAGATGACGTTATATACATTGTTTTGTATGTTATATTTTTAAAATATATGTATTTATGGATGGATATCAAATAATTATAAAATACTTGAACAGTCAATATTTTGTGAATTTCAATAACGATTAACTATTTAATAGTACATTTATATTTAATATGTATAATTTAAATAACACAATAACTATTATATAAAATTCAAATTGAATATAATTATTTTAATTAAATTTATTTTTATTTTTATTGTAAAACGAAAATTCCATGTGATTTAATTTTAAATCAATAATGTAATTAATTTAATAAGAACTATATAAAAATCACAATGAATACGATTATTTTAAATGTAATGTAGATCACTATTATTTTTATGCGCAGATCGCAGTATTGCAGTAGATTACCTGATACACAAATGCCATATATAATATTATGTATTTTACCTTTGAAAATTGTTTTGAACATTAAAATATAATAATAAAATAATATATTTAATATGTATAATTATTTTTAAAAAAGTTAAGTAGTTAAAAATATTGAATATAATATATTATTACCCTCATAATATATTATAATGATTTAAAATTATTAAGCAATCTCATAAATTATCTATGCATTTTAAACATTGGTTTGGTATTGAATTTTTAACTGAGGTAAAAAATCTATTCGTACATGATAATTAACGTTTTAATATATTTATGGTTTAAAAATTAACAAATAGGAACTATTGGTTTTGACGAAGTAGGTTTAAGTCAAGTACGGATGGATGTTACAACCACTCTCATGACTTTTATTTTTATTTTTTACTAAATCATTTTGATGTCGGATAAGATAAAGGAAGATAAAAGAAATTGGAAATAGCAACGGCAATTGTTGTCGTTTTATATGCACGGGCATTAAGTACAGCTAATTCAGCAACGTGGGCGACAATAAATCACTTGCGGATGTTTTAAAAACGGTTGGCGAGCTTAAAAATCGTCCAACGAAAAAGCGTTTTACAACAAAACTCCACTTTACACAATGTAGTTTGTTAAAAATAACGTTGTTCAGGTGGAACACCTAAGATAAGAATATACCACAAAAATAAATAAAATATTTTAATATTTTTGATTTAAATTAGTGTTATTTTTTTTCATTTTAATAAATGTGTAAAAATATAAAAACCTCAAAATTTTTTACAATAGTTAATATACTACCAAGCTAGATTCAGGTAGCTTTATACGAACTATATTTATATAAATTGTACTATTTTCTTTTCAAGTTATAATACAAATATAATACGAGTATTTTTTTTTATTTCAAACAATTTTAATTATTATTTATTTAACGCAATATCCATAAAAGGTAAATACATCTTAAATCGATAATAAATTGTTAATAATACATTCGGAAAGTACGATAAGAATTTATTATAACGTATGATACGTTGCTATCTCGTTATGATGCAAACTAAACCAATTATAAAAATAATAAGTTCAATGTTATACTTAACTAATTGTTTGTTTTAAATTAATATTAAACAATGACTACAGGTACCGATTGGGTCTGTATATTATAATTTTCAAGCACAAATATAAAATACTGGATTACGCAATAAACAACAGATCGTGGGTAAAGGACGTGTCATAACATCTGTTTACTGACAATGTTCCTTTGATGTTACTTATTTCTAACGTTACATAATTCTCTCGATTATAATATATACGTATTTCGTATTATGTCTCATTAAAAATTTATCGTAACATTGACGTGGTGTATCTTATTAGAAAAAAAAAGTAATTATACCAATTCACTATATCAAATAAATTTAAATAAATTAGATTTAAATAAACCTTGAACATTTACAAATATCTAAAATTATTTACGCAACAAAGTAATACACGATGATTTTACAATTTCACATTGATATTATAATTAAAAAAAAACGAATAACTTCTTGATTTATCCTATATGTAAGTATATTATAAATGTTTTCATAGGCTATAGAAACCTACTGAGGTGAGTACTCTGTAAGTTGCGATGGTTTAATCTTGCTACGATTCAAGTTAATTATCTTTAATTTGAATACGACGTACAGACGGTACTTCAGTAATTGGTAGGTATATAATATGTATCATAAATGCATTTCGAATAATTATTACCAACGAAACCCAATTAGCTATATTGTACGTTGCATTTAATACAATTTATATAATAATAGATTATTTCAGACTAAAATAATGCTTTCCTTATAAGGCTTATAACACGCGGACATATTATTTCTATAAAGACATTTCCACTTAAATTATAAAAACAATTTATAGAAAACACAATCCGTTTCCTAATTGAATAGCGGTGAGTGTTAGGTTAACTTTTTTCGGATAATTTTTGTTGCGGCAAAGTTAAATACGATTTTACACGTGAAGGGAAAATCATTGAAATATAATTTTCATTAATAATATTGCAACACAGTGTTCAAAAGATAGCTTTAAATAATTCACAGTGAAATTTATTACTAGGTATCGAAAAACATTTAAAAATAAAAATATTATTTTTATTTAAATACTAAAAAAAGGTATGCTGTTAATAGTTTTTTAACAATTTCATTTTTGATGAATTTCATCATCTGTATCCACAACAACGAAAAGATAAATTATATTCATATACCTAGTAGGTATTACCTACTATACTAGCGAATGACACCACATTTAATTATATTGAAACATTTCTTACAGTCTGTTCACGTAAGTATAACAAATTTTAAAAAAACCGATTACTGTAGAGATTACTTATAACATTTTGATGATAGTTTTATTTAATAATTTTTTTTTTTTTTTTTTGTATAATTGTAGTGTAATATAATATAATTGATGTAATTTTATACAATTGGTTTCAATTTACAAGTTACGTCATTTTTGATTAATATAAAATATTAGATTTATCAAATGAATCAAGACAAGTATCTGGTGTACCATATGAAAACTGCCGAGACAAAATTCATCTAATAGCGTATTTAGAATCGTGTTCCTGAATTCTAATTTTTATAGACGAAGTAACTGTTACATGTAATCAGCTTTGAACCTTAGTTTTCTTTTATCTTTAACTTACAACTCATCCCATAACATGTTGCGTTTCTTTACCTTGTTAATTTCATATTAATATCTCTCTTACCTTATTAATGAGAATCAATCCATGACTAATTAAATAATAATTTAAATACAAATATATTGATCATTAATTTAAACTATTATGAATATAGCGTACAAATGTAATTCTATTAAATTATTAGGTATCTAATATAATCATACACTAAACACTAGCCACTATTCATTAATGATCGTCTATGATCATAAATATCATGCGTTTCTGGAAAAATTAAACTATTTTGTTAACCTAACCTTTTATCCATTCTAAACTGTACTCAGATGATTAGTGTTTAGTATAACACTAGAATAAAATATTTTTTTCTGGATTAATTTTTTTCTGCTACATAAATAAAGTGAAATTTCCAGATTCTTATTCTAGCAAAGTTGGAAATGATTTATTATTATAGATAATATACGATATTAAATAATAAATAATAAAACTCGTATAAATAATAAAACAGGTAATAAATAATAATATGAACATATTAAGATCTGGTACAAATTTTAAGTTGCAGTAAATAGTCAAAGATTATAATTTTAATACTTTTACAAACACCATTTGTTTTTTTAAATTTAACCGATTCATCAATATTATATTGATATTGGTAATTTAGACAAAGAAGACTAAGGATGGATCATAGATAACAAAAAACATGAATTTAATAACTATGGGACGGATATACCTAGTTATCTAATGACGTGACATAACTTTATAAGTAGTAACTAATAGTGAGTTGATAATTACAAACAGCTTTACTCGATAAATTATATAATAATTATAGTCAAAAAAATATAATGATTGTACTTAATCGGGTTGGATAAATTAATTTTTTGATAGATAAATTAGTACAATAGCTAATATTGAACTATAAATTGGCAAAAAATATTCAAAATATTCCAGTGAAAATATAATTCAAGTATAAAAAATGTTGTATGGGCGAGTTTAATTAGAAGTTGGCAGAACATAAAACTAAATAATTTATCGCTTTACCTATCTTATGCACTTCAACGCATATTAATGACTAAAGTGTTTTTAAAATATTTTTCGACATTTTACAATTAAATTAACATTTTGTAACTCACAACGAACTTACATATTCGGTTATCTTGATATCTATTATAGTTAAAATATTACCTACTGATTTTTAGTATACCGTCGTTAACATTTCAGTAAACATCTATCAAGTTGTTCAGTAATGAACAGGAATTAAATTATTTAACAATAATGTGAAAATCATAATATTTTACTCTCGGGAATACACGTATAAGTTATAAGTTAAAATTTAAAATATAAAGTAGGCTATTAAGAGTTACTCGGAAAAATTAAATAGTAAAATAAATTGTAATATTCTTTATCATCGTGAAAATTACTCCGTGTTGTGTTTTATGAGTAAATTTAAAGTGCCTTTTCAAGTATGTAATTTTATACTAATGTATAAAATAATTGAATAATTTCTGTAAAATTTGTACAAAATAGTGAAATCTTTTTTCTGAAATATTTATTTCATATAATGCAGGTGTGATAATCCAGCGAAAAATGTATGTTGCAGAATATCTGTCATTATTGGTTAACATCATTCCCCTGTGTAGGTTTGTTTTATTGTCATCACTATAATTATCCTTATCATAAATGTAGATTGTAAATATTCATTCCAAATATTGTTGAATAAAACTTTTTAATATTTAGCAATATTTGATTCAAACATGTGATAATACTGATAAACAAACAATGTTTGCGTGTTGTGTCAATTACATTTATTCTTTTTTTGTGAAATACCTACCTAAATTATATTTTCGACATTTTTAATTATAATTATAACCCAAGTTATTAAATTAAGATCGACCTTTTTAAAATTTCATTTCATTTTAATCAAATTTTAGATATTACCGTGTTTTACTATTGTGTCGTTTTAACATTACGTAGTTTGAACTTATGTAATATCTAACGATTTTTTTTCATAACTTAATAAGTTTATTCACCTGCGCACATCGGTTTGATTTAGTAATTATTCCTCTATCTAAATAGTTTAAATTTATTTAAGTTTTTCCATTCTAATTAAAATTATTATTTATAAGTGCAATATTTTTATATAGAATATCTTTAAAGATTAAATATTTAACATAATAATATGATTTAATAAAATCAATTTATTGTATTTTGTATATTTCAAACAAGTTCCTTGATATATTATAATCAGTTGAGTCGATTGTGTGTTCAACATGCATAACTTTTATTCCGTTAACGCTAAAATTATTATTTTGTTAAACACTGTACAAACTACTATAATCGTCCAATTAAAGTTTTTATTATTTATTTAGATTAGGTGCCTATTGTTACAAACTATTGATTTATACTAGAAATTCGTTTTTCGCGTGTCTGTTAACACTCTTAAACGTAAAAACCGTTTCCTCTGATTTAATTAAAAATTCCGTAACACGTTCAGTTGTAAGAAATAATAAATGTTCTTAAAACAATAAGCCATCAAACTTAATTTATTTAACTTATTTTCGTGGTTAAAAATCATGTTTAATACATGGTAAAGAAACTAGAGAAAATTTAAGCAATAACCTATTGGTAACAATATAATATAGAATTAATATTAAATAGTACATATATATGTATTCAAATAAATGTAGGTATTTTATAATTATTAGACTCATATTTTAAAATTGAATTATTTTAAATTTACCTTTATGTTTTGTTAATTATAATTGATTATAATTAATAGAATAAAATTATCTTTGAATATAAAATAACATTGTCGAATATGTATTATTTTATGAACGCGTTGCTATCAATCCTACAAAAATGTATAAAAATCTGTTAATTTTTAAATAGATACCTGTAATAGACAATAAGAGACATTTATATTACCAATTAAATTATTGAAATTCATTTGTCATATTAAATTCATTAATTTTTAAAAATTAAATATTTTATAATAATCATTTGACTGGCATTCACCATAAAAAAAAATCACCAATTGTTTTAATTATATTTCATATCTTAAACTTTATCAAGTTACTGATAATTTATTTTGTTAAATTAAATATATCTTTAATACTGACAATATCACAAATATTACCAAATTAAACTGTATTTACCTGCAACACATAACGAATTAATTATTTTAAGTGAATTTTCATGATTTTTATTATTTTTAATAATTTTATAAAAGAAATGATATGTCCCGTTTAATTATTTCAAACAAAATCTTAAAGCATAATGTTCTATTACTGATAATAAATAATAATAAAATTTATTGTTATTGTAATTTTTGTTAGACTCTATATATTTATAAAAAAATATATATGCATGTGTTTGACGTCTGAAAACTATATATAAAGTAAAGTTAAATATTTTTTGTCTATATTATGATATTAAATAAGTATAAATATCAAGAACGCGACTATGAATAAAATAATTTTTAAAATTTAATTATTGTCAAATAAAAGAACCGTCGTGTTTCATTTAAAATCGAGTAAACAAACTAAATAAATAACAATTAGGTATGAAATACAAGTTTACTTAAAAGTTATGACTTACGACTACAGCTATACAAATAATTTTTATCAATAAATAACTTTTAATTTCGTTTAAAAATTAAATTTTTTTCAAAATAATAAAATAAATAAAACGTATCGGCAATCATATAATTAGGTGTAAACTACCTTCGAACATTTTAACATGTATCATCGCAGCGCCATTACAAATAATTAGAAATGTATTATAATATATAATAGTCTGGTGGATACTATATTTTTAGGATTAATAGATATTGTACTAATAAGTATCTAACTACTATTTATATCACATTTTATAATAAATTGCGTCTTTCACTTGATAAGACAATTTAAAGAACATTATTATGCTTTATAAAAACATAATATTATGATGTAGATGCATTAAATACTTATTTCGAGATAAAACTGTAATAAATAAAAATACATTTTAAACTCTATATCTGCAATGTAAAAACTATTCTTTGTTCTAAGAAAAAACTTTCTTTTAAAAATAGAAAGATTCATAGTACGAATATTACCAAAATAAAACTTAAAAATGTATTAAAACCCTTTAAACTCTTAAAATATATGATAATGATTCTAGATCCTTAGAAAAGACACCAAGCTTTTTATAACATTTATTTGGTTAAATTATTTATATTAATTTTTTAGTTTTGATCATTTTATTTTTTACTTTATTAAGTTAACTTTGTATAAACTAATTATTATTTTATGATGACTCCTAACGTGTATCTACATGGATGTTTTTAATCATACCACTTAAAATAATTGTACTTCTCCATATATTTTGACCCCAAAAGTGTAGCGATTTTGAATTGAAGACAGTTAATCTAAATATACAATCTCAATCTGCAGAGACGGCAATAAATTAGATTTGATCTATATTTTTTATTATTATGATTACGCAGTTCTTTGGGGAAATAACACCAACATATTTTGAAAATGTCCTTTATTTGTCTATAACAATCGCATGTTGAATATTTTTTTATAATAATAAGAATAATAATAACGTTTGAAATGAAAATCCTAATCACGTAAATGGTGGTTTCTATTCATAGGGCTCTCAGATTAATATTGATCAAATAGCTATAAATAACGTTATCTCATAACGAGGTATTAAACAAAGTATAGAAAATATAAATAAATAACTTTTGTTAACAAATAATCAATACTGATGCAACGAGCGATAATCAAGACAAACAACTACGATTGTACAGTATTTTATACAAAAGAAATACAGTGCATTAAAGTAATCTTAAAATAAAACATAAAATAATGAATTGTTATGTACGTTTTGACAAAATTAAATGTAGTTTTTATTATAATACATTTTGTACAATTGTCTTACTTCAAAACACAGATTGTTTCAAGGAAATAACAGCACATTCATTTTTACTTTATATACACATTTATATAAAAAAAAATGATTAAGTAAATTATAATTTAGCTTTTCAGCTATTCGATTTTTTAAACGAATATTTAAAAAAATATTTTTAGAAATAAAATAAACGAGTACCTCATAGAAATACGTATATAAATGTTATTACATTAGTTTATGAATAAGTATTAAATGAAAAATAAAATTGTATTATAATTTAAAACATAACTATTTCCATTTATCTGATATAAAAATATTAAATTCCAATTTTTTTTACAAAATCATACCCTATTTTGTCGTAATTGGACCATTATTTCTACCTAAAAAAATGTTTTCAAACATCAAAAAAAAAAATAATAAAAATATTTTTGTAAAACCAATACATTCCTCGCTTCACTAAGAATTTAAAATCGTTTCTTAAATGTAAAGAAATAAAAATAATAGTTTTCTTATGTAAAAAGGTCAAGGAGATATACAATTTATAAGAAAAATTATAATTATTTAATTATTTTGGTGACCTGATATATAAGTACGTATAATAACCATAACTATAGTAAATGATATTAACTATTTAATTCATACTAAATTATTAATAATTATATAAGTTTAACTTTTATGAAATTCAATATTCCAATTATTTATTAGCAGCTAAATTTCTTATCTTGTATTTCTATAGGTATGAAATTATTGGCATCATGATTTTTAAACCGCAAACATATCTTATTTTTTGGAAATATTAGTATGTCTAATATGATATTATTATAATATTATTATCTATTATTATAATACAATATATTTATTACTATATTCTATCTTATTTTAATCTTTTAAAAATATATATAAAAAAAAACTAAAAAGTATTTTATAAAAATTATGTTTTGAGACCATTTGCGAATCTGTTTGTGATTTTATTAATTTAGATGTTACATGAAAGATTTTACTGCAAATTTATCAAATAGTATTAATATTTTATATTTATAATCATTTTACAAATGCGCTTAAAACATGTATGACAAATATTTTATTTTAGCAAACAATTATTATTGTAAATAAAAAATTAATACTTTATTAGTTAAATATGAATGTGTATCAAATATTGAGTAATGAGCGCAAAATATAACGTTGATATTTAAACACTTAAATTTAATGTTTGACAAAGGAGTTCTTATTTTTACAAGACGCCTACATGCGGGAGAGAGTAAATAAATAGTTTTTCTAAACGAATATTTATTCAATTGAAACGTCTACAGTTCGACTAACGAAGTATAAGTTCGTTCACTTCTATATACCTACTGTTATAGTTTTCAATTAGTGAACTTAATGATGTGTTAAATAAATGGCAAATACGCGATAACATACATATTATTATAATTAAATTCAAACTTTGCTTTAAACTTTACATGACTTTCAATTAATAATATACTCTATTTTGTTTTCTATAATAATATTGTTGACTATTAATTAATATTAATAATGAAGTATCAAAAAGTGTTTTTTTTTTTTTTTAAAAAACAATTATTACATATTTTCAATGCAATCATTTCTAATTTGTATGTTTTAATTATTATTTTTTTAAATATATTTTTACATGCTGATATCTTTAACAGGAAGAGGTTTTTAAATTTTCTTTCCTCTCCACAGGCTTTATTCAACAAATAGTTTTATCTTTATGCTGACAACAATTGGTTTTTATTTTCTAATGAACCCACATCGTGTACTTGTTAAAAAAACTAATTGGTTATTTCCATTCGATAGATCCTCTTCCATATTTAAGTCGATCTAATGTTTTATTTAAAATTAACACTTTTGTATCTGTATTAAAATAACAGAGTAAATATTTTCACGGCACAAGATAAGAGTGCAATCCGAACTCGTACAGCTAATGTATTTAGGGTCCCTACTGATTAGAGCCCACATAAATCCAACAAAAGGAAACATTCGGAATTTAGTACGCGTGAATACCGCAAATAATAGTTATATAATATATTAGCTGATCGTTAAAACTATATCCTAGTTTATCACTAGCCTGAGTACCAAAACGTTATGGTCAAACATTAAATTTCCAAGTAAACATTACGACCTCGCCAATATAAACTAATGGCAACGAACTAATTTTCGATTACAGCGAGCATTATTATCAATCATTTTTTGAACACACTATGTAGAATATACAATTAGATGCATGAAAGTTTTCTACAGAACATATAGAAAACAAATAGCAATCGACAAAACATTAAATAAAAAAACCAATGAAATTGATAGATAGACAAATTAAAACAACAAGTTTAGATAGAAACAGAGATGTTTATGACATTTTAATATTTTATTTATGGCTTTAATAATAATAATACTTCTTCTATGCAATGATGACACACAACAAAACATCAAGAAAAAATTATTCATAACGATATTAAAAAATAAAAAATCGTCAAATCGAACATAACATCAACATAATGTGTATTTATTCGATTACATTGTCGTATTACGTATTAGTGAAACTATTTTAAAAATAACTATATAATTTATATTATATTTTTCATAAATGACTAAGATTAATACAAAACATGAATAGTTCGTATCAGCTAAATATTCGTTTATATTTAAATAAATAACTTAATATTTCCCCCCCCCCCGCCCTCTATATAATGGACACGCGCCAATAATTGAATAATTTAATCATTAGGTTTAAATCAAATTTCTCCACCTGATATAATTTAAGCACTACTGAGTATACATTTATATACATTATGCTTTGTTTAATTAATTTTCTACCAAAATTTGGTTGTTAGTATTATAAAACCTATATATATTATATAGTGTGTTAAATTATAGACGATATTCAAAATCGATTTAATTAATTATTGTTATTATAATGACTTCGACCATAAATTACATAAATAATTAATAATAAACATAACTATTTAATCAATAACTATAATTTGGTACATTTACAAGGTCAATAAACCTTATAAAGTATTCAAATACGTATCCTAAATTTATAAAAAAAAAAAAAATTTATCTCACCGTATTTGATATTCTTTTTAAAAGTATATTTTACAAAATTGCCATATATATTAGAACATAATAATAATATACTTATTAAAATTAAAATAATATACATATTAGAACAGAGAATAATATATTAGATATATTCTTTGTCGAATTTATCGTTTGAAAGTTTGTAACTAGGTGTTAACATAATATGTACCGTTTAAAATGAAACATTATTTATGCGAAAAATATTATAGTAAATAACTGAGGAAACGAGTCGATATTTCGTTTGCCTTTTCGTACATAGTATCCGTATAACGGTAAATGTCACGCTTTATTTTAACGTTTTGTTTGTCATCCAACAACGGAAAGTCCGTATAATTAATGTATAATGGGTATGGAAAAAAAACTAGAACAGTGTTTTCAACTCTTGAAATAGTAAAGCACGCGTAACTTGAGCCCTTAACCGCGAGATAAACAATTATAATATATATTATTGTTTTAAAAAGTTGTATTCAATTATTTAAGTCGGATAGTACGAAATTTCCATTTGGACGTTCACATAATATCAGTAAAAACAACGAACCAACAGTGAACTTTAGCCGTTGAGTCCCACATTTTGTCCTTTGACTCGAATTAGATATCGCAATAACCCGCACGTGTACCCTATTAGTTCTTCTATAATCTTACCAATTACCATACCCTGATAATGCATATCAATGCACACAAAAACGAGTCGATCTACATCTGCGACGGACACGTGAAAATCGATTTCTTGAACAATTAATTTTTTTTTTATTATTATTTTAAATCGTTTATACCATAATGTTCTGCAATTTATTCAATAAATGACAAACGAACCGACGATAAACATTAATATAAAATATCATTTTATGTCACTAACAACATCTGGAATAATATACGTAATACCGCAGAGTAAATATACGTATTAAATAAAACAACGAAAAAAGGTTTTAACCTATTTTAACATAGACAAATTAAAAATTGTTTGAGTATTAATGATATTGTATTTGTTTACTATTTGATTCAAAAATATTTAAAGGTATGATATGTAATATTTTTACAATATCACATTAAAATAATCATTGTTATTTAAATAATATTGTAGTAACGTGTGAATTCACGGTAGATGATGCAATAACAAACATATAGATATTATTAATTGATTCATAAAATAACCAAAATAATGACTATTATCAATAGATCTATTGTTAAAACGTATTAAATATTTAATCAAAATATAAGCATCATAGTTGATTAAATTAAAAACATAAATGTGTAAATATTTCCATTTATTTATATTAACATGATGTTATGGAAATTAAAATTAAACCCGTTTTATATTTTATATTTGCATAAATGTTCCATTTTATGTTAAGAAACTTTTGAATTGTCAAATAAAAGTATCACAATAATACAGTTTGTCTATATTGTTTTTCTTTACATTTACAGTGACATGCTTTATAATATTTTTATTCGTTAACGGTTTTGCATGAAAACAAACAAATAAACATAAAAATGTATTTGTGTGTCTAGGAAAATTGAATGAAAATTTTAAATTGTTTAATACGAATAATTTAATTTAAAAATGTATTTGAGTAAAATACAAATTAAATAGAAATGCATTGTTTTTATTTTATTTTAAAGTTCAGGCTACACAAAAATTATATATTATAAAACATAAAATAATGTCTTTATAATATTTTTGTTTACGTTGTATATAAAAATTATTTAGCCTTAAACTATTATCGTTATCAGTTTTCACTATTATTTTTTTTCATAATTTATTTATATAACTACATAATATTTTGTCTATAAATGTTCTGTATGAGTGTCATAAAATCATAACCATAAGGATTAATGCTTTTATTTTATCGTTATACTAAAATTTGAAAGTTTCTATTTATAAAGAAAGTAATAATAATTTTAACCGTTAAAGTTATGAAAGTATCATGATATGATTAAACTAAAGTTTTCATACTAAACTTCGAAGAATATAAGAAAAACTGTTAAGACTCAAAAATACTCACGAATTTAACAAACATCTCACAAATGATTCCTCTATCTATTATTAATATTTTATATCATATGTAATTGTATTAAATCATAAAATACAAAAAAAAAGAAAATCACGTCACCTATATTTTATATCTCAATTATATTAATTAATGTGTGTTAAAAAAAAATAAAAACTAAAGAGAATATTATTTAGAATAAATTCATATTTAATTACTATGCACATTTTTTTCAATTTTCAATGGGATTGCTTGTTATTTAAACAAATTCTATTTAAATACGTTAATTAAAAAATAATACTGCCTATTAATAATAGGTGACAGTGGACGATGTAGGCTCGTTTTCACACACTAAAGTAATAAAATAATTTAAATGTTGAACGCTCTTTCTGCCGAGGAAATATAATATTTATTGACGTTATATATCACATACTCTTATATTTTTCAATTATTTACATTTACATAAATAGTATTATATTATGTATAACACAAATAGCATATTCATCATTATTGAGTTTATTAATTTTCATTAAAAATTGTGTTAAATTACTCTTATAATATATTATATTATACCACATGATTAAAGACGAAACCACATTAGATAACCGCCCCGGAATCAGAACCGAGAGATTTGTTATCCGCTAAAACATTCTAATGTTTCGGGAAAAAATTATTGTTTAAATAATTCACACCAAGCGGATCATTGATTTTTAAAATGTCTCGTTTCAGACAAGTTGAATTTTGATGCCTATGTTTCATTCGATGTTCCCTCACGTTATTTTTTTTCGTTATTTTTTTTCCTTTTCGTGTCCATTATGCATTCCATTAATATTACAGTCATAATTATCCCATATTTCATTCCTCGTGCGCATTTCCAATGGCGATGATTTGTCTCCTGACTAAGTTTCTGGTTTATTTTTCTACTCATTATACCACCCACTACAACATAATCGTTTCGTCTTAATAAAGTGTAATTATAATATATAATAATAAAATATAATATATGTGTATCGGTGTCATCCTATTTTTGTATATAACATAATGAATAAATAAAATAAAATTAATATTAATATCGAAATATTCGATTATTTCAAATAATTTCAGTAAGGCGAGGAGAGACGCGTTATGATACGGCAAAACACACACCAACACATATATTCACTATATGCGAATTAAAGAAAGTTTACGGTATACGTCTAATGTGAAAATCCTAAGATTTTATTGCGCAAAACGAGAGTTTGCGAGTTGTTTAAAAGCCAAAAGCATTGTGTATAATGGTTGATTATTTTCTGCGTGTACAATAAAACGAGAGACGATGAAAATAATAATATAATGTCGGACGGTTAACGGGAACGATCGCGCGCCAGAACAAAAATAAATAAATAACCCATTTGTTTGTTGGTATAATTTTTTTCTTTATTCGTGCACACTCGTTTTAGATAATTTATGATATATATATATATATATCGATACATCCAACGAAAAAAGTAGTAACTCCATTTTGTCAATTGTTCAGGAGGAGTAAAACATAATTTAAAGTTAATTTCATATTCTATTTTTTTATTTTACTATTAATTTATTATCTCATTGAGATAGATGGAAATATAATCACTTTCGTGGTCGATAAAAAAAAAATCCATTATTAAAATGCAGTCGTAATTCGAAAACGAAAAAAATTGAGTTACTACATTTTTCTTTAAATGTATCCATATATCAGTCACAAAGTCACAGGTATCGCCCGAAAAATTATTTTTAAATATTTCGATATAGTGTAAAAAAGTTTTTGATTCTTTCTAAACAGTTACCTATATAAAGTTAGGTATATATTTTAGCATTAAATTATAATCTGAAATAAATTGTTTTTACCCTTTTACTTAAAGTAGTAAAACAAATCGAATGTTTACACACTAGAGCTTTATAATAATATATAAATTAGCAATTTTACATCCTATTTTATAATATGCTAATTTGCTTTGATACTTGACGGACAACAATCATATGTCTACGGATCGAAGATAATTCTCGGTTAATTAAAACTGAAGTCTATGGTAACCGAATGGTTGGACTTTTACGGATAATTCTGGTTCAGTACGCTCCAGAGTCCAAACGCCACCACTCGGGAGCCGAACCTGAACCTCGTGCATAAAACATGTGTTTAGATATTTGGAATGATTCTTTTGTACAATTTAACTTATGTACTTATATGTTTCCTAAATTAAAAACAATAAAAATCTTCGAGGTGAAAATAATAAATTTGATTGCGGTATTTTTTTATACGGTTAGGTTATTTTTTAATGGTCGTCAAAACGTCTTATCAAATTCTTTTCCTCTTTTCACTATGCACATTTCGTGTAATATTTTAAAGCGTCAAAATCTTATCCCTGGTGATTATAATAATATATTATCACGGATAATGCCATAGACGTACAATTAATGTCTGTGGGAAATACACGCTGGTTGTGGTTACGAACCATACATACCATTGTCTCGCTGTCAAATGGCTGTTGGCCGGCGGAAGGGATTCCGTTGATACGATGTACAAAAGACGTGTACTCTGTGCGTCATATCGCGGGGATGACGACGAATGCGAGGAGAGAGGAAAACTGCCGTCGCGCCACTAAGTTTTTGATCATAACGGACAAACGCGGAAATGAAAAAGAAAAAGAAAAAGAAGAAGAAGGCCGAAAGGGACGCGTTTATATATTATACGCGACGGCCGGGTGGGGTGTGGGGCGGCGGAGTAGGCGATCTCCGAAGAGGGTGCAGGCCGACCGTGGTTACGCCACCGTCTGACCCCGAGCGTTCGTTTTTAACGCCAACCCGAGGGAATTTTCAGCCACCGCCGCCGCCACATCCACAGATCAATATTGGTGCGCGTGGAATACTACTGATCCTACTCACTACAACTACTACTACTACTACTACTACTACTAC